>CM059438.1:4179304-4894304 GCA_030390025.1 Squalus acanthias
CCACGAAACAGTTAAAAGGCTCGGGGCAGTGTGGATCAGGCTGTAGAAGCAGCCACCAGCGATTTAGCAAAACAAACCAGGCCCGGGAATGATGGTTTCCAGAAACCCACAAAACCACTTTCGAGAAATGCATTAACCCTGTGAGGCTGTTCTCAAATTTTGCACCCATGGAGGAATTGTCTCGGTCGATAGTCAATTAACCCCCATTTTCCTACAGTGACCCAAAGCTGCTTAATGAAAGTGCAATAATATTGCAACAATCCACTGTTACTGATGTCTAGTAACGGACATTTGTATATTTAGTAAAAATGTCAAAGGATTGCGAAGGACTGCTGTCCATTGTTAGAGGCTGGGGCAAGGGGGGGAGGGGGGTGGGGCAGGACTATAAACCGCAAAATTAACTCACTCATATTCTTCCACATAATTTTAGGTCAATCCACACATCAATGCAAAACTCTCAAACCTCCTGAAACATATACTTAGCATCGAATTCAGAACTGCGTATTAAAGGGATGAGGCGTGCGGTTCCAGTCTTATTTTGCAACAGAAAAGAAATGAAGCTTTGTAGTTTATTTTTCTTTTCTCCCCGCCCTCCTCCTCCAAGACTACAGCGCCGGCAGTGGAACAGAAACAAGAATTCAATTTCTAGTATTTAAGGGCACCTTATAAATCCTGGTCAGGGGAGGGAAGTGGAAAAGACAGCTGCTGTTTTAAAAAAATGTAAACCCTGTTTTAAATCGACAAAGCAATTTTATCTGAGGCTAAAATATTCATTAAGCAAAGCGCAAGAATTAAAAAGGAGTTAAAGGACGACTTTTTTTTTTAAGAATCGCCATTTTAACAAACTACCTGTTTGTGAGCTGATAGTTTAATGTTCATTCATTTTACAACTGTGTGCATTCTCTTATTGCCTGATGCTCATGAACCAACCGCCTTAACTTTCTGTAAGAGGGACGCGCAGGAGCTCAAGTCAGAAAAACAGGCAGGTCTGGGCGATTTGTTTTGGGCTTGACATTGTTTCAGCCAAGGCTACGCTGTGTAAGGCAGGCAGGATAAAGTGTCAGGGATTGATGAATGGAAGAGAAACTGGCCATAAACTGTAGGCCCTGTTTGGTCATTGACCGCCTGTTCTGTTTATAAAAAGGAAGAAGCTGTTTCCGGGAGCTAACGAAATCCAGGCATGCAAGCAGGGGATATAGATCATATTGGTGGGAGCCTGAATGCAGATCTGCAGGTCAAGGTATCTCCCCAAGTCCATTTGTATTGTTTATTCGCGTGAGAGTGGGAAGGTATCATGCTGTCATTCTAAACAGGAAAGTTTATAAATTGCCCGTATCCTTTTTCCAGGAGCTAAAGTCTACGGTGAAATCTGTAGTGACATTTGTTAATCATCTTTCTTGTCAATTAATTTAACTGCAGTGCCTAAAACGACTTGGAAATGTGAGCTGACATGCTTTCTTTTTAATGTGCCGCGAGTCAGGGAATGCAACCATGAAATTAGCATAATGCACTTGTAAACTCTTTGTAAGCTTTCATTTTAAAGTTGTTTATAAGAAAAAGAGACTTGCATTTCTACAGCGCTTTTCACCAGCTCAGCACAATGAAGTACTTTTGAAGTGGAGTCACTGTTGTAATGTGGGAAACGCAGCAGCCAATTTGCACACAGCAAGCTCCCACAAACAGCAATGTGATAATGACCAGATAATCTGTTTTGGTGATGTTGATTGAGGGATAAATATTGGCCAGGACATCGGGGGACAACTCCCCCTCCTCTTCTTCGAAATAGTGGCATGGGATCTTTTACTTCCACCTGAGAGAGCAGACTAGTTAAATGTCTCATCCATAAAACAGCACTTCCGACAGTGCAGCACTCCCTCAATACTACGCTGGACTGTCAGTGTAGAATTTGTGCTTAAGTCTCATGGGGTGGGACTTGAAGCCACCAACCTTCTAGATTCAGAGGTGAGAGTGCTACCCACTGAGCCACGGCTAACATCAGAGGGTTGGGGAGAGAACAATCAGCCAGGGTCCCCGCTCCTGACTGCTGACCAATGAGGAGTCCAATGCGTGTGTGTGTGTGTGTGTGTGAGCATGTGTGTGTGAGCGTGTGTGTATGAGCGTGTGTGAGCGTGTGTGTGTGAGCGTGTGTGTGTGAGCGTGTGTGTGTGAGCGTGTGTGAGCGTGTGTGTGTGAGCGTGTGTGTGTGAGCATGTGTGTGTGTGAGCATGTGTGTGTGTGAGCGTGTGTGTGTGAGTGTGTGTGAGCGTGTGTGTGTGAGCGTGTGTGTGTGAGCATGTGTGTGTGTGAGCGCGTGTGTGTGAGCGTGCGTGTGCTTGTGTGTGGGGACGTGTGCGGATGTCAGGTGAGGAAAAAATAGAGATGTCTGCGATGCCCCTCCTCCAGCCACACACCCTCTTGGCGTTCACTGTCAAGGTGAATAATGGCCACTTGAGTGAGTTCCTGAAGGGTGCCCAGTGCCCATGAAGCCATATCGCAGTGACAGGAAGGGAAGGAAAGTTGGCAATTAGTAAAATATTATACTCTCTAAGTTTATGGACTCTCAGAGGTAGAGCAGGCACCAGTGTCCAGACAGTGTCACAGGGGACTGCAGGAGAAGTGTCTTTGCAGGAAACCACACGTCAGTGCCAGAAACCGCAAGAAGATACATGAAAACCCATTGACTGGAGGAGCATCCTGTGGCTGGATAAACCCAACAAGAGCCTGCACTTCTCTGGCGTGCGTATGATCAGGATCATCCATCGTGAAATAGGAATGTACAGAATTGGGATAGACCATCGCAGTTAGAATCCTAGAATCCTAGAATAGTACAGCACAGAAGGAGGCCATTCGGCCCAGCGAGTCTGTGCCGGCTCTTTCGAAGAGCAATCCCGTTAGTCCCACTCCCCCGCTCTTTCCCCATATCCCTGCAATTTTTTCTCCTTCAAGTGTTTATCCAATTCCCTTTTGAAGGCTACTATTGAATCTGTTTCCATCACTCTATCAGGCAGCGCATTCCAAATCCTAACCACTCGCTGCATTAAAAAAGTTTTTCCTCATGTCGTCTCTGGTTATTTTGCCAATCACCTTAAATCTGTGCCACCTGGTTATCGGCCCGTCAGCCATTAGAAACAGTTTCTCTTTATTTATTCTGTCTAAATCTTTCATGATTTTAAACACCTCTATCGAATCTCCTCTTAGCCTTCTCTGCTCCAAGGAGAACAACCCCAGCTTCTCCAGTCTATCCACGTAACTGTAATCCCTCATCTCTGGAACAGTTCATCTGCCCAGCCCCACAGTTGACAAATAGAGCGCACAGTTTGCTTTCTCTATCCCTTCATTGATTTTCTCACCATATGCCTATCTATCTCCTCCTTAAAATTACTGCTATTATCAGTGTCAATCGTCCCACCCCCCCACTTCCCCCACCATCCCCAAGGCAGTCCAATCCAAACATTTAGTACCCTCTGTGTGAAATAGTTGGTCCTGATAAGTTCAGCGATCTTCCCTATTCTGAGCATCCCATGCCCCCTCATTGTCATTCTTGGGGCCATGGTAACCAATTTATTAGGGTTCAACTTGTTGATACTCTTATGGATCTTGAATGACCCTGTACGATCCCCTCTCACCCTTACCTTCTCCAGTGTATGCATGCTATCAGGGAATAAGCCCATCATCTAAGATTCTGTTTGGCATTGGGGATCATCAATCTAGTGCTGGTTATTACATAGCGACAAAGAATGGGGCACACCCAATGGGGACCTAGTTGGTGAACGTTACAACAGTGACTACGCTTTAAAACGTACTTAATTGGCTGTAAAGTGCTTTGGGATGTCCTGAAGTTGTGGAAAGCTGTAGGGAATGGTAGCATAGTGGTTATGTTACTGGATTAATAATCCAGTGAGGCCTGAACTAATGATTTGAAGATATGAGTTTAAATCCCACCACGGCAGCTGGGGAATTTAATATTCAGTTAATTAAATAAATCTGGAATAAAAAGTTAGTATCAGTAATGGTGACCATGAAACTACCGGATTGTCATAAAAACCCATCTGGATCACTAATGTCCTGTTAGGGAAGGAAACCTGCCGTCCTTACCCGGTCTGGCCTATATGTGACTCCAGACCTACAGCAATGTGGTTGACTCTTACCTGCCCTCTGAGTTGCACCAAACTGCTACAAAAAGGAGTATCACCACATGGACCGCAGCGGCTCACCACCACCTTCTCAAGAGCAAGTGGGGATGGGCAATAAATGCTGGCCTTGCCAGCGACGCCCGCATCCCGTGAATGAATACATTAAAAAAAAAGGAAATGCAAGTTCGTTCTTTTCTTTTACTGCTCAATGTGGAACCACACCATACAGATCAGGAAAGATCCAGGTTCAATCCCCAATCTGTGTTGGCTCCTATCAACAGGGCAGCAATAGGGCTGGGAAGTGGGAAAAGAAGATCAGCCAGGGATCCCACCGTTGATCGCGATCCAGTGACTCCCACTGCAAACTGCACTTATGCGGATGTCGGTTGGCCAGAGGATCAGGTACAGCAATAATAAAAAGAAATAACCTGCATTTCTATAGCGCCTTTCACAACCTCAGAATGTCCCAAAGTGCTTTACAGACAATGAAGCACTTTTGAAGTGTGGTCACTGTTGTAATGTGGGAAACGCAGCAGCTAATTTCGTGCACAGCAAGCTCCCACGAACAGCAAGAGATAATGATCAGATAATTTGTTGTTAGTGACATTGGTTGACGGATAAATATTGGCCAGGACACCAGGGAGAACTCCCCTACTCTTTGAATAATGCCATGAGATCTTTTTTTACATCCACTTGAGAGGGCAGACAAGGCCTCGGTTTAATGTCTCATACAAAAGATGGCACCTCTGACAGTGCAGCGCTCCCTCAGTACTGCACTGGAGTGTCAGCCTAGATTATGGGCTCAAGTCTCTGGAGTGGGAGACAAGTGTGCGACCAACTGAGCCACGACTAACACCATTGCCCCCACAGTCAAATAGCCTGCTGACTCTCACCGTCTAGACTCACGCATGAAGGATGGCAACACTTGGGCAAGATGTAGGAGGGTGACTTTTGCATGTGGAACTGGACCCCAGCATGAGGCAGTACCTTCAGTTGAGGCAGGGGAAGAAAAAGACAAGAATATCTCAACTTGCAGCCATGCTGTTGGGAATGTGGTGCACAATCACACTTTGATAAATGACCCGAAAGGACATGTTGTTGCTGTGTGAAGGACTTCCTAAAGAAGCAAGAGGTCAGTGTGCTGGAATGGCATGTCCAGTTTCTAGATTCACACTTGATAAAAGTGGATGTGGCACTTCCTGAAGAACTGTGTGAAAGGCTGTGTGAATGGACGGAAGTCTACATCCCAACCCACCCCCACCCCTCTAACCCAGTAACCACAGCAAGCAACTTGAAATTGCATGGAGGCACATCTCACGGCAACTGTGCTAGGCCTTGGCTGATGTTGCTGCCAGGTTGTCACCAAGGACGAGGCTGTTACCACGACAATGGGACAATGGACGCCTGAATAGCTCAGGACGTGATCGATAATGTTATTAAACATTTTTTTACAGTAAGATGGATGTCATCGGAAATTTCCCATTTTAGATGAAGGGTGCATCAAATAAAGCAGGCTGAAGTAGAATCAGCTTATACTAGGTTTATGCTACAGGTCTGTGCTGCAATATGAAGGAGGCGGCAGTGGAGGCTAAGAGGTAAAGAAAGAGAGACTTGCATTTCTATAGCGCCTTTCACAACCTCAGGGAAGTCCCAAAGTGCTCTACAGCCAATGAAATACCTTTGAAGTGGAGTCACTGTTGTTCTGTAGGAAACGCAGCAATCAATTTGCGCACAGCAAGCTCCCACAAACAGCAATGTGATAATGTCCAGATAATCTGCTTTAGTGATGTTGGTTGAGGAATAAATATTGGCCCTAGGACACCTGGGAGAACTCCCCTGCTCTTCTTCAAAATAGTGCCGTGGGATCTTTTACGTCCACCTGAGGGAGAGCAGACGGGGCCTCGGTTTAACATCTCATCCGAAAGACGGCACCTCCGACAGTGCAGCACTCCCTCAGTACTGACACTGGGAGTGTCAGCCTAGCTTTATGTGCTCAAGTCCCTGGAGTGGGACTTGAACCCACAACCTTCTGACTCAGAGGCGAGAGTGCTGCCCACTGAACATTGGTATCCGCATCACAAAAGACCCGCGAGAGCCAAACCATTGCCAATTGTAAAACGTATCCCGCTGGGAAAGGGATCAGGAGGTGCTCAGGTATCCGAGCAACAGGATAAACAAGACACTAGTAGCTTTAACCACACAATCGAATTAATCTCATGACATCATTTGCTTTTTAATATTAATAAAATGGCCAAATGACTCCAGGAATGTATCAGTTAGAACCGCTGAAATGCTTCCATTCTGTAATCTAATCTTTGCCCACGTCATATTTTAAGAAAACCTACAAAGTTAAGGCTAGAAGAGTTCACTCATGATAAAGAAATAATATTTTGCAATCCATGCAGCATCGTGCAGTATTTCACTGGTGACAGCTGTCGATAAAATGGATGATCTGTTTATAAATTCTGTGAGTGTCATGCACATTATTTTTGCTTCATAATGATTACGGACGGGTTAAAATATGCATGCTTAAAGGTCAACCTCCCTGCAACAATGGCAGTTCAGTTTTGTTTGTTCCAATTTTCTCCGGTTCTCCACTGCAGGCAGTGACTCATCCTTGGGTAAGACACAGGCCCCAGCAGTCCTACTGTGCCTCAGCCAAGTAACCATTCATCATGTGTGAGCTTAGACAGGGAATGCTGGAAGAGCGTTTGACCATGTGGGGGGAGGGGAGGAGCAGGGGGTGTGGGGGGGGGGCGATGCTGGGGGGGCGCGTTGGGTGTCACAGCCGAGCTCGATCACGTCTGTCACTTTCCAGAGAAGGAGGGGGAGGGGGTTGCGTAGGAATCACTGGAGACAGCATGTAACAAAAATTCCATTCCCTTCTGGAACGTCGTCATTTTGTTTTTTGTTTTTGAAGCAACTTTCTAAAACTCACGGTAGTTTCAAATCTGTTACATTGTAGGAAGAACACAAATGTACCCAAGCCTGGAGGATGGGTTAATTGATAAATCGACAGTCTCTATAAAAGCGTTGCGCCAATATTTATCCCTTGAACAACACCACTGTAACACACTATCAGGCCATAAGAACATAAGAAATAGGAGCAGGAGTAGGCCATTCGGCCCCTCGAGCCTGCTCCGCCATTCAATAAGATCACGGCTGATCTTCTACCTCAACTCCACTTTCCTGAACTATCCCCATATCCCTTGATTCCCTTAATATCCAAAAATCTATCGATCTCCATCTTGAATATATTCAACAACTGAGCCTCCACAGCCCTCTGGGGTAGAGAATTCCAAAGATTCACCACCCTCTGAGTGAAGAAATTTCTCCTCATCTCAGTCCTTAATGGCTGACCCCTTATTCTGAGACTGTGACCCCTGGTTCTAGACTCCCCCAGCAAGGGGAAACATCCTCCCAGCATCTACCCTATCAAGCCCTTTAAGAATTATGTATGTTTCAATGAGATCACCTCTCATTCTTCTAAACTCTAGAGAATATAGGCCTAGTCTACTCAATCTCTCCTCATAGGACAATCCCCCCATCCCAGGAACCAGTCTGGTGAACCTTTGTTGCACTCCCTCTAAGGCAAGTATATCCTTCCTTAGGTAAGGAGACCAAAACTGTGTACAATACTCCAGGTGTGGTCTCACCAGGGCCCTATATAATTGCAGTAAGACGTCTTTACTCTTATATAGAAACATAGAAGATAGGAGCAGGAGTAGGCCATTCGGCCCCTCTAGACTGTTCCGCCATTTAATGAGATCATGGCTGATCATCCAAATTCAGTACCCTGTCCCTGCTTTCTCCCCATATCCCTTGATCCCTTTAGCCTTAAGAACTATATCTAACTCCTTCTTGAATATATTTAATGAATTGGCCTCAACTGCCTTCTGTGGTAGAGAATTCCACAGGTTCACCACTCTCTGGGTGAAGAAATTCCTCCTCATCTCAGTCCTAAATGGCTTACCCCTTATCCTTAGACTGTGACCCCTGGTTCTGGACTCCCCCGCCATCGGGAACATCCTTCCTGCATCTAGTCTGTCTAGTCCTGTTAGAATTTTATAAGTTTCAATGAGATCCCCTCTCATTCTTCTAAACTCTAGCAAATATAAGCCTAATCAACCCAATCTCTCCTCATACGTCATTCCTGCCATCCCAGGTATCAGTCTGGTGAATCTTCACTGCACTCCCTCCATGGCAAGAACATCCTTCCTCAGATAAGGCGACCAAAACTGCACACAATACTCAAGGTGTGGTCTCACCAAGGCCCTGTACAATTGCAGCAAGACATCCTTGCTCCTGTACTCGAATCCTCTCGCTATGAAGGCCAACATACCATTTGCCTTCTTAACCGCCTGCTGCACCTGGATGCTTACCTTCAGCGACTGGTGCACAAGGACATCCAGGTCTCGTTGCACTTCCCCTTTTCCCAATCTATTGCTGTTCAGATAATAATCTGTCTTCCTGTTTTTGCCACCAAAGTGGATAACCTCGCATTTATCTACATTATACTGCATCTGCCATGCATCTGCCCAATCACCCAACCTGTCCAAATCATACTGGAGTTTCTCAGCATCCTCCTCACAGCACACACGCCCACCCAGCTTTGTGTCGTCTGCAAACTTGGAGATATTACATCTAGTTCCCTCGTCTAGATCATTAATATGTATTGTGAATAGCTGGGGTCCGAGCACCGATCCCTGCGGTACCCCACTAGTCACTGCCTGCCACTCGGAAAAAGACCCGTTTATTCCAACTCTTTCTTCCTGTCTGCCAACTAGTTCTCTATCCAAGTCAGTACCTTACCCCCAATCCCATGTGCTTTAACTTTGCACGCTAATCTCTTATGCGGGACCTTATCGAAAGCCTTCTGAAAGTCCAAATACACCACATCCACTGGTTCTCCCTTATCTATTCTACCAGTTACATCCTCAAAAAATTCCAGTAGATTAGTCAAGCATGATTTACCTTTTGTAAATCCATGTTGACTTTGTCCGATCCTGTCACTGTTTTCCAAGTGCTCTGCTATTACATCTTTTATAATGGACTCTAGCATTTTCCCCACTACCGATGTCAGGCTATAATTCCCCATTTTCTCTCTACCACCTTTTTTAAATACACTCAAATCCTCTTGTAATAAAGGCCAATATCACATTTGCTTTCTTATCACATTGCTGTTTTTGGGAGCTTGCTGTGCGCAAATTGGCTGCCATGTTTCCTACATTTCAACACTGACTACACTTCAAAAAGTGCTTCATTGGTTGTTAAGTGCTTTGGGTCATGAAAGGCGCTAAATAAATGCGAGTTTTTCTTCCATTGCCAGATTTATATCAGAACAACAAATTGCCACACCGACACAAACTCAGCGGAAATACAATCAGCAGAAAAGGTGCTGAAGAAGCTCTTCTCTTATCTCCTCTCTTCCTTTTCTCCCCTTCCCACAGTTCCCCCCTTTGCAGTTCAGCCAAGTCAGAGAGGAGATGCCAGACTGATATCTTGATCCTCTCAACTTTGCCATCTGGTGGAGACTAAAGGTACAAGATATTAAAGCAAAGGACATCTGCAGGAGTCAATAAAAGAAAAGAAAGACTTGCATTTATAGAGCGCCTTTCATGACCACCGGACGACCCAAAGCGCTTTACAGCCAATGAAGTACTTTTTGGAGTGTAGTCACTGTTGTAATGTAGGAAACACGACAGCCAATTTGCACACAGCAAGCTCCCACAAACAGCAATGTGATAATGACCAGATAATCTGTTTCAGTAATGTTGATTGAAGGATAAATAATGGCCAGGACACCGGGGATAACTCCCCCTGCTCTTCTTCAAAACTGTACCATGGGATCTTTTACGTCCACCTGAGAGAGCAGACGGGGCCTCGGTTTAACGTCTCATCCTAAAGACGGCACCTCCGACAGCGCGGCACTCCCTCAGCACTGCACTGGCGTATCAGCCTAGATTCTTGTGCTCAAGTCGCTGGGAGAGGGACTTGAACCCACAACTCTTACTCTGAAACTTCAAGAAGTGAGGGTGCTACCCACTGAGCCACGGCTGACACTAATAATAACAAGGCTAATCCATGGCATGTCTCATTGGGTTTAGCACTGTGATCAGAAAATGTACCAGTAGAATCAAACTTATAATTCATTTGTCTCTCTCATTCTTAACCCGAGGACAAGGAATACCTTCCTTTATATCTGTCTGTCTACTTGCAATAACAGAGAGACTTGGGGGTGTTTGTGCATAAATCTTTGAAGGCGGCAGGACTGGTTAAAAAAGCAGATAATAAAGCATATTGGGAGGAGAAATTCAGTATCGCCCCATTTGGGGTGCAATTATCGGCCGGGCGCAAAGATTAGCGCCTGGCGCTAATTATCGCCTCCGACTGCAAACTTGACTTTTATCGCCCCTGGAGGTGATTGGAGCGCTAAATCAGGCGCTTCACACCTGTCTTAAGGCGCAAAGGCCGAGGAGCGAGGCGCTGCCTCAGAGCACTGGCAAAGCTCAGTGATGTCAGTCAGCAATGGAACACACACACAATGGCGCGGGCCAGTTCTTAAAGGGGAGGGTTGATCTTGCTTTCCATCCACATCCTTCTCATTGCAGCCTTGAATCTCGGCCTGGAGAGACCAGTACATCAAATCTGCTGGAAAGAACAATGGAGAGAACCAGGGAAAGAGCTCAGAGTGCAGCCCCCAAAGTCTCTTCTAAATCGATACAAGGAAGGGCAAATCAAAATGAACCTGCAAAGTGCTGCTCAGTACCCAAAACTCCTTCACACAGCATTGAATCTCTCTAGAAGTCTCTCTCTTTCTCTCTCAGAATGCGTGGTTCAAAAATGTCACCAACAAAAAAAGGCAGGAAGCGGTCGCCTTTAAATAGCGCTCCCCCAGTCCCCTCCTGACTGCAAAACGCTCCCCTCAACCTGTCGTTGCTAGCGGCAGGCGGTAAGGCAGGGGGCGCCACTCAATATCCGCACCGGGGCGCTACCGGTGTGTTGCACACTCGCCTGACGTCACGATCTGCCGGCGCAGGAGATTGTGGCGGTAGTGTTTAGCGCCGCCGCAAAATGTCTAGTTAATTTCGCGAGCGGCGCAAACATCGTCGCACCCGGGCGCTAGTTGCTTTGCGCCCCATTAGCGCCCTCTTAAGGCGCTAACGGGAGACGCAACCAACTGAATTTTCCCCCCATGGAATCCTGGGCTTTATAAATAGAGGCGTAGAGTCCAAAAGCCAGGAAGTTATGTTTAACCCGTATAAAACACGAGTTCAGCCCAGCTTGGGTATGGTATCCAAATCTGGGCACCACACTTTAGGAAGGATGTGAAGGTTTTGGAGAGGGTGCAGAAGAGATTTACTAGAATGGTTCCAGGGATGAGGGATTATAGTTATGTGGATAGACTGTTTTCCTTGGAGTAGAGGAGGCTAAGAGGAGATTTGATAGATCAACACTCCAGTGCAGTGTCGCAGATGCTATCCTTGAGATGAGATGTTGAACTGTCTGATAATTGAGGTGGATGCATAAGATCCCAAGGAACTACATAAAGAGCAGAGAATTCTCCCAGTGCCCTGGCCAACATTGCTCCCTCGATAAATACCACCAATAAAAAAACAACAGATTAACGGTGCGTTTGTGTTTGTGGGAAGTTGCTGGTAGCGAAATAGCTGCTGTCGCTGCCTGCAGAGCAACAGTCATGGATATCACAAACTCTTTGAAGTGCTTTGAGATGTTCCGATCATGTGATAAGGCACTATATAAATGCAAGTGGACAGTTCTGGTCACCACATTACAGGAAGGATGTGATTGCACGAGAGAGGATGCAGAGGAGATTTACGAGGATGTTGCCAGGACTGGAAAACTTTAGCTATGAGGAAAGATTGGATAGGCTGGGGTTGTTTTCTTTGGAACAGAGGAGGCTGAGGGGAGACTTAATTGAGGTGTATGAAATTATGAGGGACCTAGATAGAGTGGATAGGAAGGACCTATTTCCCTCAGCAGAGAGGTCAAGAACCAGGGGGCATAGATTTAAAGTAATTGGTAGAAGGATTAGAGGGGAGATGAGGAAAGAAAATTTCACCCAGAGGGTGGTGGGGGTCTGGAACTCACTGCCCAAAAGGGTGATAGAGGCAGAAACCCTCATCACATTTAAAAAGTGCTTGGATGTGCACTTGAAGAGCCGTAACCTACAGGGCTACGGACCTAGTGCTGGAAGGTGGGATTAGGCTGGATAGCTCTTTTCTGACCGGCACGGACATGATGGGCCAAATGGCCTCCTTCTGTGTTGTAATTTTTCTATGATTCTAAGTACTGTATTTCTTTGGCCTCTTTGACTTATATGTTATTGCTGTAAAAAAAATAGATAACGTGCCTGGGCAGGCTTCTTGCCAACTCTTACCCCATCCCAAGATGCTTCTGCAATTGTGAGGCACACCAGAAAAAGCCTAGCTGAGAGTTGGTGAAGTTCGTTTACATTTAGACAGTCTGATCAGGTCTGAATATTGGTTTAGGCTTGTGTTTCAAGCCCTCTGAATGGAAGTCCAATCCCTTAGCAATAAACCTACCAGAACTTCTCAATGTCGCAACCTTTTCGTAGACCACCTCTTTGATTAAAGACTGACATGTGACCTCTTCCTTCGATACGGAGATGTAGCTGTGTGAGCCTTGACTGTCTCAGCCCAGTTCCCAGTGGGTACAGAACCCACAGTAGAAAGCTGCTGCCTAATATGACAATTGGCAGTCTCACTCAGAGAACCTGCAGGATAGAACATATCACACTGGTGTGGTAGGGGGTGCTCTTCTGAGGATGGGACAGAATAGACGGAGCCTTACCCGGTATCTAACAACAACAACAACAAGTTGCATTTATATAGCGCCTTTGCCATTGTAAAATGACCCAAAGTGCTTCACAGGAGCGATTCTCAAACAAAGTTTGACACCGAGCCACATAAGGAGATATTAGGACAGGCGACCAAAAGCTTGGTCAAAGAGATAGGTTTTAAGGAGCGTCCTAAAGGAGCAGAGAGAGGTAGAGAGGCGGAGAGGTTTAGGGAGGGAATTCCAGAGCTTACGGCCTAGGCAACTAAAGGCACGGCCGCCAATGATGGACTGAAGGAAATTGGGGGATGCTCCAGAATTGGAGGAAGCATTTGCCCACCAGCCGTGCATGTAGGGAATTTGGGCACACAATCGGCACAATTGTCTGTGGTCTCATTGAAAAGGAGGAATAGCTTTATTCAGACATCAAAGTAGATTTAAATGAAGCCTAGTATGACTTTCCATCAAGTTAGGAGGGGATTGAGGGCGGCATGAATGGGTCTGAGGGATGCTCCAAGACTGATGCAGCTCTTAACAGGGTCAAGGCTTTTTAAACCTTTTGTTTTTATTTTCCAGTTTTGCAGTGCATTTTTAATATTGGCTGCTGTTATTAGCTCTTGTTGAAATTTTTGATGAAAAATAATTCCACCTGTTTTTTTTCCCTCCTAACTGTACACAATATTTATCTGGAACCTAAAATAGCTGAACACTATCTGCTAACTCACATGGCAACTCACTGTAATTAGTGCATTTACTGGACGAAAAAGAAGGGACTTGGGAAAAGAACTCTTGCACTAGGGAACCAAAAGAAATCTCAGTGAAGAGTCTTGTTGTGGCCATCCAGTCGAGTTTAGAATTAGTGCCGGTGCTTGGTTTTGAAGCACCAGACACAGTATTATATTGTTGAAGTGATATTGCCAGGGAGATCACTAGGCACTAAAGCTAGACTCCTCACACGTGCCACTATGCCACCAACCACTTCTGCCAGCATGACACACTGGCATTGATCATGGGGCACTGGCTCTGCTAGCTGGCCTGGTCAGCGTGGAACCAGTTGAATATCTGTACTAACTACAGCAAGTACAAGTGGCAGTCACCTCCTCCTGCAACTATTTTTTGTTGCTCCGGCCACCCTCCAGGCTAGCACAGGGTTCATCTGCCACATTAGCCAGAGTGTTGCCCGTACATCTAGAAAAGCAGTGCATCGGCCAACACTGAACAGCAGCACCAGCTGCTCATTTCGCTGCCCTGCTGCTTTTCCCAAAGTACAGGGGTCATTGATGGCGGGCCGTGGCCAGCTTGAGTTCAGCAATAGCAAAGCTGTACGCTTGAGTGCAGGCTTAGCGTGGGCCAATGGTAAATGTGGAACAGGCTGGCAGGGCATCACCTTGTGCATGCGCATATAAACTATGTCTATCTGGTAAATGACACTGTTGGGTGGGCATACCTTGGCAGCTTTTTCGGGGACTATACACAGTGTTGACTCTGGCCACCATCTCCTGTCAGGCATGCTGTGCTGATATTCTCTGGATAGGATAGCCTAGAGTGGGGAATTAGGACAACTCACCTCGCACCCATCCCGTTGCAACCAGCCACCATGTACAACAACAACAACTTGCATTTATATAGCGCCTTTAACATAGTAAAATGTCCCAAGGCGCTTCACAGGAGCGTTATCAGACAAAATTTGACACCGAGCCACATAAGAGTCATTGGGACAGGTGACCAAAAGCTTGGTCAAAGAGGTAGGTTTTAAGAAGCGACTTAAAGGAGGAGAGAGAGGTTCAGAGAGGTTTAGGGAGGGAATTCCAGAGCTCACGGCTCAGGCAGCTGAAGGCACGGCCGCCAATGGTAGAGCGATTAAAATCGGGGCTGCACAAGAGACCAGAATTGGAGGAGCGCAGAGATCTCGGAGGGTTGTAGGGCTGGAGAAGGTTACAGAGATAGGGAGGGGGTGAGGCCACAGCAGGATTTGAACACAAGGATGAGAATTTTGAAATCGAGGCGTTGCCTGACTGTGAGCCAATGTAGGTCAGTGAGCACAGGGGTGATGGGGTGAACGGGACTTGGCGCGAGTTGGGTTTCGGGCTGCAGTGTTTCGGATGAGCTGAAGTTTACGGAGGATGGAAGGTGGTTCAGGCGCAGCATCATTTACCGACAGACTCCATTTCCTGCCTCCACATTTATTTTGCCAGCTACTGTTTTTTTTTCAAGTACCTTGTTTGCCCCAAAGAGTCTTTGTAAAGGATTAAATGTATACTTTAAAATATCTGCAGCCTTTGTTAAAGCTGCAACGCATATAGGCGGTCATCAACCTTTAAATGGCCACATCCCTTTAAATTTTAACTGCAGTCTTTTGATAGTTGCTGTCACGTGCAATTTCCCACCCTTAACCTCGGCGAGATCCCAGTGCCAGGCCCCGTGTGAGCCAGAGGATAATTCATCGCAGCCAGAAAGATGCAGCATTTGAGCCAGACAAGAATATCTGTTACATCTCCAGCTTTTTCCAGTTCTGATGAAGGGTCCCAGACCTGAAACGTTAACTCTGTTTCTCTTTCCACAGATGCTGCCTGGCCTGCTGAGTGTTTCCAGCATTTTCTGTTGTTATTTCAGATTTCCAGCATCCGCAGTATTTTGCTATTATATTAGTGTTTGGTTCACTGCCACCTCTCTTCCAGGAATGCCCACCTTGAAGAAGTTCTGCTCTTCTCTCCGACGGGATTTCCGTTTGTCTCTTCAACCTTGTTCATCTTCATTGCTTTCTGCACCTGCTTAATATCTGTTACATCTCCAGCTTTTTCCAGTTCTGATGAAGGGTCCGTGACCTGAAACGTTAACTCTGTTTCTCTCTCCACGGATGCTGCCTGGCCTGCTGAGTGTTTCCAGTATTTTCTGTTGTTATTTAAGAATATATAGCATCTAACAACCCCTTGCTACCTCTCTGTCCATAACTTTCAAAAGGGAATTGGATATATACTCAAAGAAGAAACATTTTCAGGGGAGTGGGACTAATTGGCTAGATCTTTCACAGGCACAATGGGCCGAATGGCCTTGTTCTGTGCTGTAAGATTCCACAAATTTCCTGGAACGTTTTGGCGTAACTACGGTGTAAGAGCAATGTTGCGCCATGTTTTTCCGAGGATTTAAGCCGGCTTTACACCGAAGGATCCTATACGTGTAAAAACATAGAAACATAGAAACATAGAGCAGGAGTAGGCCATTCGGCCCGTCGAGCCTGCTCCACCATTCAATACGATCATGGCTGATCATCCAAATCCAGCACCCTGTCCCTGCTTTCTCACACAGAATCCCCATCGAGCCTGCACCGACACATATCCCACCCTATCCCCGTAACCCCACGTATTTAATTCCCCCTAACATATCCCATCCTATCCCCGTAACCCCACATATTTAATCCCCCCCTAACACTAAGGGTCAATTTATCATAGCCAAATCAACCTAACCCGCACATTTTTGGACTGTGGGAGGAAACCGGAGCACCCGGAGGAAACCCACGCAGACACGGGGAGAATGTGCAAACTCCACACAGACAGTCACCCGAGGCCAGATTCGAACCCGGGTCCCTGGCGCTGTGAGGCACCAGTGCTAACCACTATGCCACCGTGTAAGATCCTATGATTCAAATCCTATCTCTTCAGCCACGTATTTGGTTTATCCTCCCCAACCCTTCCTGTCTCCATGCCTCTTATAAGCATAAGAACGTAGGAATTTCCAGACGAACAAAGACCGAGGTCCATCTAGTTCACCTTCTCCCGTCCTGGCAGTCACATGATCCAACGATAATGAAGTTGTTGACCAATCACAGCGATCAATCTCCATCAATGAGTCTACAACAGACTCAGACATGAGGCGAGGAAAAACCCCCAGTGGGGGAGAGCTTTGGGAACCAGAGGTCCGAAGTCTCCTGTTCCTCCCGAGCATTGCTACACTCACCACACGTCACGTCTCAAATTACTGATATACTGTGTCCCAAGATGTTATTTTCTGAAAGGAATCTAACTGATAAAGCGTTCCAAGATATTCTACTAAGGGACGGAAATGGCCTAAATGCAAGTTGTTGTTGTAGTATTGGTCAACTTGACAAACACACAATTATAACCAGGCCGGGGGGTGGGGTGGGGGTGGCGGGTGCAAAGGATACAAAAAAAAACAACTTCCTGCAGTCAGGAATTTTCTGCTGTAAACCCCTTCCTCCATAGCGGCAGCGGCCTGTCCGCACAAATACAGACAGCAGCAGGGTGTTCACTGCGAGTCCCACCCTGTTTCGCACAACTAGGCAGCAAAGGGCTAGCACGGTAGAACAATGTTGTTGACTGGAGCTGGAAGCTTGGCGGTGAACATCTCTTAAAGTTTTGTGGCTGTCTTAGTATTTGAAGCTTTGAAAGGTCAGGGGCCCTCCAATTGCGATGATGCTATTGAAGGTTCTGTGCATTGTGTACAGTGGCACTGGAGTTTTTCAAACGAGATTAAGTGTATAATCCTTCACTGAGAACTTAATACCAGCCCTTGCATCAGGCACCCAATTCAATTCAAGGTGAGCGCTGAGGTCACCTTTGCGGAATTCACAGCTGTGCAGATTCCTTTGGCCCCCCCCCCCCGAGCGTTTGAGAACCTTTCATGGGTCTAGCACGGAACTCGACAGGATTATGATTGAGGAATCAAACACTCGTTCATGCATTGCCTTAAGTTTCACCCTATTAAAGAAGGACTGTTTTCACTTTTGCTCAATGAGAAAGCACAAATAAAAAGGTGAAAGCCTGTTGCTTTCTGCAAAGATCCATAAAATGCAAAGTGAAAGGAAAGCGCTTCAAAATACAATGAGTTACTTTGAAATGTAGGTGACTTTTGTTACCTACCTCCTTCAGCCCTACAACACTCCGAGATCTCTGCGCTCCTCCAATTCTGGGCCTCTTGTGCATCCCTGATATTAATCGCTCCACCATTAGCGGCCGTGCTTTCAGCTGCCTGGGCCCCAAGCTCGGGAATTCCCTCCCTAAACCTCTCCACCCCTCTCTCCTCCTTTAAGACGTTCCTTAAAACCTACCTCTTTGACCAAGCTTTTGCTCAACTGTCCTAATATCTCCTAATATGTGGCAAATTTTGTCTGATAATCGCTCCTGTGAAGCGCCTTGGGAGGTTTTACTACGTTAAAGGCGCTATATAAATGCAAGTTGCTGTTGTTGTTGCTGCTCTTCTTTGAAAAAGTGTCACGGGATCTTTCACATCCACCTGAGAGACGGGGCCTCGGTTTAACATCTCATCCGAAAGACAACACCTCTGACAATGCAGCAGTCTTTCAGTACTGCACCGGAGTGTCAGCCGAGATTACATGCTCAAGTCTTTGGAGTGGGACTTGAACCCAGGACCGGCTACCTCAAAGGCAAGAGCCACAGCTGACACTGACAACGACTTACCACCACCTCGTCTACTGCCCCACGGGCTCATAGTAGTAGCTAGATATGTATTGGATCCAATTTCATTGCAGACACATATAGGAGTTGGACGCAGTTCAGCAGAGCTTGAGACTGCCGGTGGGAATTCCTCTCATTTACACAGCGAGGCACAACTCGTGGTGATGGTGTTCACACTGAAACACCTCTGCATGGAGCTGGCTCGTAGACTAACTATGGGTAGCAATTTGCAGCTTATGCACACACCAGGGGTGGTCCTAAACTACCCCACCCTCTAGTCTAGTGCTTTCTGGTTCCCATCACCATAAAAAAAAAATCACAAAGTGCGAATGCACATTTAACTTCTTTACCCAGAGAGAGGGGAGAATGTGGAACCCGCTACCACAGGGAGTGGCTGAGGCCAGCAGCATAGATGCCTTTAAGGGGCAGCTGGATAAGCACATGAGGTTTTTTTTTATATTCGTTCCTGGGGATGTGGGCATCGCTGGCAAGGCCAGCATTTATTGCCCATCCCTAATCGCCCTCGAGAAGGTGGGGGGGGGGGTGGTGAGCCGCCTGCTTGAACCGCTGCAGTCCGTGTGCTGAAGGCGCTCCCGCAGTGCTGTCAGGGAGGGAGTTCCAGGGAGGTGGAAAGGTATAGAAGGATGTGCTGATTGGGTCGGATGACGGTGTTTGTGCTGGTGTGGAGCTTAAACACCGGCATGGACCAGTTGGGCCGAATGGCCTGTTTCCGTGCTGTAAATTCTATTTAATTCTATGTAACAAGCGACGCTCCGAATCATTTGGACTGATATCCTTACTGGTGCCGAGATGCTGCCAAAATACGCTTGAACATCTCACGTGCCTTCCAATGCCCGTGGAATGCATATGCGATGTACAAACTTCGGCTTGAGCGCCCCATTAATCCTGCGTTCATGTTACGGCGAGGCCGCTGGATGCAGCTGATCAAGATGCTTCTGGCCACCAAGTTTCCCCAGATGACAGAGGAGGATCCACCTGGACCAGTGATGAAATGTTGGGCATACCCGGTGGTAGAACAGAATGGCAGCAAGCAGCCTCCAGCGGCACTGCCAGCGGGCGGGGGGTGAGGCGTGGGGGGCGGGGGGGGGTATATTCCCCGACCCTCCACCTCCGCATAGTGCAGAGTCGATCCAGCTCTTCAGGTAGGACTCCCTGCCACCATGACACTCGCACCACCTCATTTATATTACAGCAGGGAGGCCGGGGCTGCCTCTGTAGTGGAATTGCGGCATCAGTGGAGTCATAAGAACATAAGAAGATAAGAAATAGGAGCAGGAGTAGACCAATCGGCCCCTCGAGCCTGCTCCGCCATTCAATGAGATCATGGCTGATCTGATCCAACCTCAACTCTAAAGAACACAAGAAGCAGGAGCAGGACCAGGCCACTCGGCCCCTGGGCCCGCTCCACCACCCACAGGGCCTTGACCGATCCGAACTCAAACTCATGTCCAATTTCCAGCCCGCTCCCCGTAACCCCTGATTCCCTTTACTTCTAGGAAACGGTCTATTTCTGTTTTAAATTTATTTAATGAAGTAGCTTCCACAGCTTCCTGGGGTAGCAAATTCCACAGACCCACTACCCTCTGAGTGAAAAAGTTTCTCCTCATCTCAGTTTTGAAAGAGGAGCCCCTTATTCTAAGATTATGTCCCCTAGTTCTAGTTTCACCCATCATTGGGAACATCCTCACCGCGTCCACCCGATCAAGCCCCTTCACAATCTTATATGTTTCAATAAGATCGCCTCTCATTCTTCTGAACTCCAATGAGTAGAGTTCCGATCTACTCAACCTCTCCTCGTATGTCCACCCCCTCATCCCCGGAATTAACAGAGTGAACCTTCTTTGTACTGCCTCAAGAGCAAGTATGTCTTTTCTTAAGTATGGACACCAAAACTGTATGCAGTACTCCAGGTACTTCCTTTGGGCTTTACAAGCCAAACTGGGAGAACAAAACCCTAGAATTAACCAAAGTGTTTTGACGAAGCTTAATTAAGATGTAGATTTGATGCTGAACCTCCCGACTGCTGTCAGTTACTGGGGTAAATTCTCCTCTTCAACCCCCATGGGTGGTCATCTGGCCGAGCGGATTGCCCGCCCGTTACAGAACCTGCCATTGAAATTATAATCGGACGGGTTCTATAGCAGACGGGTGATCCACTCCACCAGGTTACTGCCCGTGAGGTGAAGACAAAGATTGACCCCACTCAATCTCTGCAGATGTTAAATTAGTTTCCTTTGCAGGCTTGTTAGCTCCTTTCACAAGATAAACACGAATAAAAAAAAATGGCTCAGTCCTATCTTAGATCATCCATCCAGAAAAAGCCACACTTCCCCCATCTAATTTGTCTCTTAATCCATTTGTATACTGTCACTTGTTTAAATCAGATCCCAGGAGCCAGCTCCCAACACTCACACTAATCAACCTTGCTTGGCAACAGAATCATAGACCCAGTTTTGTCCCCATCCTTTTTTTCTTCCTCTCTGACAGTTCCTGCAGCTGTTTTCCCATTGCCATTCGTCTATTTAGGCTCCACTACTACTGCTACTACTATTACTGGTCGGCCTTCCTGCACACAATCCCACCTCCTTTGCTTTGAATTTCCACGTGTTCTTTTTCTCAGTTGGGTCCCATTGCAGTGCCCTCCCAGGGCGCTGGTCTCCGCCATATTTCATGTGCGCCCTGCTTGTCACAATCCCTCCACTGCAGCGCGCTCTCGTTACTGCACGCAGGCCACTCCCTCATTGCTTCAATGTCGCTCATTCTGTCCTCCCTGCTGACGTTGAACATGTGTCTTTGACAACATGAAGCAGAGGCCAAGAGTCATACCACATGTTGAAAGTCTTCTCGAGGCTGCACGCAGTTTGGCTTTTTCATGACACGCAATAAGTATTTACATCTATTCCTCAGACAGTCCTTTATTTGAGTTGCGAAGTATATACAGTGCTAAATACCATTTTGTGTTGACATACAGTTTGCAGTGTTTCAGTAGACCCAGATGTGAATGCTAGTGTTTAATAAAGAGGGTGACATTAGGACTGTGAGTATTAATTACCATATTATTATTTAATTGATATATAAAATAGTTCTCACATATCTTTCAAATAAAACTGGCATGTTCAATATTTTGTGCCTCGCTGTATTGAAGAATGAGTTGCTTATCTTTAGCGTGATTTTGAGAAATAAAGAAAGACTTGCATTTACAATCACCGGACATCCCAAAGTGCTTCACAGCCAATGAAGTACTTTTGAAGTGTAGTCACTGTTGTAATGTAGGAAACACGGCAGTCAATTTGCGCACAGCATGGTCCCACAAACAGCAATGTGATAATGGCCAGATAATCTGTTTTAGTGATGTTGATTGAGGGATAAATATTGGCTGGGATTCAGGGTAGAACTCCCCTGCCCTTCTTCAAAGTAGTGCCACGGGATCTTTTACGTCCACCTGAGGGGGCAGAAGGGGCCTACGGTTTAACGTCTCATCCGAAAGACGGCACCTCCGACAGTGTAGCATTCGCACTGGAGTGTCAGATCTAGATTGTTGTGCTCAAGTCTCTGGAGTGGTACTTGAACCCACAACCTTCATGAACTTATGGGCAAGGTGTGCTGCCCACTGAGCCACAGCTGGCACAGTATGCTATGTTTACATGGCTGAAATGAGTGGAATGGGTTCCGTAATGTGCGGATGCTCCCAGTTCTATGGGATCCATCCTGGACAGAATTAGCAGTGCGTTCCAGCGCCAGCGGCAATAGTGTGTGAGTGGGCATTGCTAAGTTCATTCCCAGTTGCTGGACCTTTCCTGATGATGTGGACTTGATGGGCCAGCTGGTCTTTTCCAGCCCAGAATTTTTGTTTATGTTCATATGTTGGATAGTCCTTAGGTCACTCTCAATGTATCTTGTAGCCGACTGCCAGGAGGTAGCAGATCGCCCGGGTACGGGTGAAGTCCTGTTCACCCATCACCCTCTGTGCTCGCTGACCTACATAGGCTCCCGGTCCGGCAATGCCTCAGTTTTACAATTTTCATCCTTATATTCAGATCCCTCTCTGGCCTTACCCCTCCCTATCTTTATAAACTCCTCCTAAAGCCCTACAACCTGCCGAAATCTCTGCGCTCCTCCAACTCTGACCTCTTGCGCATCCCTGATTTTCATCGCTCCACCATTGGCGGCCGTGCCTTCAGCTGCCTGAGGCCCTGAGCTCCGGAAATGTTTTTTTTTCCAGTGGAGTGGAGATGGTTAAGGAGGGAGGAGTCTAATAGGGGCTTTCAAAATTAAGAAAGGTTTTGAGAGAGTAAATAACGAAAGTTTGGCCCGGGATTTGCGGTGGGTGATAACGGCGAACGAACAGCATTCGCTGTTATTACCCCCTTTGAAACTGACCGCAACTTCAGGATGTAGCGCGTGGGCAACTAAATGAGGAAATCCTGAAGTTATTCATTGATCTTTGGAATTCTCTACCCCAGAGAGCTGTGGAGGCGGAGTCATTGAATATATTCAAGGCGGAGATTGACAGACATTGGAACTACAAGGAAGTCAAGGGTTATGGGGAGAGAGCGGGAAAGTGGTGTTGAGGCCAAGATTGGATCAGCCATGATCTTATTGAATGGCGGAGCAGGCGCGAGGAGCCGATTGGCCGACTCCTGCTCCTGTTTCTTATGTTCTAATGTTCTTATGCTCCGACAGTGGCTGCGCTGTGGCCCTCCTCCCATAGCCGGCAATCAGTGTAATCAAGGAAATCTGTGAGACTGACGAAAACTTGGGCTTTTCCGCAGTAATATAATTGTTAAACACCCCATTAAGTGCTGGATTAGGTGTAACAGGGGTTTTAGTAGCGTATTGACTGCTAAACAAACGTTATGGCCCTGAAAAACAAATTCTAATTTTGTGGAGTGTCAGATTTCTCCGTTATAATAAAAATTACAATTTGTCAGAAACTTCAAATAAAAATTATATTTTTTAGAAGTGTGTTCATCTTTATTGCGGGTTTACCTTTTCCCCGTGTGAGAGCCCCAATCTTTTGTTTTGTTCGCTGTAACATTTTTGAAAAGTCCGACAAAAAGGAGCTTCTTCAACTTCCTGGTTCCCGGTCTGTGAGAATTCTGCATTGTGATTGGCTGCTTCGACAGCTTATTGACGTCACAGCAGCTCCGCGCTATGGAATCCCCGCTACACCGCACTGATCTCAACTGCACGTCGAAAAAGGCAAACTTCTCGCCACGGAGAGCGTGAGATCTTTGTGGGAAGCTTTCTTCGGGGCCGGCGGCGGACGCCATTGCTTCGTCGCTGACCGCGAATTCCGGGGCCATTGTTTCCACTGGTTGGCAAATCAGTAACGAGAGGGCACAGACTCAGAAGAATGAAGGGGGGAAGTTAAAAGAACATTTTTTGTACCGCACAGAGGGCCATTAGAACTTGCCTTACTGCCAGTGACTGTTGAGGATGAAACTGGAACATCACTTCAGCGGCAAGTACTTGGACAGGAAGAATATAAAAAGGAGTAGGAAAAAGGAGTAGGAAAATGGAACTGGCAAAGGCGCCATGGGCAGAATGGCCTCCTTCTGTGCTGCAAAGATTGGGTGAGTGACTCAGCGGCCCTGTTGCATTTGCTAGCGGGTTGCGATGGTGACATTTGGTTAAAAATGGGCATCGAGCTCCCTTGTCAGTGAACAGGACCGGCGAGGTGACCCCCAGGGAGCACAGGATCATCGGATTATTAAGTATTTCTGTCAAGAGATAAGAGACTCGAGGGCCGAATCTGCTTTGGTAATCCAAGTTGGGACAGCGCTATCAACTTTCCCTGGCCCTGACGTGTTGCAGAGCAGCCCCTGTTGCATGGGTCCAGACGGGCTTCCTTATTCCAGGGCCTATCAGTTAAACAGCGCTGACAAGTTGAGCGACACAAGAGGCTGGGAGACCAATACTGGCATAGGTGACATGCCATTCAGACAGCAGCGATAGCCTCGGAGGAGGGGCGGGGAAGGGGGGGCTATGGCTTCTTTGACCCTATATATAGAACATTCTCAGCCAGTGCATGTAGGAAATATATAGAGGTCATATCAGTCCTGCCGTTCCCGGATGCTTTTGTCTCTGGTTCGAAGCCATCTTTGACCTGCAACGAAGGGTTTGGGGGCAGGATCGGGGGTAAGGTCTCAGATATTGTGAGCCAAAACATCTAACGCAGTGAGCTATAAAATAGATGGTGCGTAAAATGATGTTTTGTATGTATCTGCTGTGCTTCCCTGCTCTCATTCAGTTAGTTCAGTCATTTGGAAAGTGTGATTATTTTGGAAAAACAAAAGCTGTTTTCATTTTTCGGGTGAATCTCACGATTGTGATTTCTGACGCTCGCCGAGATTTTTTTTTTCTATTTTATTCTGGCCTTTCTCCCTCCAGCCCCGCCCCCGCCCTCCCCCCCCCCACCCCCACGCACACAATCTGTTCACCCCTTCCCCAGAAACCAGGGTTCCACACAGCTGAGGCCCAACCGTGCCCTCTCACAGCTTCAAAAACACGGACACGCACAAACTAACGGGAATCCTGATTTGCTTTGCCCCGCCCAAGTCCGGAGGCACTGAGGCCCTTCGTAGCGCGGTCGCGACGGGATAGATCCTGGCTTTGTGCGATAGTGTAAAGCGGGGGCACAGCGAATCGCCAGCCCGTTTTACATCTCTCTCGATTTTTATTTCCATGGACTTCAATGGAGAGATGTGAAACGGGCTGCTGACTCACCATCGCCGTTTTACACTGTCACACAAAGTCAACGTCTGCCCCAACCACTTTCCAAACCTTCAGACCCACAAACTTCAAACAGGTCAAACCAGTGAACAACGACAACACCTTGCATTTATACAGCGCCCTTAATGCAGTAAAACGTCCCAAGGAGCTTCACCGGAGAGAATATAAAACAAAATTTCAGACAAAAATGGGCCTACATTCTCTGGCTTTTAGAAGAATGAGAGGTGATCTCATTGAAACGTATAAAATTCTGAGAGGGATTGACAGGGTAGATGCAGGGAGGATGTTTCCCCTGGCTGGAGAGTCTAGAACCAGGGGTCACAGTCTCAGGATAAGGGGTCGGCCATTTAGGACTGAGATGAGGAGAAATTTCTTCACTCAGAGGGTGGTGAATCTTTGGAATTCTCTCCCCCAGAGGGCTGTGGAGGCTCAGTCGTTGAGTATATTCAAGACAGAGGTCGATAGATTTTTGGACTCTGGGGGAATCGAGGGATATGGGGATCGGGCGGGAAAGTGGAGTTGAGGTCGAAGTTCATCCATGATCTTATTGAATGGCGGAGCAGGCTCGAGGGGCCGTATGGCCTCCTCCTGCTCCTATTTCTTATGTTCTTAAAATTTGACATCGAGCCACATAAAGAGATATTAGGACAGGAGATCAGAAGCTTGGTCAAAGACGTAGCCTTTAAGGAGCGTCTTAAAGGAGGAGAGGCGGAGAGGTTTAGGGAGGGAGTTCCAGAGCTTCGGGCTTAGGCAGCTGAAGGCACGGCCGCCAATGGTGGAGCGACTGGAAGAAGTCTTACTCCAATTATATAGGGCCTTGGTGAGGCCATACCTGGAGTACTGTGTACAATTTTGGTCTCCTTACCCAAGGAAGGATATACTTGCCATAGAAGGCATATAAGAGATTTATAAGCGCAAATAGGACTCAGTTACCTCGGCTTTGAAGACTGAATAGCTAGGGCTCTAGAGCAGTACGTGGCCTGAGGGCCGCAGGACGGTTTCCTGGTCGAGGTTCCCTTGTGACAAGGTCCTCAAACAAAGGTACCAGATGGTGACCAGCATCCTCAGACCAGTAATAATGTGTCAACACCTTCAGGAAGGGAGAAGAGCTGACGCACGTTGCCATTTTATGACATCTACAGCTGTTCTTGCTGACGTTCTTCAATATGTTCCTGGACTACATGAGGAACTCAGCCTGGCTGATTCACTGCTGGCAAACAGGAGCAAACGCTTCATGTGAAACGTTGCCTCATTCGGTACATAATATACTTTTGCAAAGTGTGAGCGTTGTGGAAGATTGCTACACGCACACTGCACCTCACCATCTGCAAGGCTTCAGGATTTAACCTTTGACCTCAGTTCTTTGGGAAACTCTTTGGCATTTTTGCATCACGTCCAAGAATATTGCGAGATTACAATTTTCCGTCTATTTCTCCTCTTTTTCGGAATGTTCTGTTTGTACAGAGACACTAAAAGGGGAGTGGGCGGCACTGGAATCATAGAATCATTAACGTGTGGGGGAGGGGGAATGGAGGAAGATATTCTGGCCAAGTTACCTCCCCTCCCCCTCCCCACAACTTATCTGGGAATTTTTGGGAAGTGGTTCAAAGTTCAGAAAAGGACATTTTGATGTCTTTTTAAGGGGCTTGATGGGAAACATGCTACCGAGCCTTCCCAGAAAGATCTTCCTTTCCTCTGTAACATTGCCCTGCCTCAGTGTATCTGCTCCTGAAACCCTCAACCATGCCTTTATAGGCTCGACTATTCCACTGCTCTCCTGGCCGGCCTCCCATCCTCCATAAACTTCAGTTCGTCTGCTGCCCGTACTCTCTCCCGCACCAAATCCACCGTTCGCCCATCAACCCTGCGCTCCCAGTCCAACAATGCCTCAAATTTCAAATTCTCCATGGTCTCGCCCCTCCTCATCTCTGTAACCTCCTCCTCCAGCCCTACAGCCACAACCCCGCCCCACCCCGCCCACAGAGCCCTGCGTTCCACCAACACTTGTGAGAAGTCGCACAACACCAGGTTATAGTCCAACAGTTTTATTTGAAATCACAAGCTTTCGGAGCTGCTGCTCCTTCGTCAGGTGACCTGACGAAGGAGCAGCGCTCGGAAAGCTTGTGATTTCAAATAAAACTGTTGGACTATAACCTGGTGTTGTGCGACTTCTCACATTTGTCCACCCCAGTCCAACACCGGCATCTCCGCATCATGGCCACCAACACTGACCTCTTGTGCATCCCCCACGACCTTTGGTCGACCATTGGCGGCCGTGACTTCTGCCGCCTAGGCCCTAAGCTCTGGAGTTCTCTCCGGAAAGCCCCGCACCTCTCCATCTCCTTTAAGACGCTCCTTAAAACCCACCTCTTTGGCCAAGTTTTTAGTCACCTCTCCTAACATCTGCTTTGGCTCAGGGTCCATTTTTAGCTAACGCCACCTCTCTGAGCTCCTTGGGTTTTTTTTTCCCATATTAAATGCGGTACATAAGTGCAAGTTGTTGTTGTTGTTGTTCTTTATTCATTGCTCCTGTCTTGTTTCTCCTCAGTTCCTACATCCTCCTCCTCGCATCCTCCCGGTACTGAAAACAAGGCTTGTTATACTGTCCCTTCCTCTAACCCAGGATGTCAAAACAGTGAAGCCCCTTTACTAACCCAGTATTCACTTTGTTCAATTTCGAAAAAGAGCAGGGGGAGATCTTCACTGCTGTCTTGGGGCCAATATTTATCCCTCAACCAACATCACTAAAAAACAGATTATCTGGTCATTATCACATTGCTGTTTGTGGGAGCTTGCTGTGCGCAAATTGGCTGCCGGGTTTCCCACATTACAACAGTGACTCCACTTCGAAAGTCCTTCATCGGCTGTAAAGCGCTTTGGGACGTCCTGAGGTTGTGAAAGGCGCTGTAGAAATGCAAGTCTTCCCTTCTTTTTATAACCTGTGGATGAAAGGTCCAATCTTTGGCCCATGTCCCATGTCCGGCCCACACCACAAAACCCGGAACACTCGGTCCTATTTGCGCTGAAATTTCTCATTCGTTAGTTTGTCCCTGTTTGAAATTTGTGGTACCTGGAGGTTTGGAAAGGGCTGCTCGTAGCAGCATTGCTTCATTGCTGGATAAACCCTACCTCAGATCACCAAGGTCTGTTACTAGCGACTGCTTGAAGTTAATTTAATGGGAATGTGAATCCTTATATCTGCCATTCCCATTTACACCTCCTCTAGACCCATCTTTTTACTTGTCCCATTACCATCTCCTCTCCCCTCGCACCATCATCCCTTTTGTCATTTAATCTCTCCTGCCTTCCACCCTATCACAGACCTTCCCTTTTGTTCTTTCCTCCCCTTCCCCCCCTTTCTTATCTTCTCTCCCGCTTCTTATAGCGTTGGTAGTGCATTTGATTCTTCTCCTAGATTTCCCAACAAAAGAAAGTAAGACTTGCATTTATATAGCGCCTTTCACAACCTCAGGACATCCAATTTACAACCGATTAAGTACTTTAGAAATACGGGAGCCAATTTGCGCACACCAAGGTCGCACAAACAGCAATGACTAGAACATCTGTTAAGGTACTGGCTGAGGGATAAATATTGGCCAGGACACCGGGGAAAACTCCCCTGCTCTTCTTCAGAATAGTTCCATGGGATCTTTTATGTCCACCCGAGAGGACAGACAAGGCTTCAGTTTAACGCCTCATCCGAAAGGCGACACCTCCGACAGTGCAGCACTCCCTCAGCACTGCCCCTCCGACAGTGCAGCACTCCCTCAGCACTGCACTAGGAGTGTCGGCTTAGATTGTGAGCTCTGGAGTGAGGTTTGAACCCACAACCTTCTGACTTAGTGAAAAAAAAAGCAAAAAAAGAAAGACTTGCATTTCTATAGCGCCTTTCACGACCTCAGGATGTCCTAAAGCACTTTATAGCCGATGAAGGACTTTTGAAGTGTAGTCACTGTTCTAATGTAGGAAACACAGCAGCCAATTTGCATACAGCAAGCTCCCACAAACAGCAATGTGACAACGACCAAATAATCTGTTTTTTTGATATGTTGAGTGAGGCATAAATATTGGCCAGGACACCAAAAGAGTGCTATAGGATCTTTTACATCCACCTGAGAGAGCAGACGGGGCCTCAGTTTAACGTCTCATCCGAAAGACGGCACCTCCGACCATGCAGCACTCCCTCAGTACTGCACTGGAGTGTCAACCTAGATTTTTGTGTTCAAGTCTCTGGAGTGGGACTGGAACCCACAACCTTCTGACTCCGAGGCAACAGGTGCTACCCACTGAGCCACAGCTGAGACGCACTTGCTGTGAGTGCTGCTCTCCATTGGAAGCACCCGGTCGCAGAATCTCCCCATCATCAGAAACATAAGGAAGTAAACATCGCACATAAATTGTATAGAGTCGTGCCAGTGTCAGACAGAACAGATTTCACCACATCAAACTGCAAGCGGCATATTTTCTTTCACAGATTACTGTAGTACAGTTATTTTCTACAGAATCCCCCATATTGTCTCAGAGGAGGCTTAAAAGGAGGTTTAATAGAAGTCATGAAGGGTTTTGATAGGCTGAATAGGGAAAGCTAAATGCCTCTTCTGGGGAGTCAGTATAATGAGGGGTCTTCAATTTAAAATTGTCACTGAGAGGTTTAGGAGAAATTTCCTTTGCTGTTTCCTTTTTACTTTCACCCATTGTTCACAGATTTAAAGTATACTTTCATTCTGGCTGCAGTGCAAGAATTTGCATCTGACTTTGAAAGTCCAAGCAGCTGATTATCCGCATGGCAATTGCAGTGGAGAAGGGATCCTGTCCATTTGGTGGACTGCGCTGCCACCTTGTGGTCACAATGAATATTACTTTCGAGGGTCATTGCCATCCTGTTAAAGTGGCTTGCGTGCCATTACACCACCTTTATACCCAGAAGGGCAAGTTCACCAAGGATGTGGTCCTGAAGTGGAGCCTCAATAGGCAGGAGCACGGGTCAGCGAATCAAACCTAGAGTGTTGTAGCCCTATCTCTTATCTCCTTTCTCCGACTCGTGCTTCCATCGCGCCAGGCTCCACATCAGGGCTCACAGCCTCACTAACTTTGCCCTAAAGTGAGACAATTGGTAGGACAGGTGAGTTGTTATCACTCGGATCTGCTTGGAAACTGTGCATTTACATTTGCCGCCCAGACCTTTTTGGCAAAATGATGGTACTTAGGCAGGAAATTGTGCTGTTCATGGAAAGTGCAGAGATCCGTAGGATGTCACATCACAACAAATCTATCACCCTGGTGATTTGTGGGGAAATAATTTCATTACATCTCAGACTCTGTCCAGTGCAACAACAAAACAAAATCCAAATTATTAAGCGTTTTGTACAATTAAACGGTCACAACATAGGAACAGGAGGAGGCCATTCAGCCCCTTGAGTCTGTTCTGCCATTCAATGAGATTACAGCTGATCTGCACCTCAACTCCATTTCCCCGCCTTGGTTCCATATCCCTTGATACCCTTGTCTGACAAAAATCTAGTGATCTCAGTCTTGAAAGCTGCAATTGGCCCAGCATCCACTGCCTTTTGGAGGGCCAGCATTCCAGATTTCCCCTACCCGTTGTGTGAAGAAGTGCTTCCTGACATCACCCCTGAACGGCCTGGCTCTAATTTTAAGGTTGTGCCCCCCTTGTTCATGATTCCCCCCCACCAGAGGAAATAGTTTCTCTCTGTATCTACCCTATCGAATCCTTTTAACATTTTAAACACCTCGCTCAGATCACCCCCTCAAGGGAATACAAGCCAAGTTTATGCAACCTGTCCTTATAATTTAACCCTCGAAGCCCCGGTATCATTCTGGTGAATCAGCGACTTCAAAGTAACTCATTGCAGGTGAAGCAATTTGAGATGTTTCAGAGAGATGTGATAACGCACTGTGCAAATAATTCTTTCTTCTGATTTTCTCTTCCTGCATTCCCAGTCAAGATGATGCATGCGTGACTTGCTTCTGCCGTGGCTGTTCTGAAGCCAGCCACTAGGGGGTGCACTGCAGCATTCCACAGAGAACTTGACTCCCCTCCTTGTGGGGAAAGCTGGGGCCTGAGGTTCCTCACCCCACAGCGAGGGTTGGCGGTTGACCATACGGAGGCCCAGTGCCCTGCCACACTATGGTACAGTACGCTAAAGCTTCAAGGTGCCTCTGTGTCCACTGTTATCAGGAGGCCATTCTCAGTGTTGCCCTTTCCCCAGTTTCCCTGGCCCTCCTCCAGTCTCCTTGTGGCATCAGGCTATTTGCAGAGGCATGGAATCCTGATAATGAATCTCAGCAACAGCTGCAAATGAACAACAACAACTTGCATTTATATAGCGCCTTTCACATAGTAAAACATCCCAAGATGCTTCACAGGAGCGATTATCAAACGAAATTTGACACCGAGCCACATAATGAGGTATTAGTACAGGCGACCAAAAGCTTGGACAAAGAGGTAGGTTACAAGGAGCGTCTTAAAGGAGGCGAGAGAGGCGGAGAGGTTTGGGAGGGAATTCCAGAGCTTAGGACCTTGGCAGCTGAAGGCACGGCCACCAATGGTGGAGTGATGGAAATCAGGGATGCTCAAGAGGCCAGAATTAGAGGAGCGCAGATATCTCGGGGGGTTGTGGGGCTGGAGGAGATTACAGAGACAGGGAGGGGCGAGGCCATGGAGGAATGTGAAAACAAGGATGAGAATTTTAAAATCGAGGCACTGCTGGACTGGGAGCCGATGCAGGTCAGTGAGCACAGGGGGTGATGGGTGAACGGGACTTGATGCGAGTTAGGACACGGGCAGCCGAGTTTTGGATGAGCTGAAGTTTACGTAGGGTGGAATGTGGGAGGCCAGCCAGGAGTGCGTTGGAATAGTCGAGTCTGGAGGTAACAAAGGCATGGATGAGGGTTTTGGCAGTGGATGAACTGAGGCAGGGGCGGAGATGGGCGATGTTACGGAGGTGGAAATAGGCGGTCTTGGTGATGGTGCAGATATGTGGTTGGAAGCTCACCTCGGTGTCTGACACCAAGGTTGCGAACAGCTTGGTTCAGCCTCAGACAGTTGCCAGGGAGAGGGATGGAGTTTGAGTTCAGTTGGGTTCTATTTAAATGAGAAGGACTTCCATAAGTCGCCTATAACCAAGGATTACCATGAGTAGGAAAAGTGACTTGTTAATGCTCAGAGCTGCTCAGTATGTGCCTGTGCAACACTGTGATACTGGAGCAGCAATCTGCACCACACACAATAAGTGTAGGGATTCGTGGGATTTATTACAGGGAGTAGCACTGCCCCCCCATTCGCCTGCCCTATTGGCGAAGCTTTATGATCACAGTTCCCCAGGGGGTCAGTTCCAATCTCCATCAGAAGGGGTGCTGGGTTTGGGCTATGTGCAAAAAACAGATGATCTGGTCAGTATCACATCGCTGCTTGCTGTGCGCAAATTGGCTGCCAGGTTTCCTACATTACAACAGTGACTACACTTCAAAAGTGCTTCATTGGCTGCAAAGCGCTTTGGGACGTCCTGAGGTTGTAAAAGGCGCTATAGAAATGCAAATCGTTCAGTTTCTACTGGAAGGAAAAGCAATGGGCCAGTCAATCAATGCTGCTCTTGTGCACCACCTAGTGGTAGATTATCGATCAGCATTACTACAAGTTGGACAGCAAAGTGCTTTCTCACCTGAAGCAATTAAAATGAGTTTCAACAAAATACACAAATAGTTGAATGGAATTATTTAATCTTTAATTGCTCGTTATCATCTGCTCAAAGAAGGATTAGACTCTGAGCCAAGGGTAAATTACTGAGCGAGAAAGAACGTGCATTTATATAGCACCTCATCTCATTTCTCGGGCCATTCCAACGAATTGCTTTGTTTGAAGTGCAGTCACTGTTGTTGTGTCGGCAAACACAGCCAATTTTGCACACAGTAAGATCCCACAAACAGCAAATGGCGGTAAATGGGGTTGAGGTACAGATCAGCCGTGATCTAATTGAATGGCGGAGCAGGCTCGAGGGGCTGAAAGCAGTGTTCCCTTTCATCTTTTCCTGGATGTGCAGGCCGCGCGGCCCACTCAAAATACCGCGCGCGCGCGTTTTGTTCCCATTTAAAAGTCAGTGAGCCGGCTGCACGGGAGCTCCAGAGCGCTGCGCGGCCGCGCAACTTAAAGGGGAACATCGGCTGAAAGGCCTACTCCTGTTCTGATGTAAATTGCACCCAAACACTGATTGAGAACAAACCCTTCCTGTTCTTGAAAGCCCGTTTTGAGAACGAGGAGCCCTGATGCCCACATGGGTGCCATCTGTACCACCTGCCGCCCAGTAAAAACTCCGGGCCCTGTTCGGTTGAGGCCTCCTTCGCCCAGCAGAAGTGCTGAAGGTGTTACGTAGAATGACATAGTATTTACAGTATAGAAACAGGCCATTCGGCCCAACAGATTTTTTACCCCCTTCATAATCACCCTATTTGCATTGTGCAAATGTTATAGTCCTATCCATGCTTGATGTGGCTGTGATGTCCTAATGGTGAGTTCTTACCTTCCCCAGGACAACTGACAATAAACTCTTCAAAGTTAAAAGGTTTGCACCACACACACACACACACATATGCCTATCTATCTGTCTATACAGGAGAAAGAAAGACTCGCATTTCTATAGCGCCTTTCACGACCACCGGACGTCCCAAAGCGCTTTACAGCCAATGAAGTACTTTTTGAAGCGTAGTCACTGTTGTAATGTGGGAAACACGGCAGCCAATTTGCGCACAGTAAGCTCCCACAAACCGCAATGTGATAATGACCAGATAATCTGTTTTAGTGATGTTGGTTGAGGGATAAATATTGGGCTAGGAGGCTGAACATAGCTCATCACTAGCTTTGCTATCCAGTCAGATGTGCTTGTAAGATGTGCTGATCCAAACTATCTACAATACCTAGACCATGCATGCAATATGAAAGGCAACAACAATCCAGTATAATCCCTGAAATGAGCCACACTCTGCTGAAAGATTTTACCTGGGGGCCTGTGTATATATTAAAATCACTGCATGTGTCACATGCTCTATCCTAGGGATAGGAAACATATAATTTTAACTGCGTTTACACTACAACCTTTGTGTTGGTCTGCTTTACACCAATTGTAAGGTGTGTAAATGCACCCTTATGTATTGTAATATTTAGTAAGTTAGGGGTTAACATTGGGCTGTGGTTTGTGTTAATTGGGGCTGGTGTTTCCCTCTCGATTGGACTCCCTGCAAAGCAGAGTCTACTCTTTCAGCTAATCAATTGGAAAGACAGAGTTGCATTTGTATAGCGCCTTTCACAATAGATAGGTTAAGTGAGTGGGCAAAAATTTGGCAGATGGAGTATAATGTGGGAAAATGTGAGGTTATCCACTTTGGTAGGAAAAATAAAAAAGCAAATTATTATTTAAATGGAGAGAGACTACAAAATGCTGAGGTACAGAGGGATCTGGGGGTCCTCGTACATGAAACACAAAAAGTTAGCATGCAGGTACAGCAAGTAATTAGGAAGGCAAATGGAGTGTTGGCCTTTATTGCAAGGGGGATGGAGTATAAAAGTAGGGAAGTCTTGCTAGAACTGTACAGAGCGCTGGTGAGACCACACCTGGAGTACTGTGTGCAGTTTTGGTCTCCTTATTTAAGGAAGGATATACTTGCATTGGAGGCAGTTCAGAGAAGGTTCACTAGGTTAATTCCTGAGATGAAGGGGTTGTCTTATGAAGAAAGGTTGAGCAGGTTGGGCCTATACTCATTGGAGTTTAGAAGAATGAGAGGTGACCTTATTGAAACATATAAGATTCTGAGGGGGCTTGACAGGGTAGATGCAAGGAGGATGTTTCCCCTCGTGGGGAAATCTAGAATTAGGGGGCACAGTTTCAGGATAAGGGGTCGCCCATTTGAAACGGAGATGAGGAGGAATTTCCTCTGAGGGTGGTGAATCTCTGGAATTCTCTACCCCAGAGAGCTGTGGAGGCTGGGTCATTGAATATATTCAAGGCGGAGATAGACAGATATTTGAGCTACAGGGGAGTCAAGGGTTATGGGGAGCGGGCGGGAAAGTGTCGTTGAGGCCAAGATCAGATCAGCCATGATCTTATTGAATAGCGGAGCAGGCTCGAGGGGCCGAATGGCCTACTCCTGCTCCGATTTCTTATGTTCTTATCTCAGGACGTCCCAAAGCACTTTTACAGCCAATGAAGTACTTTGAAAAAAAAATACAGTCACTGTTGTAATGTAGGAAACACGGCAGCCAATTTGCGCACAGCTCGTAATTTAACCCTTGAAGTCCAGGTATCATTCTGATAAATCATAGGATTACATAGGATGTACGGCACAGAAACAGGCCATTCGGCCCAACCAGTCCTTGCCGGCGTTTATGCTCCACTCAAGCCTCCTCCTGTCTTTGATCATCTAACTCTATTAGCATAACCCTCTATTCCCTTCTCCCTCATGTGCTTATCTAGCTTCCCCTTAAATGCATCTATACTATTCGCCTCAACTACTCCCTGTGGTAGCAATTTCCACATTCTAACCACTCTTTGGGTAAAGAAGTTCCCGCTGAATTCCCTATTTGATATCTTGGTGACTATCTTATATTGATGGCCTCTAGTTATGCTCTTCCCCACAAGTGGAAACATTCTCTCTGTATCCACTCTATCAAAACCTTTCATAATTTTAAAGAGCTCTATTAGGTCACCCCTCAGCCTTCTCTTTTCAAGCGAAAAGAGACCCAGCCTGTTCATCCTTTCCTGATATGTACACCCTCGTATTTCTGGTATCATCCTTGTAAATCTTCTCTGCACCCTCTCCAGTGCCTCTATACCCTTTTTATAATATGTCGACCAGAACTGTACGCAGTACTCCAAGTGTGGTCTAACCAAGGTTTGATACAGGTTTCGCATAACTTCCCTACTTTTCAATTCTATCCCTCTAAAAATAAACTCTAGTGCTTGGTTTGCTTTTTTTATGGCCTTGTTAGCCTGTTAATCTACGCTGCACCCCCACCAAGGCCAATATATCCTGCCTGAGGTGTGGTTGCTCTATCAATGCCAGTTGTTGGTGGGAGCACCAGGGAAGACAAGTTGTTGTAAAATAAAAACAGAAAATGCTGGAAATACTCAGCAGGTCAGGCAGCATCTGTGGAGAGAGAAACAGAGTTAACGTTTCAGGTCGATGACCCTTTGTCAGAACTGGAAAAAGCTGGAGATGGAACAGATTTTTAAGCAAGTGCAGGGGCAGGGAAAGGGGGGAGGGGAGGAAAGAACAAAAGGGAAGGTCTGTGATAGGATGGAAGGCAGGAGAGATTAAGAGACATTGAGAGATTAAGAGATGGTGCAAGGCAAAAGGAGATGGTAATGGGACAAGTTAAGAAACAAAAGATGGCTCTAGATGAAGTGTAAATGGCACAGAATGAAAGACAGCTGCCATGTGGAAGAGAGAAAATTAAATAAATAAATAAAATTTAAAAAAGATAGGGGCAGAGGTTATGATCTGAAATTGTTGAACTCAATGTTGAGTCCAGAAGGTTGTAAAGTGCCTAATTGAAAGATGAGGTGCTGTTCCTCGAGCTTACATTGAGCTTCATTGGAACAGTGTAAGAGACCGAGGACAGAGAGGTCTGAGTGAGAGTGGAGCGGAGAATTAAAGTGACAGGCGACCGGAAGCTCGGGGTCCCCCTTACGGACTGATTCTGCCAGTGCCATTTACAGCCTTCTGGACTCAACATCGAGTTCAACAATTTCAGACCATAACCTCTGCCCCACCTTGTTTTTTCCTTTTTTTTCTCTCTCCCACTAGCAGCTGTCTTTCATTCTGCCATCGCCATTTACACCTCATCTAGAGTCATCTTTTGTTTCTTAACTTGTTCCATTACACGGAGATGCCGGTGTTGGACTGGGGTGGACAAAAGTGAGAAGTCGCACAACACCAGGTTATAGTCCAACAGTTTTATTTGAAATCACAAGCTTTCGGAGCGGCTGCTCCTTCGTCAGGTGAAGTGAAGAAATACAAATCGACAAAGCATATATAGATAGAGAACAATGCCTGTGCAGCGTACAATGTCAGACGACTACAGTTAATCCTCCTGACTGCCTTTTGTCACACCTCGGCAGATAAACAATCAGGTCAGCCAGGAAGGCACCACATCAAAGACATAGCAAGATACAACTGAGACAATGAGGTGGGGTTACAGGGGGTCTAATGTGTCAAAAGCTGCAGTCTGTATGGAAAACCATAAACTTTAAAATTTTTACTTTTTTTTACTGGAAATCACATCTGTGAACAAGCCAACGACGACTTGAGTCTGGATGACTCTTGATGACGTCGTCCAGTACTTCCCCGGAGCGGAGAAACTACGTCATGTTCTTCGCAGCCTTCAACATGTCATCGATGACGATGAACACCTCGCTAAGGCCATCCCCACGCCTCCACTACTTGCCTTCAAACAGCCGCCTACATAAGAACATAAGAAATAGGAGCAGGAGTAGGCCAATCGGCCCCTCGAGCCTGCTCCGCCATTCAATAAGATCATGGCTGATCTGATCCTAACCGCCAATCTACTATCTATCACAGAACCATCTCCTGCATCTAACAGAATTGCACACACGAAATAGGAGCAGAATCAGGCTACACAGTCCCTGGGCCCGCTCCACTACCCACAGGGCCATGACCGATCCGAACCTAGACTCATGTCCAAATTCCTGCCCGCTCCCCGTAACCCTTAATGCCCTTTACTTCTAGGAAACTGTCTATTTCTGTTTTAAATTTAATTAATGTTGTAGCTTCTACAGCTTTTTGTGGCAGCATATTCCATGGACCTACCACCCTCTGAGTGAAGTAGTTCCTCCTCATCTCAGTTTTGAAAGAGCAGCCCCTTATTCTAAGACTATGTCCCCTAGTTCTCGTCTCACCCGTCATCGGGAACATCCTCCCCGCATCCACCCGATCCAACCCCTTCACAATCTTATATGTTTCAATAAGATCGCCTCTCATTCTTCTGAACTCCAATGAGTAGAGTCCCAATCTACCCAACCTCTCCTCATATGACCACCCCCTCATCCCCGGGATTAACCGAGTGAACCTTTTTTGCACTGCCTCGAGAGCAAGGATGTCTTTCCTTAAGTAAGGACACCAAAACTGTATGCAGTATTCCAGGTGCGGTCTCACCAATACCTTGTACAACTGAAGCAATACCTCCCTATTTTTATATTCTATCCCCCTAGCAATGAAAGCCAACATTCCATTTGCCTTCTTAATCACTTGCTGCACCTGCATACTAACCTTTTGAGTTTCGTGCACCAGGACCCCCAGATCCCTTTGCACTTCAGTACTCTCCAGTTTCTTGCCATTAAGATAATAAATTGCTCTAGGATTTTTCCTGCCAAAGTGCATCACCTCACACTTTCCAGTGTTGTATTCCATCTGCCAAATCTCTGCCCACTTACTTAGCCTGTCTATGTCCCCTTGCAGGTTTTTTATGTCCTCCTCACTCACTACTTTCCCTCCCATCTTTGTATCATCTGCAAATTTTGATATGTTACACTTGGTCCCTTCCTCCAAATCGTTAATATAGATTGTGAAGAGTTGGGGACCCAGCACTGACCCCTGTGGAACACCACTAGTTACTGATTGCCAGTCTGAGAATGAACCATTTATCCCAACTCTTTGCTTTCTGTTAGATAGCCAATCCTCTATCCATGCCAGAATATTACCCCCAATCCCGTGATTTTTTACCTTAAGCAATAATCTTTTGTGTGGCACCTTGTCAAATGCCTTTTGGAAGTCTAAATACACTACGTCCACTGGTTCCCCTTTATCCACTCTATATGTTACTTCCTCAAAGAACTCCAGCAAATTTGTCAAACATGACTTCCCCTTCGTAAAACCATGCTGACTTTGTCCTATTAAATTATGATTATCCAAATGTCCTGTTACTGTTTCCTTAATAATGGACTCCAAAATTTTACCTACCACAGATGTTAGGCTAACCGGTCTATAGTTACCAGCCTTCTGTCTACTGCCCTTTTTAAATAAGGGTGTTACATTAGCAGTTTTCCAGTCTGCCGGGACCTTAGCGGAATCCAGGGAGTTTTGAAAAATTATTACCAATGCATCTACAATCCCTACCGCCACTTCCTTCAAGACTCTAGGATGTAAGCCATCAGGTCCAGGTGATTTATCCGCCTTGAGTCCCATTATTTTACCGAGTACCACTTCCTTAGTGATTTTGATCGTGTTTAGCTCCTCTCCCCCTATAGCCCCCTGTTTGTCCAGTGTTGGGATATTCTTAGTGTCCTCTACTGTAAAGACTGATACAAAATATTCATTCAGTGTTTTTGCCATCTCCATATTTCCCACCATTAATTTCCCGGTCTCATCCTCTAAGGGACCAACATTTACTTTAGCCACCCTTTTTCTTTTTATATAACTATAAAAACTCTTACTATCTGTTTTTATATTTTTTGCTAATTTACTTTCATAATCTATCTTCCCTTTCTTAATCAATCTTTTTGTTATTTTTTGCTGCCTTTTAAAGTTTTCCCAATCCTCTGTCCTCCCACTAGATTTCGCTACCTTATATGCCCTTGTTTTTAGTCGAATACTATCCTTAATTTCTTTACTTAGCCACGGATGACTGTCCTTTCTTTTACACCCTTTTCTTTTCAGTGGAATATATTTTTTTTGGAAGTTGTAAAATAACTCCTTGAATGTACACCACTGATCATGTGTCGTCTTACCCTTTAATCTATTTTCCCAATCCACTCTACTCAATTCCGCTCGCATACCTTCATAGTCTCCTTTATTCAAGCTTAGCACGCTTGTTTGAGATCCAACCTTCTCACCCTCTAATTGAATATGGAATTCAACCATGTTATGGTCACTCATTCCAAGGGGATCCTTTACTAGGACATTTTTAATTAATCCTGTCTCGTTACACAGGACCAGATCTAAGGTTGCTTGCCCCCTGGTCGGTTCAGTTACATACTGCTCAAGAAACCAATCCCTAATACACTCAATGAACTCATCCTCAAGGCAGCCCTGCCCCATTTGATTTGTCCAATTAATATGATAGTTAAAATCCCCCATAATTATAGATGTTCCCTTATTACATGCCTCAACTATTTCCTGATTGATACGCCGTCCAATAGAGTTGCAACTGTTCGGAGGCCTATAGACTACGCCCACTAATGTTTTTTTCCCCTTATTATTCCTTATCTCCACCCAAACTGTTTCATTATCATGATTTTTTGACCCAATATCATTACTCTGTATTACAGTGATTCCTTCCTTTATTAACATAGCCACCCCACCTCCCCTTCCTTCCTGCCTGTCCTTCCTGATCGTTAAATAACCTGGTATGTTTAATTCCCAGGCATTGTCACCCTGCAGCCATGTTTCTGTAATGGCCACAATATCATAACCATATGTAGTTATTTGTGCCATTAACTCGTCTATTTTGTTACGAATGCTACGTGCATTCAGATAGAGAACTTTCAAATATGCTTTGTGGCACTTAGTTCCTGCTTTTTCACTTTTTACCAGTTTACCTTTTACTCCACACACTCAGAAGTACCATCGTTCGCAGCAAATTACCCAGCTTTCAGGATAACAGCGACCACGACACCACACAACCCTGCCACGGCAACCTCTGCAAGACATGCCAGATCATCAACACAGATACCATCATCACACGTGAGGACACTACCCACCAGGTACATGGTACATACTCATGTGACTCGGCCAACGTTGTCTACCTCATACGTTGCAGGAAAGGATGCCCCAGAGCATGGTACATCGGCGAGACCATGCAGACACTGAGACAACGTATGAACGGACACCGCGCAACAATCGCCAGGCAGGAGTGTTCCCTCCCAGTCGGGGAACACTTCAGCAGTCAAGGACATTCAGCCTCGGATCTGCGGGTAAGCGTTCTCCAAGGCGGCCTTAGAGACACACGACAACGCAAAATCATCGAGCAGAAACTGATAGCCAAGTTCTGCACTCATGAGGACGGCCTCAACCGGGATCTTGGGTTCATGTCACGATACATGACGTAGAGTCATCCAGACTCAAATCATCATTGGCTTGTTCACAGATGTGATTTCCAGTAAAAAAAAGTAAAAATTTTAAAGTTTATCGTTTTCCATACAGACTGCAGCTTTTGACACATTAGACCCCCTGTAACCCCACCTCATTGTCTCAGTTGTATCTTGCTATGTCTTTGATGTGGTGCCTTCCTGGCTGACCTGATTGTTTATCTGCCGAGGTGTGATAAAAGGCAGTCAGGAGGATTAACTGTCGTCGTCTGCCATTGTACGCTGCACAGGCATTGTTCTCTGTCTATATATGCTTTGTCGATTTGTATTTCTTCACTTCACCTGACGAAGGAGCAGCCGCTCCGAAAGCTTGTGATTTCAAATAAAACTGTTGGACTATAACCTGGTGTTGTGCGACTTCTCACTTTTGTTCCATTACCATCTGCTTTTGCCTTGTATAATCATCCCTTTTGTCTCTTAATCTCTCCTGCCTTCCATCCTATCACAGACCTTCCCTTTTGTTCTTTCCTCCCCTCCCCACTTTCCCTGCCCCTGCACTTGCTTAAAAACCCGTTTCATCTCCAGCTTTTTCCAGTTCTGACGAAGGGTCATCAACCTGAAACGTTAACTCTGTTTCTCTCTCCACAGATGCTGCCTGACCTGCTGAGTATTTCCAGCATTTTCTGTTTTTATTTCAGATTTCCAGCATCCGCAGTATTTTGCTTTTGTATAAGTTGTTGTTGTAGTAGCTGGGAGCAATACCCAGAGTGCACCACAGAAGGGGCGGAGTCGGTTGAGGGACAACCAATAGTGCGGCGCGCGAAAACACCGCCCCCTATGACATCGCAACCAATCAGGCAGAATGTGGGGGCAGATGGGCCGCGCGGAGAGGGCTGTCGGTCAAGGAGGTTCACATCACATTGGGCGTCCTCAGGCTGATGTGAGAAGTCGCACAACACCAGGTTATAGTCCAACAGCTTTATTTGAAATCACAAGCTTTCGGAGCGGCTGCTCCTTCGTCAGGTGAAGTGAAGAGATGTATATAGGCACAGCATATATAGTCAGAGAACACTGCCAGATGATTACAGTTAATCTTTCCAACTGCCCTTTATCACACCTCGGCAGAGAGATAATCACGGCAATCAAAGGTGTGGATGGTGTCCAAACAGGTCAGTCAGGAAAACATTACATCAAAGACAATGTGGCAGATGCTGGGGTCTGGATGGAAAACAAAAAACTTTTTTTGCTGGAAATCACAGCAGGTCCGGTTGCATCTGTGTAGAGAGAACAAGCCAACGACGACTCAAGTCTGGATGACTCTACGTCAGGTGGGGTTACATGTAGCGTGACATGAACCCAAGATCCCGGTTGAGGCCGTCCTCATGGGTGCGGAACTTGGCTATCAGTTTCTGCTCGACGATTTTGCGTTGTCGTGTGTCTCGAAGGCCGCCTTGGAGAACACTTACCCAAAGATCGGAGGCTGAATGTCCTTGACTGCTGAAGTGTTCCCCGACTGGGAGGGAACACTCCTGCCTGGCGATTGTTGCGCGGTGTCCGTTCATACGTTGTCGCGGTGTCTGCATGGTCTCGCCGACGTACCATGCTCCGGGGCATCCTTTCCTGCAACGTATCAGGTAGACAACGTTGGCCGAGTCACATGAGTATGTACCATGTACCTGGTGGGTAGTGTCCTCACGTGTGATGATGGTATCTGTGTTGATGATCTGGCATGTCTTGCAGAGGTTGCCGTGGCAGGGTTGTGTGGTGTCGTGGTCGCTGTTCTCCTGAAAGCTGGGTAATCTGCTGCGAACGACGGTCTGTTTGAGGTTAGGCGGCTGTTTGAAGGCGAGTAGTGGAGGCGTGGGGATGGCCTTAGCGAGGTGTTCGTCGTCATCGATGACATGTTGAAGGCTGCGAAGAACATGACGTAGTTTCTCCGCTACGGGGAAGTACTGGACGACGTAGGGTACTCTGTTGGTTGTGTCCCGTGTTTGTCTTCTGAGGAGGTCTATGCGGTTTTTCGCTGTGGCCCGTCGGAACTGTCAATCGACGAGTCGAGCGTCACATCCCGTTCTTACCAGGGCGTCTTTCAGTGTCTGTAGGTGTCCATCGTGTTCCTCCTCCTCTGAGCAGATCCTGTGTATTAGCAGGGCTTGTCCATTGAAGTTGAGTCCTCAGGCTGGGTTGCAATTGGCTGAAGCTCACAGCGCCTGGCGCGCGCTCACGGGAGCCGCGTGAAGCCCCGCCCCCTGCGACGTCGGCTAACCAATCGGGTGGGAGATGGGGGGGCGGCTCTGCCGCGTCCATTGGTGGAGAGAGCTGTCTGTCAAGGGGGGGCGACACGTCACGATGGGCGGAGTCAGGCTGGGGTGAGATTGGTTGAAGGTCACAGCGCGCTCTCCGTCAGCGGCTGGCTCTCACCTGAGCCGCGGGGAATCCCCGCCCCCTACGACATCGGCATCCAATCGGGTGGGAGGTGGGGGCGGCTCGGCCGCGCTAATTGGCGGAGAGGGCTGTCTGTCAAGGGGGGCGACACGTCACAATGGGCGGAGTCAGGCTGGGGTGAGATTGGTTGAAGGTTACAGCGCGCGGCGCAATTCGGTTCGGCGGTTGTTCGTTGTCCCTCAGCGGCCGAGCTCTCGCCTCACCTCAGCTCAAGCTCAGTCTCAGCGTCCCGCCGCCATGGCCTGCGCCTCCTCGCTCTTCGCCGCCGTGCCGCTGGCCACGCCGGTGGCCGTCTTCAAGCTGACGGCCGACTTCAGGGAGGACCCGTACCCCAAGAAGGTCAACCTGGGAGTCGGAGGTAAGGATCGGCCCGGGCGGTGGTGGGAGCAGCGCCAACAACCCAACCCAACCCCTCCCCTCCCCTCCCCCCCGGGGGTCTCGGCTCACAGGCTCGGGTTGGTGTGTGGGATTGGGGTCCGGTCCCTCTCATTGCATCCGAGGCTGATGCGCGTCGCAGGCATTATAGATCAGCGGTATAACTCCGGTTTGGGACCAGTGTCTGACCCCCCCGAACCCTGATGAGCAGTGTCTGACCCCACCTGAACCCTGATGAGCAGTGTCTGACCCCCCCTGAACCCTGATGAGCAGTGTCTGACCCCACTGAACCCTGATGAGCAGTGTCTGACCCCACTGAACCCTGATGAGCAGTGTCTGACCCCACTGAACCCTGATGAGCAGTGTCTGACCCCACTGAACCCTGATGAGCAGTGTCTGACCCCACTGAACCCTGATGAGCAGTGTCTGACCCCACTGAACCCTGATGAGCAGTGTCTGACCCCACTGAACCCTGATGAGCAGTGTCTGACCCCACTGAACCCTGATGAGCAGTGTCTGACCCCACTGAACCCTGATGAGCAGTGTCTGACCCCACTGAACCCTGATGAGCAGTGTCTGACCCCTGATGAACAGGGTCTGAACCCTGATGAGCAGTGTCTGACCCCACTGAACCCTGATGAGCAGTGTCTGACCCCTGATGAACAGGGTCTGAACCCTGATGAGCAGTGTCTGACCCCCGAGCCCTGATGAGCAGTGTCTGACCCCCGAGCCCTGATGAGCAGTGTCTGACCCCCGAGCCCTGATGAGCAGTGTCTGAACCCCGAGCCCTGATGAGCAGTGTCTGAACCCCGAGCCCTGATGAGCAGTGTCTGACCCCCGAGCCCTGATGAGCAGTGTCTGACCCCCGAGCCCTGATGAGCAGTGTCTGAGCCCTGATGAGCAGTGTCTGACCCCCGAACCCTGATGAGCAGTGTCTGACCCCCGAACCCTGATGAGCAGTGTCTGACCCCCGAACCCTGATGAGCAGTGTCTGACCCCCGAACCCTGATGAGCAGTGTCTGACCCCCGAACCCTGTTGAGCAGTGTCTGACCCCCGAACCCTGATGAGCAGTGTCTGACCCTCGAACCCTGATGAGCAGTGTCTGATCCCCCTGAACCCTGATGAGCAGTGTCTGATCCCCCCGAACCCTGATGAACAGGGTCTGACCCACGACCTCTGATGAGCAGTGTCTGATCCCCCTGAACCCTGATGAGCAGTGTCTGATCCCCCCGAACCCTGATGAGCAGTGTCTGATCCCCCCGAACCCTGATGAACAGGGTCTGACCCACGACCTCTGATGAGCAGTGTCTGATCCCCCCGAACCCTGATGAGCAGTGTCTGATCCCCCCGAACCCTGATGAGCAGTGTCTGATCCCCCTGAACCCTGATGAACAGGGTCTGACCCATGACCCCTGATGAGCAGAGTCTGAACCCTGATGAGCAGTGTCTGATCCCCGAACCCTGATGAGCAGTGTCTGACCCCTGATGAACAGGGTCTGAACCCTGATGAGCAGTGTCTGACCCCCGAACCCTGATGAGCAGTGTCTGACCCCCGAACCCTGATGAGCAGTGTCTGACCCCCGAACCCTGATGAGCAGTGTCTGACCCCCGAACCCTGATGAGCAGTGTCTGACCCCCGAACCCTGATGAGCAGTGTCTGACCCCCGAACCCTGATGTGCAGTGTCTGACCCCAGAACCCTGATGAGCAGCGTCTGACCCCCGAACCCTGATGAGCAGCGTCTGACCCCCGAACCCTGATGAGCAGCGTCTGACCCCCGAACCCTGATGAGCAGCGTCTGACCCCCGAACCCTGATGAGCGGCGTCTGACCCCCGAACCCTGATGAGCAGCGTCTGACCCCCGAACCCTGATGAGCAGCCTCTGAGCCCTGATGAGCAGCGTCTGAGCCCTGAGGAACTGGGTCTGAGCCCTGAAGAACAGTGTCTGACTCCTAAGCCCTGATGAACAGTGTCTGACCCCTGAAGAACAGTGTCTGAGCCCTGATGAACAGTGTCTGACCCCCGAGCCCCGATGGGCAGCGTCCGAGCCCCGATGGGCAGCGTCCGAGCCCCGATGGGCAGCGTCTGACCCCCGAACCCCGATGGGCAGCCTCTGAGCCCCGATGGGCAGCGTCTGAACCCCGAACCCTGATGAGCAGCGTCTGACCCCCGAACCCTGATGAGCAGCATCTGACCCCCGAACCCTGATGAGCAGTGTCTGACCCCCGAGCCCTGATGAGCAGCCTCTGAGCTCTGATGAGCAGCATCTGAGCCCTGAGGAACTGGGTCTGAGCCCTGAGGAACTGGGTCTGAGCCCTGATGAACAGTGTCTGACCCCTGAAAAACAGTGTCTGACCCCTGAGCCCTGATGAACAGTGTCCGAGCTCCGATGGGCAGCGTCTGAACCCCGAACCCTGATGAGCAGCGTCTGAACCCCGAACCCTGATGAGCAGCGTCTGACCCACGAGCTCTGAGGGACCGGGTCTGAGCCCTGAGGAACCGTGCGTGGCCCCATAACCCCTAGAGGGGGGGTGGAGCACTGCGTGGCCCCTAAAGGGGGGTGGGGGGGAACAGTGCGTGGCCCCTGAACCCCTGGGGGGGGGGGAGTGAACAGTGTCTGACCCCCTCCCCCTTGGCTATGTCTGGAGAGTGTTTTGAGTTGTCCTAGGCTTGTGGCATTTGTGATTGGAGTAATTTTAAGTAATAGAATAAAAGCCGTCCATTGGGACAGCATTAACATAATTGCACTGACTGGTGCCAATAAAAGCGGAATAAGCAACACTGCTTATTCTAACTGACTCCCCTGATTCTTATGAAATATCACTCCAAACGCATAGTGAATTTGCCACAGTTAGATGTTGGCAGTCACGTGACTCCAAGTGCACTGACCTTGGGCTTTTCATGATAGCTGCTGATTACAAAGACTATTCAAAATGGAATAACGTCACTAGGTTTTATCAGAACAAACAAAAACTAATCGAAGGTACATATGTGGTCACAGAGGGACTTTCTAGACAACAAAAGTAACTGCAAACTGTTGCCACCTGGACTTATTTGTGACTTGGGTATCTTGACAGGTCCAGATCTGCCTTTCAGTGTTAATCTGCCACATTCTGTGCTGTATTTGTTCTCAATGTGACTAGAATTTATAGTGAATGTGAATATGCTTGATAAATTTGCAGTAATTATGGCTACTCTCTTCTATACCAGTTTCAAATCCTATTTATTGCAATGAAGGCAGTATTGCAACATGTGCTGGTCCCCGTGAAGCTGATCCATTTGAACAGTGGGTGAATTTGGCAACACGTTGTCATGATTGCAGAAGCGTAGTTACCGACCACACCGACATTGTTTCCCGTCATTCTGGCCACAGAGCTTCCCAGATGTCAGGGGAGAAGGTCTGTGTAATCCAGCAGTGTGGAAATCACATTGTCGGGCTGTCACGTAGGCTGGGAACTCAGCATGCCAGTGGCCAGAATTCAAAATGGCAGACCTGACGCCACCTGAGTTTAGGTTGCAGTGATAAGTACGGATGGGGGATGCCATTCGGCCCATCTTTACCGTCCTATAGAAACCAAATGCCCCCCGGCTGCCCCATTGCAGCACTTAATTGCGTCTTGGATGAACCCATAGTGTTTGGCCTCTGAAATTTCTTGTGTGAAGACTAATATTGGCCCTGAATTTGCCTGTGTACCCAAGCCCCTTGTCCTTTAGCCATGGTTTAACTTGAAGCAATGTCTGAAGGGTAAAAGGGGCGTTAGTCAATACTGATCGCCCCTGACTGGTGTGAAGTGCATAAAACAGGTTATATGTTACGTCAACCTAAGCACCCCACCCACCCCTTCAACCACCGTCTGCCCCACCTGTGACAGAGACTGTAGGTCCCGTATTGGACTCATCAGTCACCTCAGAACTCATTTTTAGTGTGGAAGCAAGTCATCCTCGGTTCCGAGGGACTGCCTAAGAAGAGGAAGATATGTTGCAAGTCTGTAAAGGAATCATTTTCAAACGGTGATAATTCTTGCCTCCATTGGCATTGCCCAAGTTTAGCAGCAAGTGCCGTATTAAAAGCTTGTTCTGCTTTCCTTCAGTGCAGAAATTTGTGGTTTCTATTTTGCTGCATTATTCAGCAATTGGAGGTATAAGCAGAATACCTCTTGCTACCCATGCATCCAGCCAGGCCATTTGTGTCTACTGGTTCAGTTGGTACAGGATGATTGACATTTTTTTTCTATCACTTTTTACTTTAGTTGCCAGCGTGCTAGTGGATTTTTTTTTCTTTCCGTAGAACCCAGTGCCTGTTTAGATTTACTCGCTGAATGCAAGTCATAGAAAGAAACAATGCCTTTCACAACCACCGGACGTCCCAAAGTACTTTACAGCCAATTAAGTGCTTTTTTTTAAGTGTAGTCACTGTTGTAATGTAGAAAACGTGCAGCCAATTTGGGCAGAGCAAGTTCCCTCAAACAGCAATGTGATAATGACCAGATAATCTGTTTCAGTGATTTTGATTGAGGGATAAATATTGGCCAGGACACCCGGGAGAACTCCTCTGTTCTTCTTTGAAGTAGTGTGATAAGATCTTTTATGTCCACTTGAGGGGGTAGACGGGGTCTCAGTTTAATGGCCCAGAAATTAAACAGTGAGGCTTCCCGCGGGGGTAAGGAATCCCCGCGATATCGCACTCCGCGCCTACCTTTTTGCTCCGGGCCCACACGAACTTTAGTTTGAAAGGCTCTCTCTCTTGGAACCGTGCAGTGCTTGCGTGACCCAGAGACGCAATTAGTTCGTGCGAGCTCTGGGATCACGTGATTCAGTTAGAGCCAATGGCAGCACACCATCTTTCATTCATAGTTTTGACAGGAAGACCTGTCAAAGCTATGAATACTACACCCCCCCAAAAGAACAGCTAAACCTCAATTAAATTTAAAAAAAAAGCCATCACATTAATAAAATATGTATAGTTAAATAAATTAACCACTTTAAACAAAAAATTAAATTTTTGAAAAAATTTAAAATCTTTTTAAAAGTTATAAAAATAAACTTACCTTTCTTTAAAGTCTCTAAAAAAGATAAACCTGTTGAAAAAAATTTAAAATAACACTTAATTAACTACTTACCTTGTTAAAAGGGGGTCCTACGCCTGCTTTCTTTATGTGTAAAATCTTCACCACTTACCTGCGCGTTCAAAGCTGAAAAAATAACTTTGTGCACTGCATGCGCACAGCCTGTAGCACGCACGCGGTTCACTTAGGAACCGCCCCCTTTTGAATTCACGAAGTGCCGGTTTCCCGCGCATGCGCAGTGCATGCAGGATACCGGCAATTGGAGACCTAATACGCGAGAGTACACAGTGCGTACTCGGTCTAATTTTCGGGCCAATGTCTCATTGGAATGACAGCAGCTCCAACAGTGTAGCACTCCCTCAGCACTGCACTGGAGTGTCAGCCTAGATTTTGTGCTCAAGTCTCTGGAGTGGGACTTGAACCCACAACCTTCTGACTCAGAGGCGAGGGTGCTACCCACTGAGCCACAGCTGACACTTAATAGCAGATAGTAGAATGCAGCTGTCCTGATACTGAGAGTGGCAACTGTGCTCTTTGAGAAGCTGCCTTTAATTGCTAATTATAATTTGGGAACTAATCTGCTGATGTTGAGGAGGGGTGGTGGGTGGATGGGTGTCTAGTTTCCTGGCACTCTACATTGCACGCAAAAAAGTTACGAGGCATGACTACCAGAAGAATAACTGAATGTATTGTACCAGTGAAATGAGGGTCTGAATGCAGACTGATTTTTGACTGCCTTCGCCTGCTGTTAACGGGGCGGTAACGGCCTCCAAATGGTGTCGGTAGCCTTACCGCCCCGTTAACACTGGCGACGCGACTGCCGCCATTTTAAAAGGGGCCGACCGCCAGATGCTCGAAGCGGCTGCTGGTTTCAGGTGATGGGCCTCTTTTAATATGGAAACCAGGGTCCTATGACGTAAATAGGATCCCCGTCGCCATTCTAGGGTGGAACAGATTGGGGCCTGCGCAGTGCAAACTCTGACCAGTTTCATGGGTGATAGAACCGAAGAGGCTTATTTATGTGGGCCCCGGTGGAGCATTGTCCGGGACCTACACAAATAATCTGGGCCACTGCCGCCCTGGAACCCCCACCCACTTGAGTTCGTGACCACCCCTCCTCGCCACCGGAATGGGAGGCCAGCCAGCATGCTCCACCGATCGGTCACCCAAAAGTCAAAATTGACCCCCTTAGGACTGTCCCAGAGAGGTGAAGGGCTGGATTTTCATTGACCCGTGGAGGCGGGTTTGGAGGTGTGTGGGGGGTTAAAGTTGCAGATTCGGGGGTCCCGAACTCATCCCGCTCCCAACCTGCCTCCGTGCCAGTTTCGCTGGAGGCGGGTACGCGACCTGTGCTGGGACCCGCCTCCCCGAGGCGGGAAGGGGATTAGTGGCAATAAACTGCCTGTTAACAGGTAGTTAACAGGCAGTTTTTTGCCTAATCCCTATTTTTATGCGTGAAATGTGGGCTTCCCGACAGGTCCGAACCACGCCAAGTTAGCGAGGCGGACCGTGGGTCTGCAGGGGTTGGAGGGGTCGATATGTCCGGTGGGCAGGTGAGTGATGAGTGCATGTGTGCAGAGGTAAGTGTGTAAGGTAAGTGTAAAGTGTGGAAAAAAGTTTTACTTACCTTAACTTCCTCCTGCAGGTGTCAGTCCTTCAGGTCTCGTGAGTCAGAAATCTCACCGGCACAGAAAGCACAATGGCCGTTGAGCTGTCAAAAACTGCAGCCTCTGTTTTCTGTGCTGGATTGATTTCTAACTCAGCCTGAGAGGAAGGACTCAAGTTGGAAGACAGATTGTCAGTGTTTGACAGCTTCACAGAGCTGTCAAACACTGATATTTCATCTGTCAAAAGCTCTTGACAGATGAAATGTCAATTTGTGACATCACCTGTTGCCGGGTGGCCCATAATTGACCTGCTGAGCCCGCTGGGCGGGCTCAACAAGGTCAATCAAGTGAAAATACAGTGGGTTGGCCACAAGTCGATGGAGGCAGGACTACAACCCAAAAAAGTGGGAGTCCTGTCCCCAGTATCAAAATCCAGCCCGAAGTGTAAGAAGGCAGGCTCACAATACATGAGGAGCAATAGGACATAGAAGGTGTGAGGTTCCAAAATATATGAACTGAAGCTGTTTGATACCAGTGTTCCCTTTTTTTTTGGGTGCACGGTCCCTTTAAGGGGCTGCGTGGCCCATTCATAATACTGCGCATGCGCGATTTTTCCCATTTAATAGCCGGCTGGGTGGCCACGCAGCTTAAAGGGAACATTGTTTGATACAACTGAGTGGCTTACTGCACCACTTCAGAGGGCAGTTAAGAGTCTACTACAATGTTGGCACAGTGCTGGAGTCACATATAAGCCAGACCGGGTAAGGACTGCAGGTTTCCTTCCCTAAAGGATATTTCCGACAGCTTCATGGCTCACTTACTGATGCGAGCTTTTTAAAAAAAAAAATCACTGAATTCAAATTCTGCAAATGCCACGGTGGGATTTGAACACACGTTCACTGGATCATAAATCTATGCCTTTGGATTGCTAGTCCAGTAATATAACCACTACACTACAGTACTTTTACTAAAGTAGCCCCCTGCTAGTTAATCTCTTCTGCACCGTCTCCTTGGCCTTGACATTCTTCCTAAGGTAGGGTTCCCAAAACTGGACACAAATCATAGAATCGTAGAATGGTTACAGCACGGAAGAAGGCCATTCAGCCCGTCGAGCCCGTGCTGACTCTTAGTCCCACTCACCTGCCCTTGCCCCGTAGCCCTGCAAAATTTTTTCCTTCAGATACTTATCCCAACTCCCTTTTGAAAGATAAGATTGAGTCTGCATCAGCCACATTTTCAGGCAGTGCATTCCAGATCTTAACCACTCGCTGCGTAAAAAAGTTTTTTCTTACGTCGCCTTTGGTTCTTTGCCAGTCACCTTAATTCTGTGTCCTCTGGTTCTCGACCCTTCTGCCAGTATTCTAGCTGTGTGTCTTAAATAATTTGTATAGGTTTGCTTTTGTGCTGTGTATCCCTATTTCTAAAAGCCCAGGATTGTAAAGAGGACCTTGTTCTTGCTGCTGTTACGATAGGTTTAAAAAATTATCCATCAATATTGGTAGCACAGAAATTTCTATTGCCACTAAGGTGCTTTCTGTGTCTTTGAAGTAACGTCTTTGCTAATGTGTATTCATGGATGGAGTTTATGGGAGTGTCTTCATTCCATTTTTAACACATTGGGCAACAGGTTCTTGTAACCGATTCACATGGTTTGAAATTGCCATATCCTGTTTCATTTCATTGCATGCTACAAGAGAATAGCATGCGCACCTGTCACCATTTAGATGCAAATATTCTGGAAGCTGGTTTACTGCTGCAGTTGAGATGCCCTTAGCAAGGGTGGGTGTGTGCCTGCTCCTGATTGCTAGCTGGAAAGTGTATCTGTGCACTGTCAGGTGAAGGCAGGACTGGGCCTGACTGTAATGCCTTCCACAGTCAAATAGCCTCCAGCTACATTCTCAGCTTGCATGTCAACAATGGCCATTGGATTGAGGCATTGGAGAGCTAGAAGCATCTTTAGGCAAGGTGGGGTTCAATATCCACATCTGTTCTCAGATTTCAGCAATTTGGGAGGGGGGAAATGGGTCCATTTGTTTCTGCTTGATATTTACATGACTTTTTACTTATTCGTTCACGGGATATGGACGTCGCTGGCAAGGCCAGCATTTATTGCCCATCCCTAATTGCCCTTGAGAAGGCGGTGGTGAGCTGCCTTCTTGAACCGCTGCAGTTCGTGTGGTGAAGGTACTCCCATAGTGCTGTTAGGGAGGGAGTTCCAGGATTTTGACCCAGTGACAATGAAAGAACGGCGATATATTTCCAAGTCAGGATGGTGTGTGACTTGGAGGTGGAGCTGTTCCCACGCAGCTGCTGCCCTTGTCCTTCTAGGTGGTAGAGGTCGCGGGTTTGGGAGGTGCTGCCGATATAAATTGCTGCAGTGAATCTTGTAGATGGTACACACTGCAGCGACAGTGGTGGAGGGAGTGAATATTTAAGTTGGTGGATCGAGTGCCAATCAAGTGGGCTGGTTTGTCATGGAAGGTGTTGTTGGTGAATGATGTTCAATCTGTGCAAAGATGTTCATCACTTTAACTGTCTAGGTGATTGATCAAGAGTGTCAAAGGACGAACAAAACAGCTTCGATTGCTGGTCATGCGGCGAGGATTTAAAATGACAGGATATTGCACCGCGCAATATGATGTGAGCCGAGTAGAACAGTGAAGCACCACATCCAGTAACGGCCAGGATTTCATTGATGGTCCCTGTTGTTTTAAACAGTCTTCTGTTTTTCACTTGACTAGTAATGAATTCAGTCTTCTGGCTACAATCAATGTGCCCTTTAATTTTTTTTGGGTGCGCGGCCCCTTTAAAGGGCTGCGCAGCCCATTCAAAATACTGTGCATGCGTGGATTTTCCTAATTAAAAGCTGGTGAGCCGGCTGTGCAGGAGCTGCAGAGCGCTGCACAGCCACGCAGCTTAAAGGGAACATTGGTTATAATCACTTTATTTTTTTGTTAAAAAGGCGGAGTATAATTTCTTCAGAGTATAATAATTTATAAGCAAAGTTATGACAGCAGATTTGAACGTAGGCATGCGCTCAATTCTTTTAGGTTTCTCTCTTCAACTTAACACACAAGCTTTTTTTATACACTGATTCTCCTTATCAAATTGGAAATGGCCTTCCCTTATATGGTAGTCTCTGGTCAATACACTGTCCTTAAGCCGATTCTTACGCACACAAGTTTACATTTCTCTATAACATACGTACATCAACAATCTTTCTCAATGTACATCAACATCCTTTTGCGTAAGTTGCAATGTTGCAATAAGTTGACCATCCTATTGGCAGGAATCCCAGTTTCAGTCCCAAGATCTTGAAACTGGTCACTTGAACAAACTGACTTGCTAAGTGAAATCTGTATCTCTCTCTCGCTCTTCAATGATGCCAATCACTTTTTGTTCTCTATTGACTGAGCTAAACATCAGAAGCCGAATCAGCCGAGTTCCATGTACCAACAGTCTCCACTTCCCTCCTTGTGACCCAAGTTGTGTCCCGCTCATTCACTCATCTCCACTATTTAAAAATTAATACATTCTACCAGTTTTCTCCGATGGCTTAGTGGATAAAGGCAAGGGGTGCTGTAGTACTAAACTAGATCAGAAGGTTCGAGGTTTGACTCTCAGTCCATGCCGAGCTAGCAGTAAGTGTGGTGCAGTTGATCTCGGCCAGGTTGGATAGTGCATGTCTGTGTTGAGGACAGGGCTAGGCTCGGCTGTGACGCTTTCCATGGTCAAATAGCTTGTTGACTCTTTTTTGCTCTCTCCCTCCCTCACATATGAAGTATGGCTATTTGAGGTACCGGCTTGCAGCTGTGGAACTGAACCCCAGCATGGGTCCACACCTTCAAAAAAGGAGAGGAGCAAATTGGGAGGGTGGAAGAGAACACAACCATTTCACTTTACTGACCAACCATTGCTTGAAACTGAAAGTGTCGGCTGTGGCTCAGTTGGTAGCACTCGTACCTCTGAGTCAGAACGTTGTGTGTTTAAGTCCCACTCCAGAGACTTTGAGCACAAAAATCTAGGCTGATGCTCCCAGTGCAGTGCTGAGGGAGTGCTGCACTCTGAAGTGCCGTCTTTCAGATCAGACGTTAAACCGAGGCCTTGTCTGCCCTCTCAGGTGGACATAAAAGATCCCATGCCACTATTTGAAGGAGGAGAAGGGGAGTTATCCCCGGTGGCCTGGCCAATATTTATCCTTCGTCCAACTTAAAAAAAAAAAAGAAAAATTATCTGGTCATTGCTTCCTAAACAACCAGTGTATTCAGGTTGGTGTTAACATCAACTCAAGCTCACTGCCCTATCCTCTCACGTGCAAGAAGTGTGTCTCGTACCACTTGCAGTGTATATAAAGTGCATTGGACAACAGCTTTGTGTATTATGTTTTTTTGCTGTGAATTATTGCCTTCTATCAGTTATTTATCCTTTGGCCTCGACATTTAAGGTTTGATATTTTAACACCAAAATCAAGCTGCTCCTGTATACAACAACAAGTTGCATTTACATAGCACTATTAACATAGTAAAATGTCCCAAGGTGTTTCACAGGAGCGTAGTCAGTCAAAAATTAACACATGAGATGGTGGGACAGGTGAGCAAAAGCTTGGTTAGAGAGGGATTTCCAGAGCTTGGGGCCTCGGCAGCTGAAGGCACGGCCGACAATGGTGGAGCGAAGAAAATCAGGGATGCGCAAGATGCCAGAATTGGGTTTAAAATTGAGGCGTTTCTGGATCGGGAGTCAATGTAGGTCAGCAAGCACGGATTTATTACAGAATCTTTTCCCATTACTAGATAAAACTGGTAAAACTAGCAAAAGATGTTCAGTAATTGCAGCACATGGATTTTTCACAAGGGAGTGCTTGCAAAGATTTAGGGTGGAATTGTGCTATAATATTAGCATACAATGGCTTAAATGTGTGTGTGCATAATTCCTTTGCTACTTTGACTGTTGGCTCAACAGAATAACAGTGATACAGAGCTATTTCATGGTGGGGGGAGTATAACCCAAATTCTCCCACCGCCCCAAACACCTTGGTTCTCAACTATGTGGAGCATACAAGATTGATAGGTATGAAAAGACTAGCTCGTCCATCAAGTATGTCTCACACTCATGATGGCTGGAGCATTATGACTGAACGCTTCTGCTTCCCCTTCCCCCCTCGCAGCCATGTCCTTTCCTAGGAGAGGCAAAAAACCCAGGGCCAATGGTGGGGGGGGGGAAATACACTGGAAAATTCCTCTCCGATCCTCTCAGGCGAACGAAACCAGTCCAAAGTGTGCGCTCTCATTCTCTCTCCGCCTCTCGCTCTCATTCTCTCTCCGCCTCTCGCTCTCATTCTCTCTCGCCACCCCTCTCGCTCTGAGGAGAGGAGCAGTTGATCTGGTGATCTAGCACCGTGGAATCTGGTCCACAACATTAAAAAAGGCAGATTCCACAACCCCGCCTGCTTACAGTAATTCTCCAACTGCTGTTACTTGAAGCAGCTCTATCGTATAAAGAGGATGTGAGCTTCTGATACAGTGACAGCACTCTTATCATTAGTGGTACAATGAGCCATGCTATTCCACAAAGTTCGTCTCTCTGAATTAGGTATAACTTAATCCCAAAATAAAATAGAATTACTTGCATTGCTTTCTTGAAATGATATCTTAAAAATACTGAGTAGAAAGCAGCATTCTGTCTCAGAAGGCCTTGAAAAATCATGTCAATGGGAAAACCATTTTTAAAAGTTGGCAACATTTACCGGCAATATCTTTAGGTGGTGCATGATTGGCACTTGCAGTGTTAAATATCTGTTGTGTAGGTGTAAAGCTCATCACTATATCGTATTCTGACCTTGAGTCAGATTGCAATTCCAGCACAAAGCCAGTGGATGGCAGTGCAGGAATATGGTGGCCCTTATCAGAGGGTCCGAATGTGATGGTTTTTTCATGTGAAGTTTAAATAAGCCCAAAGTAAAGCCTCACTCCGCAGTGGGCAGGCCCAATGCCACTCCTATTCCCGGCCCCAATCCCGCAGCGTGCTTCGACACCTGTGCAATCGCCTGTGGCGTGTAAATGGTGTCCCTTGGATCATTTCTCACCTCCCCTCCCCTCCTGCTGGGAGATTTTTCCACTTGTTCTCCCAATCTTGATGTGACGTCTGCTGTGATGCTGCTAATGCTTGTGCTCCAAACTCCCAAGTCCTGAAAAGATTCCTTAGCTGTCTGACACTGTTGGAGATCGACACTTTTTCCCTTGCCCTCAAACAGGCTGAATTCTGTGAGCATTGGATCCCCCCCCCCCCCCCGCCCCTTCACTGACAAAGATACAGTCCATTGATCACCTCTATCCCCTTCCCTCACTCTCACTGGCCCCTCCTGTCTTTTTTTCTCCTCACTCCCTCTCGATTTCTCCCTCCTTTTTCTTTCTCTCCCTTCATCTCTATCAAAACTATCAGGAATGACTGAACAGGCTGGGGCTCTTTACGCTGGAGAAGTGAAGGCTGAGGGGTGACCTAATAGAGGTCTTTAAAAATTATGAAGGGGTTTTTGAAGGTAGACGTAGAGAAGATGTTTCCACTTCGGGAGGGGGGGCGGGGGGGGGAGTCCTTAACTAGGGGCCATAAATATAAGATAGTCACTAATAAATCCAAAAGGGAATTCAGGAGAAACTTCTTTACCCAGAGAGTGGTTAGAATGTGGAACTCGCTACCAACTCACTTAGATGCACTTAAGGGGAAGCTAGATAAACACATGGGGGAGAAAGGAATAGAAGGATATGCTGATAGGAAGTGAGAATATGATCGTGTGGAGAATAAACACCGGCATGGACCAGGTGAGCCGAATGGTCTGTTTGTGCGCTGTAAATTCTACGTAATCTTCCTTTCCCCCTCCTCATGTCCAATTTATCCCCTAGTCCTTCAACCCTTCGGGACATGACCCTCCAATGTGCAACACCATGGTTGATCGACTAGTATATATAAAAAATCTTATGTAGGATGCGAAGTTCCTGTCCACAAACCTTGTTTTTGTGTCAGCCGTGGCTCAGTGGGTAGCACTCTTGCCTCTGAGTCAGAAGGTTGTGGGTTCCAGTCCCACTCCAGAGACTTGAGCACAAAAATCTATGCTAACACTCCAGTGCAGTACTGAGGGAGCGCTGCACTGTTGGAGGTGCCGTTTTTCAGATGAGGCGTTAAACCAAGGCCCCGTCTACCCTCTCGGGTGGATGTTAAAGATCCCATGGCACTATTTTGAAGAAGGGCAGGCGAGTTCTCCCCGGTGTCCCGGCCAATATTTATCCCTCAACCAAGATCACTAAAAACAGATTATCTGGTCATTATCACATTGCTGTTTGTGGGAGCTTGCTGAGCACAAATTGGCTGCCGCGTTTCCTACATTACAACAGTGACTACACTTCAAAAGTACTTCATTGGCTGTAACGTGCTTTGGGACGTCCGGTGGGCGTGGAAGGCACTGTAGAAATACAAATCCTTCTTTTCACGCTTTTCTGTCAGCATTTAGCAGTGTAAATTGCTAAGTCAGCATTTGCCATTCAATTTTGCCATCATAATGTAATTGAAGGCTCTGCCACGGAGTTTCTGAAGTCTCTGAATTCCATCCCCATCTTTTAAAAAAAAAATTATATTCATCAACTGACTGGGTAATTTATTAGTTGCTTATAAATATTAAAATCGGATTCTTCTGAATACAGAAAAATCCATCTGCAGTCAGTTTCCTATTCCAGCCAAAACGCCCTAATGTTTACTTATCCCAGACTTGCACTGCAGGGGATCATTATTTTGTTTTTCTTCCCTCCACTTGAAGATGCAGACCTACACTAGGGTATGTGTCCATGCATGTTGGCTGCATCACCCGAATGACCATCCTTAAATTGTGATCCTACAGAATGAGTGAGAATTGCAGCCAAGGCCAATTCTGGCAGGAGTGACTGATGTACATCGACTGGCTCAGAACAGAAGGCGATCAAACTTGCACCCTCCTGTTTTGTTGGACTAAATCGCATAGCGCACAATTAATTTACCCATTTGGGTGCTATTCGGTGTTTTATTAACTACTGAGATCATGTTGATCTCCATGAATTATCTAAGTGACCGATGTTTAAATCTCGGTACAATTCCAATTTATGATGCGCATGCATCGTTCCATGTTCTGTGGAAAATCACTATTTAACGACCAGTGCCCCGGAATTTGCGGTCAGCGGCGAAGCGAAGGCGTTCGCTGCTGGCGCCGAAGAACGCATCGCACGAGGATCTCGCGATTCCAGTGTCAAGAACTTTGGGTTTTCCGACCTTCAATTCAAATCAGCGTAGGATAGTGGGGATCCCCTTGTGCGAACTGCTGTGATGTCAACAGGCTGTCTAAGCAGCCAATCAAAAGGCAGAATTCTCTCAGACAGCAAACAAGGAAGTGAGTAAGCTCTTAAAATTCTAACTCTTAAAAAATGTTAGAGAGAGCAAAAGAGAGATTGGGGTGCTCACATGGGGAAAGGAAAACCTGAAATAAAGATGGATAAACTTTATAAAAAATAAGTAAAAAAATTTGGGGGAAAGTTTCTTCATTTTAATTTTTATTAAAATAGACATTTCACACTGCACAAAATTAAAATTAGTTTTCCAGGCCCTTAACGTTTGTTTAGTAGTAATAACACTGTTAAAACCCCAGTTACACTTAATCCCTTTGAGTCTAACTTAATGGGGTATTTAACAGCGTACGCGCTGCAGAAGAGCCGAAGTTTTCGATAGCTTCCCTGATTTGACTGATTACACAGATTGCTCTGTGTGGGGGGCGGGGCACAGCGCAGCTTGTGTCAGAGCTGTCAATGACCGACTGCAACTTCAGGATTTCCACCTGCGCATGCGCCAAATCCCGAAGATGCCGTCCGTTTCAAAGGCGGAATGACAGCGAATGCTGCCAGTTCACTGTCATCCCAACCGCAAATCCCGGGCCATTCTACTCCATTCTCAGCCCATACATGACGGAGCTGTAGTGTCCAATCTTTTAGTGAGCACTGCTAATCTCTGATAATTTCCCAATACTTGTTCAGTATAACCGCACACTCCTGCACAAAAGTTATTTGGAGCTTTAGTTGGCTGTGAAAAGATTGTGAAATGCCAAGTTCTATCTTTCTAATTTTTTTGAAGAGAGTTCCATGATTTTATGGTTTCCTTTCTCTTGACTTGCAGTTTACAGCCTCACAGCTCACCCTCTCTTCAAAAGTTACATTATGCTCAGATTGCAACAGATGTGACTTTAAACATTAACCCTGTTCACAAGATAGATGTGTGATTACGTTCCATCTTTAAACATTCCTTTTAACCCAGTTCCATTTAAAATGTGTCTTGAATCGACGGGCATGTACAACAGGCAGTTGCAGTGCATTAGTACTGCAATGTCCTTTAGCCGTGTTCCATAATTTTGTTCATTTGCTCTCCTTTCCTCCCGCTTGCCCCTTGCAGCTTATCGTACCGATGAAGGTAAACCCTGGGTCTTGCCTGTAGTGAAGAAGGTGGAACAACAGATTGCTAATGACACCAGTCTTAATCATGAATACATGCCCATTCTGGGCCTTCCAGAATTCACCAAGAGTACTTGTGAAATAGCTCTCGGAAACGACAGTCCTGCCATTGCAGACAACAGGGTAAGTCTCCCAGTTGTGTAGATCTGAACTTTTAAACACATGAATTGGGAAGTGGCGTAAGTAATGGAATATTTGAGATTTTTTTGGTGGTGCAAGGGTTTGTACCAAACCGTCAGTAAAATTACAGCAGTGATTAACTTAATAGGCCTGTTTGGAGGTGCAGATGTGATTTATTTTCATCCCAATACGTTCATTTAAACCCCAATACATTCATTTAAACAAGATCCAGTTTCAAATGTGGCTCGAATTATATCTGTGCTGCAGAACTCGTGCATCGTTTAAGTGGAACTGCTGCTCTTTGCATCGATGCTGACTTTCTGCGCTTCTAGTAACAGATTTTACACTGATCTGGTAACCTTGCGAGAGCTAAGTGGGTAAGGCAACATTAAATAAGACCCCACCATGTTATACACCTGGTAACCAATGTTCCCTTTAAGCTGGTCAGCGCTCTAGGGGTCCTGTGCAGCTGGTGAGCCGGCTTTTAAATTAAAAAACCACGCGTGCACGGAATTTTGAATGGGCCGCACAGCCCCCCAAAAAATTACAGGGAACATTGCTGATAACCAGTTCCTTCAAAACCTGGGAGTGCCAGTCTGCAGGCAGCCAAGCCCACACCTGCACATTGATGCTCTGAATTTTGGACAAAAGCAGCAAAACTGCTTTATAGTTACACCCAAAAGTTAGCTAAAATTAGCAAATGGAGGAAAATATGCACCAATACAATTTTGACATGACATTGAGCTGTTTTGAAAGAATGAGGGAGAGCACGCACAATTGGATAATCCAATTTCAAAGTTGTAACAAAAAACCATCTACAAAAAGACACACTGGTTGAGAAGTGAATATTTGAGATGTTTTTAATGGTGTATGGGGCTCTACCAAACCATCAATGAAATTACAGCAATGATTAACTTAATAGCCCTGTGAAGAAGGTGGTAAATGATGTTTTAATGAAAATGTAGGATTTAAATTACAAGACCCAGTTTAAAATGTGTCTTGAATTGAGGGACGTGCATGGCATTACATCTATTCTACAGTTTTTGTATGTCCTCCCCAGATGAGCTAGTTGGTACGGCGTGAAGTTGCTATTGTATTAGTGTGAGATTCTAAGGTTGCTTTGCGAGTGCTGGCATCTTAACATGCTCAGCTGATTGCTTTGCAAAAGAAAAATATAGACAGACACTGGTACTAATCGTGGGGAAGAATTCATCTACTTGTTTACAGTGAAACTAAAAAGCTGTTTTTTCTTGTTTGAAACCTCAAAATGATGACATCTACCCACATACACTTTGTTTTTTTTTACTGTTGGTCTATTTTGTATCTGAGATTGATCTGTGACATTCCTGTGACAGGTGGGTGGCGTGCAGTGCTTAGGAGGAACTGGTGCCCTTCGCATTGGTGCTGATTTTCTACACCTTTGGTACAATGGAACCAACAACGCGTCCACGCCAGTATATGTCTCTGCACCTACTTGGGGTAAGTGCTTGTCTTTTGAAATTTTGAGGCGTTTTTTAAGGAATGTAACACAACAGAGTTCAGTTCTACCAGTTGCCTTTTGCTGATGACAAGTTATCTTGGAGGTTTGAGCTAAAAGGCAAATGGGCTGATGTGACATTGCTTGCATTTGCTGTCTTAAAGCATTCTGTAAATTGAGCACAGCAACTCGTGATTCAAGAACACTTGGCAGGGTTTGGTTGCTATGTAACTTGGAAAATGAAAGAAAATGAAAGAAAAATGCAAATGTGGGACAAGAGAGCTTTAATTGAAAGAGATATAAGCCCTAACTACTTGTTTAGTTAGTTTTTTTTGTGATTGTTTATGCGTATCAAGGTGAGTGATCCCGCTACTTCCACTCTTGTCAGCTTCAGGCACTCCTAGGTCAGCTAGCTGCAGAATAAATCTACTTTGACTCTGGCCCAGCAATGTGTATTAAGACCAACTTCAAAACATTACCTACCGCATCAATGTGATGTTTCTCTCCTCTCCCCCCTCCCCCCCCCTCTCTTTTCCCACACCAGCCATTCTTGTGACTTCTCAGTTATTGCCAGGTTACGAGCAGTTTTGTGCTACGGGTCTGTGCCTACCAGGAACCGGGATGAGTTGGCCAAAACCCATTTCATAGCAGAGGGAAGACATTACAATCCCATCTATCTGGCTGAATATAGTCCCAAAGATGAAAGAACAACGTGCTAGCCCCTTCAGTTTCTGATTCGTGCCTTTAACATTAGCAAGTGGTGGCATCATTAATACTTCAGTAACTGGTTGTTGGGAACATGGTTTTTTCACATTACGCAGTAACTTACTGTGGGATTCCGGGTCGGTTTGATATTTCTTATTGTAGGTTATGAGGGCACAAACTATAATAAACCTGTATGTTGTGGCCTTAATTATTACCAAATTGTCTTCCCAGTTGTGGAATCGTGAAATTATGGTTGAAGCAAAAAGTATAGATGCATTTAAGGGGAGGCTGGACAAGCATATGAGGGAGAAGGGAATAGGAGGTTATGCTGATAGATTTAGATGAGGAAAGACTGGAGGAGGCTCGAGTGGAGCATAAACACCGGCATGGACAGGTTGGGCCGAAGGGCCTGTTTCTGTGCTGTATATCCGATGTAATCCTATGGAATTGATTAGGCTGAAAACTAAATTGATTGGATGGCTTTGTGGCGAAGTACATTGGGGTACCGAGACATGGGAGTTCAAAGTGTTGTCAGCAGGTTTGATTTGTACCACCCCTCCCCCATCTCTGCCGCGCTGTTGTGAGGAGATTGCTGAATGGAGAACAAGTGGTTCCTCACCACGGAGGTAGAATCTATTACTCTTGGATATGACTCCTAGAGAGTGGTCCAAGCGTGGCATTGACGGAGGCCTGGGAACAGACATCCCTGTTCAGCCCTTTCAATAGTAGGTGGTGTGTACACCAAGAGAACCAGGGAAAGGAGGGTGGCACTTGCTCTAGAAAAAACAGGTTACCCCTCTTTGATTGGCTAAAAATACCTATTCACAGGTTGTATCAAATGAGCCAAATCGACCAGTAAGGTCTGTTTTGATGCCTGGTCTGTCCTGAGTTGATTGATCCCAATTAATGTAGTGGCAGGAATGCTACAATCTGCATGAGCAGTCCTAGGTTAGAGGGGAAAATCGGCCAATGTTCCTGCTTCTGATCGTTATCCAGTGCGAGTGTGTGGACATGGGATGAGAATACAATTGGGATTAGCTGTGACCGCCGCCACCCACCCCCCCCCCCCCAGCTTCCAATGGACAAACTAGCCTGTTGACGCTCACTGTCAAGGCCCATTGTGATTGATGACTGCTTGAACCGTATGGAACTATACCCAACAAAGAGTCAACACCTGCAGGAGAGTAAAAGGGGAAGGGAAGGAACCGTAGGTAAAAGGATATTCACCCAATTTTAGTGGTACCTGTATTCTGTGAGTTGCGACTTCAGCGGTTCAAGAAGGCGGTTCACCACCACCTTTTCTAGGGCAATTAGCGATGGGCAATAAATGCTGGCCTTGCCAGCAACGCCCACATCCCAGGAATAATTAAAAAAATTAAATGTTGTCATTTGTTTCACCAGTGCAGACATAAATCCTGGGAAATTCTCTAGCCACACATTAAATTGAGCCATGTTATTCAGTGAGTGCCTATCACATTATTGTATCAATTGGGGTTATGATAAATTAATGGATTCGAACAATTCTAAACTCCCAATCCTTTATTGTTATGTTGTCCAGGCCGTTGTGTAGCCTAATTGAAAGATCTTTTGTCAGTGAGGGTGAAGTATAATCTCCAGAATTGTCTCTAGATCCTAAATATTATAAAAGAGATTTCTATCACTATAGGGGGAATTCTGAGCAAAATCTACTCCTCCCCTGCTTCTAACTGTTTCAAAGCATAAGCAGCAGGGACTAACTAAGAGTAAGTATAGCTTTCTTTTATAATTAGGATTAGATTTGCAATTCAGTAGATTACACTTCATCTTTCTACTTTTTGCCCAGTTAAGCTTTGGATTAAACTTCTGTTAATTTACCCTAGGATATCCCAGTAATCCTTTTTAATGCTGCCTTTTTGAGTTAAATGCAACAAATGCTGTAATGCCTCCCCTCGGCTGTCAGGCACTTCCCTCTCGCTAACATGCTTGGGTTTTTTCACCCCTTTGTATTTTTTTAATTCCCAGGGTGCTGGCGGGACTACATTTACACCTTTCTAGTTGCCCCACGAAGCTGGCGTGCAGTGATTTGTACTCTTCAAACTTCAGAGGGCATTAAGAAGCAACAATTTGTGTGGGGCTACAGCCACTAGCGGGCCAGAGGAGGTCAGGGTGAAAGGTTGCACGCTGGTGAACCAGCAGAATTGTTACAACAATCCGGCAGCTTTTGTGGTCACTTTCTCTGGTGCCAGCCCACAAATGATCAGATTACGGTGGAATTTGAAGCCACACCCTCTGGGTAATTAGTCCAGCACCATAACCGCTACTGTATCCTGTTCAGCAAGCGATTGATGATCAGTTCAGAATTGGCACTCAGCTTTTTAAACACATCCAGCCCAGCTCACCGCCTCGATACAATGGTGCAGAACCCCCAATATTGTTACGATTGAAAGGAGTTCCTTTTTTGTATTGATGGAGACAGAGCTTACCTCACCTTTCTCAGTGAGAGAGAAACCCCTTTGTAACAGTGCTAATGGAGCACTTTCACAATTACTAGGTCGTGTGGGTTAAACTCTGCCTGCCTCATTAGCTAGAAGGTAACTCTCCATCTGTAGAGGAGAGAGGTCGATTAAAGTAGACAAAACCGAGCAAGTAAAATGAGAGTGGGGGTCAGGGAAACCAAAGCAAGTACTTCACATACCAGATGGTAACACCCACTACTCTTCATTCCCCGTCTTAGAGGAGTTGTCTTGTAACATCTTCACACGCAGAAGCTTTAAGGTTTGAATACCAGTGCTTAATTACAGCGGTAACATTTTGTTCACAGAAAACCACAATGGAGTGTTCACTGCTGCCGGGTTCACCAACATTCGCAGCTATCATTACTGGGACCCAGCCGAGCGTGGCCTCGATCTACAAGGACTTCTGGACGATTTGGAGGTATCCTTCGTTAATGCACTTTTTATTTCAGCCATTTATCCAAAATTTGCTCCGCGTAAAACTTGACTCTTTTGATCTTTCAAGTGCCGGGTTTACGGCAAAACCTCTAGTGAAGGCTGTGCTTGTGGCCCGGGTGCGGTCTGCCCCGGTAGCCTGCGTGCGATTGCCTTCTTGGTACATCTTTCTGTGATAAAACCGCTGTTCTTATTTTCGCCCCCCTCCTTGTTCTGTGGATAAATCGAGAGATTAAAACTAAAGAAACTTATAAGGGGATGCACATGATAAAACTAGGCTCAACAATAATCAAGAAAATCATGAGGAATATAGAAAGTGCAGTGGGGAGTTGAAAGGGGAGACTCGAAGGGCTAAAAGGGAATATGAAAAGAGCTAGCAGATAGTAGTATAAAATGAAATGGAGCTTCTATAGGAATGTCAAAAAATATAGTTAAGGAATGGGGGTAGGACCAAGCGGGATGAAGGGGGAAAATCTAGTTGTGGAAGATGAAGGTACGGCAGAGATAGGTGTTCAGTAAATATTTTGACAGTTTTTACGAATGATGCTGGAATAAGAGATCACAATTTTGAGATTTCCTGATGACACAAAAGGAGGTTTGGCAAACAGTGAGGCAGGCTGTAAAAGACTTAAATGGGAAGATACTGAAGTGGGGGGATGAACAGTGAGAGCTACAGTCTGAAATACTTAACTTCTTGAAAGTGTGAGTGCAGATAGAGTACTGGTAGCTAAAGCCATAAACATTCCCGTAGCATTTTAGGTTTTATAAATAGGGCCATCGAGTACAAGAGCCAAGGGATAAATTTGTACATGGCAATGGTGAGGATACAGTTGGAGTCCTGTGCGTAGTTTTGGGTGTCCCATTATAGAAAGGACATTTAAAGCCATAATGGCCACTCTTCATGTAAGAGTAGGTGTCAACTGAGGAGAGGATTAGGCTCCATTACGATGCCACCCTGTAGTCACATAGCTGGATTGCTGCTCCATGTCCAAGCTCCTGTGGGACATGTAGCCACTTGAGTGAATTACTGGATAGCGTCTGGCACCTGTGGAGCTACGAGTCACCACCAGGAGAGGGCGGAAGTAAATCGGGGAAAATGACTTCAACTATACAACAGGCGATGAGAAAGTGTCTGGTTTTTAATCTGTGACTGGCACACTCTGATCTGCTTGGAATGGCGGAAATTCTGCGGACCCTTTTGTTGACAAACTGGGAAAGCTGAGGATTGGCAATATATCACAGTGCAGACTAACTTATGCTACAGCTTCTCCTGAACAGTAACATTGTTATGGCACTTCACTCAATGTATTGTGTGTTCTACAGTGAGGAGCTCAGTAGGCAGGATTTTCCCACAATCAGCAGCTGGCAACAGCTGTACCAGTGGTGACAGCTGTAGCTGCAGCTAGACCTTGGAGATAGTCTGGAGCGGGGGTGAACAAGCTTTTGTCCTTGTGGGCCACATAGGTGCATCATTCAAGAGTAACGTATGAAGTTTAAATCCACTAAATATGAAGTTTAAATCTTGGTGTTCGAATTAATTTTTCCATCAATGAGGCAACCGTGCTAAAAAGAGCCTTGTCCAAACCTCCAGGTCAGTGAAATTCAAACTGGATATACCAGAAACAAAAAAAAAGACCTGCATTTATATAGCGCCTTTCACGACCTCCGAACGTCCCAAAGCACTTTACAGCCAATGGAGCACTTTTGAAGTGTAGTCACTGTTCTAATGTAGGAAATGCAGCAGCCAATCTGTACACAGCAAGCTCCCACAAACAAAAATGAAATAAATGACCAGATAATCTGTTTTAGATGTTGGTTGAGAGATAAATATTGGCCAGGAGAACTCCCCTGCTCTTCAAGTAGTGCTGTGGGATCTTGCGTCCACACGAGGGCAGACAGGGCCTCTGTTTCAAATATTTGCACAAAGACAACTGAGCTTCGGTTGCCGGGCTTGGGGACCACATGGCCCTCAGGCTGCAGATTAAGCACCTCTAGACAGGAGCATTGACTGAGGAAAGTTTAGAACTTTGGCGATTGTGTAGATGGGGAGTGGGAGTGGGAGTGAAGAGGTAAGAGGTGTGGTGAATTGATTATTGTAGCTGGTATCAACGTTCCTGCTGAGCTGCGTGGCCGTGCAGCTGTCTGGAGGTCCCGCACAGGCCGCTTACTGGCTTTTCAATGGGAGATTTTGCGCATGCGCGAAATTTTGAATGGGCCCCGCGTTCCAGGGACTGCACACCCAAAAACAAAATTAGGGGAACATTGGCTGGCACAGAAATTAGTAGAATGGCTAGCCACCTATTTTTTTTTTTAACCTGAATTAACCGTCCATCCTCCTGCTTGTATGTACATAAGACCGATTTTAAGGGTTTCTTTTCCTTTTTACCACTAGAAAGCTCCAGAATTTTCCATTTTTCTGCTGCATGCGTGCGCGCACAATCCAACTGGTACAGACCCGAGTCAAGAGGAATGGCAGAAGATTGCCGAGGTCATGAAGGTACAGCAAGAGCCGTTTTTAAAGTCTATTTAGTGACGGGCAAAATAAATTGGATGCTATTACCATTCACTTCACAGAATCACAGAATCCCCACAGTGCAGATAGAGGCCATTTCGGCCCATCGAGCCTGCACCGACACATATCCCACCCTATCCCCGTAACCCCACGTATTTAATCCCCCCTAACACTAAGGGTCAATTTATCATAGCCAAATCAACCTAACCTGCACATCTTTGGACTGTGGGAGGAAACCGGAGCACCCGGAGGAAACCCACGCAGGCACGGGGAGAATGTGCAAACTCCACACAGACAGTCACCCGAGGCCGGATTCGTTCCGGGTCCCTGGCGCTGTGAGGCAACAGTGCTAACCACTATGCCACCGTGTTAAAAGGATACTTTTTGTGTCCTGAGCATTAGAAGTGAACGTGGGGAATTTTGAGTACGGCGGCATTAACCGTTTAAATTTAATCATATCATCTAAGCTAGCTTGAATTGAGTTTTATCTTCAATGTGTCATACCCAGGTCAGCCTGTAGGTGTGTAAAATCATGAAAACATGAAAAATTGGGAAATACAAGATTGACAACAACAGTCCCATACTTACTATGGATAGCTGTGAACTTTGTACTGTAATACCCTTGATTTGAAATTCTAAAGGGTTTGGTAAATATTTCACAGTTCTGCTTCTGTAGAAGTAATGTTTGATTTACAACTGCTTAAATATTTAAACTTTGTCAGGTGGTTTTAAATTTATTTTGCACCCAGTCTGACATTGTACATCATTGAATTGAATTCAGTTCAAGTGAATCATGATTTCTTGCATCGTCATCATGCAATCTGCAAAACCTCAGGAACATTAAGTTACTGCTCTGGAATCAAAAGTGTAGACTGAAGCTTTCTGTCGCTTTTAGTAATGTGCTGGACTTGCCTTCTTGACTGTCGAGCTCCAGCCCAAGCGGAAGTGAAGAAACAGGCATTGGGTGGGAGGAGGGTGGGTGGGTGCATTGTTAACTTCCTCACCATCACCTTCTGAACGTTGTACTGATGGTTTGAAGCATCCAATCACAGTATAAAATACTGAAAATAAACACATGTCAGTCCCAATCTTTTTTGCATAATTGTAAAAACTAATAGTTGGCTCAATACCTGAAGGAGAGGACACTAGGACTTTGTAAATACTGTGTGTGTTTTTTGTGTATGGTGAGGGGTGGATTTATAAAATTAACCTGCAGTGTCCCTTTCCACAACCCTTAATCTGTAGCTAAAAATAAAAGGTTGGTCTGTTTCTTTTTGAATTTTGTTTTATAACTTGCAGAAATTCTGCATCATCCACAGACCATAGCATTGTAGTCTAGCTTGATCGGTTCTAGGTAACCATGTGCTGAGCATACTGAAAAATGCTGCACACTGTCTTCGACTTCCATGTGATATAAAGCCCCAGGACCTGTAGCAGTTCACTCTTCACCAGCTAAAGGCTGATTGCTTATTGTCTCGGACCCCTCTGCCAAGCCTATCTCCAGAAATAGGTTAAGTTACTTCACGTAATGTATTGCAAATAAATTATTTGATCGCCTTCGGGATATTTTGGATTGCTTTTCAGGTTTCCTAGAAGACTTAAGTTGCTGGTACTGGACACAAATACCAAATATCGTACTAGGCTGTCTGTTTCAGGACAGAAGCCTATAAAAAAGAAGAACGGTGCTGTTTAGGTCGTGTAGTAACATCACTGACCGATTCCATCGTCTCTAGTTGGCCACAGAGAGCAAAAAAAATGAGTATTAGCATACAGCGTACTAAGGCACAAATTGGAATTTTACACTCACTATCGACAGTGTACCCGGCTGGACCGTGATCGCATGGTACGGTATTCAGCACTGACTAGTCATGGTCACTGATGCTCCTGATTGTTGCATAAAATGCTGAGAGGTTGTTTCCCCTGGCTGGAGAGCCTAGAACTAGGGGGGCATAGTCTCAGGATAAGGGGTCGGCCATTTAAGACTGAGATGAGGAGGAATTTCTTCACTCGGGGTTGTGAATCTTTGGAATTCTCTACCCCAGAGGGCTGTGGATGCTCAGTCGTTGAGTACATTCAAGATTGAGATCGATAGATTTTTGGACTCATGGGGAATCAAGGGATATGGAGATAGGGCGGGAAAGTGGAGTTGAGGTTGAAGACCAGCCGTGATCTTATTGAATGGCAGAGCAGGCTCGAAGGGCCGTATAGCCTACTCCTGCTCCTAATTCTTATGTGTTGTCTGCTGTTGTACATCAGCTGTATTTAAAATATATATTAAAAAAAGAAATTAAATTTTCTTTTAGTTTTTCTGGTTTTCTCTTTTATGTCTTTCCCATAATCCCATGTGTATGTCCCAATCTTTATTTCGCTTCCTGTACAATGATTTAAATGTAATTTATATTTCCTGTTTTTTACTTCCTGCTTTGCAGTCTGTGTGTCTCAGTGAGGATTCCTCAATCTGATTGTTTGAAAAGCCTCCCTGCTGCTTGTCATAGAATCATAGAAATTTACGGCACAGAAGGAGGCCGAATGGCCCATCGTGTCCGTGCCGGCTGCAAGAGCTATCTAGCCTAATCCCACTTTCCAGCTCTTGGTCCGTAGCCTTGTAGGTTACAGCACTTCACGTGCATATCCAAGTACTTTTTAAATGTGATGAGCATTTCTGCCTCTACCACCCTTTCAGCTGGTGAGTTCCAGACCCCCACCACCCTCTGGGTGAAAGAAGTTCTCCTCAACTTCCCTCTAATCCTTCTACCATTTACTTTAAATCTATGGCCCCTGGTTATTGACCTCTCTGCTAAGGGGAAATAGGTCCTTCCTATTCACTCTATCGAGGCCCCTCATAATTTTATACACCTCAATTAAGTTTCCCCTCAGCCTGCTCTGTTCCAAAGAAAACAACCCCAGCCTATCCAATCTTTCCTCATAGCTAAAATTCTCCAGACCTACTCACAGGCGCCACAGATCCTCTGTAGAGGACACCGCACTGGATCAGATGCCTGAAAACTAGAAATCTCCGCTGACAAGCCCGCGAATAGTCTCTGGGCACCTGTATGTGAGGTGAATGGCAAAAGCCGATCCTTCGCCACTCACAGCAAAATCCGGGCCAATGTTAAATCGTTAGTTTTATGCTTGGTTTATAATTGGCAAATGGCACAGTGATAGAGGTCCTGGGGCTTAATATGAAACAGGACTAGGAGACCACATATAATACCGCTTGCCTGTACTGCCATGAGTGGTCAGTACATGGTTTCCCAACAATTATTGAAGGCAGATTATACTGTTACACTGTGTGGAAAATGTTTGTAATTTGAAGAATGATAGACTATACAAGGTAGGTAGTTTTATCTGTTTATCCACAATGGGACTCTGCTTCTGAATCAGCTAGAGTCTTGAGATCACAGGTACATTTTCGAATAACAAGAAACTGACCTGAAAGCGTCAAACATGGACTCATGAAGCCTAGTGGGCATTGAAGGAATGCTGGCGCTGAACTATACTGGACTTGGCAGTAATGGCATTAGTCTGAATTTCTCCAAATTTAGTTTCTTTTTGTCTGTGCGGGAAACCTTATAAGGCACAGCACATGTAAATTGTTCGTACAGTGGGTACTATTGAGCATCCTGTACCTCCAGTATCCGATTCAAAATAATGGCATAATGCACCAGAGCTGTTCCAAAATTCAATAACTCCAATTGGCAGAAAAATGGATAACATCCTGAGTAGCAGCTGTGCGTCTCTGGTGACCTCTCCCGCCGCCACCTTCAGGAAACTCATGTGTACTGATGGTCTGATGTATGGTGCTGGCATCATCCAACCACCATTTTTGAGTGTGATGCTTTGAGCGAGCTGCCCATAGTGGACTCGATCTACATTTGTTGTCCCTTTTAGAACTGTAGGAATAAAGAACAAACTAAATGCACGGGTGAACTTGCTGAAAGTGCCGGGAAGCCTGGAGGAGTGAACTTCAACCGTGAGCCAGAAGTAACCCTTTGAATTTTTCACTCTCTTTCTGTGTTATGTCTTTATGTCTTTTATCTTCTGTCCATTTGCAGAGAAGGTCCCTTTTCCCATTCTTTGATTCAGCCTACCAGGGCTTTGCGTCCGGAAACTTGGATAAAGATGCCTGGGCTGTTCGTTACTTTGTGAGCCAGGGTTTCGAGCTCTTCTGTGCACAGTCCTTTTCTAAGAATTTTGGACTATACAGTAAGTAACAGCTTCTAATAACTTTTAGAATGTTTAAGGAGCCGCACGCTTAATTGTGAAGGAAGGAAAGTGACAAAGCAGCAACAATATCTCCTGATGCCCTGTATAATCCTAAGAGGGGTGAGAAGTCTGCAACCCATTCTACTGCCCCTGAGTAAATAAACTTGCACAAGAATAAATGGGGCCTAAACATAAATGCATACATTCTAACACAGAAAGCTAATAAAAGCTGACACAGCTCCAAATAAGCTGACAAATCGAGGACAGTCCTGAATAAAAAGTTATAACATGTGAAAGCAAGTACAGTAAACTCTTGTTTAAACGGCACTTAATCATCCGGAATTCTTTAATAACCGGCAAAATAGATAACCGGTAATCTTGCCGAATCTATCCAGCACTCGTTTTTCCAAGTCCGAGTCTCCCGCGGTGGCCAAGTTAGTCAGTGGTTTTTATTTTTTTTGTGTTAAAAATTGCCTACCTCTCTGTTATCCAGAATTTTTCATCAACCGGCACCATCCTGGTCCCGTAGGTGCCAGATACGAAAGAGTTTATTGGCCCAGAAATTGATCTCGCTCTGTTCCCGCGGGGGTAAGCCTTCCCCGCGATGTCTCACCTCGCTTATGCTTTTTCAGATCCAGCTCGCACGAACTTGATGTTCCAGACATCAGCTGTGCTGGGCTTGCGTATCCCAGCGGCGTAGTGAATTCGTGCGAGCTGTGGGATCACGTGACTCAGTTAGAGCCAATGGCAGCACACCATCTTCCATTCATAAGTCTCACAGCATAGCTGTGAAATCTATGAATCTTACACCCCCCCAAAATAACAGCTAAACCTCAATTAAATTTAAAAAAAACCATCACATTAATAAAATAAGTATAGTTAATTAAATTAACCATTTTAAATAAAAAATTAAATTTTTGAAAAAATTTAAAATCTTTTAAAAAGTTATAAAAATAAACTTACCTGTCTTTAAAGTCTATAAAAAAGATATACCTGTAAAAAAAAATTCAAAAAAATACTTAATTCACTACTTACCTTCTTAAAAGCGGGTCTTACTCCTCCTTTTTACATTTCCAAAATCTTCCCTACTTACCTGCGCGTCCACAGCATGAAGTGCACAGCGTGCGCGCAGCCTGTAGCGCGCACGCGATGCACCCAGGCCCCGCCCCCTTTTCAGAAGAGCAATTGCCGGTTTTCAGCGCATGCGCAGGGCATGCAGAAAACCGGCAATTGGAGTGGGAATACGCGAGAGTACGCAGTGCGTACTCTCGCGTCCCGGGATCAATTTTCGGCCCATTGTAATTAGACTCCAAGTGCATGTAAGGCTTGTAACTTGAGATGTGTTTGTACCCAATTGTTGCAAATTTGAGTCTGCTATGGATACATTCTGGGGTTCATTGGCTTCACATGCTCCCTTAAGCGGACTGAGCCTCTTTGTTTTACGGGAGTTGGTTCTTACTACCCTACTCGTATGATAGTATAACCCACAGATGTAACAATAGTGCCCTGCTGTGATCTTTCATGCGTGTATCTCTCCGTAGGACCATATTGAGACTAGAGGCGGAGAAGGTTGGTTTTGAATCGTCAAAAGGCTTTATTCTGTAGTAAGGTGAAACATATGGGGAAACGGGTACAATCAGAGTCTCTCCGTGTAATTGGTACAACTTGTATTCGCAGAATGACGCACAATTATACAAAGCCTTGCTGCGATTGATCCGCAAACAGCGACATGTACCTGGAACGCTGAGTGACTCAACCGTGCATAGTTCTTATTGTAATTCCTATTGCTCTTACTAGTTACTTTCCCCTCTCTGTGCTATTCATCTCCCCCGCCCACCCCACCCCCAACCATCTCCCATGCCAAAATATCTTCAAAAACAATTCCATTGCTAAAGGACTTCCCACTGCTGATCTGGAGCTGGCACCTCCGGAGTTGCTTGAGATAAAGGGTTCTGATGACTACTTCCCTCCTCTCCCTCTCTTCCTTTGCACTCTCTCTCTCTCTCTCTCTCTCTCTCTCCCTTTTAAAGAAAATGCATAGCTCAGCCCCCAGACGGCACAACCGAGCTCGAGACGAAATAACGCTGTACAAATGCCACGTTGACATCTGCCATCCACTTCAGGGCCTGTGATTGTTTAGAAAACTGGCACTTGAGCTGCCGTCAGGGGAGGGGCAGTGAGGAAGAAATGTCTGGGTTGGTAGGCATTTGAATGTTTAAGCATTTAGGAATGCTTTCATAATGATTCGGGCAAAATACCACTGGCCCTTTAAAAATGTTAGTAGGTTATGAAGATTGATTTTACAATTCCAGCTATCTGTATCATGTATACATGCAGAAGAATTCTACAGCAGAAAGATGGGCCTCGATTTTAACTGGGGGTGGGGTTGGGGGGGGGGGAAGCCCCCACTGGGGATCACAGAGTGAGATCTCCTGGGCCCCATTTAAATAATCCAGGACAGTCTGCCGCCCAAAAGCGGCAGGACTGACATCGGGGTCGGTGGGTGGGCAGGAAATCCGGATCAGGAGCCTTGGTTCGCCAGGGACCCAAGTGAACGGTCCTCGGCATGAAGTTGGCGCTGGGCAAGGACTTTGGCAGCCGATGCCAGTGCCTAGTGGGTGAGGCAAGGCTGGGCTGGGGAGGCCCAAGGACTCCTTGCTGGGCCTGGGGAAAGCATCCCTGCTCCTCCTGGCCCACAAGGGTTTCACAGAAAAGTAATTAAAATTTACCCTGGCTTCTTCCAGCCAGTCGGCGTCTCCTGGTAGGTTTAACCCCCCCGGGCGGATCTCCCCCAGAGTTGTCGTGAAAATCGCATCTTCATCAGTGCAAGACATTTAAATTTAACTGAAGCCCTTGCCTGGCTGCAGTGGGAGCCTCGCCCGACTTCAAAGTCGGTAAAGGTAAGATGATGCCGGGCGGAAACGGAGCGGCCTCAGGTTGGTAAGTGGGCTCTGCCTGATCTGAACCTCCCCCCTCCCATGCCCCATTCTCGCTTGGGGTGGGGGGGGGGGTTAAAATAGAGGCCAACGTGTGTACTAAACTTAGAGGGAAATTTTGCTTCTCAAAAGTCATCAAAGTTGCCAGGTGTTTTTCCTTAAAACCTCACTTCGCCTCCTGGTGATGGGTGTCTTGGTAGCAATAGGAATTTACTAGAATGGTACCAGGGATGAAGGACTTCAGTTACGTGGACAAGCTGGGATTGTTCCCCTTTAGAGCAGAGAAGGTTAAGTGGCGATTTAATAAAGGGTTTTGATCGGGCAGATAGGGAGAAACTGTTTTCATTGGCAGGAAAGGTCGGTAACCAGAGTACACTGATTTACGATAATTGCAAAAGAACCAGAAGGGAGATGAGGAGAACTTTTTTACGCAGCACTGCCTGAAAGGGTGATTTGAAGCAGGTTCAATAGTAACTTGCAAAAGGGAATTGGATAAATACTTGAAGGTGAAAAAATTGCAGGGCTATGGGGAAAGAGCATGGAAGTGGGACTCATTAGAGCTGGCACAGGCATGTTGGGCCAAATAGCCTCCTTTTGTGCTGTATGATTCTATGAATTAACAGCCTGTCAGTGCAATGCTGCTAAAAATCCAGAAGATGGCAGGCAGTGAGCGCGAGTGCAGCAGGGTGTGTAACACTATAGATATGTAATAATTTGCACCTGTTTCGGTTTCCTAAAATAGATCAAAGCGATTGCTCAAAGGCATGTGATGCTCAGAAAAACTTGTGTTTTGATTTTGTTCTGTTGGGCCCTGAATTAGCAACTGGTGTGTATGTGTTTTAAAAAAAAAAATATTCTGCAACCTTTTCTCCCCAAGCAGATTCTGTAATTATGCATCAGGCAGCACACCATTAGGAACTTATTTTAAGAATCATTCTACTTTGCTGTGATTACATACTGAGATTTGTGCACTATGGGGTAGAGTTTCCGCTTTGGGAGCATTCAGGCAATCGCGCCCAAAATGCGTTTGAAATTGCGTTGCTTAGGTTAGGCTTCAGGGTTCCGCTAAAATTAATTTGCATAATCACAAGCATAAAATGAACCAGCTCAATCAGGCAGCGTAGTAGAACGTAATTGTTTTAAAAAGTATTCCATAATGGTTTTAAGAGTGGTAGCCCGGTGCAGTTTAAAAACGGGTTTATCACCAAAAATAAGCATCTTCAATAATAGTGTCCAGCAAGGTTCCCTCTAAAAAAAAAAAAATTTCCCCCTGCGTGGGCCCTTTAAATTTGCTGCAGCAGCCGCACATGCACAGTATATCTTGTAGCGGCAGCAGCTGGTGAGCGGCATGCGCGGGACCTCACGATCGATGCGCAGCCGCGCACCTGTGCGTAACCAGATTTAAAATCACTGAAAATGACAAGAAAAAACTATACTGAACTATTTAATAGTTTCACTGGTGTTTCTTAGTAAATAAAATATTTTTGATATGGAAAAACTTTTAAAACATGCCTACTAGTGCCTGCGTGCCTAAGAAAATGAGCACAATTTGAAGATCCTTCTCAAACCAGTGGATTCGGTAGAATCTCCCAATGCCAACTTGTGGGGGGAGGGCATCATCTAGCCAATCCTTCCATAGATGGGCACAGTTTTCTCTATAGTAACCTGTGCCCTCCCCTTCCCCATAGTAACGGATTACGTGCCAATCACTCGGGCAATGCTCTCCAATGGAAAACTTTGGTCAAACTAAGTTTGACAAAAATTGAAATTCGCCTATTCAAAAAAATTAAAAATTTGGAATTAATTTTAAAATTGGTAAGTTCACAGAATAAGTTCATTAGAAATGAATGGGTGCAGTATTGAAAATGGATTCTTCTGTGCATAAATGCTAAACTTTGTACATTTAAAGGAGGTCTGATATTGATGATCTGCTGGACTATGGTTTCCCCCTTCACAAAAAGTTAGAACTTGTCATTTAATTAGAGAAAAGAACTCCCCTGAACACAGAATTAATGTTGGGCTGTGGTCAGCCTTTTATGTCACATTGTGGAAGCACCTTTTTAAATTCCATGGATTTTGTACCCAAAGCATTGCCGTGCAGAGGGTTTAACCCTTCAATACCAGCTTATATAGCATTGAAACTATATTTCTGTTCACATTCTGTTTCTTTATGCTGAGCCTGTCCCCCACCCCCACCCCACTCCAATAACTTACCTGGAGTAAGCTGGCTGACTATTTGATTTGGGTCTAGAGGCACTAAAGCCTTGTACAGGTACCATAAGCCTAGATCAGTTAGCCCAATACAGGCCAGGGATCTAATGTGGGAAGTTCCCAGCCTGCATAGCTCATTGCTGCATTAAGCGACACCACTGCTTGCGTTTAAAAACTTCAATAAATCTCGTACACCAAGTTGTTTTGCTGGGTTGACTCGGAATGTGATGGGTTTTATTTTATACGGAGATCACAATTTTTAAGCTGCAGCCAAAATTCCTACTGAACTACATCTGATCACGTATTCCGGTTGGAACAAGCCATTGGGGGATTTTTTTTGATGAAAACTGGCTGCTTTTAGAATATGGGGGTTACATGTTCGAGTTTTTCAAACTTGCACTCCAAAAGGGAAAAGAAGAATTGCATTTTATGTAGCACCTTATCGCATTTTGGTTGGCCGCTGGTAAGAGAGAAAGTGTGGCAGCCATTTTGTGAACAAACTGCAATGAGATGATTGACCAGTTAGTTTGTTTTTGCTACATTGGCTAAGGGTGAGACGTTGGTCAGGACAACCTGCAAACCTTTTAATCAGAACTGGCAGTTAATACCACCACTAGAGACAATCTAACTGCCCAGTTGGGTGTTCTTGACCCTCTGTTGACCACAGTTGGATGGCACCGTATACTTCAGAAAATGTGAGTGCGCTCTCAATAGGGACAGCTGTTCTTGTTCTTTTATTATTTTCGTTTGAACAATCAGTGCGATTTTACATCTGCTTGTCATTCCAAGGCTGCACTACATACTTGATCAGATGTAGTTCAGTAGGAATTTTGGCTGCAGCTTAAAAATCGTGAAATCCATATAAAATAAAACCCATCGCATTCCAAGTCAACCCAGCAAAACAACTTTGGGTACGAGATTTATTTAAATTTTTAAACACGAGCAGTGGTGTTGCTCACAGTAAGTGGGGTAGTATGTTGCTTTATAACAAGGAGTGTCGTCCCATGTAACAATATTCTTATCTTTAAGCTAGAAGGACACAGTCTAATTGCCGTTAGCAAGCACAGGCCTGAGATCAATTGGCGTTTAATGGCTAATGGTAAGGAAAGTTTGTAGATTGGTGGATTCTTGTAAATTTCCAGTCCAAGTCAATGTGGAAATTTCCCCTCAGCAACGGGAAATATCTCTCATTGACCTCAGCGTGAAACAACTGCAATTCTCACTTTAAAAGAATACTTTTGACAATTTGAAATCTGCCAGATTCTCTTAAAACTTTTTATAGACTGTCACATTTTGGGATTTTTGATTTTATCTTCTTCACAGAAAGGAGTGTTGGATTGAGTTATATCTAAGGGTTCTGTTTTAAAACAAAGCCAACTTGTGCAGGTTTAAAATGAGTGGCTGTAGGCATTGAATATGGGTGTTGAGGTCAGATGGGGTGGTTTACGGAATTCACAACTGATGCAATTGGTGCTCTTTGTCTCATCCCAAGCCCATTAGCCAGGATGACCCCCAGCCCCCAGCAGCCCCCCCCCCCCCATTCATCTTGAGAATAGCAGGAGTTGTCCTCTTTAAACTCACACTCCAAGGGGGCGGAAGAGAGGTAACCAGTTCTATTGACTGGCCTACTGGTGAATCACGACAGGAGTAATTCAGTGCCACAGGCCACGAAAGGGACTCGTTGGCAGACAAGTTTAAAAAAAAATGAGACTGTGACACACAACCCTGGGCCTGGAGCTAGAAGCTGCAAAATGCAGGTGGTCATTTAGAAGTCGTCTGAAAGAAAGATAATGCCAAAACTAAGCCAGTCGGCCCACTAAAGGCACAGGGTGCGTGGTTTAATTTTCTTTCCATATTTTTGAAGAGGGAGGTGTGATTGAACTAGTTAAGTGGAATTTGCGTTGACTATTACTCCTGTGCTCACTTGCTGAGCGGGAAATAAAGCATCTTAAGAATTGGTATCTGGCCTCGTCTCACCAACTGGTTCAGTCCACCTTTGAACAATTGGAGAAGGACACGTGCATACAACACGATATCTAAAAGGGTTCAATTATGAGGTCAGATTGCATGGACTAGGGCTTGTATTCCCTCGATTATAGAAGATTAAGGGGTGATCTAATTGAGGTGTTTAAGATGATTAAAGGAGTTGCTAGGGTAGATAGAGAGAAACTATTTCCTCTGGTGGGGCAGTCCAGAATAAGGGCGCACAATCTTAATATTTAGAGCTAGGCCGTTCAGGGGTGATGTCAGGAAACACTTCTTCGCACAAATGGTAATGGAAATCTGGAACTCTTCCCATAAAGATGCTGAGGCTGGGGGTCAATTGAAAATTTCAAAACTGAGATTGATAGATTTTTGTTAGGCAAGAGTATTTAGGGTTATGGAACCAAGGCAGGTAGCTGGAGTTAAGATACAGAGCAGCCATGATCTAATTGAATGACAGGATAGGCTCGAGGGGCTGAATGGTCTACTCCTGTTCCTATCTAGTTCGGGTCAAGGGGGTTCTGTTAGACCCCTTGGCTATGTAATGGTATAGTTAGACATTGGATGGTAAGGGCATACCCCTAAATGTAAGCTGCTCAGACCACTTATGAGAGTGACCAGTACCCCTGTACCCTTGAAAGTATCTAAGGCAGACCCTAACTTGTAATGTAGATCTTGGAAGGGAGTTGTTAAACTTTTTATTCAATTTTTAGGCCATCCAAAATTCTGCAGCCCATATCCTATTCCACACAAAGTCTTGCGTGCCCATCAATCACCCCTCCACCCTTGTCTTCATCTTCCTACATTGGCTCCCGGTTCATCAACACCTCAGATTTAAAATTCTTATCTTTGTGTTTAAATTCCTTAGTGGCCTCAGCCCTCCGTATCTCTGTAACCTCCTCTAGCTGTGCTTACATTCCTCCCCCCGCTGGGCCCTCAAACACTCTGTTCTTCTGACTCCAGAATCCTTTGCCCAGCGCCAGTGGCCGTGCTTTCAGCCATGTTGGTCTCGTTCTCTGGAATCCCTTCTGCCTCGCTCTCCTTCAAGACCCTCCTGAAAGCTCACCCTTTTGACCAATCTTTTGTTTACCCCATCTAATCTCTCCTTTGGCTTGGGGTCTGTTTTTTCCTCACTCCTCTGAAGTGCCATGGGACTTTTTTCTACTTTTAAAGGTGCTATTTAAATACTATTTGTTGTGGTAGTCATATTAATAGCATGAATAATTCCAATCACTTGGAACTAATGCATTGAATAAAATGTACAGTAGATGTCCTGAGTTAATGTCTATAGGATCTCAAACTTTGGATAAGATTTAGAAAGCAAAGCAAGTCTTGGATTAGATATCTGCTCAGTAGGAAACTTTATTTCATTCTGCAACCTCATAGTCCTATTGGGGCCGCTCAAAGCCAACTCACTATATCCGACATTTAGTGCTGGCTTTTTACCATCAGAGTCTTGAACATCACTGTCCTTGCTTGGTGTTTTGCCATGGTTGTGTATTTCACAATGGACTAGAGAAATGATGAGTTGCAGTCATGGAAGAGCTTCTGAAGCCATGATCATCTTAACTCCAGGTAAATTTGCCTTGGACACAAGAAACTTGTAGTTCAGTGTTAACGGAATGATCCATTTCTTTTTTTTTTCCTCCCTTGTTTTTAGATGAACGTGTTGGGAATCTGTGTATTGTGGCCAAGGACAATGACAATTTGACCAGGATTCGATCTCAAATGGAGAAGATAGCCCGTACTATATGGTCAAACCCTCCAGCTCAAGGGGCTCGTATTGTAGCCACGACGCTTAATAACCCACAACTCTTTGCTGAATGGTGAGAGACTGTTGATATATGAGAAACGTTTTAAAGAAGCACTCCTGCAATAGTGATACTTAATCCTTCTTAAACAATGAATGCACCCACAAAAGTTTAAAAAATTAACTTTTAAGCCTAAAATCATTTTCAAGACTTAACTTGTTGCTGACTGACTGGAGCAATGAGTGGACACCAAACCATGGTGCAGGAGTTAGGAGTGGTAACCAAAACCTTAGTTCAAAGATGGGTTTGGCAAAAGGTTCTAAAGGTGTAGAGAGTGAGAGGGCTGGGAATTCCAGAGACTTGCACAAAAGGCTAGAGAAGGAAGACTGAAAGGTGACAGTCAGACAGAAACCTGGCAAGAGGTATACTGGAAGCATTTTTTACACTGTACTTCAGAAGAAATATTAAACACATGTGGGACCTTCACAGTCTTATCCTTGGGGCCTAAGCCATCTGCTTAGGTTGTGATGTTTGAGTTTCAGCATTTTAAACTCTGGGTACTCCTGTAGAATGCATATGGTTTTCTTGTGAACTTTGCATGCCCAAGTCAATCCTGGGAATTCTAACCCTTATACATATATTCCTTTTTAATACTGTGCGTTAAAGAGGTATATTGAGGAAACAATTCATCACTCGTGGGTTGGCAATTTGGCAGATATTTCCAATACTTTCATAGTCTGTTTGATGGCCCAGCTTCAAAAGAACTTGCATAGAGTAGAGTCTACAGCACAGAAACAGGCCATTCGGCCCAACTGGTCTACGCCACCATTTATGCTCCACATGAGCCTTCTCCCACCCCTTTTCATCTCACTCCATCGGCTTATCCTTCTTTCCTTTCTCCCTCATGTGCTTATCTAGCTTCGCCTTAAATGCATCTATGCTATTCACCTCAACCACTCCTTGTGGTAGCGAGTTCCACATTCTTACCACTCTTTGTGTAAAGACGCTTTGCCTGAATTCTCTATTGGATTTATTATTGCCTATCTTATATTTATGACCTCTAGTTTTGGACTCCCCCTCGTGGAAACGTTTTCTCTAAGTCTACCCTATCAAACCCTTTCATAATCTTAAAGACCTCTTATCAGGTCACCCCTCAGTCTTCTCTTATCTCGAGAAAAGAGCCCCAGCCTGTTCAATCTTTCCTGATCGGTATATCCTCTCAGTTCTGGTATCATTCTAGTGAATCTTTTTTGCACCTTCTCCAGTGCCGCTACTTTCTTTTTATAATATGGAGACCAGAACTGTTCACAGTACTCTAAGTGTGGTTTAACCAAGGTCTATACAAGTTTAACATAACTTCTCTGCTTTTCAATTCTAGCCCTCTAGCAATGAACTTAAGTGCTTGGTTTGCTTTTTTAATGGCCTTATTAACCTACGTCGCTACTTTTTGTGATTTGTGTATCTGTACCCTTAGATCCCTTTTGCTTCTCTTCCCAATTTAGACTCTTATTATCCAAGCAGTATGTGGCCTCCTTATTCTTCCTACCAAAATGCACCACCTCACACTTGCCTATATTGAAATTAATTTGCCAATTACAAGCCCATTCTGCAAGTTTATTAATGTCGCCTTGTAATTTGTTGCATTCTTCCTCTGTATTAACTATAACTGCCCCCCCCCACAATTTGGTGCCATCTGCAAATTTTGAAATTAGACTTCTGACTCCCAAATCCAAATTGTTAATGTTACATTTATATAGCGCCTTTCACATCCTCAGGACATCCTAAAGCGCTTCACTATCAATTAAGTACTTTTGAAGTGTAGTTACTGTTGTAATGTAGGGAAACACAGCATCCAATTTACACACAGCAAGGTCCCACAGATAGTGTGATAAATGACCAGATAATCTGTTTTAATGATATTGATTGAAGGATAAATGTTGGCCAGGAACATTGGGAGAACTTCCCTGCCCTTTGAATGGCACCACGCAACCTTTTTATATCCACCTAAGGGGACAGATGGGAACTTAGTTTAACGTCTCGTCCGAAAGATGGCACCTCTGATAGTGCAACACTCTCTGTCAACGTACATTATGTGCGCGAGTCTCTGGAGTGGGGCATGACCCCACAACCTTCTGACTCAAGAGGTGAAGAGTGCTGTCACTGAACCAAGGCTGACACCTTAGCTGAAAAGAAGTATGCCCACCGAGATCTGTATCCTTGGGCAAATCAGAAGGAGCTTCAACCTGCTCTGCTGGTATTACTGGATCAGCTGTGCCTTGTGTTTCACCCATATCACTATCCAAATCTTCCAAAGTTCTTGTAAGAATGATGCAAGCATGGGAGGTGGCAGTTGATGCCCTGGTGAATGGGTACTGTTTTTCTGGTAGACTGAGGCTGCTTACTCCTCACTCTAAGAGCTGATGGAAGTTTGAGTATCAAAGCATTCGCCTGCAGATGGGTAGGGCAGTGTAACTACCTGCCCATTGATCAGTGTGTAGTCATATTCATGTAATATCTAAATAACATATTAAGCACTCCTGCATCTGCTTGGTTACACTTCCTGGTTACAAAACCTTACTACTGTTTGTCATGTTCTTGTTTCATTTGTGTCAACTTTTGCCATTATAAATCCCTATGTTCACCTTTATAATGGAAGCTGCCTATGTCAACTTGTCACGCTGTACTTACACCTTCCTCTCAGTGGGTAGCGCAGTGGTGCATCATGCAAGAGAATCGAGACACAGGGTGGTTGGACCCACACACGCTGGCTCCAATTTTTCCCCCCTCCTAATATGCCGTGTGCTGTAATGTGCATAGCCCTGGTGTTTTTAATAGTGATGGCTTACATACTGCATTCTGATTAACATTTATCAGTGCCAGTGCAGCAGCTTTGCTTAATTTCTTTTACAACAATATGGATTTCTGCCAGGTGTTTTTTTAGTATATGATCTTCTACTCATTTACAATTGTATATTTGTGCCATACGTTGTTTTTTTTTTTTGCTGTTTTCACTGACTTCCTTCCTTAATATTAAGTTGACCCTCTGAGGCACGTCCTCCAACAAATTCTTGACTTATTTGTCATTACTTTGCCCACCACCGTTATCCTCCTCTCCATGCTCTACCACTGCACATGCAGGAGCTCGCAGGCTTGAACTCCAAAACTGGTTGTCCTCCTTTCTCGTTCAGCCAAGTGTGCACTCCACAGGTGCATTAACAACCTGGGGGAGATCTGTAGTGGGTTACCAAGCTTGTTACCAGCTTGAAGATTCCGAAATGATCTTTCTTACAGGTACGTACTAACTAATGCAGAGTTCATGTTAGTGCTGACTGATGCATTTCACTGGAAGTGCACCAGCTGAACATCTTTCATAGAATCATAGAAATTTACGGCACAGAAGGAGGCCATTCAGTCCATTGTCTCTGGGCCGGCCAGAAAAGAGCTATCCAGCCTAATCCCACTTTCCAGCTCTTGTCCGTAGCCTTGTAGGTTACGGCACTTCAAGCGCATATCTAAGTACTTTTTAAATGTGATGAGGGTTTCTGTCTCTACCACCCTTTTAGGCAGTGAGTTCCAGACCTCTACCACCCTCTGGGTGAAAAACGTTCTCCTCAACTCCCCTCTAATCCTTCTACCAATTACTTTAAATCTATGTTCCCTAGTTATTGACCTCTTGTAAGGGAAATAGGTCCTCCCTATCCACTTTGTCTAGGCCCCTCATAATTTTATACACCTCAATTAAATCTCCCCTCAGCCTCCTGTTACAAAGAAAACAACCCCAGCCTATCCAATCTTTCCTCATAGCTAGAATTCTCCAGTCCCGGCAACATCCTTGTAAATCTCCTCTGTACCCTCTCTAGTGCAATCATGTCTTTCCTGTAATGTGGTGACCAGAATTGTACGCAGTACTCTAGCTGTGGCCTAACTAGTGTTTTATACTATATAGTGTTTTTGTTCCAGTTTGTTCGTTAACGGTTTGAGATTTCCTCCAGGAAAAAGAGAGGCTCTAACAGTTGCATCAAGAAAAGAGCAGGGACCTTCTAACCCAGGGACGCCAAAGTCAATTCCAGAACCTCCATCAGCCCTAGTCAAAATCAGCTCCCTCAGCGCAGATCAGAAATTAAACCTGGGACTTTCTGAGCTCGTTATCACACCAGGCAGCACAATTGCTCACTGATCCACTGTAGTAAACTATTTTTTAAATATCCCCCCCCCCCCCCCCCAGGAAAGGTAATGTGAAGACCATGGCTGACCGTGTGTTACTGATGAGAGCACAGTTGAAGGAGAAGCTGCAGAAACTGGGGACGCCCGGCACGTGGGACCACATCACCCAGCAGATCGGAATGTTCAGCTTTACAGGACTTAACCGTACGTATATAGAGTACAGAACACCTGCCTGTCCCGTTGCACGATCAGGGAGCGTCCAGACGTCACAGACACTGTGACTTCTTTAAAATGTGTCTGCATTTGATGATTTATGTTTTTGTAAAGTTGTGGGGGATTAACGGACAGCACTTGTCAAGGATTCAGCTCATCAGAGTTGAGCTGCTTTGGTAATTATACTGCAGTTTAAGTGAGAACTAAGGAACAAGTTTAAAATGGGAGGATAATGTCCTGGCTTTGCACCTACTAACACACTCGGGTCAAGAATGGCATGAATACTAAAAGAAGACGAAAGCAGAACAGTATTGCCTGTTCCCCACACGATGTCCTTCTGTGTCCTCAGTCTTAGACAGTTTAATGTGTAGATTTATCCATCGGGGATGCATTGAGGAGGCCAAACTAGTTTCACAGCTGTAAATAGGAATTAAAGAGGATGCCATTATGCCAACTATTTTGATTATCCCAACTACCTGGTCTAGAAATCATGCTACTTAGTAGATCTACAATAGCAAGGAATACGTATTTCTTGTGGAGTAGATTTCTGCTTTTTGGAGAAATCGGCAACCTTCTCAACACTTTATTTTTATTTTTCAACAAAAAATTATGTGTATAAAACTCCCATTTTCGAAGGTACCTCCCTAAAGAACAGGTGGTTTGAACTACTGAGCACATTGGTCACATTATGACTCCCAAGTGTCTGAATGAGGTAGAAACATTTGGCTCGGAATATATACGGTGGAGTCTTCATTGACTTAGTTGGCTAAGTCCTCCATGGTCCTCGTGGTAGTGAGTTCCACATTCTAACCACTCTCTGGGTAAAGAAGTTCCTCCTGAAATCCCTACTGGATTTATAAGAACATAACAAATAGGAGCAGGAATAGGCCACTTGGCCCCTCGAGCCTGCTCCGCCATTCAATAAGATCATGGCTGATCTTGGGCACAAAGCCACTTCCCTGCCCGCTCCCCATAACCCTTCACTCCCTTATCTTGCAAAAATCTGTCTATCTCCACCTTAAATGTATTTAATGACCCAGCCTCCACAGCTATCTGGGGCAGAGAATTCCACAGATTTACAACCCTCTGAGAGAAGAAATTCCTCCTCATCTCAGTTCTAAAAGGGCAACCCTTTATTCTGAAACTATGCCCCCGAGTTCTAGATTTCCCCACGAGGGTAAACATCCTCTCTGCATCTACCTTGTCGAGCCCCCTCAGTATCTCTTATGTTTCAATAAGATCACCTCTCATTCTTCTAAATTCCAATGAGTATAGGCCCAACCTGCTCAACCTTTGTTCATAAGTCAACCCCCTCATCTCTGGAATTAACCTAGTGAATTGTCTCTGAACTGCCTCCAATGCAAGTATATCCTTCCTTAAATAAGGAGACCAAAACTGTACGCAGTACTCAAGGTGTGGTCTCACCAATACCCTGTACAGTTGTAGCAGGACTTCCCTGCTTTTATACTCCAACCCCCTTGCAATAAAGGCCAACATTCATTTGCTTTTTTGATTACTTGCTGTACCTGCATGCTAACCCTCTGAACTGTAGCATTTTGTAATCTCTCCATTTAAATAATAATTTGCTTTTTTATTTTTCCTGCCAAAGTGGATAACCTCGCACTTTCCCACATTATACTCCATCTGCCAAATGTTTGCCCACTCATTAGCCTGTCTATATCCCTTTGCAGATTCTTTGAGTCCTCTGCACAACTTGCTTTCCCACCCATCTTTGTATCATCCGCAAACTTGGCTACATTACACTCGGTCCCTTCATCCAAGTCATTAATGTAAATTGTAAATAGTTGAGGCCCCAGCACCAATCCCTGTGGCACCCCACTAGTTAGCGTTTGCCAACCGGAAAATGACCCATTTATCCCTTGAGCTTGATCAACACATGAGGGAGAAAGGAATAGAAGGATATGTTGATGGCGTTAGATGAAGGGGGTGGGAGGAGTCTCGTGTGGAGCATAAACAGAGACCTGTTGGGCCGTTTCTGTGCTGTAAGTACTTTGTAATACTTTTGAGCACTTTTGAGCAACCTAAGTGAAGGGCGAAGGCCTACGGTGCAGGATTTTGAATTTAAAAAAACGCGTGCATCATTCACTTGAGTAGTAACAAAGTCAGCTTTTGGTTCTGGTTACATTTTTCTTCTTGCTTCAGCACACACAGTAGTTATACAGACAGGGTACAATTACATGTAAATGTGCGCTCCTTACATTGTACCATCTATTGATAGTGGGTGTAAGCTATTCATACATTTCCAATGTGGGTGTTGCGGAAAGTCCTTTCTGTCTCCTATTGGTCCCTTTGTATTATTGCAGCCACTCTCCCTTTAGTTGCTTTTGACTTGCCTTTTCCTTTCTGTCCCTGTATCAACACAGGACACCACCAGAGTTGGAAACAGTAGATGAGACTTGCACAGGAATTAATTAGGTGACGCCAAGCTTCTCAATTTTAGAAATAAAGCACCAATCTCACCACATTCAACATTGTAACCTTTAGTCCTGCCCAGACCAGTCACCAGAGTCACAAGACAAGTACCAATCCAGATCAATACTGACCTCACGCTCTGCATTTTGCAAGTCCTCTTCACCCCCCGCCCAAGAAACCAAAGTGTGGTGTTCTCAGTCAAATGAGCTGCAGCCTGGAAACTGGCATAAAGGGGCAGGGGGAAGAAAGGGCTCAGCCAGAAGGAAATTGAGCATGGTGTTGGCCATGGCTCATTGGTAGCACTCTCGCCTCTGAGCCAGAGGTTGTGGGTTCAAGTCCCACAACAACAACTTGCCTTTATATAGCGCCTTTAACATAGTAAAACGTCCCAAGGCGCTTCACGGGAGTGTAATCAGACAAAATTGTCACAAATCAACAGAAGGAGACATTAGGAGGTGAAAGAGGCAGGTTTTAAGGAGCGTTTTAAGGTTTCAGAAGAGCACAAAATCTAGCCTGACACTCCAGTGCAGTACTGAGGGAGTGCTGCACTGTCGGAGATGCCGTGTTTCGAATGAGATGTTAAACTGAAGCTCCGTCTGCGCTCTCAGGTGGATGTAAAAGATCCCATGGCATTATTTTGAAGAAGAACATTGAAATTCTCCCCGGTGTCCTGGCCAGTATTTATCCCTCAAGCAACAGCACTAAAACAGATGATCTGGTCATTATAACATTGCTGCTTGTAGGACCTTGCTGTGCGCAAATTGGCTGCTGCGTTTACTACATGACTTTAGCGACTACACTTTAAAAGTATTTAATTGCCTGTAAAGCTCTTTAGAACGTCCTGAGATCGTGAAAGGCGCTATAGAAATTAGTTCGGTCTGTCTTTTTTTCCTTTCAAATTTGCAACTTATAATTGAGGTTTTATTTTGGACACCTAACAAGTACCTTCTAGACTTTTTATGGTGTCAACTATTGAAAATATAACTCTGGGAGCTAATGAGGAGCAACGCTCCTCGCTCTGCGGCGGGAGTTTTCTGTAGGTGGGTTGTATAGGAATCAGCGCAGGCCTCCTCCAGCATGTGGTGCTTGAGATCTCAGCGAGTGCCAAGTGCCTGCTATAGTTTAGACTCCGGGATCTTCAGCTGTTCCCAATTCATGTGACAGATACCGAGAGTAGCCCATTCCTCCTTAGTGCACCTGGCAAATAGCTTGGAAATTTTTGCAGATTTTCATTGCAGCATTTATTGCCGGCAGCTGCAGTGTTTGCACAAACCATTACAGAATGTGCCCGGGGTCGTCTCTGTTTATTGTCAGTCTAATTGTGTTGAAAGCTCTGGGCAGCCAAAAGAGACCCTACAAAGACCTTCCGTAATGTTGTTGCCAAAGCATCTGTCTTGCAGGAGTCTCTGAGCAACTGAGCTCTCCCATGATATTTCTCCCAAAGCATGCAGGATTTTTCCCAACAAAAATCATTCTATCTGCTAGAATCGCTCTTACGGGTCATTTGCAATATTCACTCTGTTTGGCGCAAGAGTTGGCATGTTGGAGTGGGTTGGGGGAAATTCCTTGGCCGAGATTTACCACCCAGGCCCTGCCCATTTTTCAGTGGGTGGGGGGGGTGGGGGGGGTGTCGGTAGTTCATGGGCGCACTTCATCATGTCCCTACCCCTCCCCTTGTATATGGGTGGGGAGCATGCAAATTATATTGAAAGTATAGCAGTACGGCTTCTGCTCTGGTCCAACAATGGGTGCCATAGCCACCTGTTAAGCCGTGGCGCCCAGTGTTTAAAGATTGGCGAAGGGAGGGAGATGGATGGTACCAGCGGCGAGGCTCTGTTGTCTGGCTTTCCGAGGATTGCCACGCATGGGCCCAAAAGAAAGAAGTAAATTTTGTTTGTCCCAGCAGCTCTGAGGCTGCTAGCACTGCCACGCTACAGCAGGTCTCCGCGGCCTTCTGACTTCCACCGTGGCTCTGGCAGGACTCGGCAGCAGAGGCTGGGAAATCCACCTGAATTATGCTTAATGGCCTGTCAGCTGGAAATTTGTCCAGGGTCAAGGCGGGTGGAAGTCCCACCCCAGCGGAGATACCACACCCTCCCACTTGTTTCAGAAAAATTCAAGCCTTTTTGTGTTGCTTTTAGACAGACCTGTCCTTGTGACTCGCATGGCTCAAAGGAAATGTAGTGGCTGATCTGCTTGTCAATTGTTAAATTGTGATGGACAGATCACTTTTTGAAGAAGGCAACAATGTCTTTGGGGGAGAGAAGAACAAGTGACCTGTCACCTGGGCCTGTACATCACCATTTAGGTGTAGTGCTGAGTGTGTCTGGAAGTGTCAGCAGATTGAGGACTAGGGTGGTGGGCCCAGGAGAATGTATATATTTTTTTTAAACTGAGTAAGAACTTTACTATTCATTCCTGATTTAGCCTGGAGGACGCATAGATCATATGGACTGGACTTTTCTGCAGCTGCTGTCAACAGGTACCACTTTGGAGACAGAATGACCCTCTTCTCCCCACTCCACTTTGGGGACAGAATGACCCTCTTCTCCCCACACCCCCCACTCAAAAAGCCAGTATATTTATGTGGTGTTCCGTATAGTAGTTCAGACACTACTATAGACAGCAGAGTTCAAATGTCGTCATGGCTAGTGTTTTCTGTCTTGCCCGCCACTCGAGCAGCAGTCCCACAACAGCGATAATAATTCACGTTCCAAAATTCAATCCTGTTCCCTGGACAGGCACTCTGTAATTCTTCATGTTGATTGGCCAGCAGGTGCTAGGTTGACACCATGTGATTGAGATGAATCCCTGGACATCCCACCAGTCCAGTTTATTTCGGGGGCATGCTGTCTTTTTTTTGTTTTAGTTGTTCTCGGGATGTGGGTGAAGCTGACGAGGCTGCATTTAGTTGCTTTGAAAAGGTGGTGGTGGTCCCCCTCCTTGAACTTCTGCAGTCCTTATGGTGATTGCGCCCCCTCAGTGGTGTTAAATAGGGAATTCCTGGATTGTGACGCAGGAACAGTGATGATATGCTCGTCAGGATGGTGTGTGACTTGGAAGGGAACTTGTAGTTGATGGTGTTCCCGTGATATTCCTACTCTTGACGGTAAAGGCTGTGGGGCTGCCTGTTGCTGTCAGAGTAAGTTTGGAGAGTTGCACAGTGCGTCCTGTAGATAGTATATACTGCAGCCATGGTACACCACTGGTGGAGGAGTTGGATATCGAGACCAATGGACTCATCAATCAAGTGAAATATTCTGTCCTGGATGGTGTTGAGCTTCTTGAATGTTGTTGCTGCTGCACCCATCCCAGCCACAGGCTAGTATTCCATCCCACTCCTGACTTGAACCTTATAGATGGTGGAGAGGCTTTGAGGGGTCAAGAGGTGAGCCACTTGTCACAGAATTGCCAACCTCTGTCCTGCTCTTGCAGCCAATGTTGATATGGCTTGTCCAGTTCAGCTCCTGGTCAATGATGATCACCCCCCCCCGCGCCGCATCCCAAACCTCCAGGAGGTTGATGGTGAGAGACTCACCAATGGTGGTGCCATAGGTCAAGGGGAGGTAGCTGGGCTTTCTGTTGTTAGAGATGGCCATTACCTGCCACTTGTAAAACCAAGCTTGGATGTTCAACATCTGTAGACTGGCATAGGCTTCTTCATTATCAGAGGAGTTGGGAATGGAACGGGTGCAGAGGATGAACTTGTACTCTTGCAGTCTGCTCTTTAGAGGTTCCAGTGTTGGGAATTCTTGAGTTTAAACCAAAGAATCTTGGTTGCAGCAGTACTGAATTTGATCCCACAATCCGTTGGCATCCTCTAGTAAGTATGTGCATTCAAATTCACAGCACATGGGTGATGTCGTGTTGCACTAGTTATGAAAGTATTTAAAAGGCAAACTGTCAGAAAAGCACAACTTTAAATTGGCCTTTCAAAAATATGGCCTCCATGATTTTGTGCTCCATTTAAAGGAAACTTGGTTTGGGGAAAAGTGATCCTGGTTTCCAGCTTTATTTTCACGTTGCTTTAAAGCTGCAAGCTTGGCATCCAGGGCTGGCAGGCAGTGCCCATCAGCACCCTTCTGAGAAGAACTTCTCACTTACTGACTTAACAGTATGCACCATCATGCCACGCACTCTGATGTAACATGTCTCCAGCAAACTGCTGGCGAGTGATGCCACTTAAAGTTTCTCTGCATCGGGAGAAGAATATAGACTGACTTAAAAAAAAACACACTTAAGTGATGGATCACTTTCAGATTGAACTCTGTCCTCACCCAAAATATCTGGGTAGGTACACCAATCCAGTGGGGAGATGCGCACGGGTTAGAGATAGCATCATAACACTAGCCCTGGCTCCCTGACCCGTGCTCCCTTCGAGCACAGCTCCCCGTAGGAGTGCGGGATTGGCGAATTTACTCTCTGACTGAATGAAAACCGTAAAATTTTCCAAACATACCCGATGAAGGGTCATATCTGAAGCCTTGACCTTCTGTTCTTGGATACTGATTGACTGGTTTTCATTTGCCATGTGCTCCTTCCTGTCTTCACTCTTGTCAAGTGAATGATTCTTGCTGTTAAGTGTTCATGCCCCACTGCTATGTATAGAATTTGTCTGTTTTTCGGATGAGACATTAAATTAGAGTGTCTGTCTGCCTTTTCCTTTTGTCTCGGGAGGTTGTTGCAGATCCTGTGCCACTGTTCAAAAGAGAGCAGCAACTTCCCTTGGTATCTTGGCCAACATGCCTCCCTCAAATAACAGCGCCAAAAACAGATCCATTGTGGTCATTCATCTCCTTCTCTATTTGCGGAATCTTGCTGTGCGTAAATTGGCTACTGCATTTGGCTGCATAAGTGACTAGCGTTCAGAAGTAACTCATTGCACATGAAATGCTTTGAGACTTCCTGAACGTGCGATGGGGACCATTATAAGTGCAAGATTTTCTTCCCTTCGCCTCCACCATCTCCGCAGCCTGCAGCCATTACTCGTCCTTTATATTATCATGATGTACAAAATTGTTTCACGTCTTAGGAAGCTCTCCGTTTTATTTATTTAAAAAAATACACAGCAGATAACCCTTCACAGTTTGATACGAGTGTCCTCAATGAAAACTGTAGCGGGTCTGAGGTGTTGGTGGATTGGTGGAGCCCTTTGTCAGCATACATCATTCACGGCTACATTGGGTTTCCTATAGCCCCTGTTAAGTTTGATTTCGCTCTTGCAGGCCTTTTAATACGAAACAACTGCACTAATTGATCCGCATCCCTTTGTCCAGCAAGTCTTTGTACCATACAATACTTAAAGCAGTAATGCCATCCAGCTGTACCGCCTGTGTGTTTTGTTTTGGATAGTTGCAGATTCACAAAGGGCTTGAGAACTTTATATTTTAAAAAAACATGGAAGAAAAAAAAAACTTTGCATCATATTTTTATTAATGGGAAGCAGACTGTTTGGCTTAGCGAAGGATCTTGTGCAATTTGAGAGTCTGTTGAGAGCGTCTGTTTTGGTGCCCTGAAGGAGTCAATTAGATGTACACATAACATACCACCAGGGTCTTTTGACGGCTGCCAGGCGGTATCTCTTTCTATGTAGCAAAAGACCCCAGGTATCCAGGTAGCTGATAAAGAGCCATGTTAAAGAATCCGCTCGAGGACCCTCATCTGCTTTGCGAAAGAGGACCTCTGAGAATTGAGCTGCTTCTATATCGGGCTGGGTGGTGAGCCAGGTGCCCCTGGCTCCCGACTCGCAACTGCTGGCAACCCCAAAATAAACCTGTTGGATCTGTAAAAGCAGGACACTGGCGAGACCCCCTCTCTTCGTTATTTTGTGGTCGGGGCCTCCCAGGAGGCTGCTTTTAGCCAGTTTCATTGTTTACTATGGGGTTATCATGTGTTGACAGTGTGTGTGTCTCTCTCTCTCTCTCTCTCTCTCTCTCTCTCTCCCTCCCTCTTTCACTTTGTTTCTCTGCTTCGCTCTTCAGAGCCAACGCCAGTTTTTAATGTTTTGTTTCCCTCTGGTTTGTGGCACCTGAATAAGTCGCAGTCCATTTTTATTCCAGGATTTTGACCGTGTTTTTTGGGGGGGGATCTGATTACATGATTGTTTACTTTCCTTGGAGGTGGAAAGCCAGTGAGTGGCCTTGCTTCTGATGGCAGAGGCTGCTATTTGCTGCTTCGCATCGGTGGAATAAGTCAGGATTTCAGGATTTTTTTTTAACTAACGTTTTGTGAATCACGTTCCACCTGTTTTCCAATAAACTAGGCAGTGGCTTTGGCCATTTGCTTGCGGTTCCCCAGCACAGCCGTTGTCCAGTACTTGGCCCAAGTGGCCGTTTATCACCCGTAACACTAGATGGTGGGGCGATTTGACCAAGGGTGTTTCGAAGCTGAGCCCTATACTGTCCAAGTCAGAGGTCCACACACAATATGCAGTGAGTGTCACCTGGAGCAGAATCCGGAATGGAAAGCCTTGCTGAATAGGGAAGCAAGAAAAAAATATCATCTTTGTGTTCTGTCTCTCGTGTTCCCACTCTGTCACTTTTGCTCTCTTTCTTCCTCGATCACGCTCTCATTCTTTGACACTGTCTCTCTCCTTGTTCCTTTCTCGCTCTATCACTCTTACTCTAGTTCTCGCTACATATACTTTCTCACATTCTTGCTGTTCTCTTTCTGCCTCTCTTGCTAAATTCTTTATTTTTAATATAGATTATATTGTTTGCAAGTTCTTGCTTAATGGAGTTTTTGTACTGAACAGTTGACCTCACCCTCACCACATACCTGAAAAATAGACTCCAGGATTCTCTAAAGTAGATGTATATTCCCACTAATTTAGTATCTTTACTGTGTAGTAGTTTTGAGTTTGTTTTTAAGTTTCCCACCCCAGAAACGTGTAATGTTGTGGGACAGCCCTGAGTTTACTCTATTCTTGTTCACAGAAAAGGTATATTGAAAGACCAGTGTGGGAAACTGAGAAACCCCATTGATTCCTTTTAATCATCTTTTCTCTCGTGCCTGGGGATCCTGAGGTTAACCAACTCGGCCCAGACCAGGGCTGAAACCTGTGCTCTTCCTGAGCTGTAAGGCTCAGAGCCACTTTACCCAATGCGCTTGCTAACTGAATGATTGATTTATTTCGGAGACAGAGAATTTTTAATTACTGCCTTAAATATAAACTATTGGGACATCTTGAAGAAAAAAATTTCCACTTTTATAACACCTTTCTTATCCCAAAATCTCCACAGCCAAGGAATTGCGTTTGAAGTGTAGCCACTGTTATTATTTAAAACGGAGTTGAGGAGGAGTTTCTTCTGAGGGTTGTGAATCTTTGGAATTCTCTGCCCCAGAGAGCTGTGGAGGCTGGGTCATTGAATATATTTAAGGTGGAGACAGACAGATTTTTGAACGATGAGGGAGTCAAGGGTTATGGGGAGCGGGCAGGGAAGTGGAGTTGAGGCCAAGACCAAATCAGCCATGATCTTATTGAATGGCGGAGCAGGCTCGACGGGCCAAATGGCCGACTCCTGCTCCTGTTTCTTATGTTTCTTATTATTATGTAGGCAAACATCGCGACCAATTTGCACATTAGCACGGTCCCATAAACATCAAGGACAAAAATGATTGGTTCAGGGATAAATGTTGAACAGGAACTCCCCTGCTCTCTGAATAGTACCATGGGACTCTGAGTTCCACCTGAACAGGCGCACTGTGTTTAACAGCACCTCTGACAGGACAGCACTCCCTCAGTATTCACTGAAGTGTCAGCATAGACTATGTGCCCCAGTCCTACAGTGGAGCTCGGGCTTCTAACTCCTAGGTCTGAGTGCAACCACGGAGCCAAGGCTGACATGATCTTGTATTCAGACAGTGGTCAAGTTTGGTCTAATTTATTAGACTGGATGCCCAAAGCCCCAAGTATGGTTGTGTAGTTTGAGCTGGGTCGTGCTCCCTTTAATTCAGTTACAATACTAATGAAGCTTTAAAAACCAGCTGCATTCAAAAGTCACGTTGCCAGCCAAAACCGATACAGACTTTGCAAAGATTTGTTTGAGTTGTCTCCAAGACTGGATAACACGAGAAAGCAAAAGCGCATTCAAAAACAACGCTGTGATTACTTTAGATTTTAGCTGATGGCTATTCAAGTCCATACCTTCTGGTTAAGTATTGAAGACTTTTCAAATCATTGAGCCAGTGTGGAAGTTTCACAATTGGAAGGCTAAGGGAAAAAAGAATAACTGCATAAATAAAGGTTAACTGTAAAATAATTTACTGTAGAAATTGTGAGCATTTATGATTTTAATTTCCAGGGTCTTGTTTAGTATAATATCTACAGGAAATATCTCACTGTTTGTTCGCTTCTTCACCTGTTCAATAAATTCCCTTGATAGTTGGTCTGAAGCGAAATCTGATGTTGTGGTGCTCTGCTGCTTTTCGAAGGTGTGCGAAAGATCCTGTGGAGGTACAGGATAAGGACATTTTAAAGAGATTTTCTGTTCGTTATCCTGGACCCGTTACAAAACTTATAAAGATAGTGAAAGTACTCATGAATGTAAAAACTCACTTGTGAGTGGTGTAAAATATACAAGCTGAAATGTCTAGAATAAAAAAGGGTTAAAAAAAAAAGTCAACATCTTAAGGGGCTGTGCTGGACTGACATTCCTGCTAATGAGTTTTTTTTTGCAGCATTGAGCGATAACCTTTTCCATCAAGATTTCACTTTTTGAAACAAAGTGCTTCTTATAAACTTGCAGCAGTGTTTAATCGCGTCCTTCAGTACTGGAAGTTTCAAAGCAAAAGTTCCCAGTTCACCAGGCCCCTTTAAAATGAATAAATCTTTGAAAAACATACCAGTGCCAGTATTGAAAATAAATACACTGCATGAACAGACTGAGCGGGAGATTTCTGTATCGTACCAGTCCTTGTGGCAAGTCATTGAAGTGTAAGCCCCATCTAGTGGTGTGTGTGTGTGTGTGTGTTCTTAATCTCACTTCTGAGGAATTTTCAACTGTCTTTAACCATCATTAGATTGAATCTCCAGTGTTAACCCTTGGATAACCTCACTATCACTTTTGTTTCCAAACACAGTATCTGTAGAATTTTGGATGGCTGAAACAAGTGTAGTGAAGTTATAACTTTAAGCAGGAAAATTCACGCTCAAGTGGTTTACAAAACTTCAAATTCTTGATTTTATTCTCCCAACCCTGTCTTTTTTTAACATTCTATCCTGGCTATGCTATCTAGGTAGAAATGATCCATCCTGTGCCACGAGGACTGGTTATTCCCCCGGATTGGGGAGGTACCTGCTCTCTGCTGTGTAACTGTCCCAAGATGAAACTACAGGCATCGACCTGCACCTTGACACTCTTGTGAAGGACAGGCTTCAGCCACTCGCAGGTCCTGGGCTCCGTCGATTCCAGGGTCAGCCCGGGTGCTGCGCCACGTGAAAATCAACTTGTGACGGAGTACCCTTGGGAGGTTCTCCTAAAGCTTGTGGGGCGGAGCAGAGGTACTCTGCTGAAAACCCTCTTTTCTCTTTTTTTTCTTTTTCTCGAATAATGCCCCGGGGGCTTCAATCTGACGTCTAATCCGAAAAGGTGGCCCCTCCCACGCTGCCACAGTGAAGTGTTGGCCTAAACTCACTCTGTGCTGAAGTCATGGGGTGGGCCGCAACCCCATAACCTACCGACTCACGGATGTAACTAACTGAGCAAAGCTGATGCCAAAGAATGGGGAGAAAGTTCCACTGCCAGCACTGATATTCTTGTTGAAATTTCATCGTGTAAAAATTTATAACTGAAGCCAACTTGAGATTCTTTTTTTAATGGCTTTCTTAAAGGTTAATAGGAAGATTATGTATCTCCAAGTTAACTGATGCTGGCTTATTTCTGAGATCCTATTTACTAGCAATGTCCATTTTAACCAGCTTCAGAAAGGAGCAAGCTAATGGCAAACTCCCACAGAAACAGATGCTGACCCTTTCTCTTTTTTTGTTTCTTCTCCTGTTTTGTTTTACAGCTTCCCAGGTTGATTATATGATTAAGAAGAAGCACATCTATCTCTTGGCCAACGGCCGCATCAACATGTGCGGTCTAACCACTAGCAACTTGGATTACGTGGCCGAATCCATCAATGAAGCCGTGACGAGCGGCCAGTGCCAGTAATCTCACTCACTCACTCGATGACTTTGTGACCACTGAAGCAAACAATTTGTAGATGTGATTGTGTGTGCGCGTGCGTGCGTGTGTGGTTCTTTTCTCGGAGTTGTGGATTCATGCCTGCCCCCCCCCCCCCCCCCCAAAAAAAACTTTATATAACGAGTTAAATTGGCAGAGGTGCCCAGAAATTGCTATGTAATAAAGTAATGAAACCACAGGAACTCATAATTGCGCTTTGCTCCTTGGTTCAGTATCCAACCACCTTTTTTGATATTTATCTTCACAATTGCAGTGCACTTTTATAAACGTGCGTCAAGTGGTGCCTGTGAATTTTTATAGAAGCCACAGCTAATGCCTGTCCGCATCTACAAACATCGTGAAGCTGACCTTAAAAAGCCAGCTCCTGTGACAATTATCTTGTTCCTCATCTGCATTATGTCTCTCTATTTCTGCAAGTGCGTAACAAGACACTTGGAGGTCGGGCGGGCGGAGGAAAGATCAGATGTAAAGCCACAAGAGCAATGCTGGGCTGGTAAACCCTGGGTTAGATTGGTGTGTCTTGAAACATGTTAATTATTGTCCATTAAGACAGAAATGGTCTGGGGCAGTGAGCGTTCTGTTGTGCGGCCCCCTTGTGAGATTAACGCATGATTCAGACCAAGGCCCTATAACCCTGTGAAAGTATCTGCAGAACTTTTGCTTGATGCAGAACAATAACTTGCCTTCTATGTGCTTGTAGGGTAAATATACTGCAAGGAACCCCCCCCCCCCGGCCAACCAATTTGCCCGTGCAGCGGGTCTTTTCTCTGCACCCACTTCATAGGCTAGGCTTTTCAGTATTCGAGTGTGGAGCTGAATAACTGTAAATGTAAACATTTGTCGAAAAGCAGCCGGTCACTTCATGTGTATGTGATTTTTATTTTTATTTTCTTTAAACGGTTCCCTAAGGGCAGCTTCACGATCAAAAACGGTCTCCCTTTCTACATAAACAAAACCCTAGTAAAAGACCCTAATAAAATGCGACGTGTTTTAATTCCCGTTTCCCAGGCAAGACCTTGGAAAAAATTAGATCTGAGTAAACTGAGAGGGATTTTACTTTTCTTAAATTTAAACTGGAATGATGTTCCAATAAACTTTACCACAGGAGTGGTAACACGGTGGGGAAGGGGTGGGGGGCTTGAATGGAACAAACATGGGTGTGAGATGTTGTGAACACTTTAAGAACAATGTCTAGTCTACAAGCTGCTATTTGCTTACTGTAATCCCAGTTCAAGGTAATGGCGTCTGTGAAAGTGGGTTGTATAACCTGCAATAATTGATAAGAGCCATAGAGCTATCCGGTTCAAGAAATGATTCTAGTGACTGTGTGTGTGTGTGTGTAGGACATCCTACAGCACATAATTTTCAAGATGCAATTGCTGAACGAATTCTAAATGTACTAAAATTGTTCCGTTGTGTCGAGGCCTTTTCCATCGTGATCAGATCCTCTAGTATTGTGGCCACCTGGAACAAGCCTGTTGTCAGTAACCAGTCCATTCATGGGAGAGCTGGAGCCTGGCCAATGCGAGGCGAGAGCAGAGCTGCTCCACACAGTCATGCAGTTGTAAAGTGGCTGACTGGCTAACTAGATATTTCTTACAAATGTTTCTTTAAGTATTCCAATGGAAGCAAAGAACAAATAAAGGAGATCGATATTACAGGGAGAGAAAGTAATTCCAGGTTTATTTGCTTGTCGTGTTTGGTTATGAGGTGCCACAATCATACAGCCCTAATAAGGCCAAACAGAGTGACGGTGGGGTTCCAACCACAACCTTTTAACTAGTGGGACTGAAGGATTGGTAGAGAATGATTAATTCAACACTACATTCAATTCTAAAATTTATATTGAAGGAGTTTTGTAACATAGTGAAGGTATTAAACTGCTTGATTCAGAATAATCTTGAAGGTACCATTCCCATCCACAGGTCTTTGTTACAGGTAAACTGTATCAGACATCCCTGTAGTTTTGCGTGTTAATCATAGGGACTGTGCAGCTCATAGTGGGGCCAAGGCAGACAGCTCTTGCCTGGAAATACAGTGTTTGTGATGCGCACTGCATTAACAGTGTCTGGTCTTCACCTCTCCCCTTCCCTATAAAGCACTTTCGAACCCAGAACTCTGCTGACTAGTAATCTTGCTGTGAATCATTTAGCGGAAGATAGCAGGCTATGGTAATGCCAAATAAGAGTTTATAATCTTACAGATAATTAACAGCAAATGAATGTAACCAGGTTGCGGTTGACTCCACATCATCATGCCACCAAGCTAGCAGTTTGTATAGGGAAGATTCTTTGTCATCTGGACTGCAGTTTACATACAATAACACCCACTTTATTATGGGCATTAAATTAGAAATAGCAAGCAGATTTTCCTTTGGGTGTGGGTGGGGGGAAGAAGGTGGGAAAGAGGGAGAATTCCGCCTCCTCTGTTATTTGCCTGTGGTTGTCTGGTTACATCCCAAAGCGCCTGGTCATTTCATCGATTTGTCACATTTGGTGATATAATCAATACCCAACTGGCAGGTATCTGCAGGTCATATAGCAAGCACATTAGTGATTCGGTTCCAGTATATATACTTGCTATAAGCTTCTTGTAGTATAATCAGAATGTCTAGAAAATAATATATGGGATGTATAAGTGTGGATAACTGGCTAATCCATCCAATTAATATATATAAATGTAAAAGGTCACATCAAAAAAAACACAATATAAAGAAATAAAATTTTTAAAATGTATTCTATTTTCATTTATTCTCTGGCTTCAGGTCATGCTGGCAAGGCCACAATTATTGTCCATTTATTGAGAAGGTTGGTGGTGTGCCTCCTTGAACTGTTGTACTCTGACCCAGAATTTGCTGGAGTGGGGCATCTTGTGATGAGTACCGTGAGTTGGATTATTTTCCTCGCCCTTCAGCTTGAAAAATTTTTGCGCCGCAAATTCCTGGAGGTGTCAATGGGCAGCTGGGACCTTGCTGAACGATGGGACCAATAGTCTATCTCCTTAACCAATGAAATTTAAAGATTTGAATGGTGAGCAAAGCCAGCAATTTGTGGTGATTCACAACTCACGGCATATCTATTCCACACCACAAATTACTGTTATTTTGCCAGCAAATTCTGGGCCCTTGTGATGGTGCTTCCACAATGGTGTTGGGTAAGGAATGCCAAGATATTGACCCAGCGATGATGAAGGATGACGAGTGACTAGAGGGAACTTGGAGGCAGTGGTGTTCCCACGACATTGCTACTCTTGTCCTGCTCAGTGCTAGAAGTCACAAGGAAAGGAGGTACTGACAAAGTAACCTTGTTGAGTTCCTGCAGTGCATCTCACTGCAGCCACTGTGAAGGGGGTGGATATTTAGTGCAATGGCAGGGTCACTGAACAAGGTTTAATTTTATAGTTTTAAGGATTTTTTTTTTACAGCCTCATCTACTTGGAGTGATGCATTTTAATGACCTGGAGTAAACCGAGGTTAGGAGAGGCAGATTATTGGAGGGAGGTGATGCTGGCACTGTGCCATCTCCCTCATCCCCAAGATTGTAAAGCAGTGCAGAAAGATGTTCAATGACCTTGCCAGGTAACCCCAAAGACACTCTTCCTTTTCTTCCTTGCTCACGCTGGGTAGCAGCACACTCCTGACCCTCTTAATACAACACTTGCCCAACTAAACCTTCACAATGCATTTTGGTTAAGGGGTACAGTAACTCAGCCTCTCTTGCACAATGGCTACCCAGCTCCCCAGGTAGCAATTACTTACATGCACAACCCTAAAATCTCTCCCTCTTTGGTGAAATGCAGTCTCCTCAGCAAGGTCCTCACATGACCTGTGCTGCCCATACATTCTAGGGGGAGAGAGTAATATTTGAAGGTCAGCTTCTTTCTTAAATGCTGCACGAGTCTCCTTTGCTCCATCCTGTGCTGCTCCTCCATGATAATGGAATGCAAGGGTATGCCCATGGGAATGCCATAGCTGCACCTGAGAAGTCCTCACTGCAGGTAGGGGGTCAAAAATCTGTTGGTGGTCTGACCCTGTCGGAAGCAGTGAAAAGCAAGTCCAGGCATCCGTAGGCAAAGTAGCAAAACAGAATTACATAATATTTATAGCACAGAAACAGGCCATTTGTCCCAACACTTGAGCCTCCTCCCATCCTTCCTCATCTAACTCTTATCAGCAGAACCCTCTATTGCCTCCTCCCTCATGCTTGTCTAGCCTCCCCTTAAATGCATCTATACTATTCGCTTCAACCACTCCCTGTGGCAGCAAGTTCCACATTCTCACCACTCTTTGGGTAAAGATTCTTCTGAATTCCCTATTGGATTTCTTGGTAATTATCTTATATTGATGGCCTCTCGTTTTGCTCTTCCCCACAAGTGGAAACATTCTGTATCCACTCTATCAAAATCTTTCATAATTTTAAAGACCTCTATTAGGACACCCCTCAGCCTTCTCTTTCCAAGAAAAAAGAGATCCAGTCTGTTTACCCTTTTCTGATAGGTATAACCTCACAATTCTGTTATCATCTTTGTAAATCTTTTTTGCACCTTTATAATTAGTTATAGGTTATTTTTAGCCCCTTTAAAATGTTTACATTTATTTTTCAAAAAATTAAATTTTTGTTTTATATGTTTAATTTAATTGTATTTTAATTAATTTTGAATGTGTAATGATTTATTTTTATTTAACTGGTGTGTAATTGTGCTTTTTTAGGGGATTTCTATTCGTGCGTATGGAGCTTCCGTACGTAAATGGAATCCCCGTAAGCATAATGGGGATCCTCCTTTTTGATTGGTTGGGCCGGCCCACGTGATCCCAGGGGTGCTTGCGAACCGCCTGCGTCCCTGGTATGCGGGGGCCTTTACGCAGGCGTATACGTAGAGGCCCAGGACAGCGAGTCTACAAACCTCTGGGACCATCAAGGTAGGTTCGTACTTTTCTTGCGGATGGGAGGCATTCGCCCGTGGGAAGCCTCCGACCGCAAAATTAGGCCCAATATCTTTTGGGTAACTAGGTCAATAGTTCAATGTGGATAAATATAAAATAATTAATATGAGGCAAGGAATCAAAAGGTGTTCATTGGAACAGTGATCCAGTGCGCCAACTGTAAAAGATCTGCAAGTTATTGCAGCTCGGTCTATGAAATTATCAGCAGTGTAGTTACTGATTACATTTGTGAAATTGCTTGTATGTTCACCTCTGCCTTTTGTTTGTTCCTGGCTAATCCACTTTACCCCGGAACAGTGAAATTGTCCCACAATATTTGTTTGATTCTCTGCAGCTGCCCTCCCTTACCTGCTTAGCCATCCATGCAGCAGCAGTTTTCATTTATTCTTTGGTTGCCGCTGCTGATTTCTACAAACTATTTCTGCCATCTTCCCTTCTGCTGTTAATCTATTTAATAAGGGATGTTATACATCTGACATAGCTCGGTCAGTAAAGCGCTGGAGTGAGGGGTAGAAAGTCCTTGAGTTTGAATTCTGGCAGTTCACTCGAGCCTTTCATCCTTCCAAGGTGGGTAAATGAGATCTTAGGATGGGCAGGGGATAAAGCAGTAGATTGCATGCAGTGCTCGACACACTTCTAGCTACTTTTCCTTGGCTCTCTCAGCTGTTTGGCCAGTGGAAATGGGGTCAGTCCTGCCACCCAACAGATATTTGTATCTAACAGAGACGAGCTTCTGTGGGCAGTCTCTCAATAATGCCGTTGCTTTGCTTAGGTCAACTCTTCTGTAACATTCTACACCATCTTAGGTCCAGCTTTTGTCCCTCTGCTTATGGCCTGGTTTTTGATGCCAATAATACAGTATTTTTGCATAATTCCAATAGTTTATTCCTAATGCTCTTTCCAGTTATCTTTCAACACAATTTCTCAGGACTTCAAAGATAGTAATCTCCGGATTACACCCGGTGCCACGTGCTAGTGAGTACAGAAACAGGAGGATAGAACAGATGAATGCGTGGCTGGAGAGATGGTGCAGGAGGGAGGGCTTTAGATTCCTGAGGCATTAGGACTGTTTCTGGGGGAGGTGGGACCTGTACAAGCCGGACGGGTTGCACCTCAACAGGACCGGAACCAATATCCTCGCGACGGGGTTTGCTAGTGTGCTGTTGGGGAGGGTTTAAACTAGCTTGGCAGGGGGATGGGAACGTGAGAGTGGATTCAGAAGGGAGAGAAGCAAAGCTGGAAATGGAAGGCAGAAAATTAGTAAGTGAGTTTGGAAGGCAGAGGAAACAAAGGCTTGAAAATAGACAACAAGGGAGTTTGGCAGTGCTAAATGGTATATACTTCAATGCAAGGAGTCTAGGGAATAAAGCAGATGAGCTGAGGGCACAGATAGACACATGGGTGTATGATAGAGACATGGCTGAAAGAAGGGCAGGAATGGCAGCTCAACATTCCTGGTTACAGGGTTTTCAGACGAGATAGAGAGGGGGCTAAAAAAGGAGGGGGGGGGGGTTGCAATATTGATTAAAGAAACAATTACAGCTGTAAGGAGGGAGGATATCTTAGAAGGATCATCAAATGAGGCCATATGGGTTGAACTGAAAAACAAAAAAGGTGCAATCATACTGCTGGGAGTGTATTATAGACCTCCGAACAGTCAGAGGGAGATAGAAGAGCAAATATGTAGGCAAATTTCTGAGTTGTGCAAAAATAGGGCAGTAATAATAGGGGATTTCAACTTCCCCAATATTAACTGGGATAAAATTAGTGTGAAAGGTATAGAGGGAGCAGAATTCTTAAAATGCATTCAGGAGAACTTTTTTAGCCAGTATATAGCAAGCCCAACAAGAGAGGCGGCGGTTCTGGACCTAGTTTTAGGGAATGAAGCTGGGCAGGTGGAAAGGGTATCAGTGGGAGAGCATATTGGTGGTAGTGATCATAATTCAGTTAGATTTAGGGTAGTTATGGAAAAGGACAAGGATAGACGAGGAATAAAAGTTCTCAATTGGGGAAAAGCTAATTTTACTAAGCTGAGAGGTAATTTAGTCAAAGTGGACTGGAGACAGAAACTTGAAGGTAAATCAGTGTCAGAGCAGTGGGAGGCAGTCAAGGAGGAGATAGTGAGGGTTCAGAGCAAATTTCCCCTTAAAGAAAACGGGTGGGACAAACAAATCTAGAGCTCCCTGGATGTCAAGGGGCATACAGGATAGGATAAAGAAAAAAGGGAAGCTTATGACAGATTCCGAGGACTCAATATTGCAGAAAGCCGAGAGGAGTATAGAAAGTGCAGGAGTGAAATTAAAAAGGAAATTGGGAAAGCAAAACGAGGGCATGAAAAAATATTGGCAAGTAAAATCAGGGAAAACCCAAAAATGTTTTATAAATAGATTAAGAGCAAGAGGATAACTAAAATAAGAGTAGGGTCTATTAGGGACGATAAAGGTAACCTGTGTGTGGAAGCGGAAGACATGGGTATGGTTCTTAATGAATACTTTGCGTCTGTTTTCACAAAAGAGAATGATGATGCAGACATTGCAATCGGAGGAGTGTGAAATATTAGATGAAATAAACATAGTGAAAGAGGAAATATTAAGGGGGTTAGCATCTTTGAAAGTGGATAAATCCCCAGGCCTGGATGAAATGTATCCCAGAGTGTTGAGAAACAAGAGAGAAAATAGCAGAGGCTATGACCATCATTTTCCAATCCTCTCTGGCAACAGCCAACACCGGCATCTCCGCAACAGGTGTGGTGCCAGAGGACTGGAGGACAGCTAACGTGGTACCGTTGTTTAAAAAGGGAGAAAGGGATAGACCAAGTAATTACAGGGCAGTCAGCCTAACCTCGGTGGTGGGAAAATTATTGGAAAAAATTCAGAGGGACAGGATAAATCTTCATTTAGAAACACACTGATTAATCAGGGACAGTCAGTGTGGATTTGTTAAGGGAAGGTCATGTCTGACTAACTTGATTGCATTTTTTGAGGAGGTAACAAGGAGGATCGATGAGGGTAGTGCATTTGATGTAGTCTATATGGATTTTAGCAAGGCTTTTGATAAGGTCCCACATGGCAGACTGGTCACAAAAGTAAAAGCCCATGGGATCCAAAGCAAAGTGGCAAGTTGGATCCAAAATTGGCTCAGAGGCAGGAAACAAAGGGTAATGGTCAAAGGGTGTTTTTGTGACTGAAAGGCTGTTTCCAGTGGGGTTCCGCAGGGCTCAGTACTGGGTCCTTTGCTTTTTGTGGTATATATCAATGATTTGGACTTGAATGTAGGAAGTATGATTAAGAAGTTTGCAGATGATACAAAAATTGGCTGTGTGGTTGATAATGAAGAAGAAAGCTGCAGACTGCAGGAAGATATCAATGGACTGGTCAGGTGGGCAGAACAGTGGCAAATGGAATTCAATCTGGAGAAGTGTGAGGTAATGCATTTGGGGAGGGCTAACAAGGCAAGGGAATACACTATAAATGGTAGGACACTGAAGTACAGAAGATCAGAGGGACCTTGGAGTGCATGTCCACAGATCCCTGAAAGTAGCAGGACAGGTAGATAAGGTGGTTAAGAAAGCATACGGGATACTTGCCTTTATTAGCTGAGGCATAGAATTTAAGAGCAGGGAGGTTATGCTTGAACTGTATAAAACACTAGTTAGGCCGCAGCTAGAATACGGCGTGCAGTTCTGGTCACCACTTTACAGGATGTGATTGCATTAGAGGGGTTGCAGAGGAGATTTACAAGGATGTTGCCTGGGCTGGGGAATTTTAGCTATGAGGAAAGATTGGATAGGCTGGGGTTGTTTTCTTTGGAACAGAGGAGGCTGAGTGGGTACCTAATTGAAGTGTATAACATTATGAGGGGCCTAGATAGAGTGGATAGGAAGGACCTATTTCCCTTAGCAGAAGGGTCAATAACCAGGGGGCATAGATTTAAAGTAATTGGTAAGAGGTTTAGAGGGGATTTGAGGAGAAATGTTTTCACCCAGAGGGTGGTGGGGGTCTGGAACTCTCTGCCTGAAAGGGTGGTAGAAGCAGAGACCCTCATCACATTTAAAAAGTACTTGGATATGCACTTGAAGTGCCATAACCTACAAGGCTACGGACCAAGTGCTGGAAAGTGGGATTAAGGTGGATAGCTCTTTGTCGGCCGGCACGGACAAGATAGGCTGAATGGCCTCCTTCTGTGCTGTAAATTTCTATGATTAAACCTTTTATTATATATTTGCTCACAGCAAAGCATCGGTCTCTCGCCCTCACTTTCCTTTCAGTAAATCTCAGTTTCTGACTTTACGCCAATGTCTTCAATTCCCCATTTGGTTATGTGCAGGCCATCCTTCCTGTACCTGTTCCTGATTGAGTAGAGAAATCCAACCCTTGATAAAATGAAGAGTCAATTAAAACATTCTTGCTATTTGCTTCCAACTAAGCCTTTGTTCTCGACCTGGAATCGAGCCTAGTGCTCTAAGAGCTTGTGCATATTTCTTTGATCGTGGGCCTGTTCTCCAATTTAAAGCTGCTGTTGTAAATATCAAGTCATTTTTAGCTCCAGAAGATTCGGCAAGTTCCTTGTACTTGTAGCTCTATCCCTTTTCCTCATCTACCAGAATATGGGAATTACTCAAATTCCTGCATGAAGGGGTGCAGTATCCCATTGTTGAGAAACCAGGCCCGAGACCTCCAGACAGCTGTGCATCCGCACAGCTTAGCGGGAACGTTGCAATTAGGGGTAATTTTGACTTCTGGGTGATAATGTAAAACGGGCGATATTGGCTCGGCCACCCATTAAACACCTCTCTTTTGAACTTGATGAAAAGAAAAATCAGGAGATGTGTTTAACGGGGTGGGCTGGCGAGCCGATATCACCTGTTTTACACGCTCACCAAAAGTCAGAATTACCCCACCCCCATGTTTCTATGTCTGTTGTTATCACTGCTTCTCTGTCCCTCCTAAACTACAAGTATACACCTCACCCCCCCCACCCCACACCCCCACACTTTCCTCCCTGCATCTTCACTTTGGCAAAATCAAAATGTATTGCACCGTTTCCTCCTCATAATTGACTTTCCCCATAAACTCCCCGCCCCTCTCTTCTGCAGGCATTGGCTGCTTGCTCTGATGCAGCCTCTAGCACCTTGCCCAAGTGGAAATTATTCATATGTAATTAAATGTGAATATGGTACATCAAAGCCCAGCCCGATCCTGACCACAGCCATGGTCTACAAATGCTCATTTCGGCCAGCTGTCCCTGGATAGTGCTTAGGAATGGTAACCCAGCGCCATTTCCACCTCCCTAGCTCAGGAGACACTTGAGGCCAATTGTAGCCTCCCTATTGACCACCAAACTATAAATCAGCTAACTCGGCAGGGATCAAAATTGAGACCTTCCTAGTCCGCGTGGCTCAATTATTCACTGGCTCAACTCTCTGCTCTTGCAGGAGAATCCTCAAAGACTTTTAATAAATATTGTAAAATAGACAATCTATCTCAGGAACAAAACTTACAAAGGTTGGATGGAACACAGGCCTTTATCATCTGAGGCCTAGGTTGTAGAAAATGGAACATGGTTCATTGGTACAGTACAGCTGTTGATCTGAGCTTGGATTTGAGGTACACTGTTTGGCCAATGCAGATCCACCCTGCACTTGATGCATGGTTTACCTGAAATTTCTAATGATCATCTGGTGGAAAAATTTCTCATTCTATTGTAACTCATTGAAAAGTCAAGGTTTACTGTGCAGGACATCACCAAGGTTGAAATGAGGGGAAGATACATTTCAAGTAGTGCTCAGGCAATGTCAAGCTTGGATTTTAAAAACCTGTAGAGTGTAAGAGGAAGAGCAGACAGAGGAAGGTATGGAGTTCCACAGTTTCAAAATCTCTGCATTCCTCCAATTCTGGCCTCTTGCACATCCCTTACTTTCTTCGCTCCACCATTGCTGGCTATGCCTTCAGCTGTAAAGGCCTTAAGTTCTGGAATTCCCTCCCTAAACCTCTCCATCTCTCTCTCTCTCCTCTTCTAAGAAGCTCCTTAAAATGTACCTCTTTGACCAAGCCGTCACCAGTCCTAACATCTCATTATGTAGCGCAGTGTCAAATTTTGTTTGATAATCGCTCCTGTGAAGTGCCTTGGGACGTTTTACTACGTTAAAGGTGCTATATAAATGCAAATTGTTGTTGTCCTGGGAAAGAGTGAGTTAGTGGAACTGGCTGAATCCAATCTAGACTGTCATGCAGTTTCATAGTACCAACCTGTAGGCACTTAATGTTGTCATCTGTGTAGTTATGTCAAAAAGGAATGACCGTGAAAACCATCAGTGGAATCTATGTATTTTACCTGGTGAATTAAAGCTTTCAAGATTATGATGGGAAATGTAGTGAAAGACTCAAATACTCAGGGATGCAAGTTAAAAAGAGCAAATTAGGTGCAACAAAAGTCAGGGGCAATACATTCATGGGATCAGTTAGCTGGGAACGCCATGGAAGAAGGAAGTAGAAGTGGCTTTGAGGCAATTAGTTGCATTGCTGGTAAAAAGGATCAAAAGAAATGAGAACACTGATTAGTGGGGTTGATCTCTCAAACTGATATAGTTTTATTGGGTGTATATAAATGTATATACATAAAAAAATCACAATTACGACTAGAATACTTTTGCTCTAGTAAGCTGTGTACAGTAGTGGAATATTTTCATTAAATCTCATGAATTCGACCAAATGTTGTCTAGTTTTGTTTGTGGTTTGGCGCCACAGAGGACTTCAAGTACTTTGATTAGGCTCTGCTGTAACATGATAAAGGTTGGATGTTATTGTGGCATAGGATCACAAAGCACAGCTGAATAAATGCTTTTTTTGGTTTGTTAACTCAATTAAGCTGGATACTGTTCGTTATTAGATTTTCTTTTGTTTAGCATTGAGAAAATGATAAAATGTTAGTATAAAGGTCAATCTTAACAGTGTACAACTTGGGCTATGCATGCACCTTGGGGCTGGAAAGGTGTCTGGAACTCTGAGGTGGCCATAGGTTTTGAGGTGTCATCAGCAGAAATCATGAAATTAAAAAATCCGTAAAGAGTATTTTTCATACACAATTAATGTTTAGTCTCGGAGCAAACACAAAATACCGCGCATTGTAGTCAAAGCTTATAAGCAATTGAAAACATGGTTCTCGTGAAGTGTACATAAAATTATTGGACTACATATCCAATCCTCTCATCCTTCTGATGAAACACTAAACAAGAGATCACATCTCCCTCTTCCAGTGATTCAGGGGAATGTCAAAGAACCTGTAACACTTTTTGAACAGCCGCAATTCCTTCCTCAACCAGCACGACCAAATAACAGATCGACTGTTCATTCAACTCACTATTTGAGATCTTGCTGTGTGCTAAATGGTTGGCCTATGTAGAAACAATCACTGCATTTCCTTTCCATAGTTTAGGTTCCTCCTGCTCCATTCATTGGTTGAGGGCCAGTGGCAGATTGGAGCCCAGATCTTTGCCAGCTCATTTAACTGTTAGGAGGCATAAGCACAACTTGGCTTCACTTGCCTTCCAGTTTTCCTCCTTTTTCCTGCCCTGCCGATTTGACATTTCCCCCAGTGGTCAATGCTGAGATCAAGAACTTGTAGAGGTCAGAAGTCTTGGCCAAAGTGTCTATACATTCTGATGCAGCAGCCAAAATTTGAGGTTGTTGCAAGAGCGGAGCCGTTGAACTTTGAGTGGAGTGACTTATGTAGGCAAACGAGGCAACCTTTCTGGACCAACAATGTCTCAAACAGAAATGCAACGAATGACCAGTTAATTTGGTGGTATGGGTACCTTTAAAATCTACAGTACATTGTAGTCCAATGCCATATTTCCTATTTTCAAAGTTATTACAACCGCATTGGAATACTGCATTTAAAAAGACGCCAGAATGTATCCCACTGTGGTACAATTCACTCATCATCGACCTTATTATCTTCAATGATGAGCAGAGAATTACAACCAGATACAATAAGTCTTGTTCCAATTTTTATTGTTATCAACTCAACAATTACACTTACAACAGTTAACTATAAACTATATCAGAGTGGAACATTAGTTGTTTAAAAAAAAATACATAAAAATAAAGTAATTAAGAATTTAAACTTGTTTTGGAGGTCGCATACTTGTGATTTATTCACTGAATCTGATAGCACAATACATGCAATGATTTTTCTAGCACAAATGACAGTAAAGTGCTAATTTGATTAATGCATTTGATAACACAGCATTTTAAATAGTACTCCAGTATGCTCCCCTATTCTATGCCCCAATATGAGCTATCATATAAAATCCCTACATAAAAAAGAATGCATGTCTTGTAACTGCGATGTACCCAGGGTAGGACTGGAACCGTGCACTTATTGACTAGCTTGGGCTCAAGCTACTTCCCATTATTGGCTGAACTGAGAAACAAAGCAACTGTTTTTTTCCCCCCCCGCCTCCCTCATCATCTTTTCCTGCTGAATTGGTTCCTTTAAGGTTTGTTGCTGATCTTCCTTACCTGCTATTTGCTTTCTTAATAAATTTCTTGCAAAATGTTATGGATTTTTTTGCAATGCAATTGGTAGGTTCTGAACCCTTAGAACTACGGAACCGTAGACATTTACAGCACAGGAGGCCATTCAACCCATCATGTCTGTGCCGACTCTTTGCTAAAACAATTCAAAACTAATCCTGTTGTCCCGTGCTTTCCCAATAGCCCTGCATCTCCCTCGGCTTCAAATATTTATCCAATTTTTCCTTAAAAGCTGCAATGGTCTCTGCCTCAACTATTCCCTAAGGCAAAGCATTCCATGCTCCAAGAACCCTCTCCTCACTCTTGGTAACAATTCCCAATTGATGACCCCTCGTCACTGACTTCCCAACCAGAGGAAATAGTCTTTCCCAACTCACCCTATCAAAACCTTTGAATCTCTATTAAGTCTCCTCTTAGCCTTTTCTGCTCTAGTGGAAATATCCCAATATCTCCTCATAACTATAGTATCTCATCCCTGATATCCTGGTGAATATGCATCGTATGCTCTCTATCACGCTAACGTTCTAGGCACTGAGGTTGGGTGTCATACCCATGCAGTACCCAATGAAAGTTAACTCTACATGGTGCTCCTCTCCCGGTAACAAGCACAATTTTAAATCCATGCACATTGATATTTTTTAAAACATAAAACCAAGCTTTGAGTATTACCTATGATATATTAAAAATCTTGCATATAGTGCACACCTCTCCTGCAAGTGTCACACTACAGCATAACCTTTCACTCACCGTGAGCAAAGCCATGGATGATTTACTCGTTCTAAAAAATATATATTGCATGTAGAACACGCCTGTTACACTTCAATGTGAAAGTCAGATGTTTCCTGTTGGATTTTCTGATCTTGATAATCTGGCCTTTCCTAAAGGGCAGCAGTTGGGATTTACAAGCAACTGCCAATCTATAGAAATTTCAGTTGCCAATTAGTCTCCAACTGACCACAGGATGTTCCTATTTAGATCACTTTCCCCACAGAGAATCCCCGATCAGTGGTCCTAAAGGCAACCCCGCTCAAGACTCCAGATTACCCACGAGCAATGCCACGGGAGATTTGCTAGCACTGTAGTAATGAAAATGCAACCAAAATTTATTTGTCATATTCACCCTGGTTCAATTCATACCCTCCACCCCGGCCCCCACTGTAAACATCAATAAAGTCAAAAGTAACCTTTTACATACTTTGCTGTTTCAGATGTAGAAGCAGTTCAAAGCACAAGCTATAAAATATTTATTGTACATATACATAAATGATTTGTACACAATAGTATAACAATGACCATCAATCACAAGTGCTTCATCTTGCTTAGTACAATTACTCATGAATCCTTCATCATGGCTCAGAGAAGGGAACAAATACATGACTGCGTTTATAATAGAGGGCATGCTGTTTGCAAATATATTCACATGAGCTGATTTTGCCGTCATCTTTAATTTTCATCTCACTATCGTTATGCTGGAAACCTCTGTGCCCCTCCACCTACCTCTCCTATAAAAACCTTCTCAAACCCAAACCTTCGGTCACCCCTTCTAATGTCTTCCTTCCTGGCTTGGCATCAGTTTCATTAGCCTATCAGCACCCTTTTTTTTTTTATTCGATCACGGAATGTGGATGTCGCTGGCAAGGCCACCATTTATTGCCCGAGAAGGTGGTGGTGAGCCACCTTCTTGAAACAACTAAGTGGCTCGTTAGGGTAGTTAAGAGTCAACCACATTGCTGTAGGTCTGGAGTCATATATAGGTGAGATCAGGTAAGGACGGCAGGTTTTCTTCCCTAAAGGGAACCAGTTGGGGTTTTTACGACATGGTCTTCCATTACTGATACTAGCTTTTTATTCCAGATTTATTTAATTAACTGAATTTAAATTCTCCAGCTGCTGTGGTGGGATTTGAACTCATGTCTCCGAATTATTAGTCCAGTAACATAACCACTATGCTACCATACCCCTATTAACCCAAGGGCACACTTTACATTAAAGGCGCTATATAAATGCAAGGTCTTATTGGATGGCTCCCACAAATAGTACACTCTACTCTGTTTTCAGCAGTGTCACTGGGCAGCTCAACAGTTTTACCAATTATAGCTGGGAGCATTGCATCAGTGCATGTCCCAAACATAGCGTTAAATCAATAAGAAAAAGCCGGGAGTTCAGGTTTGATAGCCTGATGAATAAATATATGGAGGTAAATTCTATGCTTCAACATACAATTGGTGTGATGGGAGCACCCATCGGGAATTGGGGTGTGGAGGTAAAGGTGCTCAATTCGCAGCCCACACAATTTTCTGTCCAACTGTGCAGGCTATGAATTGGGTATGTTGATTTATTCGCTCAAATTCCCAATATATGTTCCCATCACTTGATGCTCTGAGCTGGGGTAGTCAATTGTAAAGTTTACTTCATTGTTATAAGCCAAGGCTTGTAAAAAAAAAAGGCTCCAGTTACCACAGGAGATCGTTCTGAACAACCTTCCATTCAATACGCAAGAATCAAAATTGAAGAGAAGCTACATAAGGCTAACCCATTTCTTCAGACTTTTCTTGCCAATTTCCTCCTTTCCCCTCTTCTCCAGAAGGCACTGTTAGGTGCACCCTCCGATACCCTTGGGCAAGTGACCACTGTTCATGAATGAGTCTAGAGTGTGTTTGCTGGCAGGCTATTCAATTGAGGAACATAGATTTTTTTTTTGTAAGTCGAGTACCATTTCCTTTTTTCTGTCATTTTTCCAAAAGAGCTTCCTTGTCAATGCATCACGAGAACTGGCAGCTTTATAGTTTGAGCGAGACTCATTTTTCAAACACAAAAGGTAGATTATTATTTTGGAAAAGATTTCCAATTCTATAGACAGACTCAAAGAACCTAGCTTAACAATATACAGGGGAAACCTCCACTGCAATGCTCTTAGTTTTGATGGTTATAAGAACATAAGAAATAGGAGCAGAAGTAGGCCAATCGGCCCCTCGAGCCTGCTCCGCCATTCAATAAGATCATGGCTGATCTGATCCTCACCTCAAATCTAAAGAACACAAGAAGTAGGAGCAGGACCCGGCCACTCAGCCCCTGGGCCCGCTCCGCCACCCACAGGGCCTCGACCGATCCGAACTCAGCCTCATGTCCAATTTCCTGCCCGCTCCCCGTAACCCCTAATTCCCTTTACTTCTAGGAAACTGTCTATTTCTGTTTTAAATTTATTTAATGATGTAGCTTCCACAGCTTCCTGGGGCAGCAAATTCCACAGACCTACTACCCTCCGAGTGAAGAAGTTTCTCCTCATCTCAGTTTTGAAAGAGCAGCCCCTTATTCTAAGATTATGCCCCCTAGTTCTAGTTTCACCCATCCTTGGGAACATCCTTACCGCATCCACCCGATCAAGCCCCTTCACAATCTTATATGTTTCAATAAGATCGCCTCTCATTCTTCTGAACTCCAATGAGTAGAGTCCCAATCTACTCAACCTCTCCTCGTATGTCCACCCCCTCATCCCGGGGATTAACCGAGTGAACCTTCTTTGTACTGCCTCGAGAGCAAGTACGTCTTTTCTTAAGTATGGACACCAAAACTGTATGCAGTATTCCAGATGCGGTCTCACCAATACCTTATATAACTGCAGCAATACCTCCCTGTTTTTATAATCTATCCCCCTAGCAATAAAAGCCAACATTCCGTTGGCCTTCTTGATCACCTGCTGCACCTGCATACTAACTTTTTGATTTTCTTGCACTAGGACCCCCAGATCCCTTTGTACTGCAGTACTTTCCAGTTTCTCGCCATTAAGATAATAACTTGCTTTCTGATTTTTCCTGCCAAAGTGCATAACCTCACATTTTCCAATATTGTATTGCATCTGCCAAATCTCTGCCCACTTACCCAGCTTGTCTATATCCCCTTGTAGGTTTTTTATGTCCTCCTCACTTTCTACTTTCCCTCCCATCTTTGTATCATCTGCAAACTTTGATATGGTGTTGACTCACTCACTACACACGGTACCGTCACATTGCTTGCTGTAACCTGGAGCTGCCAGTTGTCTGGTTTTGGCACAGGCAGGCAGTTTCATTTTTAAGTGGGGTGTTTTTGTAACCCAGATACCAGTAGTCTGGGAGTTATACTTCTCTTGGCAAAAAACAAAAAAGTGGTTTTCTCCATAACTAGTAATCAAATTGCATTCTCAGAAAATACACATTACAATGCCATGCATTCCCCTGTTTTCATTAAAAGAATTTCATTCTTCCTTCAAAAGACTGTTTTTAAATAGAAGTAATTCCCCATCTCTACTCACTTCTGTTCCTTATGACGTGGAGGCACTGGCTACTAAAGTTTGCAATGAATTATCTCAGCAAACATCAGATCTCCAGCCACAATCTCACTACTACCTGGCCAGAATGGAGTTGGAAGGATGGGCCAACCCTAACCTTGGACCCATTATGCACAGTTATAATGTTATTATTCATTGAGAATTTTAACAGGAACTTGTAGAGATAAACTATGCCAAATGCCGTTCCTTTCCCTCTCTCCCAAAGTCTACCTAGATCATTCCCCAGCTGAGAGCAGCAGCTAGCCGGTTCCTATTTCTCTCTGCCCTAATGGTCCCGGTGACTTGTCCCTTGGATTTTTCTCTTCCTTTTTATGGCTTTATTGTTGCTAACTAGAGTCCCGGGATGGCTCAGTGAAAATTGGGAATTCAGTCAAGTGGAAAAATCAGTTAAGTATTCAATAAATAAAGGGTTAAACAAAATAGAAAAATATAAACATTTCTTGTTTGGAGTTCAGCCTTACCATCACCTCAAGGCGTGCTGAGGTCGACAGCTTCCACCTCAGTGATGCCCATTGTGAATTAATAGCAATTTGTTCCAGTGGGTTGGGTTTTTCAACATTATGTGACTTGACTTTAAATAACGTCTTTTTGAATTGCATTGAAAGCTTCTTAAAGATTTTGTTGCTGTGATGCAATTTGTTTAGTGCAATTGGTTCTCTTTAGGAAATACAGAGTAGTCATATAATTACTGTACAACAACAAATGCTGGAAATCTGAAATTAAAAGAAAATGCAGGAAGTGCACAGCAGGTCATCAGTAGCTGAAAGAGAAAGGTATGTTGATGTTTTGGGTGTAGCCTTTTATCAGAAGTGTCACGAGTTTGGCTGGAGAAGCCCCTTATAGAGGACCTCATCAAGGTCAATCCTCATAAAGCACTGTAGCAGAAACGTTAACTTGCCATTGTCTTTTAGAGGCTGATTGATTGACCTGCTGTGCATTTCTGGAACTGTCTTCCCACCTTCCCAATTTTCCCTCCTGCAAGTCCTTGGATGCCAGCGGGCCCTCTGGTACCTCATCCAAGTCTTTGTGTGCGAAGCTGGAGTAAATACGAGCAGAGTATTCAATCATGGTGGGCATCACCCAAAGTCAACGCACACGCTCTTTCCATTAGGGGTCGCTGTATGGAGAAGTGACTGATTTCCCCCCCAGCCCAGGGGTGCAGAGACCAGTTGTTGCACCTTGCCACCACCATCACCACCCTGACTTAAATCAGCTGACTCAACATAGGCCAGGAATCAAAACGCAGAACTTCCTGGCCTGTACAAGTTAGTACCACACTGGGGGCTGCATTCTCTCACCGGCTCACTGAGGATTCTTTCTTGAAATTCTATTCATATTTATCATATATAAATAATGAAATCAGTTTGCACCAATCAATCACTTCAAGGTTAGGTGAGATATAGATATAGATATATATATATATATATATATATATATAAAATCAATGCAATTTAAAAAGGAAAAACAAATTTAAGATTTTTGTTTTTAATACAATATATAAACTACAAAGCATTTCTAACTGTTACAAATTAAAGTCTTGCTCACACATCAATCGCACACGAGGCATCACATTTTGTTAAAGATGCAAAACAACCTTACACAAAAAAAAAGGAAGTCAATTTCATCTTAACTTCCTCTGGCCTGCAGGTTCAACCTTACAGGCAATTTGCTGAGCTCTAGTTTGCCTCAGGAGTTTACAAAAATCTACCACTGACCTGGATTCTCTCAGGGAGTACTTCAGCAGTGGCCTGAAGAGGGACAGGCCACGTCACAGCTAACGATCACAACCATGCTCTAAGTCAGCGATGTCACAGGGGATTGGCTAGTAGTTCTGATAAGTTATATACAAGCCAGACAGACACTTTTACAAGCCATTGTCAAGATCCTGTTAACCTGCAGAAGCACAGCTATATAAAACAGCCATATCTATGCATCTTAAGTTAGAAAAATGCAAAACAATCTTTCTCCATGGTTTGTAAACTACGCACACATGCGGTAATTTTCTGGCATCTTGCTGTGAGGAGCCTCTCCTACCAATGGCTCATATTCAGGTACACATTTAAATGAATGATTTTCCAATCATTCACATCAAATGCCCACATTTCTGATATGCACCCCCAGCGAGCCAGACACCCTGCCAGTAATGCAAACTCAGATATTACCTCTAAATAGGGTTGCCAACTCTCCAGGATTGCCCTGGAGTCTCCAGGAATTAACAGTTAACCTCCTTGCGAACAACCCAGGAGAACAATCATAGGGGGCAGTAAAAAATAATTGGGCCAGATCTTGCTAAAAAAATAAGGGCCTATGAACAACGCACACCGTTATTAATGCACAAATTGGCTAGCAACTTGTAGCGAGGAAGAGATACCCCCGTGAATTGCAAATTACAAGTTGCTAGCCGATTTACGCTGCTCTGCCGTTAGCTTTGCGAAAACGGCATCCCCATGATTTTCATTTGCACATTAATTGCCCATTAAACTCGCCACAGAAAGTCAAGTCTTGCAATTAACAGCGTAAGTACCCTTTTAACGACATGACAATTGTTAAACTCCTAATCCAATCTTTCTTTCCCTCTATTTCTCTTTCTGTACCCCGATTTGACTCTAATTCACCCTTGTTCTCAGTCCTTCCTCTGTTTATTTCTCAATCCTTAAATCTCATTGGTTAAGGAGAGACACTGTTTGTCCTATCGTCCACCAAGGTCCCAGATACCCCGTTGCCCTCGCTGCGCCGTTATCAGCTCGCACTTCCAGCAACTTTGTGGGCAAAAATGTTTTAAACCTAAATGTACAGGAACAAGTCTAATGGGGCTATACTGCGAGATGCCCCGCTCCAGCAAAATCTGGCCCATTGCATTTTTTTTCCATTTGCTTTGAACACTTTTGTTTATTAGTTATTAAATATTGGAGATGGGGAAAACGGCGGTTCAACTGGACGGGGCGGTTGGGTGCGGCAGGTCACGTGGTATAACCACCAGGATTACGTCCAACCAAAGTTGTCAAACCCACCCCTCAAAAACGGTCATGAAGAGTAAGTACCACATCATTACAAAAATTAATAAAACTTTTCATTATTACTTATTTAAATGCAAAGGTCCACCCCGCACACACCATTTCTCCTTCCTCCCCTGAAGGCACCAATTGTTGCAGGGCTGTGGTTCCATGAATGTGGATAACCCTCCAGTTACTCACTGCAACAAGGGCCTTTTTTCACGTGCAAGGTGCAGACAGTATCACAGTCGACCATGGAGGGCATCACAGCTGACTGCGACATCTTACAATCTTTGATCCAAGCAATCAAGGTCAAGTGGTCAAAATTAAGAACTGCCATTTTACTACTTGTCCGCCAATTTACCCGAGTTAAGCGGTGTGCTTATTAGTTTATATGGATTGTACCACAATTAAAAACAAACAGGATTGTGCCTCTCTTGAGGACTCAATGAGTTTAACTTGTAAGTAGCTGACCCATACTGACCAGGAAGATATAAGGTTCGATCCTACGTCAGTGCTGAATTAGCAGATCTCAAACTGTGTGGTGGTACGGGTGCCAGAATTGGCCTCAGAGCCTGGGGTTAGTGAGAGGAAAATTACCCAGACTTCCTGCTCTTGCTTGCCATCCGGTGATCCTTGCTGGAAGCGTACACTTTCGGCAACGAAGACTGGACTAAAGTGTGATGACCTTCTTGCTGTCAAACAACCTGTTATCAAGGCTGATACATGTATAATTGGCGTTGGGCCAGTTACCTCACCAAGGACTCAAATGACTATAGAAGAGGAAGGGAGGCAGAAAACGGTCAAGAGAAAAAGAGCAGGACTACAAAAATTGTGTAATTAAAGGTGTGAAAAGGTTGAATAAATCTACAATATATGCAGCCCCTGGGAGTTAAATAAGGGTATCATGGAACAGCTATGATTATGCAAAATGGTTTTTGTGTCATGATGCAAAAGCTGCGGTACAAGTTGAGAACAGTCACCAATGTGACCGTGCATTGAATTCTCGAGGGGATAGTCTTACCACTTTAATTTTCACCAGCTGCAGTATAACCAACAGTTGCAAGGTAAACTTTTAGAACATTTCAATGTTAGTGCAGGGCCAACTGTCCCTCCAGCTCTATGCTAAAATGAACTGGCATTTGAACGGCTGAGCCAGCAGTATAACTTGGCACTGTAAGATTGCACTGCTTAAGGTCTCAAAACGGGTGACATTTTGGACAAGCAAACATAAAAGGCTTGGGAACACAAAGGTTCTGTGGTAATGTGTAGTAGTGTGATGAAGCAAAATTTGTGTCAGGAATGTTAAGCACTCCACAAAATGTGTAGCGTTTGAGAGGTAGGGCAGAAAGAGTGTGTATGCAAACAAAACGTGTCTGGGACTGAGGCACGCGGGAAGGACAGGTGAAACAGATAGCAGAGCAAGGATACAGGAAAGCAATAGAAATGTCCTGTTTAAGACTAGAGACAGCCATTCATATACAGTACTGTTATTGATCTGAAATGAGTGAATACTTTGTCTTGGCTATTTCCTACAGGATAATAGGTAACCGTTGCAAGGCTATGGTTCAGGTGACATTATACAGTCAAGAGCAACGTTTTTGAAATAACATATCACAGCGTGGAAAAAACCCTAAATATTAATTACTCTCTACAATATATATTTGAGATAATTACAATAAAAATATTTACCTGAAGAACTACAGAGGTAATACAATTCATGAGCACAGCACTCAATCTGCAGTGATATGAGCTGTAGCATGCTTTGTATATATTAGACAGGATGACACATGGAGGGGCAAGAATTCCTCCTCTTACTATGTTAGCGACATGGTAAACATAGCAGGAAGGGTTCCCACATATACTATTTCTACTGAAATTGTGAAAGCATTCCTTTAGGACGCATTTATCATTTTACTAGGAAATGGTCCTGCTGTTTTTACAACTTTGCTAATATATTGCGACCAGAAGAAATCTGTCCCCTGGGGTATGTGTTACAAGACAAAGACACATCAAAGGGGCTCATGTGATCTTGTGAACTGCAAAAGCATAGCTCAAATGGAGCATCAATGTCATGTGAAACCTGAGAGGTGTTACATTCCCGAAGCACACTCCAGTCCGTGTCACAGAAAGGGCGTGTTTACAATATCACAACACAGCGCAGCACACCCAGGTTATAATGGGGGTAGGCTGACCGGAAGAGGCTTTCACGGAAAAAATAACGCGTTTTGTTGTGCAATCCTTTATATAAAATGCTAAAATCACCTAATTCAAAATCTATCTAATTTGTTCCTCTAAGTAAAATGAAACAACAGCAACGAAAGACATGCAAAACTTCAATTCTTGATCGAAAGGATCATCAAATGAAAAAAACCACTGTATCGAGTTACTTGGGCCCCGTTGTCACTGCTTTAGTTTTGTTTTTATGTTTACAAACCCTGCCAGTGTCGGACTATCATTGTTTGGGCTCTGGTGTAAGGAATGGTTGATAATCGGCGCGTCACTCTCCCTGCAGCCCATCCTATTGCTCTTTTGCTTTAATCTTGCTGCTTTGCTGGAGAGGTCAGATCTTCAGCTGAGGTACATTTAAATTCTCTTCAGGGCTCTTCTCACTGTCCCTGGACTTCTTCCTCTTTTTGCCACCTACACAGATTTACAAAAGCAAAAATATAAATTATTTAAAATACACACACTTTCAAGACCAAGTGTGCTAGCCTGGCTCAGCTGGTAGCTCTCGTTCCTCCGAGTCCAAAGGTTGAGGGTTTCAGCTCCTAACCTCGATCGAAACTCGACTGCAATATTGAAGCAATGCTCCCTTGTTGGAAGGTGGATGAGGCGTTAAACCCAGGTACTGTCTGCCTGTTCCTGTATTCATATGGACACCAAAGGGTCCCATTACACCCTTCGAAGAAAAGCAGGGAGTTCTCCCTGTGTCCTGGCCAAGCATTATTCCTTCAATTAATAGCAAAAAATATCAACTGGCTGTCCAACTAATTACTGTATGTGGGGCACTACAGGCACAGAGCATCTGCCCTGTCTGGCTACATAACAACGGCCACTGTACTCCAGAAGTATTTGTGTGTGTAAGAACATAGGAATTGTTGGACCAATAAAGACCACGGTCCATCTAGTTCATCTTCTACCATCCTGGTAGTTGCATGATGCGATAATGAAGTTGTTGACTAATCATAGCAATCAATCTCTATCAATGAGTCTACAACAGACCCAGACATGAGGCGAGGAAAACCCCAGTGGGGGAGAGCTTTGGGAACCAGAGGTCCAAAGTCTCCTGTTCCTCCCGAGCACGCTACACTCACCACATGTCATGTCTCAAATTACTCATATACTGCATCCCAAAATGTGAGTGAAGAACTTTCAGATGTGATGAGATACTTTATAAATGCAAGTTTTATAACAAATTAATTGATTTAAAGACCGTCTGACCAACAGAAACACATTGGATAGCACACGAGTGGGTTTGAGACGAATGAACTACAAGAGTGTGTGATCAAATCTAAAGATTTCCTGGTCTCTATGGTTCAATACTGGACCTCAGTGTCTTTACTGACTGAGCCATCAGGGGACTTTATTTAGTATTTCTACTCTTACATGGGACAAAAAAAATCTCTGTACTGTACCATCCAAACAATTATTGTAGTTATGAATGAGGACAAGGTAATTTGAGTCACTCGAAGAAGTGGTGGAGAAGGTGATAACTGAGTGGACTGACAATTGTTAGCCTTTGCTGTTGAAACAGTATCTCACTTCTTGCTATTGTCCTGAATCTTGAGGATACATGTGGACAATGTGGAGCCTGCTGCACATCTCCTGCTTGTGGTTTCAGTCCGACGGCATGGTATTTCTCTTTTACCGCTATCTCTTCAGTGCAATACTGAGGGAGTGCTGCATTGTTAGAGACGGTGTCTTTTGGATGAGATGCTAAACTCACTGCCTGCCTGTCCAAGTGAATGTAAAAGATCCTGTAGCACTTTCTTTGAAGAGGAGCAGGGAGTGTCCTGGCCAGCATTCATTGCTCAACCAACACCACTAAAATCAGATTATTCTCACTGCTATTTGTGGGGCCTTGCTGTGTGCAAATTGCCTGCCGTGTTTGCCCACAAAACAACACTGACTACACTTCAAAAAGTAGTTAATTGGCTGTCGAGCGCTTTGTGATATCCCAAGAACGTGAAAGGTGCTAGATAAACGTGTCTTTCTTCTTATTTATCTTGTGCATTTTTGTGGTGCTCTTCTCTAGTTCAGGCCAGTAGGAATCGGTTTGTAAACGCCTTGTAGGCTGCCACTGGGTTTGCCACAGAAGCCTCGGAGGATCGCAAATAGGCGAGTGCTGGAAAAATAATCTAAATTGCATTTCACTTATTAAGAACTATAACTTGAACTTTAATCAGAGAGAAATAAATTTTAAAAGCAAATTAAAAACATATTTACTATATCGATGAGGAGCTCGTCAGTGCGGTTGAGAACAACTAAAACAGGCCACAAAAGAAGCAGATGGGGGATTATTGCATTCATACTACTCACAAGCTGGAGAGTTACCTTGTTACAGCCTGTGCAAATCAGGAACTTACAGGCCAATGCAAGTCTGAGGGAGAGCAATTATAAAAATATTCACTACAACTCCTTTTAAAATGCATCAAATCTCCTGCCCCGGTTGAGACCCTCTAATTTTAGGCCTCTCTCCCCCTTCAGCTAGTCCACTGCCAGCACTAACTGGGAACAGCTACCTATGCCCAAGAGCAGCTTCATTCGTTCATTTTAATAGATTCAGAGCTTCAGACTCCCCTGGGAGCTGATCCAGAGTCTATGATCGCTGCCTCCAAACATTGCTGGTATAGTGTGTGTTCCCAGGGAAGGAGGCCACGGAATGGTCCCCTAGGCCGGTTCGGAATTGCGACCCCCCCCCCATCTAAAATCAATAGTGCTGCATAGGATGTAGCGACGTTACGGGAGTGACCGGAAGGGAAGCAGCGTGGAAATGGCAAACCTCTGTCATGGTGGGAACTTTAAATTATGGGAGTACTTTGAACAAAAAAGATACTCTCCGTGGATCTCCCTTTCCCTCTGTACTAGTTGCTAAAGGAAATTTCAAGCCCTAGAGCAAATGCCAGTCATGGGTGGTCGCCTGGCTCCCAACATCAGTAACCTATCAAGTTAGATTAACCCTTTGTCAGCCTACCTGATACAAGTATGATTGGCCACACATGGAGCAATACTACTGCAGGCAATAGCCCAAGTATCAGCTCTAGTTACCTTTATATCACTGCTGATCAATTTCACTTGTTCTGGGCTTAAAGTTGACCTGCAGTAAAATTTTAATTGGTAGTTATTCTGCCTTAACTTTAATAAAATCTCCCGCTATCAGGGCAGCATGGGGCTGTGTACCAGTACAAACCTGGCAATTTGCAACATCTCATTAGTGCGAAATGCTGAGTTAACAGCAGACCAGCCACTCCACTTCGTCCTTGCACACCATCCAGCAAATAAATACAAAGGAGAACTTGGGAGGGGAAAGGGGAGGAGGTGGAAGAGAGAAAATAAATTAAACAGTGGGAAGGGGAAGCAGTTTAAACAGAAATAAAAAGCCTCCATCTCCTGAAACCTGTCTGACAACACCACTAGGACGCAAATCAGACTGGTGCAAAAGGATCTACTGAATCATCTTCACCTTATGGTTGGAAGGTAAGCAAAGCACACACATTCAGTAATCCAGCCCGAGCTGGGGGTTCAGGCTGATTGGAAATGAGCACAAACGGTTAACATCAGCTTAACAGAAGGTGATCTTACCATGCAAACTTAATTTGTCCCATGGGATAAGTACAGAAAAGCAGCCAATAACCAGCATTGGCAGTGTTGTGATTAATTTCAGTGACATGATAGGGCAAAGTGAGCCAATCTTTGGCTTTAGATTACCCATTGTCAACACCATATCAAATTGCATATTTTGCAAATGAATTTAGTAAAACACAAGGCTGCAAAATGAATTACTATTTGTCTTAATTTATGGATGACAGTGAAAAAGCTCAGTGATAGTTTGAATATTTTCAAGACAACTGAAGAACAGTCCCAAACCTGTAATAATCGTAATAAACAAATGATAATGTTTAATCTAGGGCTGAGGATTCAAAATTCAGATTTTGTATTCTTTGGCCTGGATTTTACAGTGGTAATGACGGCGAACTGTCAGCGTTCGCTGTCATTACCCCTCTGAAACTTCAGGATTTAGCACATGCGCAGATAAACGCGGAAATCCTGAAGTTGCGGTCAGTCATTCACTGCTCCACCACAGGCAGTGCTGTGGAACTCCCCATAGCTGGCAATCAGTGAAATCAGTTGAACTGTTGAAAACTTAAGCTTTTCCAATCTAATTACGCTGTTAAACACCCCATTGAAAGTTAAGCCTTGTTGGAATAGGTGTAACTGGGGTTTTAACGGCTTACTGACTACTGAACGACTGTTCTGGCCCTGAAAAACTAATTTAATGTTTGTGGAATGTCAAATTTCTCCATGATGATAGAAAATGACTAGATTTTTAAAATAATAAAAAAAAATTTTTTAAAGTTTGTTTATGAAATTTCAGCTTCTACCTTAATCCCATGTGTATGTCCTAATCTTTATTTTGTTCTCTGTAAAATTTTTAAAAAGTGAATTGAATCAGTGCTTTTTATTTCCTGGTTTGCTGTCTGAGAGAATTCTTCAATGTGATTGGCTGCTTAGACATCACTGCTGCTCTGTGCTGGGGAAATCCTCTTGACAGTGTTTTATAGCCTTCGAGTCTGGCTTTAGACCAAAGGAGTTTCAGAGAAGACCAACCTCTGCCCCTACCCTTTTTTTTCCATTTATTTTTATTTTTTCTCTCTCCCACATGGCAGCTGCCAGTGCCATTTACATGTCTCTGGAGCCATCTTTTGTTTCTTAACTTTTCCCATTACCATCTCCTTTTGCCTTGCACCATCCCTTAATCTCTCAATGTCTCTTAATCTCTCCTGCCTTCCATCCTATCACAGACCTTCCCTTTTGTTCTTTCCTCCCCTCCCCCCTTTCCCTGCCCCTACACTTGCTTAAAATCTGTTACATCTCCAGCTTTTTCCAGTTCTGACGAAGGGTCATCGACCTGAAACGTTAACTCTGTTTCTCTCTCCACAGATGCTGCCTGACCTGCTGAGTATTTCCAGCATTTTCTGTTTTTGTTTCAGATTTCCAGCATCCGCAGTATTTTGCTTTTGTATTAATGGTGTTCTCTACTTGGCATACTTGTCAAGTTTCGTAACGAGCACACCCCAACTGAGGCGAAGTTAAATATATCAGACCTGGTCGCCCAGTTCCAAGCAGGATGTGGAGGTGACCAGGGCCGAAATTGTGGGCAGCTGAGGGATGATTTGGGTTTGGAGCTAAGGCTGGGATTGGTTCTGGGAGCATGGAGTCCACCTGGTTCACAGCCTCGATGAGCAAAGGCTTGAAGGGCAGGTCAAACTTGACCCCCTGCAAATGTGGCTGGTTGGGGTGGGTGGAGAAAGAGAAACACCCCTGATTAGCTGCAAAAGCAAATACATGCAATATTTTTTTAATTGAAAAGGATAACAGAGTTGTAGATAGACCAGTTGGACGAAATGGCTTGTTTCTGTGCTATACACGATGTAATAAGTTGCCAGGGAAGATTGTTGAAGTGGTCAGTATAAATGGGCTTAACAAACAATTAGCAGTGCTTTAGGAAAAAGGGTACAAGGGATATGATGGAGTTGTTATGTCAAAAAGGGACAGGTTTTTTGAGCATAATGAGCTGTTCCTGTTCCTAAAAATGCTTGTTTTCTCTGTCCCCAATCCAGCACAGAATCTCCATGTACTATAGCCATAATACATGTATTGCATTTCACAGGGGCTGGGTTGTTTTTTAATAACATTAACAGTTGCACTAACTTAGTTTCCTCAGGAGCTTTTTGCCAAGTGTCTCTTCTGAACTGCTGCTAAGTGAAGTGCTGTTTTTCCACTCGGGATTGTTGACCTCAGGATCAATGTTTGTGCCGATGTTTTCACCATCTGAAAATAAACAGAAAGTTAACTCGCAGGAATGCAGCTCAAGAGGGTAAAGATCTTCGATGCAATTATTTGAAATCTTTAACTCATTAAGAAAGGGCTTTGAAATGCTTTCAGTTTCTTGCCAGTTACTTCCACAGAGCTGCTCTCAAGTATCTTCCTTCCACGCCACCATCCTTTTATTTATTTCTGGCACGCACTGTTCCCCGGTACAGAAAACAGACAGAAGAATTGCTCTCAGGACTCTGCTGCCAATGGCATCCTGAACTAACTGTTAAGGGATACAGGAGAGTGCCACAGGATGACTCTTGCCAATTTTCTAAAAATTCCCCATCCCCACCCAATTTTCTCCCCTCGGCTCCCATTTGTGCCGGCACTTCCTGGGATGCTGGCAGCCCTCTGATTCCTCACCCAAGTGGCCATTCTTCATGCGTTAGCAAGACATTGAGCATTGGCAGATTATTGACCATGGAGTGGGAGGAAGTATCACAGTTGAACTCAATCTGGTCCTCACCTGATAAACATACACACTTTCTCTTGAGGGCCAATGAATGCGATCAAGAGTGGGGACTGCCCCACCACCCCCCCCCCCGCCGAGTAATTCCCCTCCCCAGCCCAGGAAGCTGAGCCCAATTATAGTGCTCCTACTGTTTTCCCAGATGGTTTCAATGAAGGCAGCACAGACCAGAGATTAAAGCTCGAATGCTTTCTTAAACAGTGCAGTTCAGTTACACATCACAAATATTTACCCACTGAGCCATCAGGGAAGCCCTCGCTCAGCAACTTTATTTCGCCTTCTGCTGGTGGGGAGGCACCTTTGTGGGCCTTTCCTCTGGATTTATGGTTCCTAGGTTCAGAGTCTGTGGGATTGGGCTACCATATGATGAATGGTTATTGGCATGTAATTGTCTATGCTGCCAGTTTTCTGAAGCTGGGATGGGAACAGATAGCCCCCATGCTCCCACTTCCCCCCACTCTTGATATCTGCCTCTCCTGTATATTGGATCGGGGCAGTCACCAGAACATGGTAAAACCTATCCCAGGCAGTGATGTGACAAAATAATCCCTGATTTGTTAGGCAGCACAATGGTGAACAGGCTGATTCTAAGTAGAGATTTCAGAGATCCCATGGGCACACTGAAGCTAATCGGAGCCTAAGTTTGTTTGCTCGTAAGGAACACACTGTTGAGTTTAACACTTTGTTCCTGTAATTAGTTTGAAGGTTGATATTTTGTTTGTATCCCTTGTCAGATATTTATTGTTAAAGTATAATAAAAAAAACACTTACATTGTTCAATCTTGAGTCCAGTCATATCCGAGTTATTTACTGCATCTATTCCCAAGAAAAATAGATCGCTCGGGCTTTTCAGTCCATCCGACTTACTGCCTATAAGTGAGACAAAAAGCTGTGCAGCTGAAAAATACGTCATGTCAATGTTTGTTTTAATCAGAAAGCGATAAGTACAAAGAAAATGCACTATCCTTATATTAGAAAGTACAACAAACACATTCAGACTGCACGCAGCACAAAATTGGATTCTATTGCAAGACCACACAAGTTAAATGCAATTAAGTAGGACACAAGAAAGATAGCTTACCGTACAGTACACTGTGAACGCAAAGAATTAATTGCTCAAACTCCAGCCAAAAGTTGTTGGATTGTACGCTGTTGGATTAATATTCTGTTAATATCTTTTTTCTATTAATAACCCTCTTACCACCACGCTGCTGGTCGCCTATAAAAAGCTTTTGTAACCGAGAAGTAATGGAAGGGCGTCATAAAGCTATGAAAGGAAGTCACAAACTAGAGAAAATGAAACTTTTGCAACGTTTACAGTCATCTTAAGTGTGTCCTGTTCTTAAACCCACTGTCAACCACCACTTTTTTGGCAAAAATGTTTGAGGTTTTCCACTGGAGTTTGTTTCTTCCATTATCACCACCATTGGCTGGGCAGGTTTATCCAGGCTACTTTCAGGGGAGGAGGGGAGAAATAGGAGAACAATGAAAAGAAAAATGCAAAGGTCTGGCTGGGTCCTTATTCTATACAGATATACAAGCTCAGTTTTACTATTTGTTGAGGTCCATAATGTTAAGCAGCAGATTCCTAATAATCTACTCTCAAAGATGCATCAACACATTGCACCACAGAGTGCTGGGAAGGGACCACGGTATTAATATTCAGCAGATGCTGGAATAGCTCAGCCTCCTTAGAGCAGCTCCTCCCTTCTTTTGCTGTAGAGTGAGAAAAAGTGGGGTTATGTTGAATACCCAGCTCTGTCAGCGTCCCACAGCTGGTCAAGCACATGAAGACGACAATCTACAGGTGATGGGGAGATGGGCCATAACTGGCTCGGGATGGTATTGTGAATGTCGCTGCACTACAGCAACACAATTCAACCTACACAAAGTGGAATCTGTTTATAGGGGGGAAAAAATCCCACCTCCCATTTTACTTGCCTTGGAACTGAATGGCCCAATAATCTTGTTATCACCCACTGATGACTAAAAAAAAAAATTACAGCTACTGTGTAACCCATTAGGGCCAGTGGAATGTTCCTCACAGACCCATTAAATCACTTCCTCCAATCCTTGCACATTAGTTGAATGTATTAATTATACTTTCAGAAAAGCATTCATTCCAGTTCAACCATAAGAAAGAGTCTGAGAATCATAATGTTCTTGTGAAGCTTACATATAGTTTTAAGTCTGCCCCACATCCAAACAAGTAGAGAAAAAGCTTTGGATGAGAACCCATGATTTCGTCCTATGTCACAGATCAGAATGTAGTAATTTCAAGTGGAGGCTTTTATCGCAAGTTGAATTAAATGTTCCCAAGATCTGCACTCACCTCTTTCCCAAACTGGGATGTGCTCTGGACATTAGCTGCACGCTTTTTACAGTAGCAGCTGAGGTAGGAATGAACAGACTTGAATCAAATAGGTTTAAACCAGGATTAGAAGGTGCAAGGTTTTACTCCAATTAAATGTTTAAGCTCACCCAAATAAACAAGCACAGAAATTTTACAACCCCATTTTAGATAGGGATGGATACAGACACAATTCTCAATCTGAACCATGCCTTCTGGGGAAGGGCGGGAGGGGAAACAGGAGAAGGAAAAAAATGAGCGTCAAGTAACAGCTGTATGGCAATGACACCCTCCTTCAGGGAACATTGGTGGATTGGTGGAGGTCTTATAGCAGGATTATCTCATGGCTGATCTCCCAAGATCTAGCGTAGTTGAGTGCTGTAGAACATGACCTGTCTCAGTTTTCCCACTCCTCCTCCAGACAATCCAACAGAGACAGGCAAACCCAGCTACCCTTGAGGGACTGGCAACGTTTTCACAACACAATACAACATGTCACCATAACTGTCATCCCAAAAATGTTTTGCCATAAAAGTTCTCCATAAGCACAGCATTATTTTAACAAATTTTAAAAATAAATCAATTCTTTCCCTTGGCCTGGTGTTCAATCTGGGTGCTTCTTTTGGAGGGGCAGTAGGAAAGGATGCAAGAGGGTGAAGAGAAGGTAAAATGATAACTGCTTTAAATGCAACCACAGCTCAGTTGGTTTTCACAAGATTTCATTCATTGCTACAATACGAATAATTCAGTTGTGTTCACTGTTAAATGTTTTAATTCTTTTTTAAATTCAACTGAATTCAACATTTAGAATTCTTCATAGTTATCCAACTTGGGAAGCACGCAATGTCAGGAACAAATAGCATGAAGGGATTGTCCTCATGCATTTCAACAGTTGTTTCAGATGTCCTGTGTGAACCACAAGTAGAAAATAACACAAAGCAAGCAGATGCAACAAAAACAAAAGCATGCAGGAAGCTGGGGAGAATCCTGGGAAGCAGCGGGAGAAGGTTCTAGTCTAATGCTTTGTAAACAAGTGATGTAATGTGATCATTCGCATTGCAATAGGTCATCATAATACTTGGACGAAACGTCATTCTAGCATGACAGGCAGCTCATTCAGCTTACCCTTCCAATACATCAATCATTCTTCATTGAACAAATCAGTGAATTAAAGCAATGGTGACATATTACATGGTTTGTATCGGATATAGCATTGCTAACACTTGCCACTTACTCCTGAGTCCTGCAATGTGGGTCATGCTGAAAATATTTAGAATTTCCTCCATAAAGAACCGGCATTAAAAAAATAAATTCTGCATTTCTGGGACTCATGAGTAAATCAGTGTGTTGGCACAAAATTTACGTCAAAAGTAAAATTTTACTGTCATAAAATACAGCAACTGGTTTTACAGATCCCAGTGTTCCAATAAAAAACTGATATAAAGGCAGTTTGTCAACGAAAATAGCAGCATCGTTTCCTAATGGCTCAGTGGGCGAATACTTGGCATGATGAGCCACACAGGCCAGGGAGGCCCCAATGTTGATCACCTGCCTGTCAGCTGATTTGAACCACGGTGGTGGTAGGGATGTTACAGCTGGCCTCAGTGCACCTAGACAACAAGGTATGGGGGAAAAAAATCAGCCAGGATTCCCACTCCTGCTTAATAGCCAATAACCGCTGCTAGAAAGTACACACAGTTGAACACCAGGTTGAGACAGTATCGGGCTCAGCAATAATGCCCACCACTGTTTAATAGTGCAGCAGCAGTTACTACCTAGCTGACAAGTTTGGGTGAGGTACTGGACTGCTCCCAACATTCATACAACTGTGTACACAGTCACTACCGTCAGGGAAGGGCAGGAGAAAATTGGGGGCAAGTGAAAGTAGAATACTGAATGTTTATGCTTAAAAAAAATGTTGCTCTGAACGATTTTTGGTATAAAGAGGTTATAAGTGCATGAAGGTAAACAAATAAGTGCAATTAAACGCTGGAGAGGGAAAAAGGTTTATGATCGATTGCAAAAATTGGTTTGAAATCTATCAGTGGAAGGAACATACAGAAATCATTACATGTTGACAATAGTGAAGGAGAAGTGCATAACAATGGAGTGTATGAAAACAGGACATCTTTAAACAAGGTGCAAATAAAACAGGCAGATTAGAGTGACAGCATCCACAAAGCACAAGCCATGCAATTAAAGTTTATCTAGAACAGGTTTGAAACTAGACCCCCCAAAAAAATGAGCAGCATTAAACAAATGTTGGCAAATGCTGTAATCTACTGCTTTATTCCCAGTTGAATTGCATTAGCGCTGTGCATCCAATTACTGCTTAAAAAATCTCAGTGCTGTCAGAAATTGTTTTGCCTGCAAGGGAAAATTCCTCCAGATTAACATTATATAGTGGCCCCATTTAATATGGGCAATGACAACGGCAGACAGATGCGAGCACCACAAGACATTACACTAAAGCATTTGTGTGAAGTCCCTGCTGCTCAAAGTGACTTCCTGCATTTGTTTCACTCAGCAGGAATCATGTGTCCACCTGCAGTCGCTGCTATTGGTGGGCAGGGCCGGACAGCCTCAATGTTGTTTGTCAATGTATGTTTTTTATTTGCGATAGAAATTTTTTTAATTACCTAGTAATTCAAATTAAGCAATTGGAATAAAACAGCGCCGGGGGCATTTTTAATGCAATTCCGATTGGAATTATCCAGCAATTCAACTTGAGCAACTTCAATTTAACAGGAGTTTAACAGTTATTGACAACTCTTCACCTTTAAAGAGAAAATGTCCCTTTTGTTGGCCTGCAGCATATACATTAAGCAAATATTTTAGAAAAACAAATCCTTGGCATGCTCTGCTTTAATCTTCTTGGAAATCACCGTTTATAAAGCTTGCCATTTTAAAATTAATTTAAACCAGAAAAAGGCCATGGCACTGGAGAAATCTATATTCCTCCCTCTCCTGCCCAAACATCCCCCCAAAAAAACACTTCCCCATTCCAAAAAACCATTATTTTGTGGTATTCAGTCCTTCAGATCATTTTTGAAAAAGCTGCAGCACTTCAAAAGCCAGATTAAGCAATATCGAGTTCTGACTAAGTCGAGATGTGTCCTTTGATGTCTGTGCTGAATTACTACCCCCCCCCAATCTTTTTACTTAATGTGAACATTAGAACAATATTGTGTTAGTTGCACTGCTTCAAGCTTAACTCTTTAAAAAGTGCTGGCTTTTATATCCTGTCAGTTCATATCACCATGGATGGTATCAGCCATCACTGGTTCCTCTCTTTCCATTCAAGTGATAAATTCACAATTTATGTACAGTTGCAAGCTTTATGTAATGCTATTCCCAAAATTTAATAAGCAGGAACATAGGAAACACTGATAAACAATGCATACTGAGATTAGCTCTGATGAATGAAAGCAAAAGCGCATCTTAACCAGGCTGCCAGTAGTTTTACCATGTGTAGCCACCAATACACAGAAACTGGCCACCAAAGATCATGCCAAACACAATTGAAAGGGGTAGAGTGCGAGGATTGGAAAGTCTTGGTCTTCTAATTCTCTTTATTTAGGTCTTTGGAAGTTTCACTGCTCTTCCTGAAACGTTTTTTTTCCACTGTTCCTCCATTAATGTTTATTGATGTTTTCTTTCTTTCCCATGATCTACACTTTCAAAACTCCTTCCAATTGTAATTCCTTGCTTCCTAGTTCATCTTTCCTCCCTTTGTTTCAAGGTACTGCCCCAAATCTCTGGTATTCCTTTGCTTCCCATGCCCCTTCCTCATCTCCAAGAACTCACAACTGAAGCCTGCAGGTAAAGATGGGGCCATACCTTTTATATTACCTTGGGTGAAACCTTTTCATAGAATCTTACAGCACAGTAGGAGGCCACTCGGACCATCGTGCCTGCACCAGCTCTTTGAAAGAGCTCTCCAATTCGTCCCAATCTCCCGCTCTTTCCCATAGCCCTGCAACTTTTTTCCTTTTCAAGTATATATACACAATTCCCTTTTGAAAGTTACTATTGAAACTGCTTCCACCACCCTTTCAGGCAGTGCTTTCCAGATCAGAACAACTCACTGCGTAAAAAATTTTCTCCTCAACTCCCATCTGGTTATTTTGCCAATTAGCTTAAATCAGTGTCCTCTGGTTACTGACCCACCCGCCAATGGAAACAGTTTCTCCTTACTCTATCAAAACTCCTCATAATTTTGAGCACCTCTATTAAATCTCCCCTTAACCTTCTCTGCTCTAAGGAGAACAATCCCAGCTTCTCTAGTCTCTCCAAATAACTGAAGTCCCTCATCCCTGGTATAATTCTGGTAAATCTCCTCTGCACCCCCTCCAAGGCCTTTTTGTGTGTGTTCCCTATATTGAAACCCAAGCTTTATTTCCTGGGTACTGAACAGCAGCAAATTATTTTAAAAAAGCACATACATATCTTCAATTAAATAAGTTTATGTCCAAGATCCTAACATATAAAATATTGGCCCAGAATTTGCTGGAGCAGGGCATCTCGCGGCATGCTCCGTCAGTTAGACTTTTCCTCTCACCCTTCAGCTTGAAAATTTGTTGGGCTGCAAATTGCTGGAAGTGTGAGATGATAACGCAATGGGATATCTGGGAACTTGGTGAATGACGGGACCAACAGTCTATCTTCTAACCAATGAGATTTAAGGATTGAGAAAGAACCAGAGGAACGACAGAGAAGGAAATATTGTGAATTAGAGTCAAATCAGGTACAGAAAGAAATAAAGAGAGGGAAAGAAAGATTGGATTAAGAGAAAAAGGAAAAATAAGAAAAAAATTTAACTTTAAAAATCTCTAACAATTTATTACCTGTAGGAATGAGACTTCACAGTTTCATTTGTTCCCTTTCTGGGCCGGAGAGATTGAGTGGCATTGCAAGAACGTAAATCTCGTCATTAAAATGGTCCTTACATTGTTAAGTGCCAGTCCTAACTTTTCTGAGGCAAATTTAATTGATAATTAATGTGCAAAAGCAGCAATTTTTGAAACTCACGGGGCAGTTGAGGGCGAGTTGGCATTTTCGCGAGGCTAACGTAGGAGCAGCGCAAATCATTCAGCAATTTGTGACGATTCGCAACTCCTCGCCACAAATTGCTGGACGATTTACACACCAATAACGGTATGCGCATTAAACTCGGCGTTATTTTGCCAGCAAATTCTGGCCCATTTTCTCTTTCTCTTACGCCCACTCCCATTTTGAAAATGTTTAATTTCCCTTTAGACTTTCTTGGGCCACAGACTATTTCCTGGCTGATAGCTAGGTATTTGGGAAAAGAGCGCCCAGGCCTCTGCCAATCACATTCTCACTCTTCATATAGGAGGTGCACAGTGACCTCAGGTAACTCACTCACCTCCCCCCCACTCTCCACCGATTATCACTCCTCGACTCACGCCTCCTCCTTGTCATGGCATTGGTTCAGATTGGAAACTTGCATAGGGTAACACAAATGGACCATTACCCATCATTCCATGGCACAGCATGCTGGTGCTACACCATGCTGTCATTGTGCCATTCTACCTACCAAATCCTACAGGAAGTAGATAGGGTAGTAAAACTTTCAAAGTAAATTTAAAGTAAACAAGTTTCTGCCACCCTGCTTAATACTAGTCCTGAGTATATATTTCATCAAAAATAGCTACCTTTAAAGAGATATATCCCTTTTGTTGGTTCTCATTAATTTAATTCATTTTAGATAAATGTAAGAGCAAAAGCAAAAAAGAGCGAAAGCTGGAAATCTGAAATAAAAACAGAAAATGCTGGGAAACACTCAGCGGGTCAGGCAGCTTCTATGGAGAGAGAAACAGTTAATGTTTCAGGTTGATGACTTTTCATCAGAACTGGGACTTAACTTCAAGGGCAAGTTGTTTGTCCTTTAACCTCATGTACTATTAAAGGCATGGAGCACCTTGCTTTCGCATTGTGAGCTTACAGCAGCACTACCAGTCGCTTATAATCACACCACACAAGAGCAATAACTTAGGTTGCTTAAAATATCGACCCTCTAGGGGCTCCAGATTTTAGTAGAGGGATGTTTATTCTCAATAACATGTTTATTCTCACTTGTGCCATCATATAGAGACACCAAGCAGAGATAAGACACTTCCCCACAGGCAGGAATAAAGTATGAAGGAGCCAGGGCCTCTTCTATGCATCGATGAGTGGACAATCAGTGTACTGCAATGACTGGGGAGGGGGCAGGTCACACGATCCTCTCACCTGGTAATGTGATAGGGAAACGGAGAGGCGGGAAATGGAAGGGTAAAAATGTTCCGAGAGTCTATTTACACCAGTGTCAGCCAACAAGTTGGAGGCAGGGCGGGACTTACGACCGCCAAGACTTACAGCCAGTGTATTTTACAACAAACAAAGTCTATTTACAGAGTCTATTTAAAAAAAAAGAGTCTCCACAAATTGCAGCAGGCAGAATTCATGTGCGAAAAATCAATCCCAGTCACTAACACCACTTACGGTCTCCAGGCGTGATTGACGGGGGAAATACCCAACCATCTCCATTCTGGCCGGGAATAGTGGTGTCACTATATGCAGCCAAAAATGTTAGCTTGTTACTAGATACAAGCTGTTTTTCTTAAAAATGCATCAAAACCCAAGGTCAAGTAAATTTAGGCAAGAATAACAATAGCAAGGTGGAAATCAATAATAAGAACGCACAAGAAATATTTCAAAATTGAATTGGAATATTTAAAAAGAATTAAAACAAGGGAAATGTTCATTGTTTTAGATGACAATGTAGTTCAAGTGAAGGGGATACTCTTCCTTAAAATTACATAATTGCCATTACATAATGGCTATGTTCATTGAGAACATTATGTCACATCACATTGACCCTTTTTACATGAAGTTGTTATACAGATGTAAGTTTGCAGTTGAGACAAGCTTGGGGCTTTAATGGCTAATTCACATCACTATAACACAATAGGAGAGGGCAGTTACTAGCCAAAACACTTAAAAATCAAGGAATAAGTCAACATACTTAATTCTGAAAACTAGCTGAAAAACTAAGCAATAAAAGTCATCAGTCAAAAACAGCTGCGTGTGTTTACGTGGTATTGAAAACTGTTCGCTAAAATAAACTGAAGACAAATTTTGTTTGACACAGACCTGTCGATCAATAGAATTATCTGTTGTGTATGCAGCACTTATTGGGAAATTCCAGATTTAGTTAACATGCTGTAATTTATTCCCCAAAAGCTGAAGATAAATTCATTTATCCAGTTTTGTCAACTAATTTCAAACTAATCATAGAAAATCTCTATTATTGACTTCATGTAAATAGGGCCATTGACGTTCTTTACCCCAATGCTATTTAATCTGACTTCATTTATGCTCATCTGAAAGAATGAAATACCATCCTTAACATTAGCCTGGGACATCACTTCAATATATGGCAATAATTAACGATGGAGTCGTCAATAAATCCAACAAAAGTGCACAAAGCATTATAGAATCAAGCAATAGAAAATTGTACGATGCCAATTCTCAACAAATGTCACAACTGAAATAAACTGATAATCATTCAATAAATGTTTTAAAAAAATATACTTTTGAGGTCCTTACTGCAACCACATAAAGTCTGGCAACCTCATCAGTTTTGCAAAACAAAAATATGGAATAATTGTTGAATTCCAGTAACACAGTGTCAACTAATCACATAGCTTATCACAAGACAATAAATTTTAGTGAACAGATTAAGGAGCAATCCATTGGTGGAGAGAGTAGGCATCAATGCACAGCTTTAGAACCACCTCAGCTTCCAAAAGTTGGCATCATAGTTAAAATGGAATCACTATCTGTCCACTAATAGTTATAATGAACAGTCCCGTATGTTTTATGCTGCACTGGAGGGAGGGGAATCTTAAGCAGATTAAATTAGCTCTCAGCACCTTCCCCTTTTACAACAGAAAACTCTCGGCAACAGTTCATTGCATGTTTGTTAATGGCTTTAAACACAATGTGCAGAAATAGTTTTAAAAAAGCATGCAGTTAGGCCAAGTTAGAAATGGCAAAAAATAAACGAATGACAAAGAAAAAAATACACAACCTTTGTGGTGCATTGCAATGCAGCATTCCAAGTGTTTTTGCAATCAGCATTCTTCACAGTCAAATACTGTTCATCAGCCTTTAATGCTTCGTGTGAGGCCGTAGACATTGTAAACATATGCAAGAAGAGTCAGTGCAGGGTTTAAGGTACAGTGGACAATAAGGAGGACAAACAACCAAGGTTACATGGTCATGGATATGAAGTTTAAAAGTACATATCAAATACCGCAGCAACAGCAGCCATAAATCAAGGTGCAAATGAACAAGCTTGCTTCAGTTAATGCAGAGTGTTAGCTGGTCTTAAATCTCCATTTTTCCTTTATAAATAAAAAAAAAAGCCAGAATGTTTGGCGCTGAAGTCTGTTAATGCACCGATACATCCAAGCTGATGCACTTTTAAGGACTCAGGACATCCAAGTAAGTTATACTGAATTCTCATCAAGGGTACTCAGTGACTTACGAATCACACGGTTCTTCTCATTCAACAAGTTAGTGGTTTCGGTGGACATGCTAGTGGTTGGGTCTTTACTTGTCGATTCTGTTGTCGGCATTTCGACTTCAGGGGTCTGGGGAGAAGTGTCCATTTTGGTTGCTGCTACTGCATTTATGTACTGTGTCCTCGTGATCTGAGCAGAAAGAAAGCCATGCAATTTTATAACACATCTGGTATGCAGGTTCTCTGAGAAATATGGTGGAGACAGGAGGGAAGACTGAACAATTCTCAATTTAATGAGTTAAATATCATCTATTTTTGTCTGCAAACCTCACATAGCGTTTTTATAAATTACTCCCCATCCCAGTTTTATCCCAATTGCTCACCACCTCTCTCAAAGCACTGAATTATGTTGGGGTACAGATCAACACATGGCCACGCTCTGGAAGCTCACCCAAGTGGCTATTATACATGTGTAAGCCTGGTTGACAAGCTACTCAACATTGTACAAGGGACATCAGAGCTGAGCCTGACAATCTTGCCCTCACCTGAAGTCCATACACGTATACTTTGCAGCAGAAGTTAGCAGGCAACCATCAGTGGATGTCTGACCTTTTGCCCTCCTAGCCCAGGACATCAACCATGTCTTTGTCATCTTCCACTGATTTATTGCTCGTCACTTCAATGTAAACCACTGGGTATGTTCAACTGACCTCTGAATTCTTTAGTTTCTGAGGAAAGTCAGTTTTCAACCAGTGTTGGTATCAAACAATCCTAGGTCAGGTGAGTTGCAGCATCCTGTGTCTATCCACAACGTCAGAACAGTAACAGTATTCAAGACTGGCTGTGTGAAGAAGTGTTTGGCAAAACTTGAAAACAAGAAGAGACACCAGAGTCATGTGTGCACCCATCACACACAAGTGATGCAAATGATGGGTTTCAAAGCAATTTGCATCATTCCAATATCTTTATATGAAAAAATGATTTACCAAACACTTTCACAAAAGTCAATGGGGTATAAATTGTCTAGGGTGGTTGTGCAAAGCAAGTGACATTGAATCGGCAGCCCTTTTTGCACTCCCGCTCGATTCTTGTTTCCACTGACCTATACCCCAGTGTCCCTTAAAGGTTCTTTGTTTAAATATGTGCAAGCTATTTGAGAAATCCTAGATAGCTAAAATCTCAAAAACATCCACAGCTAAGGCGATCTGTAACTGTGCACAGATAGGTAGCTGAATTAGGTCATATGAGGAGACAAGAGTAGTGCTGACAGTGGTGTTTATTTTAAATCAAGTACATAATGAAGCTACCAACATAAAACTGATCGTGTTGGTTTCCTGGTCAACAGAATTGATAAAACAACAATTAGCATAATTTGCAAATAGTTAATAGTTTGCAAATCTGCAAACCAACTAGTCTGAATTTCCTGCCATTTGATATAGCTATGACAAATGTCTGCTATGAAACTTTTTTCAGGATCACAAAAATAAATAAAGGTAAGAGAGGTTATTTGGCCTTTCTATCTCATTCTCCCACAGAAACCTCTGGTAATCCATCACTGCATTTATCGGCCTCTTGAGTGATTCCAGAGCATTTGCATCTATTCCTGTACCCTGAATACCATACTCAGTCAAGAAGTGTTTCCTATCAACAGTCCTGAATTTGCTGTTTACGAGTTCTTCCTATGTAACCTGGCACTACAGTTGTGGTTTAACTTGAAATACCATTGAGGATTTATTTTTCCTATTTCACTTAGTACATTATAGACATCTGTAACATCCTCTCTCATTCACCTGCTTTCAAGAACCAACTTATGAGTAAAGTTTAAAAAAAAAGAGGGTTAGAGTTTCCGCTTTGGGCGCAATCGGAGATCCGGGTGCACATTGCGCCCAAAATCGTGCTAGTTTTGGGAAGTGCTCTCCCCCACCACCCAGTGTTTGCTCAAGCTCATTTGCATATCGCCGATTCTAAAACGGGTAGCTTTTTAGAACATAATTTACAAAAAACATATTTTTGCTTCAAAAAATATTCCTTGATATATTTAAGAGTGGTAACTTGGTGCTGTTTGATTAATACAGCTGAAAATGGGTTTATCACAAAAAATAAGCATTTTTAATCAGTGTCTCATCCACCACGTGAGTAACCCGATTTTAAATAACTGATGGTTGATGGTTCTGCATAGTTTTCAGTCACCATTTGCTAGTGATATTGGTGTAGAGCAAATATTCAAAAGCTTTTAAAACGTGCCTATATTTAACGTGTCCTCACACCCAAAAGAACTAGCTTAAGTTAGGCCCGCAAACAGGTGCAATTAGTGGAAACTCGCAATGGTGATTCATTCGATCTGGGCCTCGGTCAGTTTTCGGGGAGGGGCCGGCTTCTAGCGCGATGTTTATTAAACTGGAGCAAAGATTGCGGAAACTCAATTTGTGCTGGACGTAATTTGCGCTTGAAAGTCCACAATCTTTTGCGCTGGTTTGTCTGATTTCGGGCGAATTGCGCTGGAAAAAAACCCAGCGCAACCTATCGCCAATCCTTCATCGTCGCTGGGTCAAAATCCTGGAACTCCCTACCTAACAGCACTGTGGGAAGCACCTTCACCACACGGACTGCAGCGGTTCAAGGCGGCGGCTCACCACCACCTTCTCAAGGGTAATTACGATGGGCAATAAACGCTGGCCTTGCCAGCGACGCCCACATCCCGAGAATGAATGAATAAATAAAAAAACCACCAGGCCAGGCTCTCCAACCTTCAAAGGAGGATCCGTCATCCAAACAGGAATACAAGATAGGCAGTCACTGATGAATTTTAATCATTAAACAGCGAATAAACTGCCTTATGCCATCACACAGTCTACTTTGTAAGGGAAAGCATGCAATTTCCAATGTGTTCCAATGCAGCAATACTTTAAAGTGGAAATTATGCGATTAACCATGAAAAGCAAAGTTCAAGCAGCTTATCAATGTCATCTTCACCTCAAAAGTCATTACTGCCAGAAGATTTATTCCAGTTTTCTTTTTTTTTTGCCAGTGTGGGAATCCTGGTTGGTGGCAATATACAGCAGGCTACCATTCGTAAGTAACAAGACTTTGAAAAACAGTGGCATCAGATCTATTTAATAATTATGCAAGGCAAAATTTGTAGATTTTGTATTTCACCACCTGCAACATGATCCTACCACCAAACTCAGCTTCCCCTCCCCCTCAATCTCCTCTGTTCCAACACAGCTTAATGCAAGCTCAAAAACAATACTGCATCTTTCTCTTCAGCACCCTGCAATCCTCTGGTCTGAACACTGATGTCAGTAACTTCAGACTGGAGCCACAGTCTCATTTTCAAATCTGTTTTAATTTCATACCTAAGCCCTGGATTTTCCATCGCTCTCAATTCCCTCAGGCCTCTCACTTCCTCAGCAGTTCCCACATTCCTCATTTCTTTTAATGATTTTATTTCTTCAATGCCTCTATTACTTGATCTGCGACATAATTTCACTGATGCTTCCTCTTTCTTTGATTGTATTATTCGCCCTTTTCTTTTTGCTCATATTAATATGCCTATCCATAATTTTTCAGTTTTAACGAAGAGTATGAACCTGGAATTTATGTAGACTATCTGCTCTCTCCTCAGATGCCGATTGGCCTGTTGTGTTTTTCCAGTTTTTTCTGTTTTTGTTACTGAAGAAATACTAGCAGGCCTTTATTCAAAATTTCATGCAACAGCCTTAGCGCCAAAAATTTGATGGCTACATTAAGGTTAGTCAAAAGAATGGCCAGATTTTACAGGTCCGGTGACGGCGTACGCGAAAACCAGGAACTTGCGATCTGTCCTTGACAGATCGTCCGCGTGCGCCCCAAAAACACTTTCGCTGGGGCAGAGTTGGGTTATTTGCCCAACTACTGCCCAGCGAATGCCCACGAAACCCCTATGCCTGGTAAAAGCAGGCATAAGGCCTGCTTCGACCAGCGTAAGGGTTAAAATAAATGTTAAATTACATTTTTTTTTTAAATGATTTAAAACATACAAAAATATTTAAAATTAGTTCATGTAAATTTTGGGGCAGAATAAAATATTATTCTTCAAAAAATTAAATTTTTATTTTAAATGCTTAATCAAAGAGAATTTTTAATTAATGTTGAACATGGGAATATTTATTTTTATTAGAATGGCGTTTTATTTGGGGATTTCTCATAAGCTTATGGGGATTCCGTTCGTAAATGGAATCCCCTTAAGCTTATGAGGAATCCCCCTTTCTAATTGGTTGGCCTGGCACACGTGATCCCAGGGATGCTTCCGAACCGCCTGCGTCCTTGGATCTGTGGGTCTTTACGCAGGCGTACGCCTGGAGGCCCAGGACCCGAAGACTCCGGAGACACTGGGCAATTTTGGATTTTTTTTCCCGGTTCGGAGGGGTATTCTTCTGGTACGCCTCTGACCGCAATTTCAGGGCCAATGATTTAGATTTGCACAATTGCCTCAAGCTCACCATCCATGTATAGGGATGCACTGGCCAGAGGGTTGCCATGGCTAACGCAATTATGGCAATATACAGTTTTGTCACTATGCATTATTAAATATGATCAGCTTCCATCCACACAGCGATACAGTTGAAACAACATACTTTTCCAGGATCGTAACACAGAAGGAAGTTTTTACCTTCACAAACTGGAGGTCAGTTAATAGCCGTACAGAGTAGTCTGGAAGATAGCTAGAACTACTCAGGTTTAGCTGGTGGGCACTGCCCCCAAATTCAATCCGTTCTGATCGATTTACTGATTCTGACCTCTGTAATCCGCTGCTGCGAGATGGCGATCGGATGACTGGATAATACATAAAAATTGAAGACAAATAAAATGATACCCTTCAGTTGTTATCTTGCAAATAAGTTTTACGTAAATGCTAGTGCAAAAACGTTATAAAAGATTGGTAAGCTTCTGATAAAACAAAGTAGCTGAATTATATCGACAAAGCTAGCTATCAGCTGATGATCCAAAGTGCTACGATAACCATTACACTTCGAAAATGGTTCCAAGGCTGGTCAGATATGGCTGCTGTTGTAAGCACAATTTCAACATTAAAAACCAGTCTGCTGAGACTTTTCACAGCATTTCTCACTGCTATGCGACCTAGTTATCATAATTTTTTTTTGAAGTGAACTCATCGGTAGCTGAAATCTCATTAAGAAAGTTTGTCTGCACTGCTATTGAGCAACGGTTAACAGCACCATCTATTGGTCAGTAACACTTACAATTTCTCATGACCAGAAACTTTTAAGGGGCCAATTTTCCTGTGATTTCCGCCCGGGGAACGTTTATTCCTCGGGCTCAAAACACAGGAAATAGGGGCAGAAACCCACGATGTCAGAACCACAATAGTCACAAGCTAGGGTTAGTAATTTAAATGAGGTGAAAGGCAATGTTCCTGACCCTTTTACCTCACTTTGCTCAAAGTTGGCCAGTGGGGTGCCCAGAAGAAGTGGGCCTTATGCCCAGCCCCTCTTTGACTGGAGGATCAGAAAGGGGCAGGTAGACACCACCAGGACCCAAACAATTTCTGTAGGGGGCACCTGGCTCGGGATTGGTATGGGAAGCCTTCCAGCTACTATTTTTGGACAGCAGCCAGAAGGCTCCGACCACAGAGTCACTGCTGCTGCTCCTGCAGGCCTCTCAGTTCTGCAGCAACAGCAGACTTTCCTCCCCCACTTACAGGCACCAAGCCTTGCCGGGGGAGCAGGCCTGCAAATGCAGAGGCTCAGGTCAGGCCAGGCACAACACACTACGCCTGACTAGTGCCCAGGTGTAGAGCCCATGGGAAAATCGCCCCCGAATCTCCAACTGGTCATCAGCAAATGTTAAATTTCTACCATCAAAGTGCACTTGGGGAAAAAAAAAAGAGATAAATACATCAAGACCAAAGAAGACTGGCTTGACCATACTCCGTTTTCTCTTGGCTTTCTAGACATTCAATCGGCAAATCTGATGTACAAGGTGCCCAATACCAACACTGTGCTGCTTTATAAACCACACCCAATCAATGAAATCCAAGCTGGCTTCCTATGGAAAAACAAATTGCTTTTTAATCACCACAACTCTGAACCCAGTCAGTAAAAGGCTTAAATGGCTCAATAGGTTCGAACTTGATCCTTTTCTTTCTGGCATCAGTGTTCACATCCATGGAATAAAATCTTCTCCCTCCAACAGTAGTGAAGGACTCTTGTGAATGGAATTTTGTAGCAGCTTGTGGGCAAAATCTAACTCAAAAGGCTACAATGACGGCTGGTGCAGGAAACAGATAAATAAATAAATACCCCTCCTTCTCTTCACTCATCAATGGCAGGGTCTGTCTAAATCCCTTAGCCTCTGCACCTCCCATAAAAGTTACTCCTTTGAACCCAGCTTTTGGTCACCCCTCCTGATCTCTCCTTTGGCTTAGTGTTAGCATTTACTCATGTTTCTGCGACATGCCCTGGGATATCTTCCTGCATTAAAGGCACTATATAAATGCAAGCCTTTGTCGCTGTTGCTTTTCTGAGACTGGCATTAAGGTGCATTGTTGAGGACAGTGTAGGAGTGGTTTTTACTCTGCATTACGCGCAACATCTGAACTGGAAGTGCTTGATGCTGCCTTGGACGATAAATACAGTAAGCAAAGTATTCTGTAGTCTTGCACCAACATCCTTCACCTTAGTGACACAAACTACACATACAAACATTGATAACTGCTAACCACCTCTCGAGCACCACTTCCCACCATTAGAATTGCATTTCTTTTAGAAATAAATGTTTGGGTGGTCAATAGTGGTACTTCTTGCAAATGTTGTGTAACTTTTATTTAAATATACCGACAAAACAAATATCCAGACAGCCCAACTTTTGTTGCAATTAAACATGCCATCACCTTTTAAATAATCCATTTTTTTTTTGTCAGCCAGGTATCGGACGTTAGTGGATTCCCATCACTAGGTTTTAAAATCTCCAAATCAAGCTACTGAGAAATCTGTATGTGTAAAATTTCTGTTTGCCTGCTACATAGTGCACACTTTCCCTTCATAGGGACAGACCCCACTAACTTAAGTTCAGATAGCTTAGGTACAGGTTGGCAGAGCTGAAGCTTTGGGACTCCTAAATATGTGCAGGGATATTGCTGGCATTTAGCCAGCTGAAACCGTGCAGCCTTTTATTACAGAGGAGTGATAAGCATCCCACTGCTTGACTAGCTAGGGACAGCCGTCAGCTTACAGGGTTGTTTGGAGCGGAGTGGGAAGAGTTTCTGGTCCCGGTGGCAGGTCTACCCCTCCATGTTCCACCAGTGAACCAATCTAGCCAGTCAATCATCAACAGTGCCTGGATACCGCAGACATTACTGGTTCAGGTATTGGATTATCAAGTCTGCCAGAGAAGGTTGACTTTGTTACAAACTCTATTGTGAGGCACGTCGTCTTAGAGCCACTTGTACCCCAAAGAATCTTGGTTGCAAGGGAATCTATGGATACGATGACTCTATTGATTGCAAGTGGTATTAATATTGTGTCATATGTTGCCAAATACATTATCAGAGAAATGATCGGTTGTTTCAGGTTGGACCCTGAAATGTTAACATTGTCGTTCAGACACTAACTGACCGATTGTGCCTTTGCATTATTTTCTGCTCTTATTTCGGATTTTCAGCACTCACAACTCTTCTTTCTATTACTGTCTTCTATTTTCTAAAGTACTTACATTACACTTCAAAGGTGCTTCATTAGCTGCAAAGCTCTTTGAGGCGTCCTATGGTCGTGAAAGGCACTATATAAATGCAAGTCTTTCTTTCTTCTTTCTTATACTTACAAACATCTTAAACGTTTTTCTCATAAGCTTTTTAAAGTAAACTGCATAGTTTTTCTCTCCTATAACAAACATGTTCAGTATCATACAATGACATAAAATGGGTATGGTCATATCCAGAAAACATTCACAGATGGCTTCATTCTGAAAGCGGTATTTTTTTTTAAGCTCTTCTAGGGCAAATTGCTAGTGGTGGCTTCATATGGAAGCAAACATCCTTGACAGTGAAAGGTCTTCACTGCTTGGATGAAGCCTGAAATTAAACAATCTACATACAGCAATGTTCTGGGGCTGAACTTCCCTAATAAGGACTCCTGACTCATCATTAACCAATTACTTTACAAAATTAAACAAAATGAGTTTGAGCAATCTCAATTCAGTTTCTAATGGGCATCATCCCACATGACAAAATTGCTCTTAACCTTTCACTAAATTGGCAATCTCATGCAAAAAGCTCACCAGAGAAACAGAAAGTGCCACACTGGTGCAACAGGGGATGTTCTTACGAGGTTGGGGCTGAGGCACATTGTTGAGCCAATGTAGAGGGAACTTTACTTTGCATCTAACTGCATTGTGTCTGACCTGACTTGAGCACAGAAGGAGGGCATTTGATTCCTTGTGCTTCTGCCAATGCTAGCTCTTCAACAGGAGCACTGTTTAATACTCACAAGATAGGTTTAAGATGAAGAAAGCCCTTCAGCCCATTTGATATTGTCCTTCTAGAATACCAACCCTACTGTCTTTCCGTTATGGCACCTAGCAGTTTTTTTTTACTGTGAGGGCACTAAAAATGGAAGGTGCTCCATTCCCCAGCATTAACATTTCTTAATTTTGAACAAAATTCACACAACCGCACAGAGATACTAAAAATACATTTGAATACACATGACAAATTCTTGATTGGTAAATTATGGGGTTCAACCAAATAAATGTGTAACAGTATTTGGCCAACAGAAGCTTATGTAAAGAAAGTAACAGACACATTGACTTGAAGAGTGCTAAGTGTTGGTTATTTTGTTTAGACAAAGAAAGCAAAGAGAGAGACAGACCACACACACACAAAGACTTGTGTCTTTGCATCTTGGCATTAAGCTGTGGAATACTGGTGTACAAATGCTTAATTCATTTGTCTGAAATTCCTTCCTTGCTATTTTAGCCACAGGATGTTGACTTGTTTATTTTAAAACTAACCATTACATTAGCACAGAATTTTCTCTTTCATACAAATATGTTAAGCATTCATATGCTAGCACTCCATGACGCAATCTCAAGGCCAAAGAGAACAGCAGTATGGCAACTGAAAGAAAGCAGACCATTTGGAAGACATCTGGCCTGTAAATTCCCAGGACCCTGTTCCACCAGTATAAGTCCAGCGGAGCAGAACCCCCGCTCACCCTCTACTGCGGCCAGAGGCCTTGTCCCAAATCCCGAGAATGGGGTTATTTGCATAGACAGGGCAGTGGCTGCTGCCCGCAAGGACTCTTCAGCACCGGTGACCTCAGCCTGAGCATGTCACCCCCTTTGACCGTGCAGCAGAGTCCCCCAACGCCTAAACAAAGTCTTTGGCATTCACTGGAGACACTCCCAACTAGAGAAGGTCATTGATCGCCTCCAGGATCTATTAAAGATTTTGGGGCTTCAGAAGGCCTCAAAAGGACTCGTATCATGTCTCAACTGGTGCGAGTTCTGCTAAGGTCTTACAAGGGTGAAAAAGAGAGAGAAGTGCGAGAACTCCCCCCCCCAATTTGCCCCCTTGACGTGACGGTCACAGGCAGAAGATCCACCCACAGCCCCTTGACCAAAATTTGACGGACTGGTCTAAACAGGGTGGCATCCTGGAAGAGCTGAGATCTTTTCCATATTCCAGGATCCCCTCGGGTGTAAATGGAACTTGCAGCCTCTCCAACCCCAGGAATCTCAGGGCAAAAAGTCTACATTCATGAAAGTTAAGCAAGGACAAGAGACAAAGATAATGGGCGAAAGTATGAAAAGCAGAAATAGAAAAATATGCAAAATTATCAGGTGGAAAGAGAGACAAACAAAAATTATTATAGATAAAAGATAGAAAACATGAAACGAGACAGTGAAATTGTGTGGAGAGGGAATTTGGTGAAGTTGGATGCAGATAAATGCGATTTGTGTGTATGTCAGACATAGAAATATTTTTGAATCTATCTAGGAAGAATACAATTATGTAATGAAGCCACAGAAAATTACCTGGGGACCCAGCAAGAGATTCGCCTCTACTGAAAGCAAAGGTTCGAGACACAGAAACGGGCACTACACAAAGACAAGGTAGAAAGGGAGGAAATGTTTTAGGGTCACACAGACACAAAGAAAAAAATTAGTAATCGCAGTTCATGCAAGCCAAATACTCATTAAAACATGATAGAAACCATATTTATCCTAACAAACATACTCCATTAAATGTCTGTAATGCAAAGATTTGAGAAATACCTCATTCTGGTAGAGTTGTTTAATTTTTTTTTAAATCTCATTTATTGTGGGATAAGACTTTTAACAAAATCATTTGACGATATATTCTTTTCATCTCTTTCCTTGGGTTTCCCCACAGAATGCACCATCTCTGGTTGAGGACAGGCGGGTGACCTGTTCCCAGACCTTGAAAGACATGTGGGAGAGTGGCCTAGTGTGATTCTCTCTGATTTTCTCTCTCGTCATCCAAGACTGGGGGGGGGGGCGGGGTGGTGGGAAGAGATTGGGAGGCGGGAAGAGATTGGGAGGCGTTGAAGGAACCTGGCTTCCATTCACCAGCTCCACACAATAACATGGATAAGATTGTTGCCACGTGAAAGATCACAGTTGCAAACCAACAGTGCATGAGGGGTCCAATACACTGCACCATCACATCGCACTATAACCCGCGGACATGGAAGCCCCTTTTCCTTTTTTACTGCTGCCGAACCAATTCACTTAATCACATACACAGACTGGCCTGAACTGCGTGATGTTCCCAGTGTCTGTTCCTCCAAACAATTATTTCCTTCTTTCCCTCCCTCTGCTCAACCCTGTGACTATTTATCCTTCATATGCTGTAGGAGCATAGCCTAGCTTGATAGAATAAGGTTTCCTCAAAACTAACTATGCATATAAAAGTGTCTTCATGACACTGTAAATGGCAGTACTACAGAAGGACTCCTACTCCCACAACACAAAAAGCTCTACATCCTGCATAACAGCACCTTTTAATTTTAAACTGGAGCCAAACTAAAACTTAAATAACTAGCGTTAGGCCCCTTAAATAATCAAGTTTTCCTTATTGGCCTCAGTTTTGCTAGGGCTCCTTGGTGCCATAGTCAGTCAAATGCTGCCTTACTTTTGAAGACAGCTATCCTCACCTCTCCTTAGCGATAAGTAGTTAATTAAGTTAGTTTAGCTTTAGTTTAAAATTAAATGGTGCTGGAGTCATACCTGACATAAAGGAAGATGGTCATAGTTGTTGGAGACCAATCATTACAGCCCAGGATATCACTGCAGGAGGCCTCGGCCCCAGCCCAACCATCTTCAACTGCTTCATCAATGGCCTTCCCTGCATCACAAGGTCAGCAGTGGCGCTGTTCGCTGCTGATTTGGTGGCATTCAGTGCGCTATTCACAACTCCTATGATAATGAAGCAGTCCATGCCACATGAACAAGAGAAAAAGCCCAGCCATCTCCCCCAACCTTCAACGACATCACCATCGCTGTGCTTCCCCCACTATCAATAGGCCATAATTTGCTTTAGTGGGGCATCTAACGGCGTCTGCCGCTAGTTAGACGTGTCCTTGCATGTTTAGATTTTTAATTTTTTGCGTGGCAAGTTGCTGAAAGTGCAAGCTGATAACGTCACAGCGAGGGAAACAGGGCATCTGGGAGCTGAGTGAACAGGGCAAGTAACTGTGTTTCCCCTTAACCAATCAGATTGAGAAATAAACAGCACAAGGACTGAGAAGGAAGTGTAAATTAGAGTGGGTGAATTCAATGTCAAAACTTTTGGATATTTGTGTTTAACCATGCATCTGCCCCTCACCTGAAGTTGCTGTATCATTTGCGCATAAATAACGGTGAGTGCCATTAGCCTCAACATTATTTTGAAAGCAAATTATGGCCCAATATCTTGGGGCTCACCACTGACTAGAACCTTAACTGGACCAGTTATATCAACAGCGTGCTACAAGAGCAGGACAGAGGCTGCATACTCTGTGACAAGTGGCTCACCTCCCGACTCCTCAAAGCCGCTCCACCATCTAGAAGGCTTGTCAGGAGTGTGATGGAATACTCACCACTCACCTGGATGGGTGCAGCCATCAAGCAGCTTGACACCACCTAGGACAGAACAGTTTTCTTCATCGGTGCTCCTGCCACTGGACTCAATATCCACCCCCTCCATCACCAACAAACTACGGCTACAGTATGCATGATCTACAAGAAGGCACTGCAGCAATTTAACAAAGTTATTTCAAGAGAGCGAGAACATGTCTCATCACGCCCTCAAGACATCCCAAAACACTTCACTTCCAATTAATTATTTTTTGAAGTGTAACCACTGTTATGTAGGAGCAAAGTAGTACAAATTTAGGAGAAGGGGCTCCCGTTAAGTGCTGTAACATCACCAACATGCCAAAAGTGATGTGTACTGCAGTTAAATCTAGACAATAATGTGTGAGGACTGCTCCATGTGGCAGCCTTGCATGTGCGATCAATTGGAACCTGGTTGGAAAAACCCCAGAAAGCATCCGTAGATGCAAGGACTGCCCCTAAACCTGCTCCTTGGGCTCCCTCCCAGCAAGGTGAAGCGCTTTCATATGCATGTAATTGGCTATCCGCTGATACTGCTGTGCCTTGGGTCTTGGTACAACAGAAAATTAATAACTGTCGAGACTGCTTATAATCCAAGAGATCGACTAGCATCTAATAAAACCATTGGCAGCTAACCAAAAACATTCTACCCGCTTCATACATTCAAAAACTGCAGGACTTCTGCAACATAATATGCCTATAATTTATAAAATATATTTTTATTTTGTAATTTATTGATTTTCTGGTGTTTGCATTTGTTCCAGAAATAAGAGCGCGAAGCACACGGTGTGATACTATTAGCTAATGGCTTAATACAAATTTCCTCTTCTGCTGTTTAATGAAAGGTGTTAACTCATTTAAATAATTAGATTAAATAAATGGATTAACACCTTTATTGAAATAGCAAACTAAGGAATTTCATATGAAAGCACTAACGTGTTTGTTACTAATATTCCACAGTGCAATTTCAACTCAAACAATTTTTTTTAAAAAAACATCCTGGTCAGAAATGATTTGCTGTTACTTGCTCGGTCAGTCTGTGTAACTCTGCGTCTGCAACAGTGACCAATAGTGGCCATAATACTGAGCAGAACCAAATGACCATTTAATGGATAGTCTGCTATTAATCTCAGAGCAATGTAGGAAACGTGAAAATGGTTCAAAATGGCGTCACCAAAAATATAGCAGCAATTTGGTGACTCATATCATAATAGGAAGGTAGATTGAAGCCGGTGACGGAATAGTGTAGTTTTAACAAGTGAATGCAAAGATAGTAATGTAAACTGTACAGGAGACAACGTGAGTAATAAAAGGTGCATTAGCAAGAGATTGAGATTGTGAGTTAGATGCAGAGAAAGACTGCAAATAAACAAACTTTGTATAGCAGAGAATAAAAATTTGGATGCAATTTGGGGAAAGTCAAAGGCTGTGGTTGCCTTCGAGAGAAAGGGGAAGCGGGAGAGGGAGAGGGAGAGAGAAGGAGAAAATAAAAAGGACAGGTAAAGAGGCATCTCCCTCAGGCACTAGTCCAGTTCTTTTCTAATTTGGCAACATCTCAAGAGAGAAAGGAAATGTATCAATAAATTATGATGATCTTCATATTCATTAACAGTGTTAAGAAGAACTGTCTGCAGTAATTCATTAGCGGTTGTTAAGTTAAATCACGCAGGGACACCACAGCTACCCCAGCTCCCCTGTTGTGCAATCATCCTGCCCATTGAATATGGACTTTTGCAGCTCGTGTAATGATTGCAGGATTCAAGTGAAACTGCTCCAGGTGATGCCAAGGGTGATGGAAATTCATGTACCATCGAAGTGGCACGGCAATGGTATTGTCAGAATTTAAATATATGCTTGCACTATCCAACACACATTCAAACTTAAAATTTAGATTGCCGTCCAGTAATTAAGTTAAAACATGAGGTAAGTTTCGTGAGGTCCCATCAGTCGGTGTGGTCTTGCACAGCTGGCAGTATCGCAAAATTGTAGGTGATTGTCCAAACAAACATTGAAACTACAAAATGTACCCTTGTGTTTTGGGGTACCAGCTTCATGATAAAGTACTGTAAATCAGCTAAGTTTCATGTGATAACATTTTTCTGAAATTAAGCTTAATGGAAGTTTGCACAGCTTTAATTTTGTGCCTGGCCTTTTTCGAACAATTTGACAATAAGTGCAACCATCAAATTTTTGCAATGAAGGACAGGCATGATAGTATGGCCATGGGAAAATTATTCTATTTACAGTATTTGAGGAGAAAGAGCAATCCTTTTTTAATACGTCACCTACAAAAATGTGATGCAGTTTGGCAGAATTGTGATAGTAAATATGGTTGGTCAAATGTTTCTTCATGAAAATGGAGTGTCCAGTAAAAAAAAAATCTAAAAATAATTCTCAAGTCTTTCAGTGAATATTAATTTGGTATTAAACAGTGACTACTAGATTAGTGCTGCTGTGTGAGTGATTGCAGCAACAGCTGGAGCATTCTGCAAGAGGTTCACCTCCATGTGGCCATAGGGTGAGGTCAGAAACTACAGATAGATATTTGTTGCATCAATTTACACTGCAAAGTGCAACATTTTATAAAAGCAAGACAGAAAATGCTGGCAATACACAGTAAGTCTGTGAGCGCCTGAAAAGATAGGATAACATTTCGGGTGTAGACTCTTCGTCATTTCTCAGACTCCGATGGACCTGCTGTGTTTCACCAGCATTTTGTGTTGTTATTTCAGATTTACAGTATTCACGGTCATTTTGCTTTGTATGTGACAGTAATGCTAAACCGAAGTGTACGGAAAGGATCTTGGGATTTTTCCATACAGACCAGAAGGTCACAGATTTTATTCTCAGTCTCTACTGGGATGACGGCTGGGGTGCTATAATTGGCTTTGGTGCCCCTAGACTAAGGATGGAACAGTCAGCCAGGGGTCTCACTCCATATTGCTATCCAATGATCCCCATATGGACATCATGTGGGGACAGCTTGGCTGTGATGCCCGGCCACGGTAAAATAGCCTGCTAACATTCAATGTGTAATTTCACACTTGAAGAGCGCCCCCTTTTCATGAAGTGCTGGAGGACTCTTGTGGAACTGCATCACAAGAGGCATTAACATCTTCAAAAGAGGAAAATAAAGAAAACTGCCCAAAAAATATTAAGAATTGTAAGCAGTTAGCTTTACATAAAAAGCTGCTGCTGAGTTTTATTTCTGAACTAATTCTTTTGAAGGGCTCCTTTGTTGAGCAATATGTGCAATGGTTTCAATTGAGGATTGCACTGGAAGTATGTAGGGTGAGAGGAATATCTTCCAATAGCACATTTGCTCCAGTAATACTCCTTTAAGTGTTTACGACTAACACATAGGGCGCGATCTTGCCAGCCCTGGGGAGGCGGGTATGGAGGCGGGACTGCCGGGAAAATGGCAGAATTTGGGGGCGGGTGCCCAACCCGTCCCCAACCCACCTCCATGCCATCTTCCCAGGAGGCAGGTAGCCGTCCCGCGCCGGGTCCCGTCTCCTTGGAGGCAGGAAGGGATTAAAGCCTATTAACTGCCTGTTAATAGGTAGTTAACAGGCAGAAAATAGGATTATCCCCTTTTTGCCCTCACAAGTGCGGGCTTCCCGAAGGCTCCGAAACCCGCCAGGTCAGTGAGGCGAGTAGTGGGTCTGCGGGGGTCGGGGGTGCAAAAGTGTGCTGTGAAGGTAAGTGATGGGTGCAAGCGTGGAGAGGTGAGTATCTGAGGTAAGTGCAAAGTGTTAGTAAAAGCGTACTTACCTTTGTTTCTTCCTGCACGCGTCAGTCGGTGTGTATGCGGAGAGTCTCGCACCTCCGTGTTGGAGATGACAGATGGCCGTTGCATTCTCCAATGCAACAACCATCTCATTTCTGCAAAAGAAAGCTGGACGGGCTTAACAAGGTCAATCAAGGGAAAATAGCATGGGTTGGCCAGAAGTTGTTGGAGGCGGGACTGAAACCCGACAAGTGGGAGTCCAGCCTCCAAAAGCTCCCCATTGCCAAAATCACCCCCTCAGAAGCGGACCCATTTAAAAAACTTCCTCATAGCAACTTGCTCCTTTTACCTGTTACCCCAAATCAAGGAGGCTGAACCAGGGGTGAAGTGCAAAGGTTAGCAGCTCAAGTACAAAGTGAACTCTACTGAAAAGTGTTTCTCATGTGAAAACTTGTTCCATTCCAGTATAATTTTCAATTGGGAAAATTAAAACAACCACCTTGTAGGCAAAAATCACAACGTACTGTAACCAATTTTAATACATTATAGTGCTAGGTTACTATAGTCAATGACATAGAAAAGATGATCACAATCAGCGTTCGGTCTAATGGGCATGATGTTATTGATTTGTTATCAGTGTGCAGCGAGCTCCCGCAACATCAAATTTGTAGGGAACTCAAAGATATGACAACAAGGCTAAAATGGAAAATGGGCAGTTTAGGCATGCCCATTAAGTAAAAATAAAATATTAGAAGACGATGGCCTACTAGCAATCAAAGCAAAATGTGGCAAAAAGTCACAATGGCCATCACCTCTGATGCAAGTTGGATACATTTGCCAACTGAGCTATTTATATCTACACTAGACTGCCATTGAAAACCACAGAAAAAAAGTTAGAAAGAGTCCCACATAATACACACTGCAGCCTATATAGCTTCTCTATTAGGCATGGAGTCAAATAACATTTAACATTAGAGATTATGGAATATCATTCTGCGTCATGTTGAGAGGCCATGTTTCCAATTTTCTCCTGAAGCTGTTGGCTTCTTCCCAGAAAATGGTTTCAAATGTGTCAGTCACATTCTGGTACTTTGCCCAAGTTGTCATTATTCATGTGTAAGGCTTGACAATGAGCATCAGCAGGCTACCTGACTGTAGCAGACATCACAGCTGAGACCAATCCAGTCCTCATCTGATCAAAAGCAGAAAGCCTCGCTGATTTTTCTCTCCTAACCCAGAGAGCTGATGCCAATGGCAGTGGCCCAAGTACTGCCCTGGATGAGATCAGCTAATACAGCATAGCCCGGGAATCAGATCTGGAGTCTTCCTCATCTGAATGGCTCAGCTACTTGCTGGATAATGCAGAAAAGCTATCAAAGGAAATCTTCAATTAGCTTTAAATAGCATTTTGTTTAATTATGCAGTTAGGCAAGTGATTTACAAAATGATTTTAAAGTATTTCACATGGCGGGGGGGGGGGGGGGGTGTGGTAATTAGGTCACATGCATTGGTACCCCCTTCCCTAATTGAAGATAACAGGAACGTAAAGTGAGCATGCTTATGGCATCCTGCGTGAGGAAGGTGGGAATTTTTGATGCCCTCTTCTACTCCCATAGTTAGGTCAATGGAAGAATATGCAGCGATTTGTGCTAAACTAAAATTTCCGCAGACAGCACAGGTTTTCACGGAAAAGGCACACCCCAGCAAGATGTTAAAATTAGAGTATCTGCTCCATTGGCCCACAGCTACTGATCAAGCAATGAACAATTTCATTTAATTAGCTGTCCCTTAGCAGCCAGCACAAAATAATGTGATCCTGTGCACCAAGTCATTCACAAGATAATTATGGATGAGGAAGGTCCTTCAGTCCATCGGAATTCATCCATCAGAGCTGTTAAAGATTTTCAGCATTTGGAAGAATCTGCTCCCCTCTCCCCTCCAAATTAATAGTGTAACAGTACACAATTTACACTATCCTGGAGTGTCTCCAGGCAACAAAATTATTACAGCAGATACCAGTTTCATGGCAATAATGATATGAGTGTACACTCTTCACCTCATATTGAAAAGGGCCGATCATAATTTACATTGAGCAGACTCCTCTACATACACTATACGTTCACTGTTCATTATTTACACTACACTTTTAGGAAAGGCACTTTTATGAAAAAAGAATAATGTGGATAGTCACTAATAATTTTAGTTTCATTTAATATTTTGATTCATGTTTTTGAACTGCTGTCTCTCGCTCAATGATTTCAGTCTTTCCTAGAACCAGGCTCTGCACCTTTACTGAAGTCTGCTGTTGAAGGCAGTGCAGGACCCAGGTTAGCAATCACACCAATTGCAGTAATCTCTATACAGGACTTTATGTATAAGATTACTACGATTCTCAATCAAATAGCACAAGAAGCTTTTACAGACTAAAATGAATGTAAGTATTGAACTAAAGCATACCAAGAATCTTACGAATTAGGACTGAAATAGTAGCACTGCTCAATAAACTATCATACAGGTCCTTCACAGTAACAAAGGGTGAATAACTTATTTTGAATCTGCTGATGGCGAAATGAAGTTGAATAGTCAGTTTTGCAACTTTCTGGGTAAAATAATGCAGATGGAAGCCTTTTTCCTTACTCTCCTGCACAATACTTTGTTGCAAACCAATTCCTCCTTAGGTCAGGATTAAGAGGCAAGGCCTAGAAATTCCAGCCCATTTTGGATGCAGAATAATTATACTTTGGGATGGAACTAGTTACCACTGGGTTTTATGCCCTTTCCTGGCCTCTGAATAATTCTATCGGAGAAGAGCAGGGGGTGCTCCTTCCACCCTCTACCCCGCCCCCTGTTATGACATCACATTTGGAGGCAGAACAGGTGGGATACCTGACTCTGCATACTTCATCCATTTTCTTTCTCTGTATGTCATTGTCTCTGCATAGCTCATTCTCTCTTTTTTCTCCCATCTCCTATGGAGCCCTGAAACCAAGGGCGCAAAGCAGGCAACAAAAAATGGGGTACGACTCAGGTCTGGAACTGGAGTGATTGGTGCGGGGAGAGGGGCAGTCACGCAGAAAGGGTGTGGGAGTTGATTCGCCGGGATTCGCTTCTACTCCAACTAGATAATCTTCTGGTGCTGTTGCATAGCTGTGACTAGTACTGGCATGTCTGGGAGCTGCTGCAATACGTGCAGGCGAAAGAGAAACCGAGCTGAGGCTGGGACCGGAGCTGGGAGTGATTGGGAGGCCTGTACCTGTGAGGAAGCGGGTATGCAAGGGCCATTGACCTGGAGTTCAGAGCAATGTCCCCTCTAAGCTGCACGGCCGCACAGTAATGGGAAAGGTCCCACACAGGCCACTCACCGGCTTTTCCATTGTAAATACTGGGCGTGCGCAGAAATTTAAAGGGACTGCGCATTAAAAGAAACAGGCCGCGCAGAAAAAAAGCGCAGCTTACAGGGAACATTGGTTCTGAGAGAAGGAGAAAGCTGGGGTCCGGTTCCTGGAGCTTCAACTCCATTGCTGCTATTATATTCTAATTGTGACACGAAAAATGGCTTAAAAACAGTCTTTCCAATCTTCTCCCTGAACCTATACAACATTAAAACGTGAAACTGTATCATAAATGAAGGATCGCTGTGTGTTATAGTTAAACATTTATCTAGATATTTTCACAAAGTACATACAACATAACATACAGAAGTCATTACTATTATGGTAACTCATTTCAAAATAAAGAAATCAAACAATTTAAATGTTCAATACAGAAAAGTATTTTTCCTATTTTTCTAATGCTACTGGTCTATTTATTGTCTTAATAATATGAAGTTGGTTTTCCTTTTTAAAAAAAACTATAAATATTTCTTTAAAAAACTTATTGAAGGATGGATTTAAACAATTTCAAATAAGGACTACTGCTCTGAAATGATTCCATGGGATACAAGCTTTATATGGGATTCCTCTCTCCGTTACTTTAACAGAGACATTAATCAGTTTATTTTAAACAGTCTGAAGCAATATGATACATGCAGTCCCCACCAGTTACACCGTCCTCGCTTATCACGGACAACCGCCTATATCAGGCAAACGACGCTAACCATTTGTCATCACCATACGTGTCGATTACAAAGGCGCAGCTTAAAACGTATTAAGCGCGTTGACAATTTCCTGAATTTCAGTACTTACCGACTTTTAAAAGCCGATTTTTTTTTTTCATGACTGCATCTGATCAACATCTCACTTTGCAACATAAACAGGCAGATGTTAGAACCGCAGAGATATAAATAGAACCAAGACAATGTAGCAAAGGTTGACCTGATCTCACGTTAAACGCATCAGCTGACCGAAGCTGTCCGAAGTCTCCGCTGCCTCCCATAGTTGTTAAAAGTTAACAGTGCAAACAGCTGCTGGAGACTTCAGGCAGCTTCAATCAGTTGTTTGCCTTGTTAACAAGTACGAGAGGCAGTCGGAAAGTACAGCCCCGACACCTTCAGTCACACCACCCCCTCCACCCCGGCAGACATAAGAAATATTATTCAAAAGATGTAAAACCATCACACAACCCATTTTCAATTTTTAGTAAAATATAGGTATTAAAATATTAAATATGCCCTTTCTTAAAATGGAGTTCAAGTAAGCCAAGCAAAATGAACTATGATGGTTGTAGGAACTCATTTGAAGCTGGTAGAGTATGCTCTCAACTCCTACAAACAGCTTAAAATAAATACTCTAAAATGGTATTATAAACTTGTTAAAAAGAGAAAATTCTACCTGAGGAAACCGCAGTTGTGAGTGCAGGGACTCCATAATAAGTGAAAGCTCCATTTTCAAATTTCAAGGCTTCTTTGCTTATTTCAACTTCCACCTTTCCCTGCATGAAACAATCAGTGCATAGGATTACATAGGATATACGGCACAGAAACAGGCCATTCGGCCCAACCAGTCCATGCCGACGTTTATGCTCCACACGAGCCTCCTCCCGTCTTTCCTCATCTAAATCTATCAGCATAACCCTCTATTCCCTTCTCCCTCATGCTTGTCTAGCCTCCCCTTAAATGCATCCATACTATTCACTTCAACCACTCCCTGTGGTAGCGAGTTCCACATTCTCACCACTCTCTGGGTAAAGAAGTTTCTTCTGAATTCCCGATTGGATTTCTTGGTAACCATCTTATATTGATGGCCTCTAGTTATGCTCTTCCCCACAAGTGGAAACATTCTCTCTGTATCCACTCTTTCATAATTTTAAAGACCTCTATTAGGTCACCCCTCAGCCTTCTTTTTTCCAAGAGAAAAGAGACCCAGCCTGTTCATCCTTTCCTGATATGTATACCCTCGCATTTCTGGTATCATCCTTGTAAATCTTCTCTGCACCCTCTCCAGTGCCTCTATATCCTTTTTATAATATGGCGACCAGAACTGTACGCAGTACTCCAAGTGTAGTCTAACCAAGGTTCGATACAGGTTTAGCATAACTTCCCTACTTTTCAATTCTATCCTTCTAGAAATAAACCCTAGTGCTTGGTTTGCTTTTTTTATGGCCTTGCTAACCTGTGTCACAACTTTGTGATGTGTGTATTTGTATTCCTAGATCCCTTTGTTCCTCTACCCCACCTAGACTTGCACCCTCCAAGTGATACGTGATCTCCCTATTCTTCCTACCAAAATGTAATAGCTCACATTTATCGGTGTTGAACTTTAATAAACTTACAGAATGGGCATATAATTGATGTCCTCCTGTAACTTGTTGCAGTCCTCCTCAGTATTGATTATCCCCCCCAATTTGGTGTCATCCGCAAATTTAGAAATTGTGTTGTTGATTCCCAAGTCTAAATCATTAATGTAAATTGTGAACAGCAGTGGTCCCAGCACTGATCCTTGTGGAACGCCACTACCTACCCTATGCCACTGTGAATAGCTACCCTTTACTCCTACTCTCTGCTTTCTGTCCTGAAGCTAGCCAGCAATCCATTCTGCTACTTGTCCCCGGACTCCGCATTCTCTGACCTTGTTCATCAGTCTATTATGGGATACCTTATCGAAGGCCTTTTGAAAATCTAGATAAATTACATCTACTACATTACCATTGTCTACTCTCTGTTACTGCTTCAAAAAATTCAATAAGGTTGGTCAAGCAAGACTTTCCCTTTTGAAATCCATGTTGACTATTCATTATTATATTTTTGGTTTCTGGATATTCTTCTATTTTCTCCTTTAGTAGGGATTCCATTATTTTTCCTACCACCAATGTTAAGCTGACTGGTCTATAATTCCCTGGACATGTTCTATCCCCCTTCTTATATATCGGTATTACGTTAGCTATCCGCCAGTCCTCTGGCACTACACCTTTTTCTAATGAATTATTAAATATGTGTAGTAATGCCTCTGCTATCTCTCCCCTAGATTCTCTTAAAATGTGTGGATGCGTGGATTGTATCCTCTTTGAGTTTGATTTATTTAATATATCCCCTTTTTTATTTTAAATGCACTTCTCATTACTAATCTCATCATCCAATGTCATGTTCACCTGTTCTATCTCCCAGATAAATACTGAAGCAAAATAATGATTTAATATTTCTGCCATCTCTATCGTTACCTGTCGTATTATCCTGACTATCCCTTAACGGTCCTATTCCCATCCCAACCTTCCTTTTTTAATTCATGTGCCTATAAAATATTTTACTAGTTTGTTTTATGTTCCTTGATAACTTAATTTCATAGTTCCTCTTTGCCTCCCTAATTGTTTTTTTGACTTCTCTCCTAATCTTTTCGTATTCTCTCTTATTATACACTCCCCTGCTGTCTATGTACTTAATGTATGCCTCTTTCCTTAGCCTCAATTGTTCCCTTATGGCTTTATTCATCCATGGCGTTTCGTTTGTTTTTTTCCTTTTAGCGGAATATATTTTCCTGCACTCTGTTGAACACCGTTTTAAATGTTTCCCATTGCCGTTCTACATCGTTGTTTGCCAATATTGTTGCCCATTTTTTCTCCCCAAATTCTATTCTCGGCCCCATAAAATCAGCTTTTCTCCAATCTATTAACCTGGTTTGTGTCATACTTTATGTCCTTCTCAATTATCATCTTAAAGCATATTACATTATGGTCACTATAGCCTATATGTTCCCCTGCCTTTACTTGTCTTATCTGCTCTGGTTCATTCCCCATTACTAGATCCAATATCGAATCCTCCCTTGTTGGGCTTTTTACATACTGGGTTAGAAAGGAGTCCTGTACACATTGTAGGAACTCCATTCCCTTATCCCCTTTACCTACCTCTTCTGTCCAATTAATATCGGGGTAGTTGAAATCCCCCATGATTATTATTCTATGTTTTTTTACTAATTTCACTAATTTGTCTGCATATTTCTTCCTCCACCTGCCTTCTACTATTAGGTGGACTGTAGACTACGTTCATTAGTGTGATTGATCCTTTATTATCTTTTATCTCTATCCATATGGATTCTATTTTTGTCTTCCCGATATCTGCGTCACTTTTTTCTACTGCCATTATGTTATCCCTAATAAGTACAACTACTCCACCTCCCTTTTTTCCCCTCCCTATCTTTTCTAAATATGTTATACCCTGCAATGTTTAATTCCCAGTCCTGATTTTTCTGTAGCCATGTCTCAGTAATCCCTACTATATCTGGTTCCTCACAACGTATGATTGCCTCTACCTCCCCAGTTTTATTACGGACACTGTGTGCATTGCTGTACACACAGTTTAACTCATTTTTAATAGGATTTCCTCTCACTTTATGTTTAACCATCTTTTTAGACTTCTGTTCTATAACTCTATTTATTCTCTTGCCATGAATGTTCACCCTTACTTTATTCTTTCCTGTGCTCTCTTTTCCTGTTTTGTTTATATTTAGGCTGGTTACATTTCTTGTAGATCCCTTCCCTCATCTTACTAGTTTAAAGCCTTTGCCACTTCCCTATTTACCCTTCCTGCTAGGACATGGGTCCCATCCCGGTTCAGGTGGAGCCCGTCCCATCGGTACAGCTCCTTCCTGTCCCAGAACTGGTGCCAGTGTCCCATGAAAAGGAACCCCTCTTTCCCACACCAGCCCTTTAGCTACATGTTAATTCTCCTGATCTGTCTGCTTCTATGCCAATTTGCACGTGGCTCAGGCAATAATCCAGAGATTATTACCCTCAAGTTCCTGCTTTTTAATTTAGATCCTAACTCCTGATACTCTTTCAGCAGGACCTCCTCCCTGTTCCTACCTATGTAGTTTGTTCCAACATGGACCACGACAACTGGATTTCCACCCTCCCTTTCCAAGTTCCTCTCGAGCCGTCATGAGATATCCCTTACCCTGGCACAGGTAGGCAACACACCCGTCGGGATTCTCGTTCTTGGCTGCAGAGGAAGCTATCTATCCCCCTAATTATAGAGTCCCCTATCACTACCACATTCCTATTCTGCTCTCTCTCCCCCCCCCCCGGCCTTGGACAGCCTTCTGAGCCACGGTGCCTTGGTCTGCATTGTGGCTGTCCTCCCTGCAGTCTTTCTCCTTGTCCTCACAGGTAGCGAGTACATCGTACCTATTGGATAGGACCAGTGTCTGCAGGACCTCCTTCTCAACCGCTCCTAAATCCCCGCTATCCATTTCCCTAACGGTTACACCCTCCCTTTCCTGAACCTGTGCTTTCCTCTGGGGTGTGACTGTATTCTGGATAAAACTGTCCAGAAATTCCTCCCCCTCCCTTATGTGTCGGAGTGTCTCCAACTCGCACTCCAGCTCAATGACACTGAGCCGGAGAGATTCGAGATGGAGACATCTCCTGCAGATGTGCTTGCTTGGGACAGTCTCGCTGTCCATAAATTCCAACATACTGCAGTCCAGACACACAACTTGCCCTGCCATATCTTAGTCTAGCCTTATTTTATTTATTTAATTAGTTAAAGTCTTTAATCAATGATTATTTAGTTATATTAATTAGTTTAACTAGTTAAGCTATACATTTAATACAGTATGTTATAGTTTCCCACTCCTAGTTTAAAACACTGTCCTAGATTAGAGAGAAAAAAACCTTAATACTCACCAACCAATTGCATGAAGTCACATTTATATGTGACACATTAGCAAGCACTGCGATAGGCAGTCAGTGTGTCAATAATTCTGGTTACTCCTATTTAATTTATCCTGCTCACTCCTTTAAATTCCATCCAACCACCCATTTTGAATCCCTATACATCACTTGGTCTTCATATTGCATTCTTCTATTTCCTGAGAAAAGTAATTAGCCTTCAGTTTTCACCTCCTCCCGTGACCAAGGTCAGAAAGTTAAGTAGTTGACTTGCAGGTGCAAATTCACATTTTGCCACTCAAACCTCCCACATTCCTTTTATTGGCCATCCATCACGACTAGAGTCTAGCCTCCTACCTCAGCTAGAAAGAGAGCCATACTGCATACAGTGAGACTTCCTAATATTGAGAGATGACAAATTTCTGAAGAGCAAGGGGATTGAGAAGGTTGGTAAGTGAGACTGAGATCAATCAAAAAGAAATGGGCTTGCTTGACTTAATGTCCATAAAATTCTTCATGCTCTGATCTGAAAGCAAGATTAGGAACTCCCACACACTGCAGAATTTTATTTGAAGAAGAAATGTTTGCCAGGACACCAGAGAAGGCAACATTCAAAGACCGGGAGAGAAGAAAAGAATAATCAGAAGTCATATCACAGGATTATGCTTTGGCACCTCCAAGCATCTGACTTTTGGTTTATGGTCAGCACTGTGAACTTATGGACTTGCTTTGTTCCATCAGATTCTTTTTTTCTGCTAACAACATGCACTGTGATGCCACTGAAGTATGATAATATCCACACTTAATGATGAACAATTTGGACATAATCATTCCGCGTTTGTTAAGATCATTTGCAGAGCTCCCTCAATGGTCAATTTGCTAAAGGCACCACTCACTGTACTACTAAGCCATACATACCAGAAGACCCCAGGTTTGATCTCCACTCTGTGCTGAACGAGCTGATCACAGCCAAGGGAAAGTTAACATTGCTACAATTGGACTCAGCACCCAGTGGGTGGAATTAATCAGAATTCCTACTCCTGATTGCTATCCAGCAACCACTGCCAGAAAGTGTCTATCTCTGTGTGTTGATCGAGAACGCAAGAGAGTTTGGCTGTGATACCCTACATAATTAAAACACACTCACATATGGGCACTTAGACGCAGTACCAGATGGCTACCAATACCCATGGAACCATACACCAGCAAAAAAGGACAGAATATTGTGGGGAGGAAATATATTTTAACATTTCCAATTGATTACTAGTAAGTCAGATTGCCACTATATATCACAGCAAGCAGTTAGAATTGAACATCCCAACCGTAACATTAGACTGACATCTGGAAGTTTCAGCCAATTACCTTCAGGGGCCAAGGACGTTTCTTTGCTTAGAAATCTTACCTATGGATATTCACCTCCTGGAGGAAATTAAATACAGTAAGTTAATGGAATAATCTCCAAGAGTTCACATTCTAATTAAAGGAACAGGCTCAGTAGGTCAAACGATATTTTATTGTCTCATACTTCTATTTCTATCTACAGCTTTCTAGACACTTTTATATACATGAAATACATTGTAATGCATCAGTGCTCCATACATCTCAAAACCATGTCAGAGCGAGGGATTCAGATAGGGACGTACCTGTAGGATAAGTACAAAGTAGTCAACAGATCTATTCCGCTGGTAGAGATAGTGGTCAGAGGACAATTTGTGTTTCTCATCATACTTTAACTCACACATGACATCAGGATATTTGAGAAGTCTGAGCAGAATCTTCTCCGATACATGTATGGTTTTAAAAGGTTCCACCTCTATCCAAATGAGAAGAAAACAATTAACTTGGTTCGATAATGTGACCTTGAATCTGTCTTTAGTATTACTGTGACATCACCATGCTTCCTGAATTCAAACACAAAAATAAAATTGTGCTAATTTTGACCTAATTCCTCCCAATCAACAAACTTTCTTCTTCGGCATAGAGTCTACTCTTAATTTGAAGTCATTTAATTCAAATTATCTGTTGTTTTGAATCTTTTTAAAGCACAAAATGCCTCCTGTGCCATTTTATTTACATTAATTAATTGAATAATTAAAATATTTTCATGCAAAATGCAACGTTAAATTATCAGGAGTAGACTATAGTTTCTTTCGTGAAAGCAAAACGAAAACTTTACAACGTCCCAGAAGTTAAATTGCACAGCATTGTTTCAAGACTACAACTGGTCTGATTAGAACAGAACCAACAACTGGTGAGTAGTGAAAAAATAAAACTGTTCTGATGTGAGGGGCAACAAAGTGCACAATGGGAGAAAAAGAACTAAGGACACAGTCCAGGATGAGGATGAGATTTGCATTTATATAGCATCTTAGCATGTCTCAAAGCACTTTACATACAGTGAATTGTAGAAAACTGAGTGTGGGAAGGTCACCTGGCCAAGATGACTGCATATGGCATGAAGCTCTTAAAAAGGCAACATCACATCATGATTTTATTTCCCTTCTATAAGGCCAAAGTTTCTATTTGTATGTAGAACTTGAATGAATTAGGAAGAATGTTGGTTGCTGAACACACAAAAGACTAACATTTTGCACTGGGATGCCAAGGGGCAAGCCAGCAATGTTCCCCCTAATTCTTTTTTGGGTGCACGGTCCCTTTAACGGGCTGCACAGCCCATTCAAAATTTCACACATGCACGAAATCTCACATTTGAGAAGCCGGTCCCTGGCTGCGCAGCCTAGCGGGAACACTGCAAGCCAGAACTTACCCTGGTCTAACACATGATTCAATAACCTTGCTTCAGAAGGTGATGGTTAACTGTGTTTGAATTTCTACACAAATTCTAAATTTAGAATTTGTTTTGCTGTGGTCTTATTTGTACAGTTCCAGTTATGACACTTGTGCACACACATCAGCTACAAACCAACTTGGGACCACACACACTTTTCTAAGGATTGCCTTCTGTTTATTATTCAATCCTGATTTGACACTGACAATAAAATGGCAAAGAAAATTCTGAGCATTTGTAGCAGCAGGAAACAACATTTCAGTCAATCTACTGTACCTGTTGCTAAAAACCGGTGAGTTGCTAGTAAAAGCTGAGGTGAAATCTTGATTCTGAAATCGGCGTCTGTGTTTTTGAACAGTGAGAAGTCGTGTGGCTTTCGTTCTCTGTGAGCTATCTTCTTTGTCCTATTGTCAGCTGCAATTGCAAAAATGAAGATTTTTCATTAACATACAGAAGGAGTTTATCAGTGAGCTTAAATACAAGCTCTAGCTTCCCCTACCTCTTTTTTTCTATTGTAGGAACCCGTTACTGTGATTCCTCAATTAACTGGATGTGTTACTAATGCGGCTTGGAGAAAAACTGACTGTTTTCTTGGATGGGATTATGCTGCCATGTGCTGCACTATTTAGCAGTATAAACTGGCACAACATCCCCAATCAATACACTGGGCATTCAAGGTTAAGATTCAATCTCCCAACCATATAGCCAGGGGCAAATAATCTACTATTAACAGCACTACTGTCACTAAAAACTGCCATCATTACATAATTGATTTTGGTACTGTGCAAAACTTAATCTAGCAATGAGTTTGAGCTGAGCTATTATTCAGTTATGGTGAGCTGAAAGACTCATCAGCTTCCATGAGGCATCAGCATGTTTATACAATCATTTCAAATCCATAATTTATTTTTCTCCGCTACTTTTCCAGCTCGTTGTAGCATTCCATTGACTGACATAGTTGATAAACCACAGCTGTGTCTGATTCCACTTTAGGATTCTTTTTTCTCGAGTTAAAAAGTTTTAAAAAGTGATAAACAGTTTGGGGATTTTATAGGGTCAGATTTACCCCATTCCCATGCAGGTGTTAATCTATATGAAATGTCGGGTATAACTGCACATTTTGCAGACAGTTATTTTACCTTGATTCGGTATCAGGAAATTTTGTGCGCAGTCAGAACTGAGATCCAAATCATTACATGGTACGTAAATTAATGAGAGTACACATTGTAAGTGTGCATTACTGACGATAAGGAAAACGTCAAGTAAAGAAGCAAGAGACAAAAAGATATTCTCTGATGGCAGAGACCATGAAACAGGGCAACATTTCCAAACCAAAAAACTTCAAGCCAAAATGGCTCATGAGGAGTGGAAAGAAGTCATAAAACGCTAATGGTGGCCTGCTGAGTGTTTCCAGCATTTTCTGTTGTTATTTCATAAAACGCTAAGCTCTACCTACAAACAAGTTGAACAGTGCAGGCAGAGTATATGGATGTTGCACATCAAGTGCTATTCAAGGTCACAGGATGAAGCTTAAATATCCCAAGACCACCAAATGATGGTAAAGGAGAACGTTGCCCAAATGTTCGCTCCAGAAATTTTGATGGGGAGAGTCTGGTTGTGAGGACATAGCTTCAAAGGCACCTGAAAGGAAGTTGGCAGCCAGCAAGTTCATTTGCTTCATAATCTTGTTAGGAAAATTCTGCATTTTGATAAACTTTAGTAATAAAGTACATGCTTTTCTTCTTTTTAAACCATCTCTACACAACAAATACCCTATATTAAAATTGCCTTGTTTATTCCACTACACCATTCATTGTCATGCTGAAGGGCAAATGACAGATGCAGACCTGTAAATTTAGCTGCATGTTCCATCACCAATAACTCAACATCATATACATTCTGTCCATATACTGAAGTGGCCTATAAGGTGAACTGATCTATGCAGACAAACTTATATGTTCCATTGGATACTTGAAAAAGACAAGAGTTTGTCTAAATGCAACAAAGCCACAGTCAACTTTTAAAATATAATATAATCCTCATATGGGACTCAAAGAAACGATTGTCCATGCTGGCTATACTATAATCCAGTCACAATTGGCCACGGGTAAATTTAAAGAATTGCTGTAGCTCCTGGCAACATTGCAAATAGTAATTGGCTTCTTCTTCACAGTCGTGCTGGGATCTACACAAGAATTCAGTAGCTCCTATACAGGTCCACATACCTCTAGTGTGAAAGAACAATGTCTCCTCCAAATCCTTTCCATCTACAGCCAGGAGCCTTGATTAAAAGTAGCTCTGGAGAGGATGCGCTGGACCACAACGTAGCAGTGGAACCTGAAGAAAATATGGATGTCGAAGATTATGATAGTCCCCTTGATTCTGATTCAATATACTCCGATACATCCATCAGAGAAGTGTCATGTGTTCAGCATTACGTGGCCCAAATACATCCAAGTAGGGCCAGGGTATAAAAAGCAGCAGGAAAGACGAGGAGGTAGAGGGCTAAAAGTTTCTGGAATCCCGAAAAAAGATATCCATAGTCACTTGCAAATTCAGAATGAACACAAGGAGAAAAGTTCTAATTCTGTTGCTGTCATTCAAAGACAAGCAGGGATCAATTAAGCAACAGAGCGGATAGAATCTCATTAGACTGGCTGCTGTCGTATAGGGCATTCAATCTGCATTGTTGTTTAACATGCCAGAGTAAGTTGTTACGAAATTTCAAGCATCTCTGGATGTCGTTCCAGAAATATCTGGGCCTTTGTTTGTCGTGCTATACAACGGGAAGTCTTCAAATTCGGCCAAGTAACAATGTAAAATCAGAATTCCAACAGCACCTTCAGAACTATGGAATGATGGGTAATGCTTCTCAACATTTTGCATCAGTAAAAGTAAATACATCCGTTAGAAATCTGTGCAGGAACCAACTATATTAATACTATTCATAAATTTGCTAAAATTAGTTTGCATATTTAAAAATATTCTGTACCATGCTTCAACCTCCTCCTCTGCCTTCTTCCTCTGTCCCGTCTCTGAATCTTATCAAATGAGAAGAGCTTTACACTGTAGTTTGGATCTTGTGCAAATTAATACATATTTATGCACACCATTAATACCTGGTTCAATATGGTTTCACGAGCACACACCCAATGAACTCATAAAACTGGAGATGAAATAGCACAAGGACAAGAAAACATGACTGGTTACACTCCTAATTAATGTATGCTTGAGTTGCCAGAACAACTATACATAATGATTCTACAAGTGCCCAAATATGCCAAAATTTTGCTGTTCAAAAATGCTTTTGCATACATACACAAAGGATCAAAAACAGTCGATTCTCCACACATCATCAATTCTTGTAAGCCCCTTGGATGCTCAACATTTAAAAATAAGAGAGGCACACCATAAAAATCCCATGCTGAGGAAGCATCTGTTCCCTGATTGCGACTCCAGATGAGTTTGGACAGTCTCAGTTTAATTCCTTATGTGCATCGGTCCACAGCGCAACTGCCCAATTTAGCACGAAATTGACAAATTCATTCAAAAATGGTATGGAAAATGTACGAGGTCATGTTAATGTAATGTTGGCAAGGTCCTCTTCTGAGCTTGGCTGTGCCTCATTGTTTGAGTAGAATACAGGGAAGCTTTAGTCAGCATCTAACTGTAATATACCTAGAACTGGAAGTGCTTGATTCATAAAAGAACAGCTGAAAAGAAAATTGCATGCTGGCAATGCCACTGAAGGAAAATGCTGCCATTTCATTAATCATACTACTATTATTAACTGAGTAAGCGGCTTACATCTCTCCAGGAGATATTGGCAGGAAGCAATACATACTGTACATGTCTGTTTCATCCAGGATCTCTGATTTTATAATTTCTTCAATTATATCTTCCAGCGTGATGATACCCAGTATTTCATAGAAAGGATCGCCTTCTCCCTCATTGTTGACTCTCTCTACTATTGCCAGGTGAGATTTACCTGAGGAGAAACAAACACAGAAAACTGGCTCCATCATAACATTGTACTAGAAAACTAGCAAAAAACATGATGCCATAGAAAGCTTATTCACACAGTTCTAATAACATTCAGCTGTGGGATTTACTGCATCTGCCCGTAATTCATTGGACAGCAGCGTTGTCTCTGTGCCACATTACAATTATGGAGCAAAAATTAATCATCCTCATTGACTAACTCTTATCTGACCGTGTGCTTCCTTTTTCTTACTTAGTACTCTGTAGGAGTTGAAATTCCTTCCAATAAAAAAACCTAATCATAACAAAAGCCCTGCACCTGTTGAATAATGCAGTAGAAGATTTGCACCTCCCTCCCTTTTCTCCTGAAACTATTGACTCTTGTTGGGGGTATTGCCAGTTCTCCAATACCTCACCTACATGGCCATTCTTTATGCAACAGCCTAGGCAGCAATTGCCCATAGACTTTCCCCACTGTGAAGGACATCACAGCTAAGCCCAATCCTGTGCTCACCCAATGGTTACTAGTTATCAATCCAATCAGTAAAGGGAATCCTGCTTGATTGCCCCTCCCCGTCTAGCCCAGGAGTGCCAAGACCAATTGTAGCACCCCAGTGCTACCTCGGGTGAGATGCGCAAATTCAGGCAGATTGGGGATTCTTTAATTGCTGGGAAATTGGGTGAAATTCAGCCTTCACCGAAAGTTTCTCCAATTGTTAAGCGTTATTGCTTCTATTTAAAAGTATGTTTGTCTACAAAGTGTTGTTTTTATAGAAACAACATCAGGCTAGTTTTTCCATGCATTCACAGTCAGTTGGCAGAAAATGTAGCCCATCATTTAAATATAACTATTTATCCATCCTGAGTTGGTAATGCTGTAACACTGGCAATGCATTGAAATCAATGAGTAATGTTGCAACTGTAATGGGAACGTTCACAGTTATTAGTTCCTCTACAGGATAGCACGGTTTCCTGTAAAATTGTAAGAACTCCTGTTATTCTTGTTCACTCCTGAGGTGGCACCGTAACACCTCTCAGCCTGTTATAACAAACATAGTTAAAAGATGTTTTCTTGTAAGCAATGACGAAGGAAATTCACTAGTATGTTAATAGAGCTTTACAAATATGACAATAATTGATGTTCAGGACTTTGTACTGTCAAGGATGAGAATTGGTGCATTCTGGATTAGCTGATTTTTGTGAAGTGTGGAGGCAGGGAAGCAGGTAAGGAGAGCATTGGAAAATTAAATCCTCAAGGCCTAGATCAGGGTTTCAGCTGTAGTGGCAGGGAAGAGGTTGGAGGATTAAGCAGACCATGTACTGGAGTGGGAAGAATGCAGACTTCTCAACAGACTAGATGTGGGGTTAAAATGTTCCGAGTCAAACAGCCTGCTAAGGTTCACACCAACAGATTTAGCTCGAGAAAGCAGTTGGATAGGTTGATGGAAGTCAGAGCCGGAGGTACTAGTGGCTGGTGGAAGCTGAAAAGGATGACTTTGATTTTGCTGATATTGAGGAAATTTCAACTCCTTCAGGACTTGGTGTGTAGAGTTCGCAATTATCGCGATTCAAAATAACATGAGAGAAGCAGATTCAATTGATCAGTTTTATTAAACGAAATGCTGTCCTGATAATAAAGGACACAGAAGCCTGTAAAATGGCCGCCGCGCATTGTGGCAGAAGCTTCCAGAAACACAGTGGGCAGACAAGATGGCGTCAAATATACATTCAGTATGAGATTGGATCATACTCGGTAAACATTGATAAAGACAGGATGCAACCCGTTTGCATTGTGAACAATAGCAATGATATAAGTGCTGGAATCGTTTTCCTATGCACAGTAAGGATCATTGAACTGGGCAATCGAAGGCCCATCCAGACACATCAATACACAAATACCCCCCCGGCTCAACAATGAGAGAGACATTGGGCGGGTGATTAAGCCAGTATTCGGGGGGGGGGGGGGGGGCCCAAAACCAGTCGAGGAGACGATTCATACACATCCTGGCTGGCTCTACAATGGGGAAAACATTAACGGATAGTTGGCCAGTTTCAGGTGCTACCGAAACCTGTTAAGAAGATAATCGCCCCATGCTGGGAGTTTTGAGCGCCAATATTACACAAAGGAAAAACATTAAGATTTGAGCGGGAGATAAAGCGGACACATCACTATAACTATAGAGAACAAATGTCCATCGGTCTCTTATCTCTCTGGTGACCCTTGCTGAAGCTCTTCCTGAACTGGCTTGACTTTTGGGCTTTTGTTTTTCTCTCTGGACTTTGTTGACTCTTGACTTTTAGCCGTACTGATCGGTTATTCGAGTGTTGGGTGGAGCTCAATCGGAACGAGCCGCTCCGACCAGGGCAAGTAACAGGGTACACCATCCCGAGTGTCGGTAAGCGATGTCTGGACCCGGAGGCCCGAGAAGACGAGAAGAGAAGAAGACGAGAAGAAATTCCACGTGCCACCACAGTCAGTAAACCCCGACCGCGCCCGAAAACATAACTAAAAGAACTTTTCCTTTGAGTTCTACCGACTTCTACATGTGCCGCAGCACAGGAAGACCCTTCTTTGAATTCTAAGACGGTTTGAGTCCATCGACTGCTTCATGACCACAGAGAGTCTGGCCTGCTTGTCGCAGCAGCAAAAGTAAACAAGTGGGGTGCAGAAACCCTTCCAAACACGTGACAGTCAGGCGCTGCAGCGAAACGAGCTGAGTGCCTCACTTTAAAATCTCCGAAGTAAAACGAGTGGTGAGCATGATTTCCGATCCTACAAATCCAGACGTAGTTTAGGTATTGTTAAGGGAGGGTGGTTTTTAATAAGGTTAAGATATAATGTGTTCCCCTTTTTACGATGTGCTGTGTGTTCTCCATTTCCATAGACCAAGTTTTATGAATGTGTGTATACTTGTACTCTCTTTGATTTGCGCCTATGACATGTATTTCATGATTTTAGACGCCATGCAATAAAGATTTTCATTTCGTGCTATTCAACTGGGTCTATTTGAGTTTTTCTCTGCATTACTGCTCCTTGCATCTAAGTCCAGGTGTCAGAACCGTAAGGGCGAGTGGGTCGAACCACTCACAGGTGCTTATTGCAAAAAGGCTGGCCGGAGACCAGAGCAGGCAATAGTATAGGCAACGAAGGCCTAACCTCGCACCAGCACCGTTTGAAACCCCTTACAGGTGTCAGACAGGCAGTCGCAAAGTAACAGTCTTCGAGTCAATGGAAGCAGAGATATAGAAATGGTGTGGTTGGCATGTGTGTGGAAACTGACCCCCATGTTTGTAGCATGTTACTGATGAACAGGAGAACATAGTGGATGAAGCCCTGGGGCACACCAGACGTGACACGAGAGTATAGAAGAGTCCATTTAGGCAGTTGCTCCCTAACAAACACACAATGAAATGAAATCATGGGTCAAATCTACCACTTATGCTCCCCTGGCACAGAGCAGGAAATTGTACACATGCAGAACACAATTTTTCACCCATTCATTTTAATGGATGGAAAACCATAGGCCATGAGGCTCTGTGCCGGGAAAAGGCAAGGGGAAAATTTATCCTCATTTATTTTGGCTGTTTTGACAAAGAAAGTAATTATTCTAGCTCCTGATTTGTCATTAATGTAACCAGAACTACTATTAATGTTCGGAGTTCACTGTGAAAGAAAGAAAAAGACTTACATTTATATAGCACCTTTCATGACCACCGGACGTCCCAAAGTGCTTTACAGCCAATTAATTTTTTTTGAAGTGTAGTCACTGTTGTAATGTAGGAAACAGCAATGTGATAATGATCAGATAATCTGATTTTTTTTTTTAAGTGATGTTGATTGAGGGATAAATATTGGCCAGGACACCGGGGAGAACTTCCCTGCTCTTCTTCGAAATAGTGCCATGGGATCTTATGCGTCCACCTGAGGGCAGACGGGGCCTCGGTTTAACGTCTCATTCAAAAGACGGCACCTCCGCCAATGCAGCACGCCCTCAGTACTGCACTGGAGTGTCAGCCTAGATTTTTGTGCTCAAGTCTCTGGAGTGGGACTTGAACCCACAACTTTCTGACTCAGAGGCAAGGGTGCTACCAACCGAGCCACGGCTGACACCAAGAGGGCAGAGCTGCTGAGAATTGTACTAATTGCACCGCTTCAAGCAGACATATATTTTGGGCCTCTAAACCCCAGTGTGGATAAGTTTCAGAAATTGTAAATTTATCTATATTTTATGCTTGCATTAACATGGCATCTTATCAATTGAAAAATGTGTGTGCTTCAGACAAGGAATCACAGTGCAGTGAATGTTATGTAGAAAAAGCAGTTAAGAAAAACTTGATATTATGTGGAAGGAATGGTGTTAAAATGTGCCTAAAACGTAACAATCTCACAGGAGAATAGTCACAGCAAACTATACTGATTAATTATGCTGCATTGTCCGTGGCCTCCACCACCTAAAAGGACAAGGGCAACATGGGAACACCATCACCTCCAAGTCGCACACCAAGGCAGTTAAGGCGGCATACAGGATACTTTCCTTTATTAGCCGAGGTATAGAATACAAGAGCAGGGAGGTTATGCTTGAACTTAATAAAACACTAGTTAGGCCACAGCTAGAGTACTGCGTACAGTTCTGGTCACCACATTAAAGGAAAGATGTGATTGCACTAGAGCAGGTACAGAAGAAATTTACGAGGATGTTGCCAAGACTGGAGAACTTTAGCTATGAGGAAAGATTGGTGAAGCTAGGGTTGTTTTCAACAGAGGAGGCTGAGGAGAGACTTAACTGAGGTGTATAAAATTATGAGGGACCTAGATTGAGAGCATAGGAAGGACCTATTTCCCTTAGCAGAGAGGTCAATAGATTTAAAGTAATTGGTAGAAGGATTAGAGGGGAGTTGAGGTGAACTTTTTTCACCCAGAGGGTGGTGGGGTTTTGGAACTCACTGCCTGAAAGGGTGGTAGAGGCAGAAACCCTCATCGCATTTAAAAAGTACTTGGATATGCACTTGAAGTGCCGTAACCTACAGGGCTACGGACCAAGAGCTGGAAAGTGGGATTAGGCTGGATAGCTCTTTTTCAGCCGGCAATGACACGATGGGCCGAATGGCCTCCTTCTGTGCTGTAAATTTCTATGATTCTGCCATCCAGACTTGGAACTCCCTACCTAACTTCACCACATGGATTGCAGCGGTTCAAGAAGGATCACCAGCACCTTCCCAAGGGCAACTAGTGATGGGTAATTAATGCTGGCCTTGCCAGTGACACCCATATCCTGAGAATGAATTTTTTTTTTTTTAAGAATAAAAATCTACAACACTGCTGCTGGTGGAGGTAGCCCTGATTCAACAAGCAGTCCTGTCACAGAAACAAAACGGCACAGTACTTCCAGTGGCATGGAGTGCCAACTCAAAGGACTTGTTTCTGCAGCACCACTCGTGGCAAAAAAAAACTGGAGACAGATGTTGCATTTTACAATTTTGTTCTAGTTGTAGAAAGGCAAGCTCTCAGCCCATCCTTGTGCATGCCGGGCTCTCAATCTTGCCTAGAGAGGCCAGCAATGCAGTTTTTGCAGTACTGGCCTTTACGGGTCTTCTTGTAACAGCGGGCAAAGTCTGCAGCCAGAAACTTAAAATCGCAATTATACCTTTTGGATACTTCTGTCCGTATAATGCTGCACAAGAGTAGCTATTCTGCCATTGCTGTCAATGTGCAGTGTAAATCTTGCAAATCAAAAAATGAGACAATAATTATGCCTGTGCTGAAACACTGATAAAGCGGTCATAAAAAATTCCAGAGAGCATCTAACCATAAAAGCTACTCAGCACAGAATCATGAACATAATAAAATCAGCTCAAAGGTGTGGGAAAAACAGCTATCTCCTAATCCGACATAATGGATTGTCTACTCAGCTCAGTAATGGGTTCAGAACATCTCCTGGAATCTATTTACATTATAAAGGAAACTAAGAACTTGTAGAGAAATTAAAGTCCAATTATTTTCTGCTGATATCAATATAGCTTCTGTGGGTGTGTAATCAGACTGAAAGACAGTGAAGGTTCCAGCCACCTCTGTAAATTGTTGCCACCTTTCTGCTGCTCAGCTAATGTAAGTAAGTGTGTAGTTCTCTGTTCTTTGAATTATATTCTAGTAACACCACCAAAAACAGATTAACTGCTCATTTGTCTCAATGCAGCTTGTGGGACAGCACAAATGTTTAACATCTTTTTAAAAAAAACCAGTGTGGTAGAACTTTTTCTCAACCATATCCAACTACAGGAAGAGACTATTTGGCCACATGACTTGCCTTCTGAAACAAAATGTCTAACAGTATTCCCCAGTTATTTAAAAAAAAAATGGGGTTTACCTAGTTTGTTCAACTGGACATTATTAAAATAAATCTTTAAGTGAACTTTCAACTCATGGGCAAAGTGTGTGGGTCAATGCGTCTCATTTGCCAGCACTTTGCCTCTTGATTGCAAACTTGTGGGCTCAAGAACCCTCACAATCTTAGACTGACACTCCGGTGCAATATTTAGGGACTGATGCATCTTTGGAGGTGTCTTCCTTCAAAGGTTGTTCAACCTAGGTCCCAGCTGCTTGTGTGTCAGCTTTGGCTTAATGGTAGCAATTATAAGAATGTAAGAAACATAAGAATTAGGAGCAGGAGTAGGCCACATGGTCCCTTGAGCCTGCTCCACCATACAATAAGATCATGGCTGATCTTCGACCTGAACTCCACTTTCCTGCCCTCTCTCACTTCTAATCATGGGTTCAAATCCCATTGAAGAGACGTGAATACATAATCTAAGCTGACAGTACTGATGGAGTGCTACACTGTCGAAGGTGCCGTCTTTCAGATGAGAGCCTAAATCAAGTTGTGTGTGTCCTGGTGAACATTTATTCTTTAACCTACATGACGAAAAACAGATCATTTGGTCATTTATTTCATTGTTGCTTGTTGGACTTAGATGAGCACACACTGGCTGCTGCGTTTCCAAAAATGATAACAGTGACTTCACTTCAAAAGTACTTCATTGGTTGCGAGTGCTTCAGGTGAATGTTAAATAATCCTGGCACTGTTCAAAGAGGAGTAGAGTTCTCCATTTCCAGGCCTAGATCAACATTCCTTTCCCAATCTTGAAGATTGCCTACAGATTTTCTAACCCTCCAGCAAGATTCGAAATTTCACCAAGTAACCGAGCAGGTTCACGTATATTCAAGTGCTATCCTATGGATTCTGATAGGAACACCATCGACTTTTCGGTAAGGTCGGACTAAGGGCAACACATTTACCTAAACAGAGAGAAACATGAGATCGTAAATATTTTGATGTTCCCTAGAAACTAAATTTTTGAATAGTTAGTATTCACTGACAAAGAAAAATGTATACCAGATGTTATGTTATTATTCAGCCAATTAGAAAGCTTAACATCAGAGCTTAGTTGAAATTATGACATAACTCGGCCTTTTGAGTTTTGGGTTTTATATTTTCCTGAACCTAGTTCAAAAATAAAATCTGGTCAAATCAGACGCAAGCAGAAATATGCCTTTTTGGTCAAAATGAAACAGCATTTTTATAATCGGAAAACTTCAGGATTTTCAATCTAATCAGTAAAATGTCTCCAGAAAGAACAAAGAAAATATTTGACAGCGTTAACATTTAGAACTGTCTTCACAAAGTATAATGCTCAAAGCATATTTAGCTGTACCGTCACCCCTGAGCCTTTCTCCCCCCGGAGACTTCAGTCAGTAGTCTGTATGTGACACAGGTGACTGAAGGGGAGCGCCGTATCAGTCCTGCCTGTTGGTATGGAGAGAAAATGAAGTTCTTCCCGCACAAGAAAGCAAGCAGCTGTGGGCATCGCACCAGAACACTAGATGGCAATGTTGACATTTCCAGGTTTTATCATGTTTAACCCTCATTTTTGAATTCTGGGGTTAATTATCGGGTTTAATTATAAAATCAGAAAGCTTAAGCCTAACAGGTTTGTTTTCTGCCCTCCTCTTTCCGAAGTCACCAATTCATGCTATAGTATATTTACTGGATGCCACCAACCCTCCAGACCTCACACGCAAGTGGCCAGCCTTCAAATGTAAACCTAGGTCTTGTGTGTTGACAGGCTATTCAGTTGTGGAGGGCATCACAACTGAACCGAATCCCATCGTCTCACATTCTCCAAACAGGTGCACCTTCTAAGTCAAGTCACTTGGTGATGATCAGGGGCAGGATTCCTGGCTGATTTTCTCCTCTACACCTAACTGTAGCCTCCTCCTAGCCGAGACAAGCTAACTCAGCACAGGCCAGGAAATGAATTGGAAACTTTGCAGTGCCAAACTGGGCACTATACCATTGTGGAGGTTGAGGGCTCACCGTAACAATCGTAAAAGAATATTTACAACACATCACCAATACCTCAGTCTGTAACAATTTACTCTGTGGTGACCTCTAATGTCAGGCCATCTGATAAATAGGATAAGTGATGCTTTGATTATTTTCAGCACAGTTGGACTTCAATCTGCCGAACACATGAAGGATCAAGAATGGGCAAGTGCTGTCTAATATAAATCAGTACATTGCTGGAGGCATTTGAGAACAACTGCCCTTGTTAGCTTTCAAGTACATGCAGATGACAAGGTCTTATTTACGCCACTTCCTCCAGTGTTAAACATTGTTTTGAAGACTAAGGCACAAATCATCAATTTAAAGGTGGGATGTGAAGAGTAGCCCTGAATACCAGGAGCAATAAAAAACAGAATTAAAGAGAGAATCAGCTTTGCATGTGTCACCTAAACCAAACCATGCAATAAATGTCTTTACTAATTTGCTACTGCCAATAGCGTTAGCAGCAGAATCCCAGCATGAATCCTATTTAGCAACATAAACGTTCACAACCTCATGTAATCTTCTGCACCAGTGTGTCAATGGAGCAAATGAGGTCAAGTGGCACAGGAAGCTTAAAGGGCTTCTCCTTCAGCTTTCTTACAACATAGATCAAATAAACTCCTTCAAATTTGCATCTGAACTATTGAGGATGTTTGAACCACCAGGGTTAGTATGTAGAGAGATAAAAAGAATGCCAAAAATGTTGGAAATCTGAAATTAAAACAGAAAGTGCTATAATGCCACAGCAGGTCGGTAAGCATTTGAAAGAAAAAAACAAATTACTGTCTGGGAACTGAAGGGTGTAAACTGAAACATTAGCATGTCTATCTCTTTCCTACGCTGATGGAACTGCTGTATATTTTCTGTTTACTAGTCAATCTCTCATGGAGTTAAGACCAGGCGCAGCCTTCAGGTGAAGGAGATATAATTGGACCAGGGCATGCAGACATAATCCAATCCCCATCTTAAAATCATATATTCTCATCTTATTTTTGTAATTCCATTATAAATTCCTGTGTCTACATATATAATGAAAACTGCCAATGTAAACATGTCACACCGTAATTACACCCTCCTGTCAGTGGTGGCAAGCCATGCTGTAATAGAAATGGTTGACAAGAAGAGCATGCAGATGTACTATTTTTAAATATATTGCTGGCTCCCGGTCCACCAACACCTTAATTTTAAAATTCTCATCCTCGTGTTCAAATCCCTACATGGCTTTGCCCCTCCCCATCTCGGCAACCTCCTTCAGTCCTTCAACCCTCCTCCAACTCTGGCCTCTTGTGCATCCCCCACTTCCTTCGCTGCACCATTGGCGACCATGCCTTATGCCATCTAGGCCCCAAGCTCTGGAATTCCTTCCCTAAACCTCTCCACCCCTCCTCCTTTAAGACGCTCCTTAAAACCTATCCCTTTGACCAAGTTTTTGATCACCTGTCCTAATGTATCCTTCTTCGGCTCATTGTAATCAGACAAAAATTGACACTCTTGTGAAGTGCCTTGTGACATTTTACTATGTTAAAGGCGCTATATAAATGCAAATTGTTATATTACAGATGCATTACAGTTAGTATGAACTTTTCTCCAAAACTTTATGAAAACAGTAACAGCGCATTACAGCTCAACTTTAGAATTAACCATCTGTTAAAAGGACTACATTGCTGACCCTACTTAATGGCAAGGCATTGCGAATAACATTTAGCCCAGAATTTTGCTCATGTGACATTTGTTAAACTGCCTATAAAATTCTAATGCTTATGATAAAACGAAAGTTAAGAAAATGTGCAGAATGAAATCTGTATTTTTGATATGCATTCTTTGTGAAAATGGTTTTTGTACTTCTAATGGATTATGAAGACTCAAATTTTATTAGTCTTCAAGCCCCTACTGTGTGTGCACTTTCTAACAGCTGCTGTATTGCTCAGCTGGATGCTTAGCTGCAGGTTGTTCTTCAGAAAGTACAGATTTAAATAAAGAACTTCATACTGCAATTATAAAGGGCCTTAGCACTAATCATCTTAAAAGAGATAAAGAATCAGTGAAATGCACTTACATCTTCCTCCACGCACCCCCCCGCCCCCCCACCCCTCCCAGTGCAAAAAAGGCATTATTAGAACATTCGGACTTTATGTGCAAGGGAATGCTGAAGGTATTTCATTAAATTTGGGTAAGTATAAACCCTCACTTCAGGAAATCCATTTTTCTCTGTTAGGATCATTCAGTTCATAAGTTTGCAAACATTCAAAATGGAAAATTAGCAAATTCAGATTACAGGAAATCTTTGCTATGAGCATCGATTCAGCCGTTAGCAAGTCAAACCAGTGATCTAGGCCAATTTAGATTCAAAAGAAAGATTGTGTCTGCTTCTTTAATTAAAAACGAACCAAGGCAAAATTCCAAATCTATGACATTGTATTTTGAATAGCCCTGCTGTTTTGTCTCTAGTAACATGTTTGATAAAGAGGTCGAGTTCCTGCTAGTAATATCAGCGCAATCAGGGCAGAATCTTCCAAACCAGCGCAAAAGATCGGGAATTTTAAAGGTATGCGAGTTACGCCCAAAACCACTCACACTCGTGTTTTCCGCAATCTTTTACGCTGGTTCAAGATTCAATTCGCCCGCATCAGGGCCCCGCCCACAAAACTGGCCACATCCCAAGGTCGAAATTGGGAGATTCCGTCATTTTCAGAGATTTTAAATCAGGTTACTCACAGGTGGAGGACTGCACGCCCTTATTAAAAATGCTTATTTTTTGGTGATAAACTCATTTTCAGCTGTATTAATAAAACTGCACCAGGTTACCACTCTTAAATACATCAAGGAATACATTTTAATGGAAAGGGGAAAAAAATTACGTTCTATTATGCTGCCCGTTTGCGCTGGTTCATGGAAGATTTTACGTTTGTGATTATGCAAATGAATATTTGCAGACACTTGAAGCGTAACCTAAACAGCGTAATTTCGAGTGCATTTTGGGTGCAATTTCCTGATTGAGCGCAAAGCGGAAACTCTACCCCATTATATCAAACCTCTATCACTCTTTGAGTGAAGTATGGGGGATAATCACAGTCCACCCAAGCCATTTCCTCCCTACCTGTCTGAAGCAAAGCAGCAAAACTCAAAAAACTATCTAACCATATGACTTCTTTGTATATATTTTTCCCCTATCAAAGTGGTAAGTTTGCCACGAGGACTTTTCAGGCTAGAGACTCACCACTCTGTAGGATTTTACCACCACCAATATTTTGTCACCCTTTCTCTCAACATAATTTCTGCCCCTCTAGGGCATTAAGGGTTACGGGGAGCGGGCAGGAATTTGGACATGAGTCTAGGTTCGGATCGGTCATGGCCCTGTGGGTAGTGGAGCGGGCCCAGGGACCGTGTAGCCTGATTCTGCTCCTATTTCGTGTGTGCAATTCTGTTAGATGCAGGAGATGGTTCTGTGATAGATAGTAGATTGGCGGTTAGGATCAGATCAGCCATGATCTTATTGAATGGCGGAGCAGGCTCGAGGGGCCGATTGGCCTACTCCTGCTCCTATTTCTTATGTTCTTATGTTCTTATCATATGTCATTACCATCTTTAAAGGCCTTAAATGAAATGAGTTCAATTAAATTCCTTTGGATGAGACCACAGCACAAAATGTCTCATAATTTGTGGTTAATTTGACAGTGAGACTCAGAGAGGATACAAGGATGACAGGTGTGAGATATGGCAATGCCACACAGCTGCACTGTCATCACAGAGGAGAGAAAAAAAGTCATCCTCAAAAAGTTCAGTTTTAAGCAGTACACTGAAATGGATAATGCTTGCACAGTTGCCGAAAATAAGTTTATACAAGTTGTTATAATTCGGGCTTTTCCCCCAACACATCTCTTATGAATTAAGACTTGCAACCTCGAGCATGACCTGAATGGGAGAGCATATACAGGACTAACAATTAATCTTTTACTATGGTATGTATACCAAAGGTTACATGGGCTGTCCCACCACATTCTCTTGTACACTGTGGTAGGGACTGTAAATGCAGGCTAAACTAATAAGCAAGTTTACTTAGAAGGAAAATACTTACATGGAAGCAAAATTCCAGCAAGAAATTAGCAGTACAGTATTTGACTTACTCAATTCATAAACTGACTTACTCAATTCATAAACCATTTCAACATCTTGCAACTAGCAGTCCTTTCCAGAATCTTTTCATTCTGTCTCTGATGAACTGTTATGTGACGAATCTCCACATAGCTCCTCTTGCTTCCTCCACTCTAATAGCAATTAAATTCCCGAGGGAAACCCCCAGCTCTTATACAAGATCTGCAACTTCCAGAGATATGGTTCAACTCCCAAGAGCAAAGAGGTTCTTGTTTAAAAGTAAGGCAATCAGAATATTATTTTGAATTATTCCTAACCTAACAGACGGCAATAGCAACAATTCTTAGTACAAAAGCAAAATACTGCGGATGCTGGAAATCTGAAATAAAAACAGAAAATGCTGGAAATACTCAGCAGGTCAGGCAGCATCTGTGGAGAGAGAAACAGTTAACGCTTCAGGTCGACGACCCTTCGTCAGAACTGGAAAAAGTTGGAGATGGAATGGGTTTTTAAGCAAGTGTAGGGGCCGGGAAAGGGGGGAGGAAAGAACAAAAGAGAAGTTCTGTGATAGGATGGAAGGCAGGAGAGGTTAAGAGACAAAAGGTATGATGGTGCAAGGCAAAAGGAGATGGTAATGGGACAAGTTAAGAAACAAAAGATGACTCTAGATGAAGTGTAAATGGCAATGGCAGAATGATTGACAGCTGCCATGTGAGGAAAAAAAAATGGGGCAGAGGTTATGGTCTGAAATTGTTGAACTCGATGTTGAGTCCAGAAGGATGTAAAATGCCCAATAGAAAGATGAGGTGCTGTTCCTCGAACTTACGTTGAGCTTCATTGGAACAGTGTAAGAGGCCGAGGATGGTGAGGTCTGAGTGGGAGTGGAGCGGAGAATTAAAGTGACAGGCGACCGGAAGCTCGGGGTCCCCCTTACGGACTGAACAGAGGTGTTCCGCAAAGCGATCACCCAATCTGCGTTTGGTTTCCCCAATGTAGAGGAGACTGCATCGTGAGCAGCGAATACAGTATACTAAATTGCAAGAAGTACAAGTAAATCGCTGTTTCACCTGGAAGGAGTGTTTGGGGCCCTGGACAGTGGGAAGGGAGGAGGTAAAAGGGCACGTGTTGCATCTCCTGCGCTTGCACGTGAAGGTGCCGGGCGAAGGGGAAGGGATGTTGGGGGTGATAGAGGAGTAGACCAGGGTGTCGCGGAGGGAGCGGTCCCTTCGGAATGCTGAAAGGGGAGGTGAGGGGAAGATGTGTTTGGTGGTGGGATCACGCTGGAGGTGGCGGAAACGGCGGAGGATGATCCGTTGAATGTGGAGGCTGGTGGGGTGAAAGGTGAGGACAAGGGGAGCCCTATCGTGGTTCTGGGAGGGAGGGAAAGGGGTGAGAGCAGAAGTGCGGAAAATAGAACGGACACGGTCAAGGGTCGTGTCAACCACAGTAGAGGGGAATCCTCAGTTGAGGAAAAAGGAAGACATGTCGGAAGCACTAGTATGGAAGGCGGCATCGTCAGAGCAGATGCGGCGGAGACAGAGAAACTGGGAGAATGGAATAGAGTCCTTACAGGAAGCGGGGTGGGAGGAAGTGTAGTTCAGGTAGCTGCGGGAGTCAGTGGGCTTATAGTGAATGTTTGTCAATAGCCTATCCCCAGAGATGGAGACGAGAAGTCGAGGAAGGGAAGGGAAGAGTCGGAGATGGACCATGTGAAGGTGAGGGAAGGGTGGAAATTGGAAGCAAAGTGAATGAAATTTTCTAGTTCAGGGCGAGAGCAGGAAACGGCACCGATACAGTCATCAATGTATCGGAAAAAGAGGTGAGGGAGGGGAACTGAGTAGGACTAGAAGAACAATTCTTACTGTTTGATACACTTTTGAAATGTTTTTTTTTTAATTCACTCACCTCACCTCTGGAATTCAGCTCCTTTGTCCATGTTTGGACCAAGGCTGTAATGAGGTCTGGAGTGAGTGGTCCTGGTGGAACCCAAACTGGGCATCAGTGAGCAATTGGTAAGTGCCGCTTGATAGCACTGTCGAAGATACCGTCCATCACTTTGCTGATGATTGAGTAGATTGATGGGGAGATAAGTGGCCAGATTGAATATGTCCTGCTTTTTGCGGACAGGACATAAGCTGGGCAGTTTTCCACATTGTCGGATAGATGCCAGTGTTGTAGCTGTACTGCAACAGCTTGGCTAGAGGCGCGGCTCGTTCTGGAGCGCAAGTCTGCAGCACGACAGCTGGGATGTTGTCGGGGCCCATAGCCTTCGCTGTATCCAGTGCGCTCAGCTGCTTCTTGATATCACGTGGAGTGAATTGAATTGGCTGAAGACTGGCTTCTGTGATGGTGGGGACCTCAGGAGGAGGCCGATATGGATCATCCATTCGGCACTTCTGGCTGAAGATGGTTGCAGACACTTCTGCCTCATCTTTTGCACTCACATGCTGGGCTCCACCATCATTGAGGATGGGGATATTCATGGAGCCTCCTCCTTCAGTTAGTTGTTTAATGGTCCACCACCATTCACGACTGATGTGGCAGGACTGCAGAGCTTTGATCTGATCCGTTGATTGTGGGATCACTTAGCCCTGTCTATAGCATGCTGCTTCCTCTTTTTAGCATGCATGTAGTCTTGTGTTGCAGCTTCCCCAGGTTGGCACCTCATTTTTAGGTATGCCTGGTGCTGCTCCTGGCATGCTCTTCTACACTCCTTATTGAACCAGGGTTGGTCCTCTGGCTTGATGGTAATGGTAGAGTGAGGGATATGCCGGGCCATGAGGTTACAGATTGTGATGGAATACAATTCTGCTGCTGCTGACCGCCCACACTGCCTCATGGATGCCCAGTTCTGAGCTGCTAGATCTGTTCTGAATCTATCCCATTTAGCACAGTCATAGAAACATAGAACAGTACAGCACAGTACAGGCCCTTCGGCCCTCGATGTTGTACCGAGCATTGTCCGAAACCAAGATCAAGCTATCCCACTCCCTATCACTCTGGTGTGCTCCATGTGCTTATCCAATAACCGCTTGAAAGTTCCTAAAGTGTCCGACTCCACTATCATAGCAGGCAGTCCATTCCACACCCCAACCACTCTCTGAGTAAAGAATCTACCTCGGACATCCCTTCTATATCTCCCCCCATGCACCTTATAGTTATGCCCCCTTGTAACAGCTGCCTCTACCCGAGGAAATAGTCTCTGAACATCCACTCTATCTATCCCCCTCATCATCTTATAAACCTCTATTAAGTCGCCTCCCATCCTCCTCCGCTCTAAAGAGAAAAGCCCTAACTCCCTCAATCTTTCCTCATAAGACCTCCACCCCAAACCAGGCAGCATCCTGGTAAATCTCCTCTGCCCTCTTTCCAATGCTTCCACGTCCTTCCTATAGTGAGGTGACCAGAACTGCACACAATATTCCAAATGTGGTCTCACCAAGGTCCTGTACAGTTGCAGCATAACCTCACGGTTCTTAAACTCAAACCCCCTGTTAATAAACGCCAACACACCATAGGCCTTCTTTACTGCTCTATCCACTTGAGTGGCAACCTTCAGAGATCTGTGGATATGAACTCCCAGATCCCTCTGTTCCTCCACGTTCCTCAGAACCCTGCCGTTGACCCTGTAATCCTTATTCAAATTTGCCCTACCAAAATGAATCACCTCGCACTTATCAGGGTTAAATTCCATCTGCCATTTTTCAGCCCAGCTCTGCATCCTATCAATGTCTCTTTGCAGCCTACAACAGCCCTCCACCTCATCCACTACTCCACCAATCTTGGTGTCATCAGCAAATTTACTGATCCACCCTTCAGTCCCCTCCTCCAAGTCATTGATAAAAATCACAAACAGCAGAGGACCCAGCACCGACCCCTGTGGCACACCGCTGGCAACTGGTCTCCAGTCCGAAAATTTTCCATCCACCACCACCACATCTCTGCCTTCTATGAGATAGCCAGTTACCTATCCAATCGGCCAAATTTCCCTCTATCCCACAACTCCTTACTTTCTTCATGAGCCAACCATGGGGAACCTTATCAAACGCCTTACTAAAATCCATGTATACGACATCAACTGCTCTACCTTCATCTACACACTTAGTTACCTCCTCAAAGAACTCAATCAAATTTGTTAGGCAAGACTTACCCTTCACGAATCCGTGTTGTCTATCCCTGATTAAGTTGCCTCTTTCCAAATGGTCATAAATCCTATCCCTCAGGACCTTTTCCATTATCTTACCAACCACCGAAGTAAGACTAACCGGCCTATAATTACCAGGGTCATTCCTATTTCCTTTCTTGAAGAGAGGAACAACATTCGCCACTCTCCAGTCCTCTGGCACCATCCCCGTGGACAGTGAGGACCCAAAGATCAAAGCCAAAGGCTCTGCAATCTCCTCCCTTGCTTCCCAAAGAATCCTAGGATATATCCCATCTGGCCCAGGGGACTTATCGACCCTCAGGTTCTTCAAAATTGCTAAAACATCTTCCCTCAGAACATCTACCTCCTCCAGCCTATCCACCTCTATCACACTCTCATCCTCAAGAACATGGCCCCTCTCCTCAGTGAACACTGACGAAAAGTATTCATTCATCACCTCTCCTATCTCTTCTGACTCCATACACAAGTTCCCACTACTGTCCTTGACCGGCCCTACCCTCACCCTGGTCATTCTTTTATTTCTCACATAAGAGTAAAAAGCCTTGGGGTTTTTCTTGATCCGACCCGCCAAGGACTTCTCATGCCCCCTCCTAGCTCTCCTAAGCTCTTTTTTTAGCTCATTCCTTGCTACCTTGTACTCCTCAATCGACCCAACTGAACCTTGTTTTCTCATCCTTACATACGCTTCCTTTTTCCTCTTGACTAGACATTCAACCTCTTTTGTGAACCATGGTTCTCTCACTCGGCCATTTCCTCCCTGCCTGACAGGGACATACCTATCAAGGACACGCAGTAATTGCTCCATGAAAAAGCTCCACTTTTCGTTTGTGCCTTTCCCTGATAGTTTCTGTTCCCATCTTATGCTCCCTAATTCTTGCCTAATCGCATCATAATTACCCCTCCCCCAATTATAAACCCTGCCCTGCCGTATGGCCCTATCCCTCTCCATTGCAATAGTGAAAGTCACCGAATTGTGGTCACTATCTCCAAAGTGCTCTCCCACATACAAATCAAACACTTGGCCCGGTTCATTACCCAGTACCAAATCCAATGTGGCCCCACCTCTTGTCGGCCTATCCACATATTGTGTCAGGAAACCCTCCTGCACACACTGTGCAAAAACTATCCCATCCGAACTGTTTGACCTATAAAGGTTCCAATCAATATTTGGAAAGTTGAAGTCACCCATGACAACTACTCTGTGACCTCCACACCTATTCATAATCTGCTTTGCAATTTCTTCCTCCACATCTCTATTACTATTTGGGGGCCTGTAGAAAACTCCTAACAACGTGACCGCTCCTTTCCTATTTCTAACTTCAGCCCATATTACCTCAGACGGCAGATCCCCCTCGAACTGCCTTTCTGCCACTGTTAAACTATCCTTGATTAACAATGCTACTCCTCCACCTTTTTTACCACCTTCCCTACTCTTACTGAAACATCTATACCCCGGAACTTCCAACAACCATTCCTGTCCCTGTTCTAACCATGTCTCCGTAATGGCCACCACATCGTAGTCCCAAGTACCAATCCACGCTCCAAGTTCTCCTACCTTATTCCGGATGCTCCTTGCATTGAAGTAGACACACTTCAAGCCATCTTCCTGTCTGCCGGTACATTCCTGCGACCTTGATACCCTCCTCAGTACCTCCCTACACTCACCACTGGCTCCTGGACTACAGCCCTTTTTCCCATCCCCCTGACAAATTAGTTTAAACCCCCCCGAAGAGCCGTAGCAAATTTCCCTCCCAGGATATTGGTGCCCCTCTGGTTCAGGTGCAAACCGTCCTGTTTGTACAGGTCCCACCTTCCCCAGAATGTGCTCCAATTATCCACATAACTGAAACCCTCCCCCCTACACCATCCCTGCAGCCACGTGTTTATCTGCACTCTCTCCCTGTTCCTCAACTCGCTAGCACGTGGCACCGGCAACAAACCAGAAATTACAACATGGTTTGTACTGGCTCTCAGCTTCCAACCTAGCTCCCTAAATTCCTGTTTTAAATCCCCGTCCCTTCTCCTACCTATGTCGTTGGTACCGATGTGTACCACGACTTGTGATTGTTCCCCCTCCCCCTTGAGGATTCTGAAAACACGGTCCGAGACGTCACGGACCCTGGCACCCGGGAGGCAACATACCATCCGTGAGTCTCGTTTGCTGCCACAGAACCTCCCATCTGTCCCTCTGACTATTGAGTCCCCAATAACTATTGCTCTCCTGCTCTCCCCCCTTCCCTTCTGAGCCACAGGGACGGACCTAGCGCCGGAGATCCGATCACCGTGGCTTACCACTGGTAAGTCGTCCCCCTCAACAGTATCCAAAGCAGTATACCTGTTACTGAGGGGAACGACCACAGAGGATCCCTGCACTGACTGCTTCCTCCTAGCCCCTCTCACTGTCACCCATCTATCTTCATGCTTTGGAGTAATTACATCCCTGAAGCTTCTATCTATGACCTCCTCTGCCTCCCGAATGATCCGAAGTTCATCCAGCTCCAGCTCCAGTTCCATAACACGGTTTTCGAGGAGCTGGAGATGGGTGCACTTCCCACAGGTGTAATCAGCAGGGACACCGACGGCGTCCCTCACCTCAAACATTCTGCAGGAGGAACATTTCACTGCCTCCCCTGCCATCCCCTCTAGCTAACTTGCGGATTAAACTAGAACAAAAAAGAGCTTACCTGATATTCACTCACCCCCTTTAGGTTAGAGGAGGTGGAAGGGTGGGGGACACTACAAGTGTAGTGTCTCGGGTTTAGGAACCGCCCAACTTATATATAGTCGTAGTGCCACACATGATGGAGGGCGTCCTCAGTGTGAAGACGGGACTTTGTCTCCACAATGACTGTGCGGTGGTCACTGCTACTAATGCGGTCATGGAAAGATGCATCTGCGACAGGTAGATTGGTGAGGACAAGGTCAAGTAGGTTTTTCCCCTCGTATTGGTTCTCTCACCACCCGTCACAGACCCAGACTGGCAGCTATGTCCTTCAGGACTCGGCCAGCTTGGTCAGTAGTGGAACTACCGAGCTACTCTTGGTGATGGACATTGAAGACCCCCACCCAGAGTACATTCTGTGCCCTTGCTACTCTCAGTGCTTCTTCCAAGTGGTGCTCAACATGGCAGAGTACTGATTCATCAGCTGAAGAAGGGTGGTAGGTGGCAATCAGCAGGAGGTTTCCTTGCCCATGCTTGACCTGAAGCCATGAGACTTCATGGGGTCAGAGTCAATGCTGAGGACTCCCAAGGCCACTCCTTCCCGACTGTATACCAGAGATAAAAGGGGACAAAGAAAAAATATATTTTAATTAAATTCTGAAGGATTCAGACTCCACACTTATAAAATTACATTTTCAGGGTCGGAGAGGTTGTTTGGCAGTAATTAAGACTTATCACGTCGTTAAGAATGCACTTACACCTGAATGCATCAGCCCTAACTTTTTCTGGCATGGTTAGTGGGCAACTCGTGGGTAAGTACAGCAACCTTACGTCCTTACATGGATTTCAATGATAGGTCTCTCGGTGAGGTACCAGTGGAGCGAAGCTTGAGGAGCAGCAGCGCAAATCAGACAGCAACTTCCGGATTTCCGTGTTTAACTGCACATGTCCGGACTCCGGAAGTTACTCCATAATAAAGGTGAGCGCTGATAGCCTCACCATTATTCTTGATGCATAATCCGGGCCTATATATCTGAACTGTAGCTAATCGGAGTCAATTTTAAAACAGATTGTTCTATGTAAAGTCATCCTATTAAAAAACTGCAGAGACATTTTCCTTTCTCAGGCATAACAAAGCTCTCCATCCATCAAGTAAATTGCATTTATATTTTTGAACATGAAAGCTCTTCTGTCAGGTCAGTTGGTTAGGATGGTGAGTAGCTGAGTTATACAGACCAGAAAGATCCCATGTGCAAATCCCCCTTCTATGCCGAGTTAGTTGATCTTAGCCAGGTTGGTGGTAGGGGTGCTCCAATTAACCTCAGCACTCCTCGGTTAGGAATTAGCAATTGCTGTCCAGTGATCCCTGCTGGAAAGATGTGTAGATGTTGGATGATAACAAGCTCATTCTCAGCTGTGATACCCCCTGTGGACCAATAGCCTGCCAACACACACTGTCCAGGCTTATATATAATAAACAACCAACTGGGTGAACTACTACAGGATTCTGTTAAGGACCCCAGCAAGGAGTCAATTTCTTCAGCAGTAGAGGAAGCGAGGGAAGGAAATTGGGGAAAATGGAGAACAAAGAATATTCTTGAACTAGTTTCTCAATCCATGTATGGACTTCTAACAGTGCAATTACAAGTACAGATATTTCATCTCATTAACTTTCAAAAAAATAAGTGCACTTGTGTTCTTTGAAGAAATGCTATACGCCTCCCAAGTGGTTTATTTCATCTTCAGTTCTGAATGTACTGCACTTATCTCAAACTGCTTTCCCTCCTTTCCTATTTAACCATCACTAAATTAATTCCAAAGTATTTACAGAATTGTGATAATTGATCATGTTTTCCTGCGCTGGCTGCAAGCCAAAATACTTAAAGACCAACCATCACAGTATCTTACCCTGCTTTGCTGTAGGCATTCCATTTGATGATAAACATTTTCCTTTCCCAATCCCAAGGGAGTATTTGGCCATTTTTACTGTAATTTGGAAATCCATTTTGTTGCTTGGTACCACACCTTTAAACTATAAAGGTACCATTTAAGATTATGATTAAGACACTGAGAGGCCCACACAGAAAAATGCAGTATGAGCATCTTTTGGAGAGGCTTAGGAACATTTCATTTGTGCATTACGTTGACCAGCAAATAGACAAAATTCAGCCTCCAACATAGCGAGGGAGCGTTTTTTCTTTACTTCCTTACAGTCTATTTATTTGTTCAATCTTGCCAGCATTCCCCAAAAGAGTGAAGTGTAATCGAGGAAATTATGCACCAGTTATCCTAATGCAGTAGTGGGGAGAATGCTCATGAGTGTTTTACTGGCCGTTGTCAATGTACAGATCCATAAAGAATACTACAGATGATGCTTCATCCACAAGAATCATTTTGAGGAGGTAACTAAATTGATTGTCGAGGGCAACCCAGTGGATATACATTAATTGGATTTTTTTTAGAAGGGATTTGATAAGCAGCCACATATCTGAGGCTTAGAAGGATTAAGGATTGCGTAAATAATGGCTAATTGAATTGAAAATTCACTTAACAATTGAAAACAGAAGCTGATCATAAATGGAAGAGCTCTTTTGGGGCCAAGTGGAGTTCCACAGGATCTGTTCTGACCATGGTTTTAAATTTGTTCATAAATGATAAGAGTACTTGCTCATCCGTCAATCTTAAAACATCTGCTCATACCGCCAAGCTATGTAGCCAGATAATGTGCCAGAGAAACTGAGATGGCATCCAGAGATCTAAACCAATTAAGTGAACGGGCTAAGGAATGGTAGATAGAATTTTAGATCAATATAATGTAAGGGTCATGCTGGAACATGGACCAATGAAGGGATATTTTTTAACAATGAGGGAAAAGGAAAAGAATTGGGGGCAATTACTGGCCTTTTATTAGACATACCTACTCAATGTGCAGCAGATATCAACAAGAGACATTCAAGCAATGGTGGCAGTGCAGAGAAGAGCCTCATAGCGGATTCCTAGTATCAGAGGTTTAAGGAGAGATTGAAGAAACTTGGGCTCAGACGTGAAAGGAGATTTCCAAGAGGTTATCTTATAGCAATGCATAATATAGTTAATAGTGTGGAAAAAGTAAACCTGTAAAATTACTTTAAGTAAATTGCATAGGTAGGATAAGGGGGGGGGGGGGCAGGTTCAAGCTAGAAAAGGCATTTTAGGATGTTGATGAAATTCTTCTTCACATAAAGTGTGATCAATGCATGGAATGAATTTCCCCTTTTTTTCTTCCCTCCCTGAAGCTGGCAGCTGTCCTTCATTCCACCAGCGCATTTCACACCTCATCTAGCTTCAACCTGTCACATTACTACCTCCTCTCGCCTTGAATATCTCTTAATGTCTCTTAATCTCTCCTGCCTTCTATACTACCACTGACCTTCCCCTTTGTTCTTTCATCCCCTCCCCCTTTTCCCAGCTATATACTTGCTTTAAATCTATTTCATTTCCTGCTTTTTTTCCAGTTCTGACGAAGGGTCTTCGACCTGAAACGTTAACTCTGTTTCTCTCTCCACGGATGCTGCCTGGCCTGCTGAGTTTTTCCAGCGTTTTCTGTTGTTATGAATTTCCAGATTGGGTAGTGGATGTAAAAACCATGGAATCTTTACACAACCAATTGGATGCTGCAATGGGGTATTCTAGGATAGTTCTGGATGGATGAACTTAGGATAAGCAAATGGCATCCCTCATCCATAATTGTGATTTTGTGAAGTGTAACCAACTACTGCGCTGCATCTCTTGAGTATTTTGACTGTAGGTTTTAGCACATTACTCTCACTTTACATCGATCATTGGTGAGGCCACATTTGGATCAGTATGTGCAGTTTTGGGCACCCCACTTTCAAAAGACTATTAGAGTAGATTGAAAGAAGAGTGACAATGAAGATTCAGGTACTTAACACTCTGAATTACAAAGAAAGACAGAGTTAAACTTGTTTTTATTAAAGAGAAGACTGAGAGGACACATGATTCAATTTTTAAAATGCTGGCAGGATTGGATAAAGCAAATAAAAGCCTGTTAATAAGTTAGACTATGAATATAGAACTAGAAGATGAGTATAAAGTTAACATGCCTCAAGCAAGACGAGATCAGAAGGAATTCTTCACCTCTGTTCCAGAATAGTAGATAAATACAAAAGTAAAAACAGTAAAAGTTGTGCTAACTAATGGATTTATAAAAAAGCTGAAATATCTTGTTACGGAAAGATGCTGTATGGAAGACAAATCAGTCCTAAACCCCACCTCTAGACCATGGAAATATCATGCCAAAATAACCGTTTTTGCATATCCCCACTTCTCTTGAAAGTGTTAACCCTAACAGCTATTAGTCATGTGTAAGCCTTGACCATAAGTGAGCCTAATGTTGCCCTCACCCGATGTTCACACACATGCATTTCCATCAGGAACCTTGTCTGCCTTTCCCCTTCTTAACCCAAAGGTGCTGAAGCCCTGATATCACCCTCGTTGATAATCAAGTTCAACAGGGATCAAACCTGGGACTTTTGTAGTCTGTATGGCTCAGTTACTCACTGGATAAACTCACTTGAGTCACTAGGTAACTTTAATTTAGCAACCTGATCATGTGTGTCAGAAACACTGTTACAAATGTATTTGTACTAATACAGACAGAGGCTGCAGTCCTATGTCTATGTGCCAAGAACGAGTTCAGAGTCAAACACTTGAACATTTACTAAGGGTTAAATAAACACATTCACACCCAACACCACGATTACAAGAGATGTTTTGCTGTGGAAGAATGCACATTCCAGCCATTTTTCACCATTTTTATAACTTTCTAACAATATTATTTCACATCACCTTGATGCACTTTACACTAGTTCTCACTAATCTTTATCAAGAACTTCCAAACATCTATCCCCCAAGGCTAGCAGGCATTTAGGTTCTAGCAAAGCATAGAATGCACTATATTTTAGCTTTGCTACAAATAACTTAGTCTTGAGGCATACTGGTGGACACCATTGAGATCCGCGGCGACATTTGCAGTATGTTTTGGTTGCTTGAGGAACTTCGGCTCTGTGTTGATGAACTGGAGACCGAGCTTCAAACACCGAGACACATCAGGGAGGGGGAGAGTTACCTGGACGCTGTGTTCCAGGAGGCAGTCACACCCCTTAGATTAATTAATTCAAATTTGGTCCGTGGTCAGGGACAGGTGGGTGTGACTACGAGCGAGGCAGGTATGGGGACCCAGGAGGTAGTGGTGGAGGAGCCTCAGCCCTTGCTCTTGTCCAACAGTTACGAGGTTCTTACTCTGTGTGGGCGAGAGCAGGGACTGCAGTGAGGATGAGCAAACTGACCACAGCACCGTGGTACAGGGAGCCATTCAAGTGGGGGGGGGGGGCGGAGCAAAAAATGTGGTAGTGGTAGGGGACAGTATAGTTAGGGGGATAGACACTGTTCTCTGCAGCCAAGAGCGTGAGTCCCAAAGGCTGTGTTGCCTACCCGGTGCCAGGGTAAAGGAAGACACGTCGGAAGCACTGGTATGGAAGGTGGCATCGTCAGAGCAGATGCGGCGGAGACGGAGAAACTGGGAGAATGGAAGAGAGTCCTTACAGGAAGCGGGGTGGGAGGAAGTGTAGTCCAGGTAGCTGTGGGAGTCAGTGGGCTTGTAGTGAATGTTTGTCAATAGCCTATCCCCAGAGATGGAGACAGAGAAGTCGAGGAAGGGAAGGGAAGAGTCGGAGATGGAAGGGTGGAAATTGGAAGCAAAGTGAATGACATTTTCTAGTTCAGGGCGAGAGCAGGAAACAGCACCTTTAATTTGGAGGTCTGGCAAATCTACGCTGCACTCCCTCCAAGGCCAATATATTCTTCCTAAGGTGTGGTGCCCAGAACTGCTCACAGTATCAAGGTGTGGTCTAACCAGGGTTTTGTACAGCTGTAGCATAACTTCTACCTCCTTGTATTCTAGTCCTCTAGATATAAAGGCCAGCATTCCATTAGCCTTTTTGATTATTTTCTGTACCTGTCCATGACATTTTAATGATCTATGTACATGGGATCCTCAAATCTCTTTGGACCACCACTGTTTCTAGCATTTCACCATTTAGAAAGTATTGTTTTAGGTCCAAAGCGGATGACCTACATTGAAATCCTTTTGCCACAGTTTTGCCCATTCGCTTAATCCGTTAATATTTCTTTGTAATTTTATGCTTTCATCTACACTGCTTACAATGCCGCCTATTTTTGTGTCATCGGCAAACTTTGATATGTGGTTTTCTTTCCCATCATCCAAGTCCTTAATAAATACGGTGAATAGTTGAGGCCCCAACACAGGACACGACTAGTCACATCCTGCCAATTATTGTACCTGCCCATTATCTCTACTCTCTGTCTCCTGCCGCTCAGCCAATTTCCTAACCAGGTCAATAATTTGCCTTAAATTCTCTGAGCTTCAACTTTAGCTAACAGTCTCTTATGAGGGACTTTATCAAATGCCTTCTGGAAGCCCATATAAATAATATCCATAGGCAGTCACCTGTACACTACTTTAGTCACCTCTTCAAAAAATGTAATCAGGTTCATCAGGCATGACCTACCTTTCACAAATCCATGCTGGCTCTCTCTGATCAGCTGAAAATTTTCAAGGTGTTTAGTCACACTCTTTAATTATAGACTCTAGTAATTTCCCAATAACAGTTGTTACATAAGAACAGAAGACGTAGGGGCAGGAGTAGGTCATTTGGCCCCTCGAGCCTGCTCTGTCATTTAATAAGATCATGGCTGATCTGATCTTGGCCTCAGCTCCACTTCCCTGCCCGCTCCCCATGACCCTTGACTCCCTTACCTTTCAAAAATCTGTCTGTCTCCACCTTAAATATATTCAATGACCCAGCCTCCATAGCTCTCTGGGGAAGAGAATTCCAAAGATTCATGACCCTCAGAAGAAATTACTCCTCCTTTCCGATTTAAAAGGGTGCCCCCCTTATTCTGAAATTATGCCCCCTAGTTCTAGATTCCCCCCCATGTTAGGCTAACCTTCTGCAGGCTTTTCAATTTTTAGATGTTTAACGATAGAGCTTAATACAAAATGGATTCCTTTACTAGCCCTGGATCTTGATTTCAAACAACATAGAATGAACTACATTGTGCAATTAATGTTATGCAGCCAAGGTCCCACAAACAACAATGAGATGAATGACTAATTAATCTGTTTTTGGTGGTGTTGGTCGAGGGAGATATGTTGACCTGGGCACTGAGAGTACTCATTGCTCTTCTTCAAAGAATGCCATGGGATCTTCACCGACTACCTGCATAGGCAAACAAGGCCGCAATTAAACATCTCAGCTGAAGGAAGGATGATGTATAATGTAGGACTGGATAGGCATTCTGCACTTTTGTCTGATTTACCTTTGGGGGGAGGCAGGGAGAAACTTTGTGGGACATTCCTCAAGAAATTAAATTGGTAGTATTCAGGATCTGATTTTATAAAGTATTCATACAATGATTAGGATCTTTTAGTGAATGCTAGGTCAAGTGAAATTTTGAAGACGGAGATTGATAGATTTTTGTTTCGGTAAGGGTATCAAGGGATATGGAACAAAGACTGGTAAATGGAGTTGAAGTATAGATCAGCCAAGATCTAATAGAATAGCAGAACAGACTCGAGGGGCTGAATGTCCTACACCTGTTCCTATATTCCTATGTGTAATCGGTGTTCAGTGCCTCCCTAATTAGCAAAGTTCAGATCAGGAACAGAGTGGAAGAATCAAAACCGCAGTCTCCCACTCAGGTCACAGATAGTGCCAATATTCAGTTGCAGTCTGCTTTTATTATGTAGATTTCTGCTGGCAGAAGACAGTATTTGCAATTTCACCACTAATGATATCAAATTACAGAATACACAAAATTAAAGAATGAGAAAAATATTCTTGCTATTATTTCCATACTTCTTGCACACTCTAACATATTTTTTAAAATTTTGTTTGAATAGGATGTGGATGCAGAACAATAGCACAATCAGGCAAAATCTGTGTCAATCACAGCAATTTCTGTTCTGCAAAATTAGTAAAAGAAATGTTATGCAACATAATTTATAGATGATCATACATAAAACATAGTAATTTAATTCATATTTAATAAAAGCGCATAAATAAAATAAATGTGTAACATCTGTTCCTTGGCCCCAGATTTACATTAAAACAGTATAACAGCACCCCCGATGGCAAATGCACCACTCAGTGTGGAACGAAGCCATACAGACCAGCAAATTCTTAAAGCCAAAAACTCTGTTCCCTAGCCATCGATTTCATCCCCCTCCCTGGCCACTGTCTCAGGCTGAAGCAGACTGTTCGCAACCTCGGCATCTGATTTCATAGAATCATAGAAATTTACGACACAGGAGGCGGCCATTCAGCCCATCGTGTCTGTGCCAGATTTGACCCTGCGCTTCCAAACCCATATCCTCTCCATCACCAAGACCTCCTACTTCCAACTCCATAATATCGCTCGTCTCCACCTCTGCCACAGCCTATTTGCTGCTGAAACCCTCACCCATGCTTTTGTTACCTCCAGACTCGACTATTCCAATTCTCACCTGGCTGGCTTCCCAACTTCCACCCTCCATAAACTTAAGCTCATTGAAAACTCTGTTGCCCATATCCTAACTCGCACCAAGTCCCGTTCACCCATCACCCGTGCTTGCTGACCTACATTGGCTCCCGGTTACCAAACACCTTGATTTTAAAATTCTCATCCTCGTGTTCAAATCCCTCCATGGCCTCGCCCCTCCCTATGTCAGTTACCTCCTTCAGCCCTACAACCATTCGAGAACTCTGCATTTCTCCAATTCTGGCCTCTTGTGCATCCCCCACATCCTTTGTCCCACCACTGGCAGCTGTGCCATCAGCTGCCTAGGCCCCAAGTTCTGGAATTCCCTCCCTAAACCTCCCTGCCTCTTCACCTCTCTCTCCTCCTTTAAGACTTCCATAAAACCTCTTTCTTTGACCAAGGTTTTGGTTACCTGTCCTAATGGCTCCTTGTTTGGCTCAGTATCAATTTTTGTCTAATTACAGCCCTGTGAAGCACCTTACTACGCTATGTTAAAGGCGCTATGTAAATGGAAGCTGTTTTTGTTCAATCTCTACCCTGTGCTGTTAGTTTGAGGCAGTAGTGAGGGCATTACTGCTCGTCTCTACCCTAAAGAAGGGGCAAAAATCAGCTAGAGTTCCCACTCCCAATTGGGATTGCTACAAATGCCCATTTGTGGATATTGGGTGAGAAGAGGATCAAGCTTGGCTCGGTTAACCATTCCACATAGTCGAATAGCCTGCCCACAAGCAAATGCATACACACACACATGTTCTAAAGGGTTCCTCATACTTGTGCACACACACACTAGGGTCATACATGAAGAATGGCCATGTTCTCTTGTGGAACTATATCCCAGCATGAGTAAGTGCCCTCAGAAGAGGAATGGAAAAGAATTAAGAGCAAAAAGAGCTACAAATGGCTCGGAATTTTGGGACGCACTTGACGCTAAGTTAAAGAAAACTAAAAGTGATCGACGTCTCACTTTTAACTGAGAACAAAGTTAACTTCGCATTCTCCCATGTGACTAAAACCCACTAGTTGCAAAATCTTAACACTACCTCTGTAACTTCTTCACTCAGTAAGTTATGTGGTACACTGATATGGTGCAACATGATTGTGGTGTATATATTTTGAGGGAGGTACTTTTTTCTCTCTCAAAAGGACAGAACAAGCATACAATAACATGGAAAAGTCCTCATTTTGGACACTCGATGTGGCACTTTAATGGAACTGACTATTTTAAATTTTCATCTGTTTTTCAGTGAGAGGACATGAATAATGAATAACCTTTAATGCAGGTACTGGAATCACTTTCAAAGAATCAGCAGGCGGGCTGGATGAAACCAGGCTTCCTACTGCGGCCAGCTTCCTAGAAGCAATCACATCTGGACAAGAACAACAGCACTGAAGGTAAAGTATCCTGATGAGCCAATTTTTTGTGTCTGCCATGTACGTCACGTCAATCATCTGTCATAACTGTCAAGCCTGCTTTCTGTTGAACCAATCACCTTTCTTCTTCATCCTCATTGGTTAAATGTTTAACTTGCTATGTTTTTCCTGATTTCTAATGGGTTATATTCTGCCTTTGATTATTGCATAAAACCTTTCTCCCAGTCACATTCCACCAAAAAAGATTCCACCCAATCATATTTGCAAAAATAAATCTCCTGGGTGCAGCTGCCGTGACACCCAACACCTCTAAATGCTCCTACAGCACAAAGCACCCCACAGGCCCTTTGAACACCCTGGATCACTTCCTCCCATACTTCTTGACTGCCATCCAGGCAGCTGACTTTCCTATGCAAGTATCCCGATGAGGAACAAAAAGCAAAATGCACATGCGGAAAGAGCCCCACACAAGACTATTAGTGTAACTGCCACATTAGAAGTTAATCATTCAGGTCTGGGAGCAGAAACCTCGGTAGAGAGAAAGAGAGATCTGAACATGTGGGTAGTTCACATACCTCATCCATTTCCTTTGGAGCTGATGGCATCAATCCAGGACTCAGTCCAGTCTCTCACTAAAATTTCCAACTGTCCCAGCCAATTAGCATGTCCAAGTTGACGCCAACAGTAAATGTGGCAGACTTCAGGGAGAGTGGGAACCGGCCCTCAGCACTCTCTCCTCAGAAAGTAAAGAGGCTGCAGCAGCAATAAATAATGAGAAAGCTGACAAAGGAAGATATATTGAACAAGAGAAAGCGAGGGAGAAATATTGAGGGGAAGAGAAGCCGAGGTCCATTTTAAATGTCAAATATTTTCCTATTTAAAATTTCATACAAAAAAGACGTGGTAAAGCTTTTATAGTTTGAAGATGGAACGTGGTTTTGTTTTTCTTCTCAGGCGTGGGCGACATCAACAAGGCAGCGTTTAATTGCCCCTCACTAGTTATCTTGAATGCATTAAAAGTAAACCACATTATATGGACTGGAGTCGCGTGTAGCCCAGACCAAGTAGGTAATAACTTGTATTTATATAGCGTCTTAAACGTAATAACACTCCTGTGAGAACCGCTGTGGGAGGTTTTATCAAAAAAAACTAAATTTGACACCGACCCATATAAGGAGATGTTAGGGCAGATGACCAAAAGCTTGGTTGAAGAGGTAGGTTTTAAGGAGCATCTTAAAGGAGGAAAGAGAAGTGGAGAGGTGGAGAGATTTAGGGAGGGAATTCCAGAGCTTAGGACCTAGGCAGCTGAAGGCACGATTGCCAATGGTGGAGCATCTAAATTCGGGGATGTTCAAAAGGCCAGAATAGGTGGAGCACAGAGGTCTAGAGGAATTATAGGGCTGGAGGAGATTACAGAGATAGGGAGGGGCGAGGCTATGGAGGAATTTAAAAACAAGGATGAGAATTTTAAAATCGAGGCATTGCTTAACTGGGAGCCAATGCAGGTCAGCGAGCACAGGGGAGATGGGTGAGCGGGACTTGGTGCGAGTTAGTACACGGGTGGCAGTTTTGGATGACCCCAAGTTTATGGAGGATAGAACTAGGGAGGCCGGCCAGGAGTGCGTTGGAATAGTCAAGTCAGTGAATTGAAGGGCAGCAGTGAACTGGTCAGGTCTTTACGGCAGTACAACAGTTTTCATGGTCATTTTTTTCTGGTGCTAGCCCACAAATTACCAGATTTATTGAATTCAGTTTTACAACTTTCCATGGTGGGATTTGAACTCTACCTCTGGGTTTCTAGTCCAGTTCACAGGACTCAAAAAGTCATTATGCCTTGTATTGAAACCACAAGGTAATACACCCAACTGAGACATCAGCCAAATTACATTGCATAGTGCCATCTTTTCAAATTACATTAATTACAGTGCCATATTTTGTAGAATAGCCAGAGCTATTCTACAAAATACACCATTCATGGGGACATGTCCTGTCTGCTGTGGAAGGCCCATAGTCCCAGCAGTTGGCACAATTGCTTCCACTGAACTGGGCTGGGGAGGAAAATATAGTCAGGATTCTGGCTCCAGATTGCTATCCAGTGACCGCCTACTGGAAAATCTGCTTGTGGAGTAAAGTGAGGATAGAATCAGGCTCAGCTGTGATGCGCCACACGGACATCCTGCTGACACTCATTGCCTACACTCATACCTGAAGAATGGCCACATGGGTGAGGCATCAGGGATTGGCTAGCACCTGCGGGACTTCACCCCAGAATGAATCACCACTCTCAGCAGAGGAGTGGAGAAACTGGAGCATATTGCTTTATTCAAAGAAATATGACAACAAAACTAAGTATTAAAATAACCCTGCAATGATTTTGTAAACATTTTGAAAAATGTGGTTTTTAAAGCATTACTCCATCAGAAGTAGGAACTTCACATTCTAATGAATGTTAATTCCACCATCTGATGCTCTGTGCTGAGAAATTACATCTGTATTTGTTTTGTGGCTCACTGATCAGTCATTGCAGTTTAATGGAATGCTAAGTTAAATATATGCAATAACAATGTAGCAAACAACATTACAGTTAACCATCTCTCCTGCTATAATCAAATAACTCAAAAGCAGGAGGCGGATTAGAAATTTCTACAAAAACAGCACAATTTATCCTTTGGATTAATGCCAAAGAACATTGCCTGGCGTGTCAGACACAGATACGATGGGCCGAATGGCCTCCTTCTGTGCCATAAGTTTCTACGATTCTAAGCAGTCTTAACCTTTTGTAAAAAATGTGAAAGATCAACCCAACATCTTTGTTTTTACTTTTGTTGATTTTTAAGTCGAGAATCTTGGTAAGAATCCTCTATGGTGTGAGGGAGTTGAATGAATGTACACTGTTAAAATGGCACAACTGTTATAGCATCTATAAATTAATGATAGTGTCTTCTGATGGTTTCTTAGCATGCTTATATGCCAGGGCTATTTTCGAAGGGAGTTATGTATTATAAATGAGATGTGATATTTTTTTTTTTAAGGCTGGGAACACCATCTCTGCCTGTGGGGGCAAAACACTACCAGTGACCAGGAAAATGCTGATTGCATTTTTCTGTCATGTCTGCCATTTTGTTCTGACCACAGCCCATTCATAATGTCCAGCAATTCAATTTGTACATTGCTGATCTGTATGAATTAGTGCTAAAGTCATGGTTATTGGTTTTGAGCAACTGCGCACACACAGTTGTTTTGGTGTTGTTGTTGTTGGTCTCCAAATCCACCCTGCACTATAACACACACGCTATGTTCCCTGTAATTATTTTGGGGGCCATGCGGCCCCTTTAATGAGCTGTATGGCCCATTCAAAATATCGCGCATGCGCAGTTTTCTATTTAAAAGCCGGCTGCGCAGGACCTTCAGAGAGCTGCGCAGCATAAAGGGAACATTGGCTGCCAGATCATATTGCAGGACCACTCCTCCCAGCCAACTTTCTCGATGATGTTGACACCAAGCAGCTAACTAAAGTTTTTTCCAGACACAAATGGTAAAATACAGGTTCTAGTCCACAATTCTCCACACAGTAAGCTCTGAACCACAGATACACAGCCAGCGAGATCAAGCACTTCCTCACAGGAAGGGAATGTAGTAATCAGACAGTCCTTTCACACTTATCCCAACAGCAGGAGGCTCCTGTGGACACTAAGATCTCAGTAACGCCAAATGGTGGATATGTGAATATTTCATATTACAGTACGTCACTTTAACTGTGAGAAACAATTATGGAACTATATATTTGCCTTCAAAACTTGCATTGTGTCTGCAGATAGCACTTTGAGATGTATAATTGCACAGTGAAGTACTGGAGGTTACAGATATGTCCCCGGTGATGATAGTATAGAATAGTACAGCACAGAAGGAAGCCATTCGGCCCATCGAGTCTGCGCCGGCTCTTTCGAAGAGCAATCCAGTTAGTCCCACTCCCCCGCTCTTTCCTCATATCTCTGCAATTTTTTTCTGCTTTGTTATCCAATTCCCTTTCGAAGGCTACTATTGAATCTGTTTTCACTACCCTATCAGGCAGTGCATTCCAAATCCTAACCACTCGTTGCGTAGAAAGGTATTGCCTCATGTCACCTCTGGTTCTTTTGTCAAGGACCTTAAATCTGTGCCCTCTGGTTATCAACTCTTCAGCCATTGGAAACAGCTTCTCTTTATTAACCAGTGGAAACAGTTTCGCTGAATGCTTGAAGACTCCGAAGTCACCAGTGTGACAACTTATCGAAAAATCACAGGTGCTGCTTTGCCCGTGATGTTCTGTCCACTGAAATTCACATGATTTTTCAGTAAGCTGCCGGATGCGTTTGAGATCAGTGTGCAGTATTGGGCATTTCTGTCCTGTATATCTAGTTTAGACTTATTTACTGCGTCAGGGCTGGCAGGAGCAGAGCTTCTTCCTGCCAGCCTTGAAGTGCTGTATTTAGTGTAGCAGTTGCTTACTCGGGTCAGTATACTTTAATATTGTGCACTGCGCATCTTGTGTGAACTCTTATTTCATCACCTTAAATTAGTTCCAGAATTCCCCCATTTGCTCAATTTTGAATGAAGATGAAATGATCCCTGACAATGCACCATTTATGATAGCCTAACATTGTGACAGGTCATGTTGTCTCACTTTTTATTTTTCTAGAATTCCGAAACGTTAGATTCTAAACACCCAAGCGTAATAGTAGAAAACTCCCAATACACAATTCTAGCTCTGCAACCATATTTCTGCATTTGAAAACTTAGGTTTCTGGATGAATCTGCAGGATACTTAAGTCTCTTTAAAATGGTGCCTCAGCCTCAAGCTGCTCCGAGGAGCTAGTATTTTATGATTATTGAAATGACTGCAGGAGGGAAGTTATCATTTCATTACCAAGACCAGCAAGAATAATGCAATAATGGTATCACTGATATGTTAATGTCCTTACGTCACTGCTACAAATTTTAATCTTTGAAGTTAAAAACTAACAATGGTGCAATGTGTTGGAGATTTAGTGTCCTGCATCATACAGCAATACACAGGTCCAAGCCTGCGATTCTCTGCATTTCAGAGTCCTTAATCTCAATGCGGCTATCATGAAAAAGCAACATGCAGAGGCCACATATTTTCCATCGGGAAAGGGGAATAACAAGAAAATGCCACGGAAGATGAACTAATTGCAAAAGCTAGAGCTGTGGCAGATACACCATTTGCAAGAAGAAGTTATCCTGAAAGCATTTGCGCTGACTCTTAAAAATAGAGAGGTCGCACAACATCAGGTTATAGTCCAACAGTTTTATTTGAAATCACAAGCTTTCGGAGCTATCGATTGCCCCTTCCTCAGGTGAAGTAAATAGATACAGAATCGCCAAAGCATATATAGATAGAGAACAAAGCATGTGTACCTTACAATTGCAGACAACTAAATTAAATCATCCTGACTATCTGCCGAGGTGTGATAAAGTTAATCAGGTCAGCCAGGAAGGTACCACATCAAAGACATAGTAAGATACAACTGAGACAATGAGGTGGAGTCGCAGGGGGTCTAACGTGTCAAAAGCTGCCGTCTGTATGTAAAACGAAAAGCTTTAACCGGGATCTTGGGTTTATGTCACGATACATGACGTGATCCGGACTCGAGTCGTCGTTGGCTTGTTCACAGAGGTGATTCCCAGTAAAAAAGTAAAAATTTTCCCAGTAAAAAAGTAAAAATTTTCCCAGTAAAAAAGTAAAAATTTTAAAGCTTTTCGTTTTACATACAGACAGCAGCTTTTGACACGTTAGACCCCCTGCGACTCCACCTCATTGTCTCAGTTGTATCTTACTATGTCTTTGATGTGGTACCTTCCTGGCTGACCTGATTAACTTTATCACACCTCGGCAGATAGTCAGGATGATTTAATTTAGTTGTCTGCAATTGTAAGGTACACATGCTTTGTTCTCTATCTATATATGCTTTGGCGATTCTGTATCTATTTACTTCACCTGAGGAAGGGGCAATCGATAGCTCCGAAAGCTTGTGATTTCAAATAAAACTGTTGGACTATAACCTGGTGTTGTGCGACCTCTCAATTTTGTCCACCCCGTCCAACACCGGCATCTCCGCATCTTAAAAATAGGCCATTTCTACCTGCTCCAGTAATGTGGCCTTCCCCAAACTCACCAATATAGTAACAAAACCTCTTAAGGGAATAATAGGATACATTAGATCATCACTGAAATAACATGCCTCGCTGGTTAGATATGAATTCAGAATGCATTTGGAATTCGCATTAAATTTCACATCTGGCATCTGCATTAACCAATCAAGATTAAGACTATATTGCAGCATTTGTTTGCTTCTTACATCAATTGCCTTCTATATAAAGATCTAAACAAGTCAATTTAGTAGTGTGCAATGTCTACAATAGCAGGTTAGATATGCTGATAAAAGGTTTAAATTTTAATAAATTATAAATACGCATACAAAAATAGAGATAATGTAGAGCAGGGTGTGATCTCACAACTAATCTAAATGGAGGACTCATGAGAAGCCATAAACCAACAGAGTCAAGGTTTGAGATTACTGCTTTCTTTTTATGTTCATTTATTTCCATATTCTGCCAAATCCTAGAATAGTACAGCACAGGTGACCATTCAGCCCATCGAGTCTGTGCCGGCTCTTTCGAAGAGCAATCCAGTTAGTCCCACTCCCCCGCTCTTTCCCCATATCCCTGCAATTTTTTCTCCTTCAAGTATTTCTCCAATTCCCTTTTGAAGGCTACTATTGAATCTGTATCCACCACCCTATCAGGCAGCGCATTCCAAATCCTAACCACTCGTTGCATAAACAAGTTTTTCCTCATGTCGCCTCTGGTTCTTTTGCCAATTACCTTAAATCTGTGTCATCTGGTTATCGATCTTTCAGCCATTGGAAACAGTTTCTCTTTATTTACTCTATCTAAACCCTTCATGATTTTAACACCTCTATCAAATCTCCTCTTAGCCTTCTCTGCTCCAAGGAGAACAACCCCAGTTTCTCCAGTCTATCCATGTAACTATAATCCCTCATCCCTAGAATCATTCTAGTAAATCTCTTCTGCACCCTCTCCAAAACCTTCACGTCCTTCCTAAAGTGTGGTGCCCAGAATTGGACACAATACTCCAGCTGGGGCTGAACTAGTGTTTTATAAGGTTTAACATAACTTCCTGGCTTTTGTACTCTATGCCTCTATTTATAAAGCCCAAATGTTATTTCAAAAATCATATATATTTAAATTCATTGGGGGGAATTTTCCCAGCCCTGGGGAGGCGGGACTGCCGGGAAAATGGCAGAAACTGGGAGCGGGTACCGACCCCGCTCCCAACCCGCCTCCATGCCATCTTCCCGGGAGGCGGGTCCCCGAGTCACGCAGGAATCCGTCTTCTCCAGGCGGGAAGGGGATTAAAGCCAATTAACTGCCTGTTAACAGGTCGTTAACAGGCAGTTTTGAGGCTTTTCCCCATTTTACACCTGCAATTGCAGGCTTCCCGACGGCTGCGAACCTCGCCAGGGTCAGCGAGGCAAGCAGTGGGTCTGCGGGGGTGAGAGGGGTCGAAATGTCAGCTGTAGAGGTGAGTGATGGGTGCAAGTGTGGACAGGTAAGTATGAGAGGTGAGTGAAAAGTGTTGGAAAAAGTTTCCTTACCTTTGCTTCTTTCTGCAGGCTTCAACCCTTGGGGATCCGGAGGTGCCTCATCTCAACGGCAGTGATGACAGAATGGCTGCTGCATTCTCAGATGCAGCAGCCATCTGCTTTCTGCTGAGGAGAGAGGTCTTGGCGAGCCTTTGTGCAAGGGCTCACCTTAGAACAGAGACTGTCAGTGTTTGACAGCTTCTCAAAGCTGTCAAACGCTGACAATTCATCTGTCAAAATATTTGACAGATGAAGCGTCATACGCTGACGTCATCTGTCACCGGCTTTCCCTTAATTGGCTGGGTGGGCTTAACAAGGCCAATCAAGGGAAAATAGCGTGGGTTGATCAGACGTCGCTGGGGGTGGGACTGAAACCTGGAAACCAGAAGTCCTGCCTCCAGCACGTCTCCGTTGACAAAATCCAGCCCTTGGTCTTTTACCTAAAATGGTGTGAAGAAAGAAAGCTATTCAAAAATTTCAAGTAGGAATAAATGGGTCTTTTTCGGGGTGGCAGGCAGTGACTAGTGGGGTACCGCAGGGATCAGTGCTTGGGCCCCAGCTATTCACAATATATATCAATGATTTGGATGAGGGAACCAAATGTAATATTTCCAAGTTTGCTGACGACACGAAACTTGGTGGGATTGTGAGTTGTGAGGAGGATGCAAAGAGGCTTCAAGGCAATTTAGACAAGTTGAGTGAGTGGGCAAATACATGGCAGATGCAGTATAACGTGGATAAATGTGAAGTTATCCACTTCGGTAGGAAAAACAGAAAGGCAGAGTATTATTTAAATGGTGATAGATTGGGAAATGTTGATGTACAGAGGGACCTGGGTGTCCTTGTACACCAGTCACTGAAAGCAAACATGCAGGTGCAGCAAACAGTTAGGAAGGCAAATGGTATGTTGGCCTTCATTGCAAGAGTGAGAACTCGCACAACACCAGGTTATAGTCCAACAGTTTTATTTGAAATCACAAGCTTTCGGAGCTGCTGCTCCTTCGTCAGGTGAAGTGAAGAATACAAATCGGCACAGCATATATAGACAGAGAACAATGTCTGTGCAGAGTACAATGTCAGACGACTACAGTTAATCTTTCTGACTGCCTTTTATCACACCTCGGCAGAGATACAACTAAGACAATGAGGTGGGGTCACAGGGGGTCTAATGTGTCAGATGCTGCAGTCTGTATCGAAAACCATAAACTTTAAACTTTTTTTTTTACTGGAAATCACATCTGTGAACAAGCCAACGACGACTCAAGTCTGGATGACTCTACGTCAGGTGGGGTTACATGTAGCGTGACATGAACCCAAGATCCCGGTTGAGGCCGTCCTCATGGGTGCGGAACTTGGCTATCAGTTTCTGCTCGATGATTTTGCGTTGTGTGTCTCGAAGGCCGCCTTGGCGAACACTTACCCGAAGATCCGAGGCTGAATGTCCTTGACTGCTGAAGTGTTCCCCGACTGGGAGGTAACAATCCTGCCTGGCGATTGTTGCGCAGTGTCCGTTCATACGTTGTCGCAGTGTCTGCATGGTCTCGCCGATGTACCATGCTCCGGGGCATCCTTTCCTGCAACGTATGAGGTAGACAACGTTGGCCGAGTCACATGAGTATGTACCATGTACCTGGTGGGTAGTGTCCTCACGTGTGATGATGGTATCTGTGTTGATGATCTGGCATGCCTTGCAGAGGTTGCCGTGGCAGGGTTGTGTGGTGTCGTGGTCGCTGTTCTCCTGAAAGCTGGGTAATTTGCTGCGAACGATGGTACTTTTGAGGTTAGGCGGCTGTTTGAAGGCGAGTAGTGGAGGCGTGGGGATGGCCTTAGCGAGGTGTTCGTCATCATCGATGACATGTCGAAGGCTGCGAAGAACATGACGTAGTTTCTCCGCTCCGGGGAAGTACTGGACGACGTAGGGTACTCTGTTGGTTGTGTCCCGTGTTCGCCTTCTGAGGAGGTCTATGCGATTTTTCGCTGTGGCCCGTCGGAACTGTCGATCGACGAGTCGAGCGTCATATCCCGTTCTTACGAGGGCATCTTTCAGCGTCCGTAGGTGTCCATCGCGTTCCTCCTCGTCTGAGCAGATCCTGTGTATTCGCAGGGCTTGTCCATAGGGGATGGCTTCTTTAACGTGGTTAGGGTGGAAGCTGGAGAAGTGGAGCATCGTGAGGTCGTACGTGGGCTTGCGGTAGAGTGAAGTGCTGAGGTGTCCGTCTTTGATGGAGATTCGTGTGTCCAAGAATGAAACCGATTGAGGAGTAGTCCATGGTGAGTTTGATGGTTGCAAGAGGATTTGAGTACAGGAACAAGGATGTCTTACTACAGTTATACAGGGCCTTGGTGAGACCACATCTGGAGTACTGTGTGCAGTTTTGGTCTCCTTAACTAAGAAAGGATATACTTGCCATAGAGGGAGTGCAGCGAAGGTTCACCAGACTGATTCCTGGGATGGCAGGACTGTCAGATGAGGAGAGATTGGGTCGACTAGGCCTGTATTCACTAGAGTTTAGAAGAATGAGAGGGGATCTCATTGAAACGTATAAAATTCTGACAGGGCTAGACAGACTGGATGCAGGGAGGATGTTTCCCCTGGCTGGGGGGTCTAGAACGAGGGGTCACAGTCTCAGGATACAGGATAGGACATTTAGGACTGAGATGAGGAGAAATTTCTTCACTCAGAGGGTGGTGAACCTGTGGAATTCTCTACCACAGAAGGCTGTGGAGGCCAAGTCACTGAATATATTTAAGGAGGAGATAGATAGATTTCTAGACACAAAAGGCATCAAGGGGTATGGGGAGAGAGCGGAAATATGGTATTGAATTAGAGGATCAGCCATGATCATACTGAATGGCAGAGCAGGCTCAAAGGGCCGAATGGCCTACTCCTGCTCCTATTTTTCTATGTTTCTATGTTCTATGTTTCAAGAATCTAAGTAAACTTGAGTCTGGGGGATGAAAATTTCTTACTCCACTTACAGCAAAGGAATGATGGATGCAGAGTGTTTTTTGGGGTTCAGAATATGATTTTATTATTTTGTTTTTAATTCACTTGTCGTTTTGTGTGTTAGATTACCTATTGTCTGTAGTTCCACACTAAATTCACATTCTCACTGCAGCGTATGACTCCAACTTGTACCCAAGACCTTGAAACTGTGGAATCCTTTATCTGCCTCAGTCTTCCCTTCCTCCTACAAATAACACGATTTTAAAACCCAAGGTCAGCATCACCTAACCACTACTTCACAATTTGCCTCGTCTTTTTGTCCTAATCTTTTCAAAGTTGGTAATGCCCAGCCTTATGGGCCCCGGCTCCTCACCCAGGATTCTCAGTAGAGATGCAAGATGTTGACGGTGGTGATGCCACTGTTAGTGGTTTTCAGTTAGTTCCAGAGAAAATGTATATGTGGTGCACATCTTTTATGGAAAATAACTACCTTTATATGTGAATCATGGGACATTAATTCAACTGTCTGTGTGGTCCCTGCCACAAACTCTCTTTCCTAGCCACCGACTCCATCCCTCTCCCTAGCATCTGTCTGAGGCTGAACCAGACTGTTTGCAACCTTGGTGTCATATTTGACACATATCCGCACCATAACTAAGACCACCTATTTCCACCTCCGTAACATCACCTGACTCCGCCCCGCCTCAGCTCATCTGCTGCTGAAACCCTCATCCATGCCTTTGTTACCTCTAGACTTAACTATTCCAATGCACTCCTGGCTGCCTCCCACATTCTACCCTATGTAAACTTGAGGTCATCCAAAACTTGGCTGCCCGTGTCCTAACTCGCACCAAGTCCCATTCACCCATCACCCCTGTGCAACGCCTTGATTTTAAAATTCTCATCCTTGTTTTCAAATCCCTCCATGACCTTGCCCCTCTCTATCTCTGTAATCTCCTCCAGCCCCACAACCCTCCGAGATATCTGCGCTCCTCTAATTCTGGCCTCTTGAGCATCCCTGATTTTAATCGCTTAACCATTGGTGGCCGTGCCTTCAACTGCCAAGGCCCTAAGCTCTGGAATTCCCTCCCTAAACCTCTCTGCCTCTCTACCTCTCTACCCTCCTTTAATTCGCTCCTTAAAACCTACCTCTTTGACCAACCTTTTGGTCATCTGCTCTAATTTCTCCTCATGTGGCTGAGTGTCAAATTTTGTTTTATAATGCTCCTGTGAAGTGCCTTGGGACATTTTACTACGTTAAAGGCGCTGTATAAATAAAAGTTGTTGTTGTTGTAGTAAAGCAGCAGTTCAACCAGAGTTTGCAGATACTGAACTGTAACAATTACTGCCATCAATTCACCTCGAGGATGATTTATAAATGGGTGTTTTATTGTTTCCTTGCCTTGCAGTTCAGTATTATAGTTTCTCAATTCTGTTTGAAATTGATAATGGTCACAGCTCCATTTTATGATGATACGGCATTTCCCAAGGAATATAAGTTTTAAGTACAAGGCAGTTTATAATAGTAAATTATAGGAATATTATTATGCTCTATATATAGTAGCAGGAATAATGAATACCTGGGAATGATTACAAAACCGTAATTTAATATTTGAATTCACATAAGTGATAAGCCTGAGCTTTCTTCATGTCATTTTTGAGACTGTCTAAACTCCTTCAATAAACTACTGCTTTGAAATCACTACGATGTTTTTCATTACATATAGCATATTTCACATGGTGCTTTTTATTCAGTTTGTAGATCTGACAGCCAGTGTGCATCATTGAAGCTCAATGACATTCACACTGAAGGATTAATAACAATATCATTACTGCATATTGCCGACAAATTCATGATAATCGAGGATCTGGACATGTTTGATCTTGTTACAGTGACTACACACTATAAATATTGTATTTTAATTCCACTTTTTGCCTCTTCCTTTTTCCAACCAATTTTGTCCCTCCCATCCTCCTCCTCTCCCAAAGGCCTCTATTCCTTGTTGGGGTTCAGACCATGGGCATCAGTCACCCTCGTTCAAGTGACCAGGTATGAACCTAAACAGTATGGGTCAAGCAGGCATATGGGGAGGGAGGGGTCCACCATGGTCAAGCCCAATGCAGAGTTCACCTAAAGTGAACACAAACCAATCCAGTAAGGGTTGCTAGATAACAATCAGGAACAGAAATCCTGGCTGAGTTTCTCCTTCCCAACACAGGGATGTTGAAGGCAATAGTGCAGTCCTCATTGCTGCTGCAACAGAGATTAGCTGACTCAGCACAGAGCTGGAAATGATCCCAGTCTTTGTTTGGCTTACCTACTGACTGTCTTAACTAGCTGAACCATCAGGAGAGCTTACTGAGCAGATTTTTTTAACACAATTTATCACCAGAAAGTCTGCCAGTGCCTGTGAATAAAATGGTCAGTAGCAAAGGCAAGCAAGAAGCAAAGCAAGATGATCCAAGTTGGTTTTAGCCCAATGTGCACAAAGCAGAGGAAAGGCTATCCAAAGCACCACTTTCTTAATAAGAAAGGTTTCCAGTTCCAGATTCATTGTTGGTCTTAATGATAACATTTTGCCAATGAATCATTCACGTCAACACTAATTACCATACTCACGCATGGATCACAATGCAAATTTCCAGTAGTGGTCAATGCTACCAAAGAGCATGTTTAACACATGCACATATACCCTTAAATGCCTCTAAAATAAAATAAAAAGCTACAGCCAAAGCAAAGCTTCTCAACTGACTTTTTTTCCATGTGCCAAGTTTTGATCATGCTTCTTCGCCCAGCTCCAAATTAGCCCTCCATACAGCAATTTAACCCTGCCGCCTACTGATTATACAATCCCTTGCAGTACTCAAAAGTTCTGAAATTTCGAACTAATATTCAAAGCCATGAGGAAAGAACAGTTGCAGAATTTACTGTTAATTGATCATGTTAGAATCCTAGCGCAAAATTCAGAAAATAAAACAAATTAAGCAACAACGTGCGTACATATATACTGCACCTGTGAAATGAAGATGGTCCCACCAATGAACTAACGGGTCGAGTCCTTCAATCATACAGAGGAAGCTCAATTTCCCAGTGCACTACACATATTGGTACATCATTGCTCCATGGGACCCAACATAAGGAACCAAGTTGCTGAATGAAAATTATTGAAGAAATTGACTTCTTTAAGATACTAGTAACATTTTTCTATTTTAAGAATGGAGCGGGTTGTATCTCATGCTATGAACAGTGTAATGTAAAAAAAATACCCACCATGTCAAGGCTGCCTAGTCAAGTCTAAAAATTTAACAGGTACATGTATCATACAATTCAAAGATCTTTTCCTTTTAATTCACTCACGATAAATGAAAGAAAGCTATTTTTCAGCATCACTTTACAATATCCAGAATTGTGTGCATAATGATTTTAATAAAGGCAATGCCCCAGTGAAGGAATACAAGAAATTTTAAGGATAGAATAAAGACCATATGGCCTCACAACCCACCCTTTTTTGATTGATCTCAACCTCAACACTGAATGGAAAAATAGCATTACAAGAGTGTTTGGGAAATACGATTTACTTTGGAGAGGGTTCCTGCTGTTGCCCCAAGTTTACTTTTTGAATGGGAAGGGCCGGGGGCGGGGTGGGCAGAAGAACAATAGCAGGTTGTATCTATAGACGTTCCAGTGCTTGCAATCTTGTGAAAAATGTATTCTTGATTTACATAATGATTCTATATGTTTGAAATGATTCTATATGTTTGAATTGGTGTAATTAGAGTGTTTACCATTATTGATGCAGTGAAGATTTTACAATGGAGTATATCATAGGACTTGTACCACAAGTTGTACTTGTGTTAGGTCATTCAGCCCCTCGAGCCTGTTCTACCATTTAATTATGAGAAGTCGCACAACACCAGGTTATAGTCCAACAGATTTATTTAATTTTACAAGCTTTCGGAGCTGTCGCTCCTTCCTCAGGTAAGTTAGCAGTGAGAGAATCTCCCAGAATTCACAATTTAAACACAGACAAAATCTATTCAAATCTTTCCCTACATCAAAGACACACTAAGAGCACAGCCAAGACAATGAGATGTGTCCCAGGGGGCTTGGCTGTGCTCTTAGTGTGTCTTTGATGTAGGGAAAGATTTGAATAGATTTTGTCTATGTTTAAATTGTGAATTCTGGGAGATTCTCTCACTGCTAACTTACCTGAGGAAGGAGCGACAGCTCCGAAAGCTTGTAAAATTAAATAAATCTGTTGGACTATAACCTGGTGTTGTGCGACTTCTCATTTTTGTCCACCCCAGTCCAACGCCGGCATCTCCACATCATGACCATTTAATTAGATCATGGCTAATCTATACCTCAACTCTATTTACCAGTCTTTATTCCATATCCCTTGATACCCTTACCTGACAAAAATTCACTCAGAAATGGCCTAGCTCTTAAGATTGTGCCCTCTTGTTCTGGACTTCCTCACCAGAGGAAATAGTTTCTCTGTATCTGCCCTTTATCATTTTAAATACCTCGATTAGATCACCCCTCCATCTTCTAAACTCATGGGAATACAAGCAAAGAATGAGCTCACTCTTCTGCACATTGAACTCCATCTGCCATAGTTTTGCCCACTCACTTAGTCTGTCTCTGTCCCTTTGTAACTTCCTCCTCGCATCCATCCAACTTACTGTGCCTCCTAACTTACTGATAAATATGGAACCTTTCCTTCCACTGATTTTAAATCTGCTAATTTTCCATACAGGTTCAGCTAATGAACAAACATGAAAGAAGAACCAAAGGAAGCTTTAGCCACTTTTTAAATATGACTGAATGTCTACCAGGACTGGGGTTCAAATTTACGCGGTCATACGTCCATTGGATGTAAAGTCCAACGCTTAGAATTTTTTTTTTTTTTAAATGCAAGGTTCTCTTTTAGAAATTTAAAAGATTACACACTCAGGGAAATATATGCTAAATACAAACAACTGCTAGATTGTGCTAAAAAGCTATGAGAAAATTGGGTGATTTTGATTGCATCTTAAGCAGCAAGAAGCTATGAAGTACACATCAAGAACTACTCGATTACTTTAAACTCATGACATACCCTTAGTCATTTGTTATTTCTATATAATTTATATATGCATAGACATTTCTGTTTCCTGTTAGCGAGTACGATTGCATAGCGGTCATGTTCAAGAAAGGAGGTAGAGAGAAAACAGGGAACTACAGGCCAGTTAGCCTGACATCAGTCGTCGGGAAAATGCTGGAATCCATTGTTAAGGAAGTGATATCAGGGCATCGAGAAAATCATAATATGATTAGGCAGAGTTTTATGAAAGGGAAATCATGTTTGACAAATTTATTAGAGTTTTTTGAGGATGTAACTAGCAGGGTAGATAAAGGGGAACCAGTGGATGTAGAATATTTAGATTTCCAAAAGGCATTCGATAAGGTGCCACATAAAAGATTATTACACAAGATTAGGTCTCATAGGGTTGGGGGTAATTTAGTAGCATGGATAGAGGATTGGTTAACTGACAGAAAACAGAGAGTAGGGATAAACAGATCTTTTTCAGGCTGGCAGGCTGTAACTAGCGGGGTGCTGCAAGGACCAGTGCTGGGGCCTCAGCTATTTACAATCTATATTAATGACCTAGATGAAGGGACTGAGTGTAATGTATCCAAGTTTGCTGACGATACAAAGCTAGGTGGGGCAGTAAGCTGTGAGGAGAACACAAAGGGTCTGCAAAGGGATATAGATAGACTAAGTGAGTGGGCAGTAGGTGCCAGATGGTGTATAATGTAGGGAAATGTGAGGTTATTCACTTTGGTAGGAAGAATAGAAAAACAGAATATATTTTAAATGGTGAGAAATTTTTAAATGTTGGTGTTCAGAGAGATTTGAGTGTCCTCGTGCAAGAAACACAGAAAGCTAGCACGCAGGTGCAGCAAGCAATAAGGAAGGTAAATGGCATGTTGGCCTTTATTGCAAAGGGGTTGGAGTAGAAGAGTAAGGAAGTCTTGCTACAATTGTACAGGGCCTTGGTGAGACCACACCTGGAGTACTGTGCACAGTTTTGGTCTCCTTATCCAAGGATATACTTGCCTTGGAGGCGGTGCAATGAAGGTTCACTAGATTGATTCCTGGGATGAGAGGGCTGTCCTGTGAGGAGAGATTGAGTAGAATGGGCCTATACTCTCTGGAGTTTAGAAGAATGAGATGTGATCTCATTGAAACATACAAGATTCTGAAGAGGATTGACAGGGTAGATGCTGAGAGGTTGTTTCCCCCTGGCTGGAGAGTCTAGAACTAGGTGGCATAGTCTCAGGATAAGGGGTAGGCCATTTAAGACCGAGATGAGGAGGAATTTCTTCACTCAGAGGGTTGTGAATCTTTGGAATTCTCTGCCCCAGAGGGCTATGGATGCTGAGTCTTTTGAGTATATTCAAGGCTGAGATAGATAGATTTTTTGACTCTCGGGGAATCAAGGAATATGGAGATTGGGCGAGAAAGTGGAGTTGAGGTCGATGATCAGCCATGATCTTATTGAATGGCGGAGCAGGCTCGAGGGGCCATATGGCCTACTTCTGCTCCTATTTCTTATGTTCTTAGACTAGTAATCCAGAGGCCTGGACTAATAATCCAGAGAATGCAAGTTCAAATCCCACCATGGCAGTTTGAGAATTTGAATTCAATTTATTAAAAAAAAAATGCTGGTATCGATAAAAGTGACCGTGAAGCTGTCGGATTATCGTAAAAACCCCTAACTGGTTCACCAATGTCGTCCTTACCTGATCTGACCTATACCCTGACTCCAGTCCCACACCAATGTGGTTGACTCTTAACTGTCCTCTTAAGTGGCCTAGCAGGCCATTTAGTTGTACCAAACAGCTACAAAGAATAAACAAACTGCAGCGGTTCAAGACAAAGTCCCACCACCACCTTCTCAGGGCAACATGGGATGGACAATAAATGCTAGCCTTGCCAGTGATGCCACATCCCGAGAATGAATTAAAAAATTAAGGTAACACCAGCTTCTGTGCTCGTGTTCTGTCATTCAAGTCAGTATCTTGTTACTAATGGCACTATGGCTCCAATTTTTTGAATATCAAAATCCATTGTGATAATATTCATGGTTCTGTGGTACAGTATGATATTCAGCAGATCACTAGTGAAACAATGCTGCAATCAGAAATCCCAACTTTGTAAAAGCCTTGATATAATTCTAGTTTATGTAATCTCTCCTCATAATTTAACCCTTGGAGCCCTGGTAACTTTCTGGTGAATCTGCGCTGCACTCCGTCCAAGGCCAATATATCCTTTCTAAGGTGTGGTGCTCGGAACTGTACACAATACTTCAGATGTGGTCTAACCAGGGCTGTGTATAGCTGTAGCAAAACTTCCTCCCCTTTATATTCTAGCACTCTAGAGCTGAAAGCTAACATTCCATTAGCCTTTTTAATTATTTTTTGTACCTGACCACTACATTTTAATGTTCTTTGTACATCTGTAAATCTCTTTGGAACTCCACTGTTCTGAGTGTTACCATTTAAAAAATACTCAAATATATCCCTTGTTGGTTCAAAATGGATGACCTCACACTTACCTGCATTGAAATCCATCTGCCACAGTTTTACCCACTCACTAAGAATCATAGAGTCACACAGCACAGAAGGAGGCCATTTGGCCCATCGTGCCTATGCCAGCTATTTGGTAGAGCTATCCAATTAATCCCACTCCCCTGCTTTTCCCCCCCGAGCCCTGTAAATTTTTTTCCCTTCAAGTACCTTTTTGTTCTTAGCCCCAAACAAACATTCATTTTCAGGGAACAAATTCAGCAAAAACAGGTTTTCAATTTCTATAACGTTATGCTGATAGTGTTAGATGAGGAGGGGTGGAATGAGGCTCGTGTACAGCATTAACACTGGCAAAGACCAGTTGGGCCGAATGGCCTGTTTCTGTGCTGTGCACTCTATGTAATCTATTTATCCAATTCTCTTTCGAATGTTACTATTGAATCTGCTTCCACCACCCTTTCAGACAGTGCGTTCCAGATCACAACATCGCGCTGTGTAAAAAAAAAAAAGTTTCCTCGTGTCGCCTCTGGTTCTTTTGCCAATCATCTTAAATCTGTATCCTGCCACTGGAAACAGTTTCTCTTCATTTACTCTATCAAATCCATTCATGATTTTGAAAACCTCTATCAAATCTCTTCTTAACTTTCTCTGCGCTAAGGAGAATGCCAATCTTTCTGTCATCGGCAAACTTGGATATATGGCTCTCTATTGTGTTATTTAAGTCATTAATAAATATAGGGAATAGTTGAGGCCCCAGCACAGATCCTTCTGGGACACCACGAGTCACTGACGAAAGGTCAACGACCTGAAACGTTAACTCTGTTCCGCACTCCACAGATGCTGCCTGACCTGCTGAGTATTTCCAATGTTTTCTGTTTTTATTACCACTAGTCACTTTCTTCCAATTCAACTACATACCTATTATCCCTACTCTCTGTCTTCTACTGCCTAACCAATCTGCTAACCAGGTCAATAGTTTGCCTTCAATTCCATGAGCTTTAATTTTAGCTCACAATCTCTCATGTGGAACCTTATGAATGCTTCTGGAAGTCCATATAAACTACATCAATAGACATTCCCCTGTCTACTACTTTAGTTACTTCCTCAACAAATTCAATTAGGTTCATTAGACATGACCTACTCTTTACAAATCCATGTTAGCTCTCTCGAACCAGCTCAAATTTCTCTAAGTGCTCAGTCACTTTGTCCTTAATTATAGATTCCAATTACTTCCCCAGAACAGACATTACACTAACAGGTCTATAATTTGCTGGTTTCTCTCTCTCGCCTTTCTTAAATAATGGAGTTACATTTGTAATTTTCCAATCTAAAAAGGGACAATTCCTGAATTGAGCGCGCTTTGGAAGATTATGGTTAATCCATCTGCAATTTCCTTATCTTTAGTTTGTACTCCAGCTCATCCAGCCTTGCATCCAACGGCTTTTTGAATGCCCATCTTTGATTCTGCTACCTTACATGTAGTAACAGCCAAAAGTCATAGTGTCTTGCGTGCAAGTCTCACAATTGCAGAATATTTTTAATGCTTGCAATACATGCAGGAAATTTAAATATGTAGAATGGCATGTTTAAAGTTTCCCATGTGAATTGCGAGCATTAAAAAATACTTCCACCAATCACTGGACTTGCAAATGGTGGCAACCTGGATGCTGATTTCATAGGTTATAATAGCTTTTTTGAAACACTTTTGCATCACATTATAGATTGACAAAAAACACAGCAACAATTCCTTTTAAAGTTGGGTAAACCCTTTTTCTAGCAGCAGTTATTTGTCAAATGCGAATCAATTATTGTAAAATCTGCATTACAGGTCACAGTTGTGTACCATACTTCTATTTTGACAAATATTTTGGTTATAAAAATTACATCAGACCTTCAATATTTATTAAATAAATTGATTTCTCATGGCATGACTTAGAAATCAATTAAAAATTCTTGCTTTTCTTGAAACTGTGTCTCTACTTCTCTCACTCTGCGTGACTTAGTTTCCCTATTTTTCTGTCTTCTATTATTCTTCCTTCTTTGTGTCACTCTGCATGCCTCACACACTTTTGTCATGTTTTATTTTCTCTTTTCTTTTCCAACTGATTAAATTACCCACTTCTCATCTCTCTATTGCACCATATTTCCATCCGTTTTTTCCCCTTTGTTGCTTTCACTTTGTCCATTCAAACCCACTTTTCTCATCTGTGCCCCTTTTTTACATTTAATTTGCTGTCATTGAAGGTCAGGCCAACAGTTACATGTGCACAGAGAGGCAAACAATATTAGGAAGGACGGCAAAACTGAAAGATCCTGGTTCAAAGACCTTGAGAGAGGAGCAGGCTGTGCAGAGAAAAGTTGTTGGAGGGATTAGAAGATGGATGTCTTCGACAGCACCTCCCAAACCCACGACCTCTACCACCTAGAAGGACAAGGGCAGCAGGCGCATGGGGACACCACCACCTCCAAGTTCCCCTCCAAGTCACACACCATCCTGACTTGGAAATATATCGCCGTTCCTTCATCGTCGCTCCCTCCCAAACAGCACTGTGGGAGTACCTTCACCACAAGGACTGCAACGGTTCAAGGCGGCGGCTCACCACCACCTTCTCAGGTGCAATTGGGGATGGGCAATAAATGCTGGCCTTGCCAGCGACGCCCACATCCCAGGAACGAATTTTAAAAATGGAATGGATAAGTGTGTTTTTTTCCCCAGAATGTGTTTATGTCACAAATGGTAATTTTTAGTGACAAATAGAGAGGTGCATCATGAGCCAACATGAGCATTAAAGGAGCTGTACATTTTTTCAGGGATTTGATCGGTTGTTTTGCGGGTTTTTTTGCATTTTAATGATACAATTTTTTATAGCAATCATTTTTCCCCCACATACCTATAGTAGTGTAATATTAACCCAACCAACATACCTCTTGCCCCGACAGATCAGACATGTGCCAGAAGTAAGAGTTTAAATTACATACAGATAAAAGTACACTTTATACATTAGGAATTAAGACACATGAATCAGTGTTATTATTGGACTTACTTAGCATATTGGTACCAATATTGTATGGGAGAAAAACATACTTAAACCCACATACTTTACTGTTGGGCCAATACATTTCTTGTGTTACTCTTACTTCAAATTGCTCCCACTACTACCAGTGGCAAACATGTAAACATTCCAGCAATCCAGTTCAAAGCACTCATTCAATATACGACATAGATTTGGAAGGACAAACTGTCATCTAGGTCTTTTGCTGGTTGTTCAGCCACAGTTCAGGTTCAGGTCGCAGTAACAACAACAACTTTTATTTATATAGCACCTTTAACGTAGTAAAATGTCCCACGGTGCTTCACAGGAGTGTTATCAAACAAAATTTGGCACCAAGCCACAGAAGCAGATAGTAGGTCAGAGGACCAAAAGCTTCATCAAAGAGGTAGGTTTTAAGGAGCATCTTAAAAGGAGGAAAGAGAGGCAAAGCGGTTTAGGAAGGGAATTCCAGAGCTTAGGCCCTAGGCAGCTGAAAGCACGACCGCCAATAGTGGAGCGATTAAAATCTGGGATGCGCAAGAGGCCAAAATTGGAGGAGCGGAGAGATCGTGGAGGGTTGTAGGGCTGGAGGACATTACAGAGACAGGGAAGGATAAGACTACGGAGGGCTTTGAAAACAAGGATGAGAATTTTTAAATCGAGACGTTGGCGGACCAGGAGCCAATGTAGGTCAGCAAGCACAGGGGTGATGGGTGAACAGGACTTGGTGCGAGTTAGGATACGGCAGCAGAGTTTTGGATGAGCTCAAGTTTATGCAGGGTGGAAAATGGGAGGCCGGCCAGGAGAACGTTAGAATAGTCTTCATCAATGACCTTCCCTCCATCATGTCAGAGGTGGGGATGTTCGCTGACGATTGCAGTGTTCAGTTCCATTCGTAACTCCTCAGAAAATAAAGCAGTCCATGCCCGCATGCAGCGAGACGTGGACGACATTCAGGCTTGGGCTGATAAGTGGCAGGTAACATTAGTGCCACACAAGTGCCAGGCAATGACTATCTCCACCAAGCGAGAATTTAACCACCTCCCCATGACATTCAACGGCATTACCATTGCTGAATTCCCCACCATCAACATCCCGGGGGTCACCATTGACCAGAAACTTAACTGGACCAGCCACATAAATACTGTGGCAACAAGAGCAGGTCAGAGGTTGGGTATTCTGCGGCAACTGTCTCACCTCCTGACTCCCCAAAGCCTTTCCACCATCTACAAGGAACAAGTCAGGAGTGATGGAATACTCTCCACTTGCCTGGATGACAACACACAAGCTCGACAACATTCACAACAAAGCAGCCTGCTAGATTGGCACCCCAACCACCACCTTAGACATTCACTCCCTCCACCACCGGTGCACTGTGGCTGCAGTGTGTACCATCTACATGATGCACTGCAGCAACTCGCCAAGACTTCTTCGGCAGCACCTCCCAAACCTGCGACCTCTACCACCTAGAAGGACAAGGGCAGCAGGCGCGTGGGAACACCACCACCTCCAAGTCACAAACCATCCTGACTTGGAAATATACCGCCGTTCCTTCATCGTCGCTGAGTCAAAATCCTGGAACTTCCTCCCTAACAGCACTGTGGGATTACCTTCACCACAAGGACTGCAGCAGTTCAAGAAGGCGGCTCACCACCACCTTCTCAAGGGCAATTAGGGATGGGCAACAAATGCTGGCCTTGCCAGCGACGCCCACATCCCGGAACGAATAAACAAAAATAGTCAAGTCTAAAGGTTACAAAGGCACGGACAAGGGTTTCAGCAGCAGATAAGCTGAGACGGGCGGAGTCGGGTGATGTTACGGAGGTGGAAGTCGGGGTCTTGGTGATGGAGAGGATAAGTGGTCGAAAGCTCATCTCAGGGTCAAATACGACACCAAGGTTGCGAACAGTCTGGTTCAGCCTCAGACAGTTGCCAGTACAATTTCAAATATCGAGCAGAACACTTTCTGGAACCCCTAGTGACAACATTGTCTCATCCAAAATCAAACTCTTCTCTGGACACCAGCTGACTTAGAAACTCAGCTGTCAGTCATGTTGCTGCAATAACATCGGAGGATTGCAAGTCAAAACAACGCAATTAGTTCACACAGCAATTTGAAATAGACCCTGGACAGCTACCGCTGAAACATTTAATTCCAGTGGATTTCTGAAGTTGAGAACAAGCAAGTTTTGATGAATATCTACAAAGTCGACTTGGAATCTTACAGCACAGAAGGAGGCTATTTAGCCCATCGTGCCTGTGCCGGCTCTTTGAAAGAGCTGTCCAATTAGTCTATAGTCCTGAAATGTTTTCCTTCTCAATTATATAACCAATTCCAAAATAATAATCCAACAGGTTAAAACAACTGCCACTTCTAATAATAGTTTTGAAAGCAAAACACCAGCGAAGCTGCTCAAATTCTAAACTACTAAATGTACAGCCTCACCTTTTTTAAATTCTTCCAGCACCGCATCCAGTTTTGCGTCATTAAACACGCAATGCAGAGGATGGTTATAAAACTTGGTCATCGTTGCTAAAAGCATGTCGTCATCTGGGTCCACAAACGCCAGATCTTTCACGAAAAGTATGTCAACAATGTTTGAGCGCTCGTTTTCATAAATAGGAATCCTCGTGTAGCCACTCTGCATGATCTCCGACATCGTGCCGAAATCCAATATCGCCTCGGAGTTCAGCATAAAGCAATCGTTCAGAGGGGTCAGAACGTCCTCCACCGTCTTATTCCTGAGCTCAAGAGCTCCCTCGATAATGTTGAGCTCCTCTTTCACCAGGTCGTTATAAGGATCAGTCACCCGGAGCATCTCGATCAGCTTTTCCCTGGTGTAGAAATTGCTTATCTGCTGCTGCAGGACCACGTCCAGAAGTTTGCTGATGGGATAGGAGGCTGGAAAGGTGATGACCATGAAAAATTTGGTCACCCACATGGTCTTGGAAGCCAAGGCCAGGCCATGCCTGGAGCAGACGGCGTGAGGGATGATCTCGCTGAAGAAAAAGATGCAACAGGTGCAGACCAGTATCGTCAGCCAGGTGCTGTGGAAGATCTCGCACAGCCACACGGTCAAGGAGCAGTTCATCAGGACATCTCCCAGCATCAGGGTGCACAGCAGGTAGTTGCCATGCTTGCGCACGGATTCGATGTGCGCCGAGTACTCCTTCTCCTTCTCGGTGCCGCTGTTTTGAATGACCCGCAGCTCCACCGGGTCCAGGGCCATCAAGCTGATGTTCAGGCCGCTGAAGAGGGAGGAGAGGCAGACGAAGAGCAAGGTGACCAGGATCTGGAGCCGCAGGGTGCTGCGCTGCTCCTTCTCCACCACGGCCAGGTGGAAGTCCGGCGTCCTGAAGTGCACCCACTCGCGGGCCCCCAGGCCGCCCACCCGGGCGCACAGCGAGTAGTGCTTGATCTTCTCGCCCTTGCGCAGGTACAGGGCCTCCAGCTCCACCAGGGCCGAGCGCTCGGTGAAAGTCGAGCCCAGGACGGCGATGTCCGCGCTGTGCTGCTGGCAGAGCCGCTGCTGGCCGGCCGCCGCCCACCGTGTCCACCAGGCCGCTCATCTCGATGAACGACAGGCCGCGGCCTCCTCCTGCTCCTCCGCCACCGCCACCGCCTCCTCCTCCTCCTCCGCTCCCGTCGCCAAGCAACCCGCTGCGCCGCAGCCCGGTGCCGTACAGCCGCAGCTTGAAGCGCGTCCCCTCCGCCACCTTCAGCAGCCCGCCTTCCAGGAACACGGCGCCCGCCGATGTGCTATCGGGCCGCATGCTCAGTAACTCGGCGCGGCGGTGCGCCGGCTGGAAGGCCGTCTGCCCCGCCGCCGCCGCCGCCAACCCGCTCCACAGCCACAGGTAAACGGCCAACGGCAGCCGGCTGTACGGCGCCGCCATGATGCTGAGCCCAGTGCGCGTGCGCGCTGGCTGGGGTGCTCACACCACGTGACCGATCCATTTTCCCCTCCCCTCCAACACACCAGCAGCGCAATCCCACCACACCAGCAGCGCAATCCCACCACACCAGCAGCGCAATCCCACCACACCAGCAATTTGTAGAGACTGAGTTTCCTGCCTTGTAGGCAATGATGGCTTGTGACTTTGTACCAAGAGCTGAGATTTGAGCTCTGTAATGTCATTTACTGTAAATAAAATGTTGAAATTTTAAAATTAAAAAATGCCAGAACTCACATTGGAGGGTGAGGAGAGAGGTGCTGCTGGAGAGAGGGTGAGAGAGTGTGTGTAGTGACTCTCTCTCTGAGAGGAGGAGTTACCTATTGCTGCTGCAGAGGTGCCTGGAGAGAGAGAGGAGAGGTCTCTCTAAAGAAAAATCCCACCACACCAGCAACTTGTAGAGACTGAGTTCCCTGCCTTGTAGGCAATGATGGCTTGTGACTTTGTGCAGAGGGCCGGGACTTGAGCTCTGTAATGTCATTAACTGTAAATAAAATGTTCAAATTTTAAAATTAAAAAAAAATCCCACCACACCAGCAGCGCAATCCCAGCACACCAGCAGCGCAATCCCACCACACCAGCAGCGCAATCCCAGCTCACCAGCAGCGCAATCCCAGCTCACCAGCAGCGCAATCCCACCACACCAGCAGCGCAATCCCAGCTCACCAGCAATGCAATCCCACCACACCAGCAGCGCATTCCCAGCACACCAGCAGCGCAATCCCACCACACCAGCAGCACAATCCCAGCACACCAGCAGCGCAATCCCAGCTCACCAGCAGCGCAATCCCAGCACACCAGCAGCGCAATCCCACCACACCAGCACTTGTCCTGGAGGGTGTTGCACGGAGCAGTCCCGTCCAATAAATTAATACAAAAGCAAAATACTGCGGATGCTGGAAATCTGAAATTTAAAAAAGAAAAATGCTGAAAATACTCAGCATCTGTGGAGAGAGAAACAGAGTTAACGTTTCAGGTAGCCAGTTCACTGCCACCTCTCGTCCAGGAATGCCCAGCTTGAAGAAGTTCTGCTCTTCTCTCCGACGGGATTTCCGTTTGTCTCTTTTACCTTGTTCATCTTCATTGCTTTCTGTCTCCCTTCTCGTGTTTGCTCTTTTGTTCTTTCATCCCCTTTCCCAGCCCCTACACTTGCTTAAAAATCTGCTCCATTTCCTGCTTTTTTTCCAGTTCTGACAAAAGATCATCGACCTGAAACGTTAACTCTGTTTCTCTCTTCACAGATGCTGCCTGACCTGCTGAGTATCTCCAGCATTTTCTGTTTTTATTTCAGATTTCCAGCATCTGCAGTATTTTCTTTTTGTAGCCAGAACTGGAAGTCGGTTCACGGACTCCCAGGCCACCTGCCTTTTCTGCGGCCTGGAGGAGTCAGTGTTCCACATGAATGTGGAGTGTGAGAGGTTGTAGCTCCTCTTCCACTATTTGAAGGGGCTGCTCCTCGATTTTTGGCTGCACTTCAGTCACACGTTCCTGATCTTTGGTCACCCGGTGCAGGGCGAGAGCGGGAAGGTCGGAGGGGGGGGGGAACCTCCTCATAGGACTGCTCCTGGGCCTGGCCAAAGTGGATATCAACTGGTCCAGGCAGCGGGCGGTCGAGGGGGTCGTTCGGCCCGACTGCCTGCCTCTCTTCCACGGCCATGTTTGCGCCCGGGTGGCCCTGGAGATGGAGCACGCGGTGTCTGCCGGCACGCTCGAGGCCGTCCACGACCGATGGGCACCGCAGGGACTGGAGTGCATTATCACCACCGGAAACAAAATTTTAATTTAATTTATTAAGTTTCATTTGTTGTGTTTTTTGTTAAGTTACAGTTTTAGTTGATCGCACCAAAACAGGATCCCACCACACCAACTTGCACCCCAGGTGAAGACATCTTCTCCCTCCACCCCCCCCCCAGAAGAACATCAAAGACTTTGTGCACCCCTGCAAGCACCCACCCACCATCGGAGGGTGGCAACCCCGCCCCTGCGGCCTCCCTCCTTCCCCACCCCCTCTCTCTCTCTCTGACAGGCACCTTAATTATTTTATTGATTGATCATTGAGCAGAGGGAAGAAGGCCCCTCTCCCATCAATCAACAAAGGGAGAGGTGTGCCTTCATTTAACAGCACCCTCTGCTCAAGGAGCAAAAAACCCCCCCACACCAACTTGCATTTATATAGCGCCTTTAACTTTTGCGCTACCCCAAAGACAAGAAACTAATTCATGGATTTTACTGAAGGCACGGAATCAGAGTCAGCAGAGCTCTGACCCTTACTGTTACAAGTCACCATTTCTTTCTCAGTCTCGTGCTACTAATAATCCCGGGGCCACATTGCCACCACATCAGAGGGCAGTGCCACGTTGCACTATCACTGCCTTTATAGCCTTGGGGAGGGTGCAGAGAAGATTTATACCCCAGGGTTGAGGGACTTCGGTTACGTGGAGAGACTAGAGAAGCTGGGATTGCTTTTCATTTGAGGGCACAGATTTAAGGTGATTGGCAAAAGAACCAGAGGCGACATGAGGAAAAACATTTTTAGGTAACAAGTGGTTAGGATTTGGAATGCGCTGCCTGATAGGGCGGTGGATACAGATTCAATAGTAGCCTTCAAAAGGGAATCAGATAAATACTTGAAGGATAGAAAATTGCAGGGATATGGGGAAAGAGCGGGGGAGTGGGATTAACTGGATTGCTCTTCGAAAGAGCCGGCGCATACTCGATGGGCCGAATGGCCGCCTCCTGTGCTGTACTATTCTAGGATTCTATGATTCTAGTAAAAACATCCCAAAGCGCTTCACAGGACTGATTATAAGACAAAAATTTTAACACCAAGCCACATAAGGAGAAATTAGGGCAGATGGCCAAAAACTTGGACCACTGCTTTTCTTGATAGATATTAATGACTTGGACTTGGGGGTACAGGGCACAATTTCAAAATCTGCAGATGACACAAAACTTGCAAGTATAGTGAACAGTGAGGAGGAGAGTGATAGACTTCAGGAAGACATAGACAGGCTGGTGGAATGGGTGGATACGTGGCAGATGAAATTTAACGCAGAAAAGTACGAAGTGATACATTTTGGTAGGAAGAATGAGGAGAGGCAATATAAACTAAAGGGTACAATCCTAAAGGGGGTGCATGAACAGAGAGACCTGTGGGTATATGTGCACAAATCGTTGAAGGTGGCAGGGCAGGTTGAGCAGTTAACAAAGCATACGGGATACTGGGCTTCATAAATAGAGGCATAGAGTACAAAAGCAAGGAAGTTATGATGAACCTGTATAAAACACTGGTTCGGCCTCAACTAGAGTATTGGGTCGAATTCTGGACACCACACTTAAGGAAGGACATTGAGGCTTTGGCAAGGGAACAGCAAAGATTTACTAGAATGGTTCCAGGGATGAGGGATTAGTTATGTGGATAGACTGGAGAAGCTGGGAGCGTTCTCCTTAGAGCAGAGAAGGTTGAGAGGAGATTTGATAGAGGTGTTCAAAATCATGAGGGGTCTGGACAGAGTAGATAGAGAGAAACTGTTCCCATTGGCGGAAGGGTCGAGAACCAGAGGACACAGATTTAAGGTGATTGGCAGAAGAACCAAAGGCGACATGAGAAAAAAAAATTTTACGCAGCGAGTGGTCATGATCTGGAATGCTGCTGCCTGAAAGGGTGGTGGAGGCAGATTCAATCATGGCTTTCAAAAGGGAATTGGATAAGTACCTGAAGGAAAAAAAATTGCAGGGCTACGGGGAAAGGGCACAGGGGAGTGGGACTCGCTGAGGTGCTCTTGCAGAGAGCCGGCACGGGCTCGATGGGCCGAATGGCCTCCTTCTGTGCTGTAACCATTCTATGATTCTATGATCAGTGATCTGTTGCGTAATATGTGCGAGCTTTGCAATTGTCCAAATGTATGTAGATAAACACACAGGACTAGAGTGAAATGCTGCCAGAGTGGCTCAGCGGGTAGCACACTCACTTCTGACTCAGAAGGTTGTTGGTTCAAGTCCCACTCCAGAGACTTGAGCACAAAAATCTAGGCTGACTCTCCAATGCAGTGCTGAGGGAGGTCTGCACTGTCAGAAAAAGAAAGACTTGCATTTATATAGCGCCTTTCATGACCACCGGACATCCCAAAGTGCTTTACAGCCAATGAAGTACTTTTGAAGTGCAGTCACTGTTGTAACGTACAAAACGCGGCAACCAATTTGCGCACAGCAAGCTCCCACAAACAGCAATGTGATAATAACCAGGTAATCTTTTTTAGTGATGTTGATTGAGGGATAAATATTGGCCAGGACACTGGAAGAATTCACCTGCTTTTCTTCAAATAATGCCATGGGATCACTTATGTGCACCTGAGAGAGCAGACGGGCCCTCGGTTTAATGTCTCATCTGAAAGACGGCACCTCCAACACTGCAGCACTCCCTCAGAACTGCACTACAGTATAAGATAGGGATAGGTCCATTAAGGGATGAGCATGATAAACGGGGCCTCGGTTTAGCGTCTCATCCAAAAGATGGCACCTCTGACAGTGCAGCACTCTCTCAGCACTGCACTGGAGTGTCAGCCTAGATTTTGGTGCTCAAGCGTCTGGAGTGGAACTTGAACCTACAACCTCCTGACTCAGGTGAGAGTGCTACCAACTGAGCCACGACCGACACTATTCTGAATGAGATGTTTTAAATTTATCATACAGATTTTCAAAACATAACCACTTATTGCATATAGTTATTCCTGTTATGCTATGCAACATAGTTATCTAATGCAATGCATAATTTATACATAAAAGATACTCCCTTTATAACTGCAAAACGTAGACAATAGATACACAATAACTTGCATTTATATAGCACCTTTAATGGAGAAAAAGTGACCCAGAAGCATAGTCAGAAGTTAAATGGACACCATCATAATAGTGCAACCTGCTCACAGCAGTCTAAAGTAGGTACCTATGTGATACCTAAGGATATGTAGGGAAATGTGAGGTTATTCACTTTGGTAGAAAGAATAGAAAAACAGAATATTTTTTAAATGGTGAGAAACTTTCAAATGTTGGTGTTCAGAGAGATTTGGGTGTCCTCGTGCAAGAAACACAGAAAGCTAGCATGCAGGTACAGCAAGCAATAAGGAAGGCAAATGGCATGTTGGCCTTTATTGCAAGGGGGTTGGAGTATAAGAGTAAGGAAGTCTTGCTACAATTGCACAGGGCCTTGGTGAGACCACACCTGGGGTATTGTGCAGAGTTTTGGTCTCCTTATCTAAGGAAGGATATACTTGCCTTGGAGGCAGTGCAACGAAGGTTCACTAGATTGATTCCTGGGATGAGAGGGCTGTCCTATGATGAGAGATTGTGTAGAATGGTCCTATACTCTCTGGAGTTTAGAAGAATGAGAGGTGATCTCATTGAAACATATACAAGATTCTGAAGGGGATTGACAGGGTAGATGCTGAGAGGTTGTTTCCCCTGGCTGGAGTGTCTAGAACTAGGGGGGCACAGTCTCAGGATAAGGGGTCGGCCATTTAAGACTGAGATGAGGAGGAATTTCTTCACTCAGAGGGTTGTGAATCTTTGGAATTCTCTGCCCCAGAGGGCTGTGAATGCTGAGTACTTGAGTATATTCAAGGCTGAGATAGATAGATATTTGAACTCTAGGGGAATCAAGGGATATGGGGTTCGGGCGGGAAAGTGGAGTTGAGGTCGATGATCAGCCGTGATCTTATTGAATGGCGGAGCAGGCTCGAGGGGCCGTATAGCCCACTCCTGCTCTTATTTCTTATGTTCTTATGATAGGCACGTTTAGATTATGAAATAGAATAAGCCAGTTGGCATTATATAGAATTATATAAGTAGTTGAGCTAGAGTACTGTAGGGTTAAGGTTAAAACACACTTCAGACAGACACACAGATGGACCAGGCAGGCTCTTCTGCACAGCAGGGGTGAGTGAGAGAAAGGAATGTCAATTGCTGAATGGACTCCAGGGTGGCTAGAAAATAAGTCCCTTTTGCAATAAAGATCGGAAAAGATAAGGGTTTAAAGGCTACAGGGAATAGTAATGAGCTCTCATGCATGGGGAACATCCAGGGTGTAATAAACCTTAAATGACATTAATTGACATGTGGACTGAATGATAGCAGTTTCACTTAACCACTAAACAAGCTGAGGTATCAACAGCGTGTGCACAGAAGGTAATGAGGTATTGGACCCAATAGTTAACCATATAGGTACAGGCTACACTGCTGTACTTTCGGAACTCTGTGTAGGCTGACCAGGACTACTGTGAGTGGTGGAGACAACTCACCGGCCTTGATGAGTTCTTTGTCTTTGAATATTTTGCGTCAATCTCATGGACACTGCATGTAATGGGTTGTATTAGAGTTTTTCTTAATAAAAGATATTAATCAGACGTCTCTATATTTCCTGGTCCTTGAATCTGCATTGAGGTGAAGGGTAGCAAGTATCCTAAAAACCTAACAGTATCTACAGTGTAACTGCAGCACAATATTAATAGATTGATAAGTACCTTGGAGTATCTTACAAAGATGAAACTTAATCAATATGTTCCCGTTGGCAAATTAACTTCAATATAGATCAGTGTGAGGTGGTACATTTTGGTAGGAAGAATAAGGAGGCCACATACTCCTTGGAAAATAAGTGTCTAAATGGGGGAGCGAAACAGAGCCATCTGGGGGTACAGACACACAAATCACTAAATGTAGCGATACAGGTTAATAAGGCTATAGAAAAAGCAAACAAAGCACTGGGATTCATTCTAGAGGGATAGAATTGAAAAGCAGGGAAGTTACATTAAACTTGTATAGAACCTTGGTTAGACCACACTTGGAGTACTGTGAACAGTTCTGGTCTCCATATTATAAAAAGGATATAGAGGCTCGTGTGGAGGTAAACACCGGCATGGACCTGTTGGGCCGACTGGGCTATTTCTGTGCTGTAAATACTATGTAAGCAACAAAATAAACCACAGAAGAAAGCTCAAACAACTTAGAAATGTAACTTGAACCCTACGATTGTGCTACAGGTTTGTCTGAAACTATTCTAACCAGTTTGCATATGCACATTTCCTTTCCATCATACTTCAGATGTCACTATCTAGTGTAAATTTCTGTATCACACTTTTTAAAAAGCATAAAGAAACAAGGACAGTCACTTACGACAAACAGAACATGCTCCAGGAAGAGGAAATACTAGACCCACAATATCTGCAGGCTCTTAATTGATGTCCCCCCCGCCTCCCTCCCCTCCCTCGTCCCTCCCCCTGGTACAGATGACGTTACAAGGTCCAGAAGCAATTTGTAATCCTCTCACTGTCCAGTTTTTTTTGTTCAAAATCAGACTCTGCTGCTTTCCTTGCAAATCGGAACAAATGTCAATCTACTTTGCGTGGCATGAGAATATACACATGAACAACCGTGCCTATGTGTCATCACAGCAGCGTCCATTGAATGCACAGGTCCTGTCTAGGCTCAAACTGAATGCCTGCTTGGGATATAGGAGGGCTTGAGGTATAGGAGAACTGCCAGCACCTATAAAATTCCATTCCAGCTTAAATTACAGTCTTCAGGCAAGATGTATAGAAAAGGGAAGATATTGGAGAAATCAACTATTTCTATAATATCCACATAAACCAGTGGTTCATCCTAAATGTGTTGTGTTTTGTACAAGCCAGCACTGGAATATTTATACTCAAGCATTATTTCCACAGTGGATGGCTGCAGCAGAAACAATAATGCGAATATCAATAGTCAAAGCAACTTTAAGTTTATCTCTATACACAAGAATCTGAGAAAATACTGCCCAAAGAAAGCTCATTTGGGCCTTCAAGCCCTGTTTACTGCCTTATCATGGGTTCTACCTCACCCATTTAATCTCTCGAGGGAAAGTTCTAAATAAAAACTCCCTGATCCCCAAAGGCTATTAAAGAAAACTTCAGAATAATAGTCCAACCTCACATCTCTACTGAAACAAAAGGAAAATGCTGTGGATGGTGGAAATCTGAAATAAAAACAGAACATGCTGGAAAACACCCAGGAGGTCAGGCTGCATCTGTGGGGTGAGAAACAGTTAACGTTTCAGGTTGATGACCTTTCATCAGAACTGGAGAATGTTCGGAGTGATTATTTGCAAGGGGTCCTCTGCATCCTTGCTGCCACCACCGGAACCACGCATGCGCACCGGAGGTTCCAAACACGCATGCACCTAGCCGCAGGGCTGGGGGATGCGGCCTCAGCCATGCTTTCCTCCCTGTGGAGACGGTCAGGGGATCCAAGGGGGGAGAGGAGAGGGGATCTGATGGGGAGAGGAGGGGAGATTGGATGGGGGAGAGGAGGGGGGTTGGATGGGGGAGAGGAGCCAGGAGAGAAGAGGCGATCTGATGGGGGAGAGGAGAGGAGCTCAGAGGGGGGAATCGGAGGGGGGGAGAGGAGAGGGAATCAGATGAGGGAGAGGAGGGGGGATTGGATGGGGGAGAGGAGCCAGGAGAGGAGAGGGGATCAGAGGGGGAAGACGCGAGGAGCTAGGATGGGGGAGAGGAGACGGGATCGGAGGGGAGAGGAGAGGAGATCGGAGAGGGGGAGAGGAGAGATCAGAGGGGGAGACGCGAGGAGCTAGGACGGGGGAGAGGAGACGGGATCGGAGGGGGGAGACAAGACGGGAATGGGGGGGGAGAGGAGAGGAGCTCGGGGGGAGGAAAGGAGCTTGGAGGGGGGAGAGGAGAGGAGCTCAGAGGGAGGAGAGGAGCTTGGAGAGGGGAGAAGAGAGGAGCTTGGAGGGAGGAAGAGAAGGTCAGGAACTCAGGGTGTGGGGTTGTTAGAGCACGGAGGGAACAGTGGGGATGGGGGACGAACGTGATCCAGGTCTAGGTGGGGAGAGGGGGGAATGAGAGCGAGAACGTGTTCCAGTTGGGAGGACGGATCACGTTCTCCTCCTCTGTTAGCTGTGGATCACTTTCTTCCAACCGGATTAATTAGTAAATCCTTCTCATACACTGAGCAGGTGAAAGGCCTCTCCCCAGTGTGAACTCTCTGGTGTATCAGTTGGATGACTGAGTGAATCCCTTCCCACACACGGAGCAGGTGAACACCCTCTCCCTAGTGTGAACTCACTGGTGTGTCAGAAGGTAGGATACGCACAAGCACCACACGCACCCCGCACATACACACCCCGCACACACGCACCTCACACGCCTGCACCCATTGGTTTATTGACTGGCAAATCCTTACTAGCTTCCTGCTATTGTAGCACCACCTGAGATCCGGAGGCCATTGAGTAATTGCCCTTCTTGTTTTCCATTTCCTATTTTAATGAGCATTTCTTAAAGTTGTTGGGGAAAAATTCGGTTGATTTCCGCCTCCCGTTAGCGAGGGCGCTAACGGGGCGCAAAGCAATTAGCGCCCAGGCGCGGCACCACCAACGCCTCCCGTGAAATTCAGCAGGACGTTAGCGGCGGCGGTAACCGTTAGTGCCCCACGGCGCTGCGCCACCAGCGATTACATCATCGGCGTGCGCAGTGCCCCGCTCGCAAATTTCGGTAGCGCCCCCTGACTTACCGCCGGACGCTATGTCCGACGGGGTCAGGGGGGCCTACCTGCAGCCGGGGCGGTGCTATTTAAAGGCGAGGTGCTGGGTGGCCATTTTTGTTGCTGGCCGCCTGCCAGCACCTGCCTCTGCTCCCGTCCCCGGCCTCCTGACCTGCCCCCCCGCGGAGTGCCGGCTGCGCTCCATGAGCCCGGCACTTCTCTTGAGTGCCGGGCTCTTTTGCCGGCACTCCGATCTCGGAGGCAAGGCGCCTCCCCTTTAAGAGGAGGAAGGCCTGCAAAACTGTGGTGTGACGTGCCGCAGTGCGGTGATATTCCCTCGCAGTGCCCCAAGAGGGAGGCAGGGGCACTTCCAGTCGCGCCCCGCTTCCCTCTTGGGGCGCAGCCACTCAATTTCGGTCACGGGGGCGCTAATTTTTCCGGGGTGCTAAAAGAAGCGCCCCGGCAAAGTTAGTGCCCCCGTAGTCTTGACCTTGGTCCTTTCATTCTGAATTAAAGAATTTTTATCATTTGCAGAAGGAAAAAAAAACAAAGAAATAACTAAACCACTAATTAGAGTATAATGTCTTTTATTTTACCAGCCAAGAACAACTATAATTACAATTGCAGAACACTAGATAACAGAGGATCTTCACAAAGCTAACTATAGTTCTACTTTCTGTAGCTTGACAAGACTGGATCAAATTACACAGGGTTGTCTACAGCAGGCAGGATCAAATTACACATTCCAGACAAACTTTTGGGTGTGTCTTGTCCTCCAAGGGGACCAGCAGAAATCTGGTCCAACCCACTGGTGTTGCAAATAAACACAGCCGAGAATGTAGAGATTAACAGTTTTTAAGCAAGTACAAAGCCAGGGAAGAAGGGTGGGGTGCAGGAAAGAACAATGGGGAAGGTCTGTGATAGGGTGTTGGACAGGAGTGATTAAATCACAAAAGGGATGAGGGTGCAAGGCAAAAGTGGGTGGAGGGAAATATGTAAAATCTGGTGGGTTGCCGTGGCTTGGGAACGTGGAGAAAGAAAGGCAGGTAGACTGCAAAAAGTGCGGACCACTCCGCCGGCCATGTATCGATAGGGGATCTCCACCCCAGACATCCCTGAGGTCTAGCTGCCTTTCACAATAAGAATTTCATGATAACCAGAAAAGCACAGTTCCTTCATTTACAGGATATTCCTACATTCCTAATTTGGAGCCACCTTTGAGCGCACACTCCAAACACGCCATCCACTTTGCATGGGTTCCTGGCGCAAAACCAATTTCTTCCCCCTATATGTTCAAATCCCGCAGTGGAGTACTGAACACACAACCTTCTGAAATCAGAGGCAAGTGTTCTACTAACTGAGCCAAGGTGACAATGCAGACAAAATTACAGTTAGTGCAGTGGGAGCAGCCTGAAAATATGCATTAAAACAGTGGCAGTGGAAAAATTCTATTATTCGTTCCAGCAGGAGTGGGAGAAGTAATAATTAAAGTACAGGAGCTGGAGGAATTTGTTTTTATAGAGCAGTAATGTTCAGAAATAGCTCTTAAACCTTGAGAGCAGTAGGCTTGTTTTTTTATAGCCCAGAAGCAGTAGGAAAACCATTTTATATAGGATTACATAAAGAAATCAGAACAGGCCGTGTGGGACTTTTACGATTACATCAGCAGAACAACATAGATCTTGCAGAGCTATGGACATTGGGCAGGCAAGGGGAAGGCACAGGAAAAAGCTGGAATCATTAAAGATTTCTGAAGACAGTTAAAGAGGAAGAAAGGAAATAAAAACTTTAAAATGGGAGAACAGCGATCCTGAATTGTATTGTTCAAACTGCAACCTTATTGTTTTGCCACATTGCTGTCGTCCTTCTTCATTTGACTTAAAAACATTTTTTTTTAAATGTTTTGTTCTTCTTAATATTCTCTCCCACTCCCCTGAAGGCACTAACTCTAGACAGGGTAGAGTTGCATGAGCGCACCTGATGATCTTGCAATGGCGGCTGGTGACCTTCTGGACAGGCGGGGCACGCCTACACCGCCATCATGCTGCCATGGCAACGGGGCCCTGGGTGCGGCGTGGAGAGGCTGCGCTTTCTGGTCGACAGCAATTATTCTAAGAAGAATGCAAGGGCCAAAGGAAAGAGTAAAGAGGGGGCGTGGGGCGATAAACAAGGAGGAGAGGAATTAACAATAATTACCTTGGCAATGCCAGCTCCTTTTCTCCAACTATGGCCCTAAAGAAAGCCTAATGCACGGGCCCAGGACCAGCCACTATTAACCCACTCAAAAGAGCTGCTTATCAAGAATGTAACTCAACTCGTCAGATCTTCTGATGCCAACGCTTGCTGGAATTCACCAGGTAAAGAGAAATATGATTATTCCAGCAAGCAGAGCTTGGTCAAATCAATAGGAAGCTTGGACACAATCTCTACTCGTAATTCTAAAGCCAGGCACTTGTCTCACCTGATACCTTGTCCAAGTAGCCATTCCTCCTGTGTGTCCAGACAGTTAGAGGGGTGATAGGCATACAGGGCGGGACTGATTGTCTGCTCACTCCACATACACAAAGTAGAAGCTAATAGAAAGTGATCAGGAGTGAATCCCGGATTAACATTGCTTTATTTTGTTGGGTTCTGGAAAGACAGACACTATTTTTTTTGTTTATGAACACTTATTGATATCAAGACATCAAACTATATGAAACCAGCAGATGTCTTTACATCCTGAGAGGAGAGAATTTTGTTTATGTGTAGATCACCTTCAAAGGTTGAAAAGAAACATGTTTTTTTCCTTTGGGTTCTCGGGACACTATATACTCTGCAGTATATCAATTTCCTGTTGCTACAACTTCCACTGATGCTGGGGAGTCCCACAGGCATTCAGCCACAGTAGGGCAGCACTGTGAAATGCAATGTAGGAACTTGCAGGAGCACTATAATATCCAGCAAGTGGCGCTGCTGAAAACATTTTGACAAGGTTTGAGAAACAGAACAGGCGCAAACAAAATAAGACAGACCCCAATAACACAGGACAGTCCCCAATAACATTTTACCGTCCCCAATAACACAGGGCAGACCTCAATAACACAGGACAGACCCCAATAACACAGGGCAGTCCCCAATAACACAGGGCAGACCCCAATAACACAGGGCAGACCCCAATAACACAGGGCAGACCCCAATAACACAGGGCAGACCCCAATAACACAGGGCAGACCCCAATAACACAGGACAGTCCCCAATAACATAGGACAGACCTCAATAACACAGGACAGACTCCAATAACACAGGGCAGACCCCAATAACACAGGACAGTCCCCAATAACACAGGGCAGACCCCAATAACACAGGGCAGACCCCAATAACACAGGGCAGACCCCAATAACACAGGACAGACCCCAATAACACAGGACAGTCCCCAATAACATAGGACAGACCCCAATAACACAGGGCACACCCCAATAACACAGGACAGTCCCCAATAACACAGGGCAGACCCCAATAACACAGGACAGACCCCAATAACACAGGACAGACCCCAATAACACAGGACAGACCCCAATAACACAGGGCAGACCCCAATAACACAGGACAGTCCCCAATAACACAGGGCAGACCCCAATAACACAGGGCACACCCCAATAACACAGGACAGTCCCCAGTAACACAGGGCAGACCCCAATAACACAGGACAGTCCCCAATAACACAGGGCAGACCCCAATAACACAGGACAGACCCCAATAACACAGGACAGACCCCAATAACACTTTACAGTCCCCAGTAACACAGGGCAGACCCCAATAACACAGGACAGACCCCAATAACACTTTACAGTCCCCAATAACACTTTACAGTCCCCAATAACACAGGGCAGACCCCAATAACACAGGACAGTCCCCAATAACACAGGGCAAACCCCAATAACACAGGGCAGACCCCAATAACACAGGGCAGACCCCAATAACACAGGACAGACCCCAATAACACAGGGCAGACCCCAATAACACAGGACAGTCCCCAATAACACAGGGCAGACCCCAATAACACAGGACAGACCCCAATAACACAGGACAGACCCCAATAACACAGGACAGACCCCAATAATAGTTTACAGTCCCCAATAATACAGGACAGACCCCAATAACACAGGGCAGACCCCAATAATAGTTTACAGTCCCCAATAATACAGGACAGACCCCAATAACACAGGGCAGACCCCAATAACACAGGGCAGACCCCAATAACATTGGGCAGACCCCAATAACACAGGGCAGACCCCAATAACACAGGGCAGACCCCAATAACACAGGACAGACCCCAATAACACAGGACAGACCCCAATAACACAGGACAGACCCCAATAAAACAGGACAGACCCCAATAACACAGGACAGACCCCAATAACACAGGACAGACCCCAATACCACAGGACAGACCCCAATAACACAGGACAGACCCCAATAACACAGAACGGACCCCAATAACACAGGGCAGACCCCAATAACAGTTTACAGTCCCCAATAACACAGGGCAGACCCCAATAATACAGGACAGACCCCAATAACAGTTTACAGTCCCCAATAACACAGGGCAGACCCCAATAATACAGGACAGACCCCAATAACACTTTACAGTCCCCAATAATACAGGACTGTATTAGAGGATGAGACCGGGAAATTAATGGTGGGAAACATGGAGATGGCAAAAATGCTGAACAAATATTTTGTTTCAATCTTTACGGTAGAGGACACTAAGAATATCCCAACACTGGACAAACAGGGGGCTCTGGGGGGGAGGAGCTAAATACGATTAAAATCACTAAGGAATTGGTACTCAGTAAAATAATGGGACTCAAGGCGGATAAATCCCCTGGACCTGATGGCTTACATCCTAGGGTCTTGAGGGAAGTGGCAGTAGGGATTGTGGATGCTTTGGTAATAATTTTCCAAAATTCCCTGGACTCAGCAAAGGTCCCGGCAGATTGGAAAACTGCTAATGTAACACCCTTATTTAAAAAGGGTAGTAGGCAGAAGGCTGGAAATTATAGACCAGTTAGCCTAACATCTGTGGTGGGTAAACTTTTGGAGTCTATTATTAAGGAGACAGTAACGGAACATTTAGATAAACATAATTTAATAGGACAAAGTCAGCATGGCTTTATGAAGGGGAAGTCATGTCTGACAAATTTGCTTGAGTTCTTTGAGGACATAACGTACAGGGTGGATAAAGGGGAACCAGTGGACGTAGTGTATTTAGACTTCCAGAAGGCATTCGACAAGGTGCCACATAAAAGATTATTGCTCAAGATAAAAAATCACTGGATTGGGGGTAATATTCTGGCATGGGTGGAGGATTGGTTATCTAACAGGAAGCAGAGAGTTGGGATAAATGGTTCATTCTCGGACTGGCAACCAGTAGCCAGTGATGTTCCGCAGGGGTCGGTGCTGGGTCCCCAACTCTTTACAATCTATATTAACGATTTGGAGGAGGGGACCGAGTGTAACATATCAAAGTTTGCAGATGATACAAAGATGGGAGGGAAAGTAGAAAGTGAGGAGGACATAAAAAACCTGCAAGGGGATATAGACAGGCTGGGTGAGTGGGCGGAGATTTGGCAGATGCAATACAATATTGGAAAATGTGAGGTTATGCACTTTGGCAGGAAAAATCAGAGAGCAAGTTATTATCTTAATGGCGAGAAACTGGAAAGTACTGCAGTACAAAGGGATCTGGGGGTCCTAGTGCAAGAAAATCAAAAAGTTAGTATGCAGGTGCAGCAGGTGATCAAGAAGGCCAACGGAATGTTGGCTTTTATTGCAAGGGGATAGATTATAAAAACAGGGAGGTATTGCTGCAGTTATATAAGGTATTGGTGACACCGCACCTGGAATACTGCATACAGTTTTGGTGTCCATACTTAAGAAAAGACATACTTGCTCTCGAGGCAGTACAAAGAAGGTTCACTCAGTTAATCCCGGGGATGAGGGGGTGGACATATGAGGAGAGGTTGAGTAGATTGGGACTCTACTCATTGGAGTTCAGAAGAATAAGAGGCGATCTTATTGAAACATATAAGATTGTGAAGGGGCTTGATCGGGTGGATGCGGTAAGGATGTCCCCAAGTATGGGTGAAACTAGAACTAGGGGGCATAATCTTAGAATAAGGGGCTGCTCTTTCAAAACAGAGATGAGGAGAAACTTCTTCACTCAGAGGGTAGTAGGTCTGTGGAATTTGCTGCCCCAGGAAGCTGTGGAATCTACATCATTAAATAAATGTAAAACAGAAATAGACAGTTTCCTAGAAGTAAAGGGAATTAGGGGTTACGGGGAGCGGGCAGGAAATTGGACATGAGGCTGAGTTCGGATCGGTCAGGGCCCTGTGGGTGGCGGAGCGGGCCCAGGGGCTGAGTGGCCGGATCCTGCTCCTACTTCTTGTGTTCTTTAGATTTGAGGTTAGGATCAGATCAGCCATGATCTTATTGAATGGCGGAGCAGGCTCGAGGGGCCGATTGGCCTACTTCTGCTCCTATTTCTTATGTTCTTATGTAGGACAGACCCCAATAACACTTTACAGTCCCCAATAACACAGGGCAGACCCCAATAACACTTTACAGTCCCCAATAACACAGGGCAGACCCCAATAGCACAGGGCAGACCCCAATAACACTTTACAGTCCCCAATAACACTTTACAGTCCCCAATAACACTTTACAGTCCCCAATAACACCGGGCAGACCCCAATAACACATGGCAGACCCCAATAACACTTTACAGTCCCCAATAACACTTTACAGTCCCCAATAACACCGGGCAGACCCCAATAACACAGGGCAGACCCCAATAACACTTTACAGTCCCCAATAACATTTTACAGTCCCCAATAACACAGGGCACACCCCAATAACACTTTACATTCCCCAATAACATAGGACAGACCCCAATAACACAGGGCACACCCCAATAACACTTTACAGTCCCCAATAACACAGGACAGACCCCAATAACACAGGGCAGACCCCAATAACACAGGACAGACCCCAATAACACTTTACAGTCCCCAATAACACAGGACAGTCCCCAACAACACAGGGCAGACCCCAATAACACAGGACAGACCCCAATAACACAGGGCAGACCCCAATAACACAGGACAGACCCCAATAACACAGGACAGACCCCAATAACACAGGGCAGACCCCAATAACATGGGACAGTCCCCAATAACACAGAACAGACCCCATTATACTTTACATGACCCCAATAACACAGGGCAGACCCCAATAACACAGGACAGACCCCAATAACAGAGGGCAGACCCCAGTAACACAGGGCAGACCCCAATAACACAGGGCAGACCCCAATAACACTTTACAGTCCCCAATAACACAGGGCACAGCCCAATAACACTTTACATTCCCCAATAACATAGCACAGACCCCAATAACACAGGACAGACCACAATAACACAGGACAGACCCCAATAACACAGGACAGTCCCCAATAACACTTTACAGACCCCAATAACACAGGGCAGACCCCAATAACACAGGACAGACCCCAATAACACAGGGCTGACCCCAATAACACAGGACAGACCCTAATAACACAGGGCAGACCCCAATAACACAGGACAGACCCCAATAACACAGGACAGACCCTAATAACACAGGACAGACCCCAATAACACAGGACAGTCCCCAATAACACTTTACAGACCCCAATAACACAGGGCAGACCCCAATAACACAGGACAGACCCCAATAACACAGGGCAGACCCCAATAACATAGGACAGACCCTAATAACACAGGGCAGACCCCAATGACACAGGACAGACCCCAATAACACAGGACAGACCCTAATAACACAGGGCAGACCCCAATAACACAGGACAGACCCCAATAACACAGGACAGACCCTAATAACACAGGACAGACCCTAATAACACAGGGCAGACCCCAATAACACAGGGCAGACCCCAATAACACAGGACAGACCCCAATAACACAGGACAGACCCTAATAACACAGGACAGACCCTAATAACACAGGGCAGACCCTAATAACACAGGGCAGACCCTAATAACACAGGGCAGACCCCAATAACACAGGACAGACCCCAATAACACAGGGCACACCCCAATAACACTTTACAGTCCCCAATAACACAGGGCACACCCCAATAACACTTTACAGACCCCAATAACACAGGGCAGACCCTAATAACACAGGGCAGACCCCAATAACACAGGACAGACCCCAATAACACAGGGCACACCCCAATAACACTTTACAGTCCCCAATAACACAGGGCACACCCCAATAACACTTTACAGACCCCAATAACACAGGGCAGACCCTAATAACACAGGACAGACCCTAATAGCACAGGACAGACCCCAATAAAACAGGGCAGACCGAAATAACACAGGACAGACCCTAATAACACAGGGCAGACCCCAATAACACAGGGCAGACCCCAATAACACAGGGCAGACCCCAATAACACAGGACAGACCCCAATAACACAGGGCAGACCCCAATAACACAGGGCAGACCCCAATAACACAGGGCAGACCCCAATAACACAGGGCAGACCCCAATAACACTGGACAGACCCCAATAACACAGGACAGACCCCAGTAACACAGGACAGACCACAATAACACAGTAAACACCCCAATAACACAGAACAGTCCCCAATAACACAGAACAGACCCCAGTAACACAGGACAGACCCCAATAACACAGGACAGACCCCAATAACACAGGAGAGACCCCAGTAGCACAGGACAGACCCCAATAACACAGGAAACACCCCAATAACACAGGACAGACCCCAATAACACAGGACAGACCCCAATAACACAGGACAGACCCCAATAACACAGGACAGACCCCAATAACACAGGAAACAGACCAATAACACAGGACAGACCCCAATAACACAGGACAGTCCCTAATAACACAGGACAGACCCCAGTAACACAGGACAGACCCCAATAACACAGGAAACACCCCAATAACACAGGACAGACCCCAATAACACTTTACAGTCCCTAATAACACAGGGCAGACCCCAGTAACACAGGACAGACCCCAATAACACTTTACAGTCCCTAATAACACAGGGCAGACCCCAATAACACAGGACAGACCCCAATAACACTTTACAGTCCCCAATAACACAGGACAGACCCCAATAACACAGGACACACCCCAATAACACTTTACAGTCCCTAATAACACAGGGCAGACCCCAGTAACACAGGACAGACCCCAATAACACTTTACAGTCCCTAATAACACAGGGCAGACCCCATTAACACAGGACAGACCCCAATAACACTTTACAGTCCCTAATAACACAGGGCAGACCCCATAACACTTTACAGTCCCCAATAACACAGGACAGACCCCAATAACACTTTACAGTCCCCAATAACACAGGACAGACCCCAATAACACTTTACAGTCCCCAATAACACAGGGCAGACCCCAATAACACTTTACAGTCCCCAATAACACAGGACAGACCCCAATAACACTTTACAGTCCCCAATAACACAGGGCAGACCCCAATAACACAGGGCAGACCCCAATAACACTTTACAGTCCCCAATAACACTTTACAGTCCCCAATAACACAGGACAGTCCCCAATAACACAGGGCAGACCCCAATAACACTTTACAGTCCCCAATAACACAGGGCAGACCCCAATAACACAGGGCAGACCCCAATAACACTTTACAGTCCCCAATAACACTTTACAGTCCCCAATAACACAGGACAGACCCCAATAACACAGGGCAGACCCCAATAACACAGGGCAGACCCCAATAACACAGGGCAGACCCCAATAACACAGGGCAGACCCAAATAACACAGAACGGACCCCAATAACACAGGACAGACCCCAATAACACAGAACGGACTCCAATAACACAGGACAGACCCCAATAACACAGGACAGACCCCAATAACACTTTGCAGTTCCCAATAACACAGGACAGTCCCCAGTAACACAGGACAGACCCCAATAACACAGGGCAGACCCGAATAACACAGGACAGACCCCAATAACACAGGGCTGACCCCAATAACACAGGGCAGACCCCAATAACACTTTACAGTCCCTAATAACACAGGACAGTCCCCAATAACACAGGGCAGACCCCAATAACACAGGACAGACCCCAATAACACTTTACAGTCCGCAATAACACAGGACTGTCCCCAATAACACAGGGCAGACCCCAATAACACAGGACAGACCCCAATAACACAGAACAGTCCCCAATAACACAGGGCAGACCCCAATAACACAGTACAGACCCCAATAACACAGGACAGACCCCAATAACACTTTACAGTCCCCAATAACACAGGACAGTCCCCAATAACACAGGGCAGACTCTAATAACACAGGGCAGACCCCAATAACACAGGACAGACCCCAATAACACAGAACAGTCCCCAATAACACAGGGCAGACCCCAATAACACAGGACAGACCCCAATAACACAGGACAGACCCCAATCACACTTTACAGTCCCCAATAACACAGGACGGTCCCCAATAACACAGGTTAGACCCCAATAACACAGGGCAGACCCCAATAACACAGGACAGACCCCAATAACACAGGACAGACCCCAATAACACTTTACAGTCCCCAATAACACAGGACAGACCCCAATAACACAGGACAGACCCCAATAACACAGGACAGACCCCAATAACACAGAACAGACCCCAATAACACAGGGCAGACCCCAATAACACAGGACAGTCCCCAATAACACAGGACAGACCCCAATAACACAGGACAGACCCCAATAACACAGGACAGACCCCAATAACACAGGGCAGACCCCAATAACACAGGACAGACCCCAATAACACAGGGCAGACCCCAATAACACAGGACAGTCCCCAATAACACAGGACAGACCCCAATAACACAGGACAGACCCCAATAACACAGGACAGACCCCAATAACACAGGACAGACCCCAGTAACACAGAACAGACCCAAATAACACAGGACAGTCCCCAATAACACAGGACAGTCCCCAATAACAGAGGGCAGACCCCAATAACACAGGACAGACCCCAATAACACAGGACAGTCCCCAATAACACAGGAGAGTCCCCAATAACACAGGACAGACCCCAATAACACAGGACAGACCCCAGTAACACAGAACAGACCCCAGTAACACTGGACAGTCCCCAATAACACAGGACAGTCCCCAATAACACAGGGCAGACCCCAATAACACAGGACAGACCCCAATAACACAGGACAGTCCCCAATAACACAGGGCAGACCCCAATAACACAGGACAGTCCCCAATAACACAGGACAGACCCCAATAACACAGGGCAGACCCCAATAACACAGGGCAGACTAAAATTACTTAGGATTGAACCATGTAACACAAGACATGTTAACAAATGAAAGGTTAAGACTGAGAAATGGCCAGTCAGCCCATTAAAGCCATTCTTCCACGCAAAGGGGTCCATGATAGCGTCCAGCCTCCTTGGAACATTCTTACCACGTTTGCCTCATTACACCACCCAGCAGATTGATCCAAACATATAGAGTAAAATTGTTCTTCCTAACATCTGTTAGGAAACAAATTTTCACTAATTTAAATGCTTGTCCTCTCGACCAGCTTTCCTGGTTTATTTTGCAATAATATTCAGATTTACCATATCTAAACCATTCATTTTTTAATACTTTGGTGCGATTCCTTATTGACCTCCTTCCTTCATTCTAGACAGGATAACTTAAGCTTCTCCAATCCTTCTTCATAGCACATCCTCTTTACACTCAGTGTCAGTACTGTTGCTCTTCTCTGCACTCTTTTCAATGCTTGTACTTTTCTGGTGTTGTGACCAGACTTGAACACGATGCTCCAAATTAGATCCAACCAATACACATTTCTACTCTTCTGGTTATATATTCCCACATTCTGTTTACTATTTAATTCCCTCACCACATTGTCAACTATCATCCAGGTCTTCTTCTATCTCCCTCCGACATTTCAGTCCCATTTATAGTGCACTTATAAAGCACATTCTTATGACCAATACACAATATTTTACATGTAAAAGATGTAATAATTTAGCGAGCCGACCCAACAATACAAGGCAGTACCACCTAATATAGAAAAGATCCAATAACACAGACAGACCCATGAGTACAGGATAGACGTAAATAACAGAGGGGAGTCCCAAAAACCCAGGGCAAGCAAAAAAAAAAACCACATAGGTCATAGCCAAACAACAAATGGCAGACAGGACATGACCAAAAAACACAGGACATACCCAAATAACAAGAGACACACCCAAAACACAGGACATACCCAAATAACAAGAGACACACAAAACACAGGACATACCCAAATAACAAGAGACACACCCAAAACAGAGGACAAACTCAAATAACACACACACCCCAAACACAGGACATACCCAAATAACACACACACACCCAAAACACAGGACATACACAAATAACAAGAGACACACAAAATACAGGATATAACCAAATAACACACACACCCAAAACACAGGACAGTCCCAAATAACAAGATACACCCAAAACACAGGACATACCCAAATAACACGAGACACACCCAAAACACAGGACATACCCAAATAACAACACACCCAAAATAGAGGACATACCCAAATAACAAGAGACACCCAAAACACAGGACATATCTAAATAGCAACACACCCAAAACACAGGACATACACAAATAACAACACACCCAAAACACAGGACATACACAAATAACAAGAGACACCCAAAACACAGACATATCTAAATAGCAACACACCCAAAACACAGGACATACACAAATAACAACACACCCAAAACACAGGACATCCCAGAGATGTTGGGGAACATAGGCTCTGATGAAAGGGAGGAACTGAAAGAAATCAATATTTGTAGGGAAATGGTGTTAGGGAAATTGAAGGGATTGAAGGCCGATAAATCCCCAGGGCCTGATAATCTACATCCTAGGGTACTTAAGGAAGTGGCCCGAAAAATAGTAGATGCATTGCTGATCATCTTCCAACATTCGATGGAATCTGGAACAGTATCCATGGATTGGAGGGTAGCTAATGTTACCCCACTATTCAAAAAGGGTGGTAGAGAGAAAACGGGGAATTACAGACTGGTAAGCCTGACATCGGTAGTGGGGAAAATGCTAGAGTCCATTATAAAAGATGTAATAGCTGAGCACTTGGAAAACAGTGACAGGATCGGACAAAGTCAACATGGATTTACAAAAGGTATATCATGCTTGACTAATCTACTGGAATTTTTTGAGGATGTAACTGGTAAAATAGATAAGGGAGAACCAGTGGATGTGGTGTATTTGGACTTCCAAAAGGCTTTTGATAAGGTCCCGCATAAGAGATTAGCATGTAAAGTTAAGGCACATGGGATTGGGGACAAGGTATTGAATTGGATAGAGAACTGGTTGGCAGACAGAAAGCAAAGAGTTGGAATAAACGGGTCTTTTTCCGAGTGGCAGGCAGTGACTAGTGGGGTACCGCAGGGATCGGTCGTTGGACCCCAGCTATTCACAATATATATTAATGATCTAGACAAGGGAACTAGATGTAATATCTCCAAGTTTGCAGACGACACAAAACTGGGTGGGCGTGTGTGCTGTGAGGAGGATACCGAGAAACTCCAGGATGATTTGGACAGGTTGGGTGATTGGGCAGAAGCATGGCAGGTGCAATATAACATGGATAAATGCGAGGTTATCCACTTTGGTGTCAAAAACAGGAAGGCAGATTATTATCTGAATGGCAATAGATTGGGAGAAGGGGAAGTGCAACGAGACCTGGGTGTCCTTGTGCACCAGTCGCTGAAGGTAAGCATGCAAGTGCAGCAGGCGGTTAAGAAGGCAAATGGTATGTTGGTCTTCGTAGCGAGAGGGTTTGAGTACAGGAACAAGGATGTCTTGCTGCAGTTGTACAGGGCCTTGGTGAGACCACACCTTGAGTACTGTGTGCAGTTTTGGTCGCCTTATCTGAGGAAGGATGTTCTTGCCATGGAAGGAGTTCAGCGAATATTCACAAGGCTGATACCTGGGATGGCAGGAATGACGTATGAAGAGAGATTGGGTCGATTGGGCTTATACTCGCTGGAGTTTAGAAGAATGAGAGGGGATTTCATTGAAACTTATAAAATTCTGACAGGACAGGACAAACTAGATGCAGGAAGGATGTTCCCGATGGTCGGGAAGTCCAGAACCAGGGGTCACAGTCTAAGGATAAGGGGTACATAAGAACATAAGAACATAAGAAGTAGGAGCAGGAGTAGGCCATATGGCCCTTCGGGCCTGCTCCGCCATTCAATAGGATCATGGCTGATCCGAACCTAGACTCACGTCTACTTCTCTGCCCGCTCCCCATAACCCTTAATTCCCTTATCAGCTAGGAAACTGTCTATCTCCATTTTAAAGTTATTTAATGTTGCAGCTTCCACAGCTCTCTGAGGTAGCAAATTCCATAGATTTACTACCGTCTGAGTGAAAAAGTTTCTCCTCATCTCAGTTTTGAAACGGCAGCCCCTTATTCTAAGATTATGCCCCCTAGTTCTAGTCTCACCCATCAGTGGAAACATCCTCCCCGCCTCCACCCGATCAAGCCCCCTCAAAATCTTATATGTTTCGATAAGATCGCCTCTCATTCTTCTGAATTCCAATGAGTAGAGGCCCAACCTACTCAACCTTTCCTCATAAGTCAACCCCCTCATCTCCGGAATCAACCGAGTGAACCTTCTCTGAACTGCCTCGAGAGCAAGTATATCTTTTCTTAAATATGGAAACCAAAACTGTACGCAGTATTCCAGGTGTGGCCTCACCAGTACCTTGTATAATTGAAGCAAGACTTCCCTGCTTTTATACTCCATCCCCCTTGCAATAAAAGCCAAGATTCCATTGGCCTTCCTGATCACCTGCTGTACCTGCATACTAACCTTCTGTGTTTCATGCACCAGGACCCCCAGATCCCTTTGTACTGTAACACTTTGCAGTTTCTTTCCATTTAGATAATAACTTGCTCTTTGATTTTTTCTGCCAAAGTGCATAACCTCACACTTTCCAACATTATATTCCATCTGCCAAATTTCCGCCCACTCACTTAGCCTGTCTATGTCCTTTTGCAGGTTTTTTATGTCCTCCTCACTCACTGCTTTTCCTCCCATCTTTGTATCGTCAGCAAACTTGGATACGTTGCACTTGGTCCCCTCCTCCTAATCGTTAATATAGATTGTAAAGAGTTGGGGTCCCAGCACTGACCGTTGCGGAACACCACTAGTTACTGATTGCCAACCCGAGAATGAACCATTTATCCCAACTATCTGTTTTCTCTTAGATAGCCAATCTTCCACCCATGCCAGTATATTACCCCCAATCCCATGATTTTTTTATCTTGTGCAGTAATCTTTTGTGTGGCACCTTATCAAATGCCTTTTGGAAGTCCAAATACACCACATCCACTGGTTCCCCTTTATCCACCCTGTTTGTTACGTCCTCAAAGAATTTGAGCAAATTTGTCAAGCATGATTTCCCCTTCATAAAACCATGCTGACTCTGTCCAATTAAATTATGCTTATCCAAAAGTCCTGTTACTGCTTCCTTAATAATGGACTCCAACATTTTACCAACCACAGATGTTAGGCTAACTGGTCTATAGTTTCCAGCCTTTTGTCTACCTCCCTTTTTAAATAAGGGCATTACATTAGCAGTTTCCCAATCTGCTGGGACCTTTCCCGAAAGCTTGTGATTTCAAATAAAACTGTTGGACTATAACCTGGTGTTGTGCGACCTCTCAATTTTGTCCACCCCAGTCCAACACCGGCATCTCCGCATCATGACCTTTCCCAAATCCAGGGAGTTTTGGAAAATTACCACCAATGCATCCGCAATCCCTACCGCTGCTTCTCTCAAAACCCTAGGATGTAAGCCATCAGGTCCAGGGGATTTATCCGCCTTAAGTCCCATTATCTTACCGAGTACCATCTCCTTATTGATTTTAATCGTGTTTAGCTCCTCCCCCCCTATAGCCCCCCGTTTGTTCAGTGTTGGGATATTTTTAGTATCCTCTACTGTAAAAACTGATACAAAATATTTGTTCAGCATATTTGCCATCCCCATGTTCCCCACTACTAATTTCCCGGTCTCGTCCTCTAAGGGACCAACATTCACTTTAGCCACCCTTTTTCTTTTTACATAACTGTAGAAACTCTTGCTATCTGTTTTTATATTTTTTGCTAGTTTACTTTCATAATCTATCTTCCCCTTCTTAATTAATCTTTTAGTTATTCTTTGCTGGCTTTTAAATGCTTCCCAATCTTCTATCCTCCCACTAGATTTGGCTACTTTATATGCCCTTGTTTTCAGTCGGATACTATCCTTTATTACTTTACTTAGCCACGGATGGCTGTCTTTTCTTTTACGCACCTTTTTCCTCAGTGGAATATATTTTTCTTGAAAGTTGTGAAATACCTCCTTGAATGTACACCACTGCTCCTGTACCGTCTTACACCTTAAACTATTTTCCAGTCCACTTTAGTCAACTCTGCTCTCATACCTTCATAGTCTCCTTTATTTAAGCTTAGTACGCTGGTTTGAGATCCAACTCTCTCACCCTCCAACTGAATTTGGAATTCAACCATGTTATGGTCACTCATTCCAAGGGAATCCTTTACTAGGACATTTTTTATCAATCCTGTCTCATTAAACAGGACCAGATCTAAGATTGCCTGCCCCTGGTTGGTTCAGTAAGCCATTTAGGACAGAAATTAGGAGGAATTTCTTCACCCAGAGAGTGGTGAACCTGTGGAATTCTCTGCCACAGAAGGCAGTAGAGGCCAATTCATTAAATAGATTCAAGAAGGAGTTGGAAATATTTCTTAAGGCTAAAGGGATCAAGGGATATGGGGAGAAAGCAGGGACAGGGTACTGAATTTGGATGATCAGTAATGATCGCATTGAATGGTGGAGCAGGCTAGAGGGGCCGAATGGCCTACTCCTGCTCCTTTCTTCTATGATTCTATGATTCTATGATTCTATACCCAAATAACAAAACACCCAGAACACAGGACATACCCAAATAACAACACACCCAGAACACAGGACATACCCAAATAACAACACACCCAAAACACAGGACATACCCAAATAACAAGACACCCAAAATACAGGACAAACTCAAATAACAGCACACCCAAAACACAGGACAAACTCAAATAACAGCACACCCAAAACACAGGACAAACTCAAATAACAGCACACCCAAAACACAGGACAAACTCAAATAACAGCACACCCAAAACACAGGACAAACTCAAATAACAGCACACCCAAAACACAGGACAAACTCAAATAACAGCACACCCAAAACACAGGACAAACTCAAATAACAGCACACCCAAAACACAGGACAAACTCAAATAACAACACACCCAAAACACAGGACAAACTCAAATAACAACACACCCAAAACACAGGACAAACTCAAATAACAACACACCCAAAACACAGGACAAACTCAAATAACAACACACCCAAAACACAGGACAAACTCAAATAACAGCACACCCAAAACACAGGACAAACTCAAATAACAGCACACCCAAAACAAAGGACAAACTCAAATAACAGCACACCCAAAACACAGGACAAACTCAAATAACAGCACACCCAAAACAAAGGACAAACTCAAATAACAACACACCCAAAACAAAGAACATACCCAAATAACAACACACCCAAAACACAGGACATACTCAAATAACGAGAGACACCCAAAACACAGGACATACCCAAATAACAACACACCCAAAACACAGGACATACTGAAGTAACAACACACCTAAAACACAGGACATGCTGGAATAACAAGAGACACCCAAAACACAGGACATACCCAAATAACAAGAGACACGCAAAACACAGGACATACCCAAATAACGAGAGACACCCAAAACACAGGACATACCCAAATAACAACACACCCAAAACACAGGACATACTCAAATAACGAGAGACACCCAAAACACAGGACATACTGAAGTAACAACACACCCAAAATACAGGACATACAGGGCAGCACGGTGGCATAGTGGTTAGCACTGGTGCCTCACAGCGCCAGGGACCCGGGTTCGAATCTGGCCTCGGGTGACTGTCTGTGTGGAGTTTGCACATTCTCCCCGTGTCTGCGTGGGTTTCCTCCGGGTGCTCCGGTTTCCTCCCACACTCCAAAAATGTGCGGGTTAGGTTGATTTGGCTATGATAAATTGACCCTTAGGGGTAGAAATTAGGTCGTGCCCCATTTGGGGCGCAAATATCATCTGGACGCAAATATTAGCGCCTGGCGCTAATTATCGGCACTGACTGGAAACTTCACTTTTACCGCCCCGGGAGGTGAGTGGAGCGCTAAAGCAGGCGCTGCACACCTGTCTTAAGGCGCAAAGGCCGAGCAGTGAGGCGCTAACTCAGAGCGCTGGCGAAGCTCATGTAATGTCAGTCAGCAATGGAACACACACACAATGGCACGGGCCAGTTCTTAAAGGGGATGGTTAATCTTGCTTTCCATCCACATCCTGTTCATTGCAGCCTTGAATCTCGGCCTGGAGAGACTTGCACATCAAATGTGCTGGAAATAACAATGGAGAGTACCAGGCAAAGAGCTCAGAGTGCAGCTCCCACAGTCTCTGCTAAATCGATACAAGGAATGGCAAATCAAAATGAACCTGCAAAGTGCTGCTCAGTGCCCAAAACTCCTTCACACAACGTTGAATCTCTCCAGAAGTCTCTCCCTCTCTCTCTCAGAATGCGTAGTTCAAAAATGCCACCAACAATAAAAGACAGGAAGAGGCCCCCTTTAAATAGCGCCCCCCCCCAGCCCCACAGCGATTGATAGCGTTCCAGTCTTCTGGTCGTTGGAAGCGCCAGGCGGTAAGGCAGGGGGCGCCACTCAATTTCCGCTCCGGGGCGCCACAAGGGCGTTGCACCATGGAATGACGTCACAATCTGCGCGCGCAGGTGGTCGCAGCGGTAAGTTTTAGCGCCGCCGCACAATGTCAAGTTAAGTTCCCGAGCGGCGCAAACATCGCTGCGCCCGGGCGTTAGCGGCTTTGCGCCCCATTAGCGCCCTCTTAAGGCGCTAACGGGAGGCGCAACCAACTGAATTTTTACCCCTTAGTGTTAGGGGGGGATTAAATATGTGGCGTTACGGGGATAGAATGGGATATGTTAGGGGGAATTAAATACGTGGGGTTACGGGGATAGGGTGGGATATGTGTCGGTGCAGGCTCGATGGGCCGAGATGGCCTCTATCTGTACTGTGGGGATTCTGTGTGAGAAAGCAGGGACAGGGTACTGGATTTGGATGATCAGCCATGATCGTATTGAATGTTGGAGCAGGCTCGACGGGCCGAATGGCCTACTCCTGCTCCTAGTTTCTATGTTTCTATGTTTCTATACCCAAAAAACAACACACCTAAAACACAGGACGTACCCAAATAACACACCCAAAATATAGGAAAAACTCAAATAAGAACACTCCCAAAGCACTCCCAACAGACCCTTATGTTCTTATGTTATTATGTTCTTAAAATACAGGACATACTGGAATAATGAGAGACACCCAAAACACAGGACATACCCAAATAACAAGAGACACCCAAAACACAGGACATACCCAAATAGCAATACACCCAAAACACAGGACATACCCAAATAACAACACGCCCAAAACACAGGACATACCCAAATAACAACACACCCAAAACACAGGACATACCCAAATAACAAGAGACACCCAAAACACAGGACATACCCAAATAGCAATACACCCAAAACACAGGACATACCCAAATAACAACACACCCAAAACACAGGACATACCCAAATAACAACACACCCAAAACACAGGACATATCAAACAATATCACACCCGAAATACAGGACATACCGAAATAACGAGAGACACGCAAAACACGGACGTACACAAATAATGAGAGACACCCAAAACACAGGACAAACTCAAATAATGCACCCAAAATACAGGATATACCCAAATAATGGAGACACCTAAAACACAGGACATAAACAAATATCGAGAGACACCCAAAACACAGGACATACACAAATAACAACACACCCAAAATACAGGACATACCCAAATAACAAGAGACACACCCATAACACAGGACATACTCAAATAACAACACACCCAAAACACAGGACATACTCAATTAACAACACACCCAAATTACAGGACATACCCATATAACAAGAGACACACCCATAACACAGGACATACTCAAATAACAACACACCCACAACACACACACAATCAAATAACAACACACGCAAAACACACACAAACTCAAATAACAACACACGCAAAACACAGGACATACACAAATAACAACACACACAAAACACAGGACAAACACAAAGAACAACACACACAAAACACAGGACAAACTCAAATAACAACACACATAAAACACAGGACAAACTCAAATAACAACACACCCAAAATACAGGACATACCCAAATAACGATAGACACAGCCAAATCACGGGACACGCCCAAAACACAGGACATACCCAAAAAACAACACACCCAAAACATAGGACAAACTCAAATAACAACACACCCAAAACACAGGACTTAACCGAATAACAACACACACAAAACACAGGACATACACAAATAACAACACACCCAAAATACAGGACATATTCAAATAACAAGACACACCGAAAACACAGGACATACCCAAATAACAACACACCCAAAACAGAGGACATACACAAATAACAACACACCCAAAACACAGGACTTACCCAAATAACAATACACCCAAAACACAGGACATACACAAATAACAACACACCTAAAACACAGGACATACACAAATAACAACACACCTAAAACACAGGACATACCCAAATAACGAGTGACACCCAAAACACAGGACATACTCAAATAACAACACACCTAAAACACAGGACAAACTCAAATAACAACACACCCAAAACACAGGACATACCCAAATAAGAACACACCCAAAACACAGGACAAACTCAAATAACAACACACCCAAAACAAAAGACATACACAAATAACAACACACCCAGAACACAGAACAAACTCAAATAACAACACACCTAAAACACAGGACAAACTCAAATAACAACACACCCAAAACACAGGACATACTCAATTAACAACACACCCAAAACACAGGACATACACAAATAACAACACACCCAAAACACAGGACATACACACACAACAACACAACCAAAATAAAGGACATACACAGATAACACACCCAAATCACAGGACATAGCCAAATAATGAGAGACACCCAAAACACAGGAGAAACTTAAATAACACACCCAAAACACAGGACATACCCAAAGAACACACCCAAAACACAGGACTTACCCAAATAACGAGTGACACCCAAAACACAGGAGAAACTTAAATAACAACACACCCAAAACACAGGATATACCCAAATAACAACACACCCAAAACACAGGACATACCCAAATAACGAGTGACACCCAAAACACAGGAGAAACTTAAATAACAACACACCCAAAACACAGGATATACCCAAATAACAACACACCAAAAACACAGGACATACACAAATAACAACACACCCAGGACAAAGGACAAACTCAAATAACAAAACACCTAAAACAAAGGACAAACTCAAATAACAACACACCTAAAACACAGGACATACCCAAATAACAACACTCCCAAAACACAGGACATACCCAAATAACAACACACCCAAAACACAGGACATACGCAAAAAATACACCCAAAACACAGGACATACTCAAATAACAACACACCCAAAACATAGGACATACACAAATAACAACACACCCAAAACACAGGACATACGCAAAAAATACACCCAAAACACAGGACATATTCAAATAACAACATACCCAAAACAGAGGACAAACTCAAGTAACAACACACCTAAAACACAGGACATACACAAATACGAACACACCCAAGACGCAGGACATACACAAATAACAACACCCCCAAAATACAGGACATACACAAATAACAACACACCCAAAATACAGGACATAGCCAAATAACAACACACCCAAAACACAGGACATACTCAAATAACAACACACCCAAAATACAGGACAAACTCAAATAACAACACATTGAAAACACAGGACATACCCAAATAACAAGAGACACACCCAAAACACAGGACATACTCAAATAACAACACACCCAAAACACAGGACATAACCAGTTAACGAGTGACACCCAAAACACAGGACAAACTAAAATATGAACACACCCAAAACACAGGACATACACAAAAAACAACACACCCAAAATACAGGACATATTCAAATAACAAGAAACACCTAAAACACAGGACAAACTCAAATACGAACACGCCCAAAACACAGGACATACACAAATAACAACACATCAAAAATACAGGAGATACACAAATAACAACACACCCAAAACACAGGACATACCCAAATAACGACAGACACACCCAAATCACAGGACATACCCAAATAACAAAAAACCCAAAATAACGGACATACTCAAATAACGAGACACCCAAAACACAGGACATACACAAATAACAACACACCCAAAACACAGGACATACACAAATAACAACACACCCAAAACACAGGACATACTCAAATAACGAGACACCCAAAACACAGGACATACACAAATAACAACACACCCAAAACACAGGACATACACAAATAACAACACACCCAAAACACAGGACATACCCAAATAACAACACACCCAAAACATAGGACATACCCAAATAATAACACACCCAAAACACAGGACATACCCAAACAACAACACACCCAAAATACAGCACAAACCCAAATAACACACCAAAACACAGGACAAACTCAAATAACAACACACCCAAAACAAAGGACAAACTCAAATAGCAACACACCCAAAACACAGGTCATACTCAAATAACAACACACCCAAAACACAGGACATACTCAAATAACAACACACCCAAAACACAGGACATACCCAAATAACAACACACCCAAAATACAGGACATACCCAAATAACAAGAGACACACCCAAAACACAGGACATACTCAACTAACACACCCAAAACACAGGACATACTCAAATAACAACACACCCAAAACACAGGACATACACAAATAACAACAAACCCAAAACACAGGACATACCCAAATTCAACACACCCAAAAAAATGGACATACTCAAATAATAACACACCCAAAACACAGGACATACCCAAATAACTAAACACCCAAAACACAGGACATACCCAAATAAGAACACACCCAATACACAGGACAAACTCAAATAACAACACACCCAAAACACAGGACATACTCAAGTAACATCACACCCAAAATACAGGACATATTCAATCAAGAAGACACACTCAAAGCACAGGACAAACTCAAATAAGAACACGCCCAAAACACAGGACATACCCAAATAAGAACACACCCAAAACACAGGACATACCCAAATAAGAACACACTCAAAACACAGGACAGACCAAATAACAACACCCCCAAAACACAGGACATACCCAAATAACAACACACCCAAAACACAGGACAGACCAAATAACAACACCCCCAAAACACAGGACATACCCAAATAACTAAACACCCAAAACACAGGACATACACAAATAAGAACCAACCCAATACACAGGACATACCCAAATAACAACACACCCAAAAAACAGGTCATACCCAAATAACGAGAGACAACCAAAACACAGGACAAACTTAAATAACACACCCAAAACACAGGATATACCCAAATAAAAACAAACCCAAAACACAGGACTTTTTCAATTAACAGGACACACCCAAAATACAAGACAAACTCAAATATCAACACACCCAGAACACAGGACAAACTCAAATAACAACTCACCCAAAATACAGGATACACTCAAGTAACATCACACCCAAAATACAGGACATATTCAATTAACAAGCCACACTCAAAGCACAGGACAAACTCAAATAAGAACACACCCAAAACACAGGACAAACTCAAGTAACACACCCAAAACACAGGACATCCCCAAATAACAACACACCCAAAACACAGGACATATCAAACAATATCACACCCGAGATACAGGACATACCGAAATAACGAGAGACACGCAAAACACGGACGTACACAAATAATGAGAGACACCCAAAACACAGGACAAACTCAAATAATGCACCCAAAATACAGGACATACCCAAATAATGGAGTAACCTAAAACACAGGACATAAACAAATATCGAGAGACACCCAAAACACAGGACATACACAAATAACAACACACGCAAAATACAGGACATACCCAAATAACAAGAGACACACCCATAACACAGGACATACTCAAATAACAACACACCCAAAATACAGGACATAATCAATTAACAACACACCCAAATTACAGGACATACCCAAATAACACACCTAAAACACAGGACATACCCAAATAACAACACACCCACAACACACACACACTCAAATAACAACACACCCAAAACACAGGACATACACAAATAACGAGCGACACCCACAACACAGGACAAACTCAAATAACAACACACACAAAACACAGGATATACCCAAATAACAACACGCCCAAAACCCAGGACATACACAAATAACAACACACACAGAACACAGGACAAACTCAAATAACAACACACATAAAACACAGGACATACACAAATAACGAGCGACACCCACAACACAGGACAAACTCAAATAACAACACACACAAAACACAGGATATACCCAAATAACAACACGCCCAAAACCCAGGACATACACAAATAACAACACACCCAAAATACAGGACATACACATATAACAACACACCCAAAACACAGGACATACCCAAATAACGACAGACACAAAACACAGGACATACCCAAATAACAACACACCCAAAACACAGGATATACCCAAATAACAACACGCCCAAAACCCAGGACATACACAAATAACAACACACCCAGAACACAGGACAAACGCAAATAACAACAGACATAAAAGAGAGCACAAACTCAAATAACAACACACCCAAAATACAGGACATACACAAATAACAACACACCCAAAACATAGGACAAACTCAAATTACAACACTCGCAAAACACAGGACATACCCAGATAACAAAACACCCAAAACACAGGACATACCCAAAGAAGAACACACCCAAAACACAGGACATACCCAAAGAAGAACACACCCAAAACACAGGACATACCCAAAGAAGAACACACCCAAAACACAGGACATACCCAAATAACAACACAATGAAAACACAGGACAAACTCAAATAACAAAACACCTAAAGCACAGGACATACCCCAATAACAACACACCCAAAACACAGGACATACCCAAATAACAACACACCCAAAACACAGGACATACCCAAATTCAAGACACCCAAAAAAAAGGACATACTCAAATAATAACACACCCAAAACACAGAACATACCCAAATAACTAAACACCCAAAACACAGGACATACCCAAATAAGAACACACCCAATACACAGGACATACCCAAATAACAACACACCCAAAACACAGGACATACCGAAATAACGAGAGACACCCAAAACACAGGACAAACTTAAATAACAACACACCCAAAACACAGGATATACCCACATAAAAACACACCCAAAACACAGGACTTTTTCAATTAACAAGACACACCCAAAATACAGGACAAACTCAAATAACAACACACCCAAAACACAGGACATACTCAAGTAACATCACACCCAAAATACAGGACATATTCAATCAACAAGACACACTCAAAGCACAGGACAAACTCAAATAAGAACACGCCCAAAACACAGGACATACCCAAATAAGAACACACCCAAAACACAGGACATACCCAAATAAGAACACACTCAAAACACAGGACAGACCAAATAACAACACCCCCAAAACACAGGACATACCCAAATAACTAAACACCCAAAACACAGGACATACCCAAATAAGAACACACCCAATACACAGGACATACCCAAATAACAACACACCCAAAACACAGGACATACCCAAATAACAACACACTCAAAACACAGGACAGACCAAATAACAACACCCCCAAAACACAGGACATACCCAAATAACTAAACACCCAAAACACAGGACATACACAAATAAGAACACACCCAATACACAGGACATACCCAAATAACAACACACCCAGAACACAGGACGAACTCAAATAACAACTCACCCAAAATACAGGATACACTCAAGTAACATCACACCCAAAATACAGGACATATTCAATTAACAAGCCACACTCAAAACACAGGACAAACTCAAATAAGAACACACCCAAAACACAGGACAAACTCAAATAGCACACCCAAAACACAGGACATACCCAAATAACAACACACCCAAAACACAGGACATATCAAACAATATCACACCCGAAATACAGGACATACCGAAATAACGAGAGACACGCAAAACACGGACGTACACAAATAATGAGAGACACCCAAAACACAGGACAAACTCAAATAATGCACCCAAAATACAGGACATACCCAAATAATGGAGACACCTAAAACACAGGACATAAACAAATATCGAGAGACACCCAAAACACAGGACATACACAAATAACAACACACGCAAAATACAGGACATACCCAAATAACAAGAGACACACCCATAACACAGGACATACTCAAATAACAACACACCCAAAATACAGGACATACCCAAATAACACACCTAAAACACAGGACATACCCAAATAACAACACACCCACAACACACACACACTCAAATAACAACACACCCAAAACACAGGACATACACAAATAACGAGCGACACCCACAACACAGGACAAACTCAAATAACAACACACACAAAACACAGGATATACCCAAATAACAACACGCCCAAAACCCAGGACATACACAAATAACAACACACACAGAACACAGGACAAACTCAAATAACAACACACATAAAACACAGGACAAACTCAAATAACAACACACCCAAAATACAGGACATACACAAATAACAACACACCCAAAACACAGGACATACCCAAATAACGACAGACACAAAACACAGGACAAACTCAAATAACAACACACACCCAAAACACAGGATATACCCAAATAACAACACGCCCAAAACCCAGGACATACACAAATAACAACACACCCAGAACACAGGACAAACGCAAATAACAACAGACATAAAAGAGAGCACAAACTCAAATAACAACACACCCAAAATACAGGACATACACAAATAACAACACACCCAAAACATAGGACAAACTCAAATTACAACACTCGCAAAACACAGGACATACCCAGATAACAAAACACCCAAAACACAGGACATACCCAAAGAAGAACACACCCAAAACACAGGACATACCCAAATAACAACACACCCAAAACACAGGACATACCCAAATAACAACACAATGAAAACACAGGACAAACTCAAATAACAAAACACCTAAAACACAGGACAAACTCAAACAACAACAAACCCAAAACCCAGGACATACACAAATAACAACACACCCAGAACACAAGACAAACTCAAATAACAACACACATAAAACACAGGACAAACTCAAATAACAACACACCCAAAATACAGGACATACACAAATAACAACACACCCAAAACACAGGACATACCCAAATAACGATAGACACAGCCAAATCACGGGACATAGCCAAATAACAAGACACGCCCAAAACACAGGACATACCCGAAAAACAACACACCCAAAATACAGGACATACTCAAATAACGAGAGACACCCAAAACACAGGACATACCCAAATAACAACACACCCAAAACACAGGACATACGCAATTAACAACACGCCCAAAATAGAGGACATACCCAAATAACAACACACCCAAAGCACAGGACATACCCCAAAAACAACACACCCAAAACAAAGGACAAACTCAAATAACAACACACCCAAAACACAGGACATACGCAAATAAGAATACACCAAAAACACAGCACATACGCAATTAACAACACACCCAAAATAGAGGACACACTCAAATAACAACACACCCAAAACACAGGACAAACTCAAATAACAATACACCCAAAACAAAGGACAAACTCAAATAACAACACACCCAAAACACAGGACATACGCAAATAAGAACACACCAAAAACACAGGACATACGCAATTAACAACACACCCAAAATAGAGGACATACCCAAATACACAACACACCCAAAACACAGGACGTACCCAAATAAGAACACACCCAAAACACAGGACATACACAAATAACAAAACGACCAAAACACAGGACTTAACCAAATAACAACACACCCAAAGCACAGGACATACCCAAAAAACAACACACCCAAAACACAGGACATACGCAAATAAGAACACACCAAAAACACAGGACATACACAAATAACAACACACCCAAAACACAGGACTTACCCAAATAACAACACACCCAAAACAGAGGACATACACAAATAACAACACACCCAAAACACAGGACTTACCCAATTAACAACACACCCAAAACACAGGACATACACAAATAACAACACACCCAGAACACAGAACAAACTCAAATAACAACACACCCAAAACACAGGACATACTCAAATAACAACACACCCAAAACACAGGACATACACAAATAACAACACACCCAAAACACAGGACATACCCAAATAGCAACACACCCAAAACACAGGATCTACCCAAATAATAACACACCCAAAACACAGGACAAACTCAAATACGAACACACCCAAAACACAGGACATACACAAATAACAACACATCCAAAATACAGGAGAAACACAAATAACAATACACATAAAACACAGGACATACCCAAATAACAACACACCCAAAACAAAGGACAAACTCAAATAACAACACACCCTAAACACAGGACATACCCAAATAACGAGACACCCAAAACACAGGACATACACAAATAACAACACACCCAAAACACAGGACATACCCAAATAACAACACACCCAAAACAAAGGACAAACTCAAATAACAACACACCCTAAACACAGGACATACACAAATAACAACACACCCAAAACACAGGACATACTCAAATAACGAGACACCCAAAACACAGGACATACCCAAATAACAACACACCCAAAACACAGGACATACTCAAATAACGAGACACCCAAAACACAGGACATACACAAATAACAACACACCCAAAACACAGGACATACCCAAATAACGAGAGACACCCAAAACACAGGACATACCCAAATAACAACACACCCAAAACACAGGACATACCCAAATAACAACACACCCAAAACACAGGACATACCCAAATAACAACACACCCAAAACACAGGACATACTCAAATAACGAGACACCCAAAACACAGGACATACCCAAATAACGAGAGACACCCAAAACACAGGACATACCCAAATAACAACACACCCAAAACACAGGACATACCCAAATAACAACACACCCAAAACACAGGACATACTCAAATAACGAGAGACACCCAAAACACAGGATATACCCAAATAGGAACACACCCAAAACACAGGACATACCCAAATAACAACACACCCAAAACACAGGACATACCCAAATAGGAACACACCCAAAACACAGGACATACCCAAATAACAACACACCCAAAACACAGGACATACCCAAATAACAACACACCCAAAACACAGGACATACTCAAATAACAACACACCCAAAACACAGGACATACTCAAGGTACAACACACCCAAAATACAGGACATACACAAATAACAACACACCCAAAACACAGGACATACTCAAATAACAACACACCCAAAACACAGGACATACTCAAGGTACAACACACCCAAAATACAGGACTTACTCAATGAACAACACACCCAAAACACAGGACATACCAAGAAAACACGCCCAAAACATAGGACAAACTCAAATAACAACACACCCAAAACACAGGACATACTCAAATAATGAGACACCCAAAACACAGGACATACACAAATAACAACACACCCAAAACACAGGACATACTCAAGTGACAACACTCCCAAAATACAGGACATACCCAAATAACAACACACCCAAAACATAGGACATACTCAAGTAACAACACACCCAGAACAAAGGACAAACTCAAATAACAACACACCTAAAACACAGGACAACTCAAATAACAACACACCCAAAACACAGGGCATACCCAAATAACAACACACCCAGAACAAAGGACAAACTCAAATAACAACACACCTAAAACACAGGACAACTCAAATAAGAGCACACCCAAAACACAGGACATACCCAGATAACGAGAGACACCCAAAACACAGACGTACACAAATAATGAGAGACACCTAAAACACAGGACAAACTCAAATAACAACACACCCAAATTACAGGACATACCCAAATAACGAGAGACACACAAAACACAGGACATACACAAATAACAACACACCCAAAATACAGGACAAACTCAAATAACAACACATTCAAAACACAGGACATACCCAAATAACAAGAGACACACCCAAAACACAGGACACACTCAACTAACACACCCAAAACACAGGACATACTCAAATAACAACACACCCAAAACACAGGACATACCCAAATAGCAACACACCCAAAACACAGGACCAACCCAAATAACAACACACCCAAAACACAGGACATACTCAAATAACGAGAGACACCCAAATAACAGGACAAACTCAAATAACAACTCACCCAGAGCACAGGATATACCCAAATAACAACACACGCAAAACACAGGACATACACAAATAACAACACGCCCAGAACACAGGACATACTCAAATAACGAGAGACACCCAAAACACAGGATATACCCAAATAGGAACACACCCAAAACACAGGACATACCCAAATAACAACACACCCAAAACACAGGACATACCCAAATAACAACACACCCAAAACACAGGACATACTCAAATAACAACACACCCAAAACACAGGACATACTCAAGGTACAACACACCCAAAATACAGGACATACACAAATAACAACACACCCAAAACACAGGACATACTCAAATAACAACACACCCAAAACACAGGACATACTCAAGGTACAACACACCCAAAATACAGGACTTACTCAATGAACAACACACCCAAAACACAGGACATACCAAGAAAACACGCCCAAAACATAGGACAAACTCAAATAACAACACACCCAAAACACAGGACATACTCAAATAATGAGACACCCAAAACACAGGACATACACAAATAACAACACACCCAAAACACAGGACATACTCAAGTGACAACACTCCCAAAATACAGGACATACCCAAATAACAACACACCCAAAACATAGGACATACTCAAGTAACAACACACCCAGAACAAAGGACAAACTCAAATAACAACACACCTAAAACACAGGACAACTCAAATAACAACACACCCAAAACACAGGGCATACCCAAATAACAACACACCCAGAACAAAGGACAAACTCAAATAACAACACACCTAAAACACAGGACAACTCAAATAACAACACACCCAAAACACAGGACATACCCAAATAAGAGCACACCCAAAACACAGGACATACCCAGATAACGAGAGACACCCAAAACACAGACGTACACAAATAATGAGAGACACCTAAAACACAGGACAAACTCAAATAACAACACACCCAAATTACAGGACATACCCAAATAACGAGAGACACACAAAACACAGGACATACACAAATAACAACACACCCAAAATACAGGACAAACTCAAATAACAACACATTCAAAACACAGGACATACCCAAATAACAAGAGACACACCCAAAACACAGGACACACTCAACTAACACACCCAAAACACAGGACATACTCAAATAACAACACACCCAAAACACAGGACATACCCAAATAGCAACACACCCAAAACACAGGACCAACCCAAATAACAACACACCCAAAACACAGGACATACTCAAATAACGAGAGACACCCAAATAACAGGACAAACTCAAATAACAACTCACCCAGAGCACAGGATATACCCAAATAACAACACACGCAAAACACAGGACATACACAAATAACAACACGCCCAGAACACATTACAAACTCAAAAACCAAAACACCTAAAACACAGGGCATACACAAATAACAACACACACCCAAAATACAGGACATATTCAAATAACAAGACACACCTAAAACACAGGACAAACTCAAATACGAACACGCCCAAAACACAGGACATACACAAATAACAAATCACCCAAAATACAGGACATCCACAAATAACAACACACCCAAAACACAGGATATACTCAAATAACGACAGACACACACACATCACAGGACAAAGTCAAATAACAACACACACAAAACACAGGATATACTCAAATAACAACACACCCAAGATACAGGACATACCCAAATAACAACACACCCAAAACACAGGACATACACAAATAACAAGAGACACACCCAAAACACAGGACATACCCAAATAGCAACACACCCAAAACACAGGACATACCCAAATAACAACACATCCAAAACACAGGACATATTCAAATAACGAGACACCCAAAACACAGGACATACACAAATAACAACACACCCAAAACACAGGACATACCCAAATAACAAGAGACACACCAAAAACACAGGACATACTCAACTAACACACCAAAAACACAGGACATACTCAACTAACAACACACCCAAAACACAGGACTTACCCAAATAACAACACACCCAAAACAGAGGACATACACAAATAACAACACACCCAAAACACAGGACTTACCCAATTAACAACACACCCAAAACACAGGACATACACAAATAACAACACACCCAGAACACAGAACAAACTCAAATAACAACACACCCAAAACACAGGACATACTCAAATAACAACACACCCAAAACACAGGACATACACAAATAACAACACACCCAAAACACAGGACATACCCAAATAGCAACACACCCAAAACACAGGATCTACCCAAATAACAACACACCCAAAACACAGGACAAACTCAAATACGAACACACCCAAAACACAGGACATACACAAATAACAACACATCCAAAATACAGGAGAAACACAAATAACAATACACATAAAACACAGGACATACCCAAATAACAACACACCCAAAACAAAGGACAAACTCAAATAACAACACACCCTAAACACAGGACATACCCAAATAACGAGACACCCAAAACACAGGACATACACAAATAACAACACACCCAAAACACAGGACATACCCAAATAACAACACACCCAAAACAAAGGACAAACTCAAATAACAACACACCCTAAACACAGGACATACACAAATAACAACACACCCAAAACACAGGACATACTCAAATAACGAGACACCCAAAACACAGGACATACCCAAATAACAACACACCCAAAACACAGGACATACTCAAATAACGAGACACCCAAAACACAGGACATACACAAATAACAACACACCCAAAACACAGGACATACCCAAATAACGAGAGACACCCAAAACACAGGACATACCCAAATAACAACACACCCAAAACACAGGACATACCCAAATAACAACACACCCAAAACACAGGACATACCCAAATAACAACACACCCAAAACACAGGACATACTCAAATAACGAGACACCCAAAACACAGGACATACCCAAATAACGAGAGACACCCAAAACACAGGACATACCCAAATAACAACACACCCAAAACACAGGACATACCCAAATAACAACACACCCAAAACACAGGACATACTCAAATAACGAGAGACACCCAAAACACAGGACATACCCAAATAGGAACACACCCAAAACACAGGACATACCCAAATAACAACACACCCAAAACACAGGACATACCCAAATAGGAACACACCCAAAACACAGGACATACCCAAATAACAACACACCCAAAACACAGGACATACCCAAATAACAACACACCCAAAACACAGGACATACTCAAATAACAACACACCCAAAACACAGGACATACTCAAGGTACAACACACCCAAAATACAGGACATACACAAATAACAACACACCCAAAACACAGGACATACTCAAATAACAACACACCCAAAACACAGGACATACTCAAGGTACAACACACCCAAAATACAGGACTTACTCAATGAACAACACACCCAAAACACAGGACATACCAAGAAAACACGCCCAAAACATAGGACAAACTCAAATAACAACACACCCAAAACACAGGACATACTCAAATAATGAGACACCCAAAACACAGGACATACACAAATAACAACACACCCAAAACACAGGACATACTCAAGTGACAACACTCCCAAAATACAGGACATACCCAAATAACAACACACCCAAAACATAGGACATACTCAAGTAACAACACACCCAGAACAAAGGACAAACTCAAATAACAACACACCTAAAACACAGGACAACTCAAATAACAACACACCCAAAACACAGGGCATACCCAAATAACAACACACCCAGAACAAAGGACAAACTCAAATAACAACACACCTAAAACACAGGACAACTCAAATAACAACACACCCAAAACACAGGACATACCCAAATAAGAGCACACCCAAAACACAGGACATACCCAGATAACGAGAGACACCCAAAACACAGACGTACACAAATAATGAGAGACACCTAAAACACAGGACAAACTCAAATAACAACACACCCAAATTACAGGACATACCCAAATAACGAGAGACACACAAAACACAGGACATACACAAATAACAACACACCCAAAATACAGGACAAACTCAAATAACAACACATTCAAAACACAGGACATACCCAAATAACAAGAGACACACCCAAAACACAGGACACACTCAACTAACACACCCAAAACACAGGACATACTCAAATAACAACACACCCAAAACACAGGACATACCCAAATAGCAACACACCCAAAACACAGGACCAACCCAAATAACAACACACCCAAAACACAGGACATACTCAAATAACGAGAGACACCCAAATAACAGGACAAACTCAAATAACAACTCACCCAGAGCACAGGATATACCCAAATAACAACACACGCAAAACACAGGACATACACAAATAACAACACGCCCAGAACACAGGACATACTCAAATAACGAGAGACACCCAAAACACAGGATATACCCAAATAGGAACACACCCAAAACACAGGACATACCCAAATAACAACACACCCAAAACACAGGACATACCCAAATAACAACACACCCAAAACACAGGACATACTCAAATAACAACACACCCAAAACACAGGACATACTCAAGGTACAACACACCCAAAATACAGGACATACACAAATAACAACACACCCAAAACACAGGACATACTCAAATAACAACACACCCAAAACACAGGACATACTCAAGGTACAACACACCCAAAATACAGGACTTACTCAATGAACAACACACCCAAAACACAGGACATACCAAGAAAACACGCCCAAAACATAGGACAAACTCAAATAACAACACACCCAAAACACAGGACATACTCAAATAATGAGACACCCAAAACACAGGACATACACAAATAACAACACACCCAAAACACAGGACATACTCAAGTGACAACACTCCCAAAATACAGGACATACCCAAATAACAACACACCCAAAACATAGGACATACTCAAGTAACAACACACCCAGAACAAAGGACAAACTCAAATAACAACACACCTAAAACACAGGACAACTCAAATAACAACACACCCAAAACACAGGGCATACCCAAATAACAACACACCCAGAACAAAGGACAAACTCAAATAACAACACACCTAAAACACAGGACAACTCAAATAACAACACACCCAAAACACAGGACATACCCAAATAAGAGCACACCCAAAACACAGGACATACCCAGATAACGAGAGACACCCAAAACACAGACGTACACAAATAATGAGAGACACCTAAAACACAGGACAAACTCAAATAACAACACACCCAAATTACAGGACATACCCAAATAACGAGAGACACACAAAACACAGGACATACACAAATAACAACACACCCAAAATACAGGACAAACTCAAATAACAACACATTCAAAACACAGGACATACCCAAATAACAAGAGACACACCCAAAACACAGGACACACTCAACTAACACACCCAAAACACAGGACATACTCAAATAACAACACACCCAAAACACAGGACATACCCAAATAGCAACACACCCAAAACACAGGACCAACCCAAATAACAACACACCCAAAACACAGGACATACTCAAATAACGAGAGACACCCAAATAACAGGACAAACTCAAATAACAACTCACCCAGAGCACAGGATATACCCAAATAACAACACACGCAAAACACAGGACATACACAAATAACAACACGCCCAGAACACATTACAAACTCAAAAACCAACACACCTAAAACACAGGGCATACACAAATAACAACACACACCCAAAATACAGGACATATTCAAATAACAAGACACACCTAAAACACAGGACAAACTCAAATACGAACACGCCCAAAACACAGGACATACACAAATAACAAATCACCCAAAATACAGGACATCCACAAATAACAACACACCCAAAACACAGGATATACTCAAATAACGACAGACACACACACATCACAGGACAAAGTCAAATAACAACACACACAAAACACAGGATATACTCAAATAACAACACACCCAAGATACAGGACATACCCAAATAACAACACACCCAAAACACAGGACATACACAAATAACAAGAGACACACCCAAAACACAGGACATACCCAAATAGCAACACACCCAAAACACAGGACATACCCAAATAACAACACATCCAAAACACAGGACATATTCAAATAACGAGACACCCAAAACACAGGACATACACAAATAACAACACACCCAAAACACAGGACATACCCAAATAACAAGAGACACACCAAAAACACAGGACATACTCAACTAACACACCAAAAACACAGGACATACTCAACTAACAACACACACAAAACACAGGACATACTCAACTAACAACACACCCAAAACACATAACAAACTCAAATAACAACACTCCCAAAACACAGGACATACCCAAATAACAACACACCCAAAACACAGGACATACTCAAGTAACAACACTCCCAAAAACACAGGACATACTCAAATAACAACACACCCAGAACAAAGTACAAACTCAAATAACAACACACCCAGAACAAAGGACAAACTCAAATAACAACACACCTAAAACACAGGACAACTCAAATAACAACACACCCAAAACACAGGACATACCCAAATAAGAGCACACCCAAAACACAGGACATACCCAGATAACGAGAGACACCCAAAACACAGACGTACACAAATAATGAGAGACACCTAAAACACAGGACATACCCAAATAAGAGCACACCCAAATTACAGGACATACCCAAATAACGAGAGACACACAAAACACAGCACATACCCAAATAACAAGAGACACACCCAAAACACAGGACACACTCAACTAACACACCCAAAACACAGGACATACTCAAATAACAACACACCCAAAACACAGGACATACCCAAATAGCAACACACCCAAAACACAGGGCATACCCAAATAACGAGAGACACCCAAATAACAGGACAAACTCAAATAACAACTCACCCAAAGCACAGGATATACCCAAATAACAACACACCCAAAACACAGGACATACACAAATAACAACACACCCAGAACACATTACAAACTCAAATAACAACACACCTAAAACACAGGACATACACAAATAACAACACACCCAAAATACAGGACATATTCAAATAACAAGACACACCTAAAACACAGGACAAACTCAAATACGAACACGCCCAAAACACAGGACATACACAAATAACAAATCACCCAAAATACAGGACATCCACAAATAACAACACACCCAAAACACAGGATATACTCAAATAACGACAGACACACACACATCACAGGACAAAGTCAAATAACAACACACACAAAACACATAACATACTCAAATAACAACACTCCCAAAACACAGGACATACCCAAATAACAACACACCCAAAACACAGGACATACCCAAATAACAAAACACCCAAAACACAGGACATACCCAAATAACAAAACACAGGACATACCCAAATAACAACACACCCAAAACACAGGACATACACAAATAACAACACACCCAAAACACAGGACATACTCAAATAACAACACACCCAAAACACAGGACATACCCAAATAACAACACACCCAAAACACAGAACATACCCAAATAACTAAACACCCAAAACACAGGACATACCCAAATAAGAGCACACCCAAAACACAGGACATACCCAGATAACGAGAGACACCCAAAACACAGACGTACACAAATAATGAGAGACACCTAAAACACAGGACAAACTCAAATAACAACACACCCAAATTACAGGACATACCCAAATAACGAGAGACACACAAAACACAGGACATACACAAATAACAACACACCCAAAATACAGGACAAACTCAAATAACAACACATTCAAAACACAGGACATACCCAAATAACAAGAGACACACCCAAAACACAGGACACACTCAACTAACACACCCAAAACACAGGACATACTCAAATAACAACACACCCAAAACACAGGACATACCCAAATAGCAACACACCCAAAACACAGGACCAACCCAAATAACAACACACCCAAAACACAGGACATACTCAAATAACGAGAGACACCCAAATAACAGGACAAACTCAAATAACAACTCACCCAGAGCACAGGATATACCCAAATAACAACACACGCAAAACACAGGACATACACAAATAACAACACGCCCAGAACACATTACAAACTCAAAAACCAACACACCTAAAACACAGGGCATACACAAATAACAACACACACCCAAAATACAGGACATATTCAAATAACAAGACACACCTAAAACACAGGACAAACTCAAATACGAACACGCCCAAAACACAGGACATACACAAATAACAAATCACCCAAAATACAGGACATCCACAAATAACAACACACCCAAAACACAGGATATACTCAAATAACGACAGACACACACACATCACAGGACAAAGTCAAATAACAACACACACAAAACACAGGATATACTCAAATAACAACACACCCAAGATACAGGACATACCCAAATAACAACACACCCAAAACACAGGACATACACAAATAACAAGAGACACACCCAAAACACAGGACATACCCAAATAGCAACACACCCAAAACACAGGACATACCCAAATAACAACACATCCAAAACACAGGACATATTCAAATAACGAGACACCCAAAACACAGGACATACACAAATAACAACACACCCAAAACACAGGACATACCCAAATAACAAGAGACACACCAAAAACACAGGACATACTCAACTAACACACCAAAAACACAGGACATACTCAACTAACAACACACACAAAACACAGGACATACTCAACTAACAACACACCCAAAACACATAACAAACTCAAATAACAACACTCCCAAAACACAGGACATACCCAAATAACAACACACCCAAAACACAGGACATACTCAAGTAACAACACTCCCAAAAACACAGGACATACTCAAATAACAACACACCCAGAACAAAGTACAAACTCAAATAACAACACACCCAGAACAAAGGACAAACTCAAATAACAACACACCTAAAACACAGGACAACTCAAATAACAACACACCCAAAACACAGGACATACCCAAATAAGAGCACACCCAAAACACAGGACATACCCAGATAACGAGAGACACCCAAAACACAGACGTACACAAATAATGAGAGACACCTAAAACACAGGACATACCCAAATAAGAGCACACCCAAATTACAGGACATACCCAAATAACGAGAGACACACAAAACACAGCACATACCCAAATAACAAGAGACACACCCAAAACACAGGACACACTCAACTAACACACCCAAAACACAGGACATACTCAAATAACAACACACCCAAAACACAGGACATACCCAAATAGCAACACACCCAAAACACAGGGCATACCCAAATAACGAGAGACACCCAAATAACAGGACAAACTCAAATAACAACTCACCCAAAGCACAGGATATACCCAAATAACAACACACCCAAAACACAGGACATACACAAATAACAACACACCCAGAACACATTACAAACTCAAATAACAACACACCTAAAACACAGGGCATACACAAATAACAACACACCCAAAATACAGGACATATTCAAATAACAAGACACACCTAAAACACAGGACAAACTCAAATACGAACACGCCCAAAACACAGGACATACACAAATAACAAATCACCCAAAATACAGGACATCCACAAATAACAACACACCCAAAACACAGGATATACTCAAATAACGACAGACACACACACATCACAGGACAAAGTCAAATAACAACACACACAAAACACATAACATACTCAAATAACAACACTCCCAAAACACAGGACATACCCAAATAACAACACACCCAAAACACAGGACATACCCAAATAACAAAACACCCAAAACACAGGACATACCCAAATAACAAAACACAGGACATACCCAAATAACAACACACCCAAAACACAGGACATACACAAATAACAACACACCCAAAACACAGGACATACTCAAATAACAACACACCCAAAACACAGGACATACCCAAATAACAACACACCCAAAACACAGAACATACCCAAATAACTAAACACCCAAAACACAGGACATACCCAAATAAGAACACACCCAATACACAGGACATACCCAAATAACAACACACCCAAAACACAGGACATACCGAAATAACGAGAGACACCCAAAACACAGGACAAACTTAAATAACAACACACCCAAAACACAGGATATACCCAAATAAAAACACACCCAAAACACAGGACTTTTTCAATTAACAAGACACACCCAAAATACAGGACAAACTCAAATAACAACACACCCAAAACACAGGATATACTCAAGTAACATCACACCCAAAATACAGGACATATTCAATCAACAAGACACACTCAAAGCACAGGACAAACTCAAATAAGAACACGCCCAAAACACAGGACATACCCAAATAAGAACACACCCAAAACACAGGACATACCCAAATAAGAACACACTCAAAACACAGGACAGACCAAATAACAACACCCCCAAAACACAGGACATACCCAAATAACTAAACACCCAAAACACAGGACATACCCAAATAAGAACACACCCAATACACAGGACATACCCAAATAACAACACACCCAAAACACAGGACATACCCAAATAACAACACACTCAAAACACAGGACAGACCAAATAACAACACCCCCAAAACACAGGACATACCCAAATAACTAAACACCCAAAACACAGGACATACACAAATAAGAACACACCCAATACACAGGACATACCCAAATAACAACACACCCAGAACACAGGACAAACTCAAATAACAACTCACCCAAAATACAGGATACACTCAAGTAACATCACACCCAAAATACAGGACATATTCAATTAACAAGCCACACTCAAAACACAGGACAAACTCAAATAAGAACACACCCAAAACACAGGACAAACTCAAATAGCACACCCAAAACACAGGACATACCCAAATAACAACACACCCAAAACACAGGACATATCAAACAATATCACACCCGAAATACAGGACATACCGAAATAACGAGAGACACGCAAAACACGGACGTACACAAATAATGAGAGACACCCAAAACACAGGACAAACTCAAATAATGCACCCAAAATACAGGACATACCCAAATAATGGAGACACCTAAAACACAGGACATAAACAAATATCGAGAGACACCCAAAACACAGGACATACACAAATAACAACACACGCAAAATACAGGACATACCCAAATAACAAGAGACACACCCATAACACAGGACAAACTCAAATAACAACACACATAAAACACAGGACAAACTCAAATAACAACACACCCAAAATACAGGACATACACAAATAACAACACACCCAAAACACAGGACATACCCAAATAACGACAGACACAAAACACAGGACAAACTCAAATAACAACACACACCCAAAACACAGGATATACCCAAATAACAACACGCCCAAAACCCAGGACATACACAAATAACAACACACCCAGAACACAGGACAAACGCAAATAACAACAGACATAAAAGAGAGCACAAACTCAAATAACAACACACCCAAAATACAGGACATACACAAATAACAACACTCGCAAAACACAGGACATACCCAGATAACAAAACACCCAAAACACAGGACATACCCAAAGAAGAACACACCCAAAACACAGGATATACTCAAATAACGACAGACACACACACATCACAGGACAAAGTCAAATAACAACACACACAAAACACAGGATATACTCAAATAACAACACACCCAAGATACAGGACATACCCAAATAACAACACACCCAAAACACAGGACATACACAAATAACAAGAGACACACCCAAAACACAGGACATACCCAAATAGCAACACACCCAAAACACAGGACATACTCAAATAACAACACACCCAAAACACAGGACATACCCAAATAGCAACACACCCAAAACACAGGGCATACCCAAATAACGAGAGACACCCAAATAACAGGACAAACTCAAATAACAACTCACCCAAAGCACAGGATATACCCAAATAACAACACACCCAAAACACAGGACATACACAAATAACAACACACCCAGAACACATTACAAACTCAAATAACAACACACCTAAAACACAGGGCATACACAAATAACAACACACCCAAAATACAGGACATATTCAAATAACAAGACACACCTAAAACACAGGACAAACTCAAATACGAACACGCCCAAAACACAGGACATACACAAATAACAAATCACCCAAAATACAGGACATCCACAAATAACAACACACCCAAAACACAGGATATACTCAAATAACGACAGACACACACACATCACAGGACAAAGTCAAATAACAACACACACAAAACACATAACATACTCAAATAACAACACTCCCAAAACACAGGACATACCCAAATAACAACACACCCAAAACACAGGACATACCCAAATAACAAAACACCCAAAACACAGGACATACCCAAATAACAAAACACAGGACATACCCAAATAACAACACACCCAAAACACAGGACATACACAAATAACAACACACCCAAAACACAGGACATACTCAAATAACAACACACCCAAAACACAGGACATACCCAAATAACAACACACCCAAAACACAGAACATACCCAAATAACTAAACACCCAAAACACAGGACATACCCAAATAAGAACACACCCAATACACAGGACATACCCAAATAACAACACACCCAAAACACAGGACATACCGAAATAACGAGAGACACCCAAAACACAGGACAAACTTAAATAACAACACACCCAAAACACAGGATATACCCAAATAAAAACACACCCAAAACACAGGACTTTTTCAATTAACAAGACACACCCAAAATACAGGACAAACTCAAATAACAACACACCCAAAACACAGGACATACTCAAGTAACATCACACCCAAAATACAGGACATATTCAATCAACAAGACACACTCAAAGCACAGGACAAACTCAAATAAGAACACGCCCAAAACACAGGACATACCCAAATAAGAACACACCCAAAACACAGGACATACCCAAATAAGAACACACTCAAAACACAGGACAGACCAAATAACAACACCCCCAAAACACAGGACATACCCAAATAACTAAACACCCAAAACACAGGACATACCCAAATAAGAACACACCCAATACACAGGACATACCCAAATAACAACACACCCAAAACACAGGACATACCCAAATAACAACACACTCAAAACACAGGACAGACCAAATAACAACACCCCCAAAACACAGGACATACCCAAATAACTAAACACCCAAAACACAGGACATACACAAATAAGAACACACCCAATACACAGGACATACCCAAATAACAACACACCCAGAACACAGGACAAACTCAAATAACAACTCACCCAAAATACAGGATACACTCAAGTAACATCACACCCAAAATACAGGACATATTCAATTAACAAGCCACACTCAAAACACAGGACAAACTCAAATAAGAACACACCCAAAACACAGGACAAACTCAAATAGCACACCCAAAACACAGGACATACCCAAATAACAACACACCCAAAACACAGGACATATCAAACAATATCACACCCGAAATACAGGACATACCGAAATAACGAGAGACACGCAAAACACGGACGTACACAAATAATGAGAGACACCCAAAACACAGGACAAACTCAAATAATGCACCCAAAATACAGGACATACCCAAATAATGGAGACACCTAAAACACAGGACATAAACAAATATCGAGAGACACCCAAAACACAGGACATACACAAATAACAACACACGCAAAATACAGGACATACCCAAATAACAAGAGACACACCCATAACACAGGACAAACTCAAATAACAACACACATAAAACACAGGACAAACTCAAATAACAACACACCCAAAATACAGGACATACACAAATAACAACACACCCAAAACACAGGACATACCCAAATAACGACAGACACAAAACACAGGACAAACTCAAATAACAACACACACCCAAAACACAGGATATACCCAAATAACAACACGCCCAAAACCCAGGACATACACAAATAACAACACACCCAGAACACAGGACAAACGCAAATAACAACAGACATAAAAGAGAGCACAAACTCAAATAACAACACACCCAAAATACAGGACATACACAAATAACAACACTCGCAAAACACAGGACATACCCAGATAACAAAACACCCAAAACACAGGACATACCCAAAGAAGAACACACCCAAAACACAGGATATACTCAAATAACGACAGACACACACACATCACAGGACAAAGTCAAATAACAACACACACAAAACACAGGATATACTCAAATAACAACACACCCAAGATACAGGACATACCCAAATAACAACACACCCAAAACACAGGACATACACAAATAACAAGAGACACACCCAAAACACAGGACATACCCAAATAGCAACACACCCAAAACACAGGACATACCCAAATAACAACACATCCAAAACACAGGACATATTCAAATAACGAGACACCCAAAACACAGGACATACACAAATAACAACACACCCAAAACACAGGACATACCCAAATAACGAGCGACACCCACAACACAGGACAAACTCAACTAACACACCAAAAACACAGGACATACTCAACTAACAACACACACAAAACACAGGACAAACTCAACTAACAACACACCCAAAACACATAACAAACTCAAATAACAACACTCCCAAAACACAGGACATACCCAAATAACAACACACCCAAAACACAGGACATACTCAAGTAACAACACTCCCAAAAACACAGGACATACTCAAATAACAACACACCCAGAACAAAGTACAAACTCAAATAACAACACACCTAAAACACAGGACAACTCAAATAACAACACACCCAAAACACAGGACATACCCAAATAAGAGCACACCCAAAACACAGGACATACCCAGATAACGAGAGACACCCAAAACACAGGACATACCCAAATAAGAGCACACCCAAATTACAGGACATACCCAAATAACGAGAGACACACAAAACACAGCACATACCCAAATAACAAGAGACACACCCAAAACACAGGACACACTCAACTAACACACCCAAAACACAGGACATACTCAAATAACAACACACCCAAAACACAGGACATACCCAAATAGCAACACACCCAAAACACAGGACATACCCAAATAACAACACACCCAAAACACAGGACAAACTCAAATAACAACACACCCAAAACACAGGACAACTCAAATAACAACTCACCCAAAGCACAGGATATACCCAAATAACAACACACCCAAAACACAGGACATACACAAATAACAACACACCCAGAACACATTACAAACTCAAATAACAACACACCTAAAACACAGGGCATACACAAATAACAACACACCCAAAATACAGGACATATTCAAATAACAAGACACACCTAAAACACAGGACAAACTCAAATACGAACACGCCCAAAACACAGGACATACACAAATAACAAATCACTCAAAATACAGGACATCCACAAATAACAACACACCCAAAACACAGGATATACTCAAATAACGACAGACACACACACATCACAGGACAAAGTCAAATAACAACACACACAAAACACAGGATATACCCAAATAGCAACATACCCAAAACACAGGACATACCCAAATAACAACACATCCAAAACACAGGACATACTCAAATAACAACACTCCCAAAACACAGGACATACCCAAATAACAACACACCCAAAACACAGGACATACCCAAATAACAAAACACAGGACATACCCAAATAACAACACACCCAAAACACAGGACATACGCAAATAACAACACACCGAAAACACAGGACATACTCAAATAACAACACACCCAAAACACAGGACATACCCAAATAACAACACACCCAAAACACAGGACATACCCAAATAACAACACACCCAAAACACAGGACATACTCAAATAACAACACACCCAAAACACAGGACATACCCAAATAACAACACACCCAAAACACAGGACATACCCAAATAACAACACACCCAAAACACAGGACATACTCAAATAACGAGACACCCAGAACACAGGACATACCGAAATAATGAGAGACACCCAAAACACAGGACATACCCAAATAACGAGAGACACCCAAAACACAGGACATACCCAAATAACAACACACCCAAAACACAGGACATACCCAAATAACGAGAGACACCCAAAACACAGGACATACTCAAATAACAACACACCCAAAACACAGGACATACTCAAATAACAACACACCCAAAACACAGGACATACCGAAATAACACACCCAAAACATAGGACAAACCCAAATAACAACACACCCAAAACACAGGACATACCGAAATAACACACCCAAAACATAGGACAAACCCAAATAACAACACACCCAAAATACAGGACATACTCAATGAACAACACACCCAAAACACAGGACATACCGAAATAACACACCCAAAACACAGGACATACCCAAATAACAACACACCTAAAACACAGGACATACACAAATAACAACATACACAAAACACAGGACATACTCAACTAACACACCCAAAACACAGGACATACCCAAATAACAACACACCCAAAACACAGGACAAACTCAAATAACAAAACACCCAAAACACAGGACATACCCAAAAAACAACACACCCAAATCACAGTACATACCCAAACAACAACACACCCAAAACACAGGATATAACCAAATAACAAGAGACACACCCAAAACACAGGACATACTCAACTAACACACCAAAAACATAGGACATACTCAAATAACAACACACCCAAAACACAGGACATACCCAAATATCGAGTGACACCCAAAACACAGGACATATTCAAATAACAACACTCCCAAAACACAGGACATACCCAAATAACAATACACCCAAAACAAAGGTCAAACTCAAATAACAACACACCCAAAACACAGGACATAGACAAGTAACAAGAGACACCCAAAACAAAGGACAAAGTCAAATAACAACACACACAAAACACAGGATATACTCAAATAGCAACACACCCAAAATACGGGACATACCCAAATAACAACACACCCAAAATACAGGATATACCCAAATAACAACACACCCAAAACACAGGACATACACAAATAACAAGAGACACCCAAAACACAGGACATACCTAAATAGCAACACACCCAAAACACAGGACATACCCAAATAACAAGAGACACACCCAAAACACAGGACATACTCAACTAACACACCGAAAACACAGGACATACTCATATAACAACACACCCAAAACACAGGACATACTCAATGAACAACACACCCAAAATACAGGACATACCCAAATAACAACACACCCAAAACACAGGACATACCCAAATAACGAGAGACACCCAAAACACATAACAAACTCAAATAACAACACTCCCAAAACACAGGACATACCCAAACAACAACACACCCAAAACACAGGACATACCCAAACAACAACACACCCAAAACACAGGATGTAACCAAATAACAACACACCCAAAACACAGGATGTAACCAAATAACAAGAGACACACCCAAAACACAGGACATACTCAACTAACACACCCAAAACACAGGACATACCCAAATAACAAAACACCCAAAACACAGGACATACCCAAATAACAACACACCCAAAACACAGGATGTAACCAAATAACAAGAGACACACCCAAAACACAGGACATACTCAACTAACACACCAAAAACACAGCACATACTCAAATAACAACACACACAAAACACAGGACATACTCAAATAACACACCAAAAACACAGGACATACTCAAATAACAACACACCCAAAACACGGGACATACTCACTGAACAACACACCCAAAACACAGGACATACCCAAATAACAACACACCCAAAACACAGGACATACACAAAAAACAAGAGACACACCCAAAACACAGGACATACTCAACTAACACACCAAAAACACAGGACATACCCAAATAACACACCCAAAACACAGGACATACACAAAAAACAAGAGACACACCCAAAACACAGGACATACTCAACTAACACACCAAAAACACAGGACATACTCAAATAACAACACACACAAAACACAGGACATACTCAAATAACACACCAAAAACACAGGACATACTCAAATAACAACACACCCAAAACACGGGACATACTCAATGAACAACACACCCAAAACACAGGACATACCCAAATAACAACACACCCAAAACACAGGACATACACAAAAAACAAGAGACACACCCAAAACACAGGACATACTCAACTAACACACCAAAAACACAGGACATACCCAAATAACGAGTGACACCCAAAACACAGCACACACCCAAATAACAACACTCCGAAAACACAGGACATACCCAAATAACAACACACCCAAAACACAGGATGTAACCAAATAACAAGAGACACCCAAAACACTGGACATACCCAGATAACACACCCAGAACACAGGACATACCGAAATAATGAGAGACACCCAAAACACAGGACATACGAAAATAACAACACACCCAATACACAGGACAAATTCAAATAATGAGAGACACCCAAAACACAGGACATACGAAAATAACAACACACCCAATACACAGGACAAATTCAAATATCGAGAGACACCCAGAACACAGGACATACCGAAATAACAACACACCCAAAACACAGGACAAACTCAAGTAACAACACACCCAAAACACAGGACATACGCAACTAACACACCAAAAACACAGGACATACACAAATAACAACACGTCCAAAACATAGGACATACCCAAATTACAAAACACCAAAACACAGGACATACTCAAGTAACAACACTCCCAAAAACACAGGACATACGCAACGAACACACCAAAAACACAGGACATACCGAAATAATGAGAGACACCCAAAACACAGGACATACGAAAATAACAACACACCCAAAACACAGGACATACCCAAATAACAACACACCCAAAACACAGAACAAACTCAAATAGCAACACACCCAAAACACAGGACATACACAAATAACAAGAAACACACCCAAAACACAGGACATACTCAACTAACACGCCAAAAACACAGGACATACTCAAATAACAACACACACAAAACACAGGACATACTCAACTAACACACCAAAAACACAGGACATACTCAAATAACAACACACACAAAACACAGGACATACTCAACTAACACACCAAAAACACAGGACATACTCAAATAACAACACACACAAAACACAGGACATACTCAACTAACACGCCAAAAACACAGGACATACTCAAATAACAACACACACAAAACACAGGACATACTCAACTAACACACCAAAAACACAGGACATACCGAAATAATGAGAGACACCCAAAACACAGGACATACGAAAATAACAACACACCCAAAACACAGGACATACCCAAATAACAACACACCCAAAACACAGAACAAACTCAAATAGCAACACACCCAAAACACAGGACATACACAAATAACAAGAAACACACCCAAAACACAGGACATACTCAACTAACACGCCAAAAACACAGGACATACTCAAATAACAACACACACAAAACACAGGACATACTCAACTAACACACCAAAAACACAGGACATACTCAAATAACAACACACACAAAACACAGGACATACTCAACTAACACACCAAAAACACAGGACATACTCAAATAACAACACACACAAAACACAGGACATACTCAACTAACACACCAAAAACACAGGACATACTCAAATAACAACACACACAAAACACAGGACATACTCAACTAACACACCAAAAACACAGGACATACCCAAATAACACACCGAAAACACAGGACATACCCAAATAACAACACACCCAAAACACAGGACATACCCAAATAACAACACACCCAAAACACAGGACATACCCAAATAACAACACACCCAAAACACAGGACAAAGTCAAATAACAACACACACAAAACACAGGATATACTCAAATAACAAGAGACACCCATAACACAGGACAAACTCAAATAACACACCCAAAACACAGGACAATCTCAGATAACACACCCAAAACACAGGACATACCCAAAGAAGGAAAGACACCCAAAACACAGGACAAACTCAAATAACAACACGCCCAAAACACAGGACAAACTCAAATAACAACACTCCCAAAACACAGGACAAACTCAAATAACAAGAGACACCCAAAACACAACAGTCCCCAAAACGCAGTACTGACCAAAAAACAAGAGAGCCGACCCAAAGCATTCGCCGTCATATCCCGGGAGTCTGAGCTGGCGCTGCAGAACAAGGTTCAGGGCACAAGGCTCAACCATTAATGTCTGATTAAATAATGAGCACCTCTTTAAATCCAACACATGGCAGAATTATTTGACAGATAATTGAATCCGCCCTGAAACGCGGTCGTTTCACTTTGCGTTGGAAATGAAATAAACAAAAAGAAAATATCAGTTCTGAAAACTACGCGCTTTCTCTGTTCCTGCACAGGCGGCCAAACCTAAAGAGGTTTGAAGGTTTCCAATCGGAATAGGATAGGATAGGGGCTGCCCAGAAATTAAACAGCAGCGGCCGAAACAGGAAACAAACTAAAAAATACAAGGTCCCACTCTTAGACTATATTCATCATTTATGAGGACCTCGTTACACAAAGTACCACGTATTGATGCATGAGCTTTGCTTTGGGTTCACGTTGTCTGAATTGGCTTGGTAACATCGATCTATGAGAAATAAAAGGAGAACGGTGGAAACAGGTCTGATCAGAAAGACAGGTTCAGGTTTGGAGTAGGTCCATTCATTAGCCCCCCGCCCGCAAAAAAAAGAAAATAAACCTAGTTCTGTGATGGACCTGTTGTGCCACAGTTTCAGTTTCTGCCGCTGATCTCCCCTCGGCTGCTTTCTCTCCTCTCTGGGAGGACTCTGGCTGTTGAGTTAATGTACAAGGTGACTGCACGGAGGCGCGGGGGGGAAATGTGTTGTTGGGCTTTTAACCGCAGTCTGGCTTTGCCGTCAGGAATGGGACGGTGCCTCGGGGTGCAATCGGCGCTAGTCTGGTAGAGGCTTATCTTAAAGGTGGGGGCGGTTGTTGCTGGAAGAGGCTGGCGGAGAGGGGGCGTGGAGCTGCTAACCACGCCATCAAAACATTGTAAACCACATACACACGGGCAAGATAAAGAAATAATTCACTGTGGCCACCGGCTTGAAAGTTCCCATCTGCCGAGCATTGGGAGATTTTGATTCGATTTGATTTGATTTTCTCTGCCTCCCTCTCTCTCTCTCAAACCATGATGCCCCCCCGTGCCTTGTCTCACTGCATCCTCCCGAAGATCTTGTATTTCTTCGCATCCCTCCCCATGCTCGCTCACCTCCCGGCCGGGGCTCACATCGGAGAACGAAGATCGGCGGCCGGAGGTCTCAGTCCAGCCAGGAGTCACCCGAGAGAAATGAAAACCCTCATCCTGTTGGATGTGAGCATCAGGAGCTCGATTCGGACCGTCAGCGAAAACTTTCTGTCCATCCAACTCGACCCCGCCGTGGTGCACAATGGCTGGATCGATTTCTTAAGGTAAAATCTTTATTATTCTGGGAGCCAGAAAAGGATAGGTTTTTTTCTGTGTGTGTGTTGAAATATTATTTTTTTTCTCTCTCTCGGGTTAATCATCTCCAACGTTGAAATTAACACGCTTTTTTCATTCGGTTTAATTTATTTTATTTACTTTCAAAAACGCGCGGCATCGAATAGCCTGAAACTGACGGGAAATAGATTAAGATCAACTTTCATTTAATTAAAAAAAACACAATCATTTCGCTTCTGTGCATTCGGGACGTGGCATATTTCATATCTAATCCAGGCTCATCAAAGGGCCATTTTATGGTCCGGATTATTCAGAGAAATCTAACTTTCAAGCTGTTCCTCAGTTCGGACAAGAACTAAAAATAAATCTTCATATTTGAACCTGTGAAGCGATTTGAAAGAAAAATGCGACTTCATTTCAAGAAACAGAAATGCCGTTGAATTCGATAAAGCGAAACCAGATTTTTTTTTAAAAATGAGGAAATCGTTTACAAAAGCGCCGATCAGAACTCGCTGGAATTACACCGCGAGAAACATTTAGGAAAGAGTTAACCGGTTTGTCTCATTGACACGGGACATCGAAAACAATAATCTCAATGGAGCGAAACGACGGCAACGCGTTCTGTTTTTAAACCGAGACTTCAAATGATTAAAATAAAGCAGAGTAGCTGAATATTGGACAGAAAAAAAACCCCCACTGCGGTAGAATTGAATTGTCAGCACCGAGATTTCCCAAGTCTGTCCAACTGGTAAATAAAACCGCTGGCTTCTCTCGTGTCCCTTCACGGATTTTCGGGGTTTTTTTATATTAAAAAAAAAGACTTTAAAAAATAAATAAAAATAAAATCGATTTCACACAATGATAGCGACCCATCTCAACTATCGAGTGGAACCCTTCCTGTCAATACTGATCGAGGCTAGGCAGGATTTGAAACCATCGAGGATCAAACCCCAGTTATAACACACAGTAAACTGGGCTGTCTGCGGAATTCATTTGGTCCATTTAAATTCAGAATGTTGAGCGTGAAATCATTTTGTTTTTAAAAAGGAGCCAAATGTTTATTTCTAGGGGCGAGAGTCCCAGGTGTCCTATTTTAAGTTCCTTTTAATTTTGGATTTCTACTGCCAACTCGTCCCCCTCATTGTTGTAACCAATATTCTGTAAATAGTTACTGTGTGTGTGTGTGTACACGAGTCCAGTTTAACACTTGCAGCTGGTTAAAAAAAAACCTCCTCAATAAAGAGCAGAGAGACTCCTTCCCTTCCCCATGCATCATTTTCACTAAAGTATGTTTTCCACTGTAGCGAGCACGCCTGGATTAGGGCGAAAAATATTAGAGCTCGTCCCTCGGAAACAAAAAAAAAAGAAACTCCATTAAACCTTAACAGTAAATTTCTCTTCACTTCACCTGACGAAGGAGCAGCCGCTCGGAAAGCTTGTGATTTCAAATAAAACTGTTGGACTATAACCTGGTGTTGTGCGACTTCTCACATTTGTCCACCCCAGTCCAACACCGGCATCTCCACATCGTAAATAAACCGGACAACCATCAGTTTACTGAAGTCTGCCGGCTGAAGGTTGACTTCCAATCTCGGTGGTCTCTGGATAAAGAACTCGCATTTATCCAGCGTGTTACCAGAAACTAGCCGCAACATCCCAGAGCGCTTCATGTACAATTGCTGTTCAAGTTAACAACACTGCACGGTGTGTACAGTTAAGAGAAAGCGGGCTCCTTTTTACTCTTTTTAATGTCACCCTCCTTATGTTTAATGTACAACTCGCGCAAACAACATGCCTTTATGTGAGACGATGTTTTATTTTGCACACACAGACAGGCAGTGAAAGCTGAGGTTAAACATTATTTTTAAAAAGGGTCCCTGAAAATGAGCGTGTGTGTGTGTGCTTTTCCGCAGCTCCAAGAGGCTGGTAACGCTGGCGCGAGGGTTGTCTCCAGCCTTTCTGTGGTTCGGTGGGAAGCGGACGGATTTTCTCCAATTCCAGAATCACCGCAATCTGGCGAAGCACAGGGGAGAGCTGGGACCAGATTACTACCTGAAAAACTACGAAGACGGTATCTGCATCTTTTTTGACCGCCTCTGGTCTCTCAGCACTGCTCTCAGTATCTCCTCCTCCTGCCACCCGCCCCTTGCTAACACTAAAATGTTGTTTCAACACCGCTTGCTGCAAAAAGTATATAGTCACGTTTTACAATTTGTGCAATGACATAGTAGACAAAATATGCATAAAAGGTACCGAAAGATGTTTAACATTAATTATATTTGAAGCGCTTTATATATGTCATGGCATTTTGTATCTATATATAATATATACACATATAATGAAACAAATGCATATTATATACATATACTCTCCCTATATATTCTTTCTACACACTATCTCTGTATATATTCCGTCTTTAGTATGAGACATTAAACCGAGGCCCCGTCTGCCCTCTCAGGTGGGCGTAAAAGATCCCATGGTCACTATTTCGAAGAAGAGTAGGGGAGTTATCCCCGGTGTCCTGGCCAATATTTATCCCTCAATCAACATCACTAAAACAGATTATCTGGTCATTATCACATTGCTGTTTGTGGGAGCTTGCTGTGTGCAAATTGGCTGCCGCTTTTCCTACATTACAACAGTGACTACACTTCAAAAAGTACTTCATTGGCTGTGAAGCGCTTTGAGAGGTCCGGTGGTCGTGAAAGGCGCTATAGAAATCCAAGTCTTTCTTTCTACCACAACATGTAAATCTGCCGCATTTCCTACTGTATATGCCATGTGTATATCTATATATATCCGTTACCTGTCAAGCTGTTTATAATGTAATAAATGTATATAATGCATGAATTGCCTGCATAACTCGCCACGGGTCACGCTGTGAATGTTATAGTTACATATAAGACGTGTTACCTGTCACACTTTGCGCATATTTCATATTTCCATTAACTTTCATTAAACATTTTGAAAGGTGTCAGCTCACCATATCCCCGGCGTTCCGGTTGGGAGATGCTATTAAAATCTTGGGTAAAATATCCCCGGGTTGTTCCCTTGATGAGATTTCCAATGTAAACGAATTTTTAATTTGAAGATTAAAAATGTTCCTGTTAATTCTCTGTGTTGAGCGATCAGAGATTATGGGTTATTTTGGTGGGGGGTGCGGGTCGGTGGGGGAAGGGGTGATAACTACCAGGACAGTAATTTCACTCACACGTTGAGGATTTTGTTCCAAATTTCAGACATTGTCCGCAGTGACATCGCCCTGGATAAGCAGAAGGGCTGTAAAATCGCGCAGCACCCGGACATCATGCTGGAGTTACAGAGAGAGAAAGCATCGCAGATGCAGGTGGTCTTGACGAAGGAGCAATTCTCCAACACCTACAACAACATCACGATAACAGGTAGGAAGAACAGGCCAGGCCCTTGGGGTGTGGTGGTGTTTTGGTTCAAGAAAGTACAGGGGGACTTCGGCTGAATGCGGCGGAGAGCTGTTCGGCTGAACGAGGGAGAGAGACTGACTTGAGGCAGGGTGTTTTGATTACTTCTCCCCGGAGCTCAGTAACCGCACGATTCATTCTTCTGCAATTTTGTGTGGAAATTTCGATTTCTGTGCTGAATGTCATTTCCTAACCCAGGTGCTTTTGCATCTTGCAAGAAACTTCTCATCGTGGAGTTAAGTTTGCAAAAGAACGGGAAGTAAAAGCGATAATTTAATTGGAAAATCAGGTTATTTGTAACAATTGCTACCAATTAAATAAAGTTTAACGCTGTGGTTTGCGAATGTCCGATTTGATTTCGATATTTCATGTATTACTTTTGAAGAAATTCTGTGTAAAATGCACTGTATTAAATGCGGAGGAATAAGAAAAACGTTTAAATTTAGCAAAATAGCGTGTGCACAATGTACGTGGTGTGTCAGTTGCATGGGTTGTAGCTAGTTGAATGTAGTGTACTTGTTGCAGGTAGTATACTTGTTGCACATAGTGTACCTGTTACATTTAGTGTACCTGTTGCATGTAGTGTACTTGTTGCATTCCGTGTACCTGTTGCATTTAGTGTACCTGTTGCACATAGTGTAACAGTTGCATTTAGTGTACTTGTTGCATTTAGTGTACCTGTTGCATTTAGTGTACCTGTTGCACATAGTGTACTTGTTACATTTAGTGTACCTGTTGCATTTAGTGTACCTGTTGCACATAGTGTACTTGTTACATTTAGTGTACCTGTTGCATTTAGTGTACCTGTTGCACGTAGTGTACCTGTTGCATTTAGTGTACCTGTTGCACGTAGTGTACCTGTTGCATTTAGTGTACCTGTTGCACGTAGTGTACTTGTTGCATTCAGTGTACCTGTTGCATTTAGTGTACTTGTTGTATTTAGTGTACCAGTTGCATTTAGTGTACTAGTCGCATGTGCTGCACCAGTTGGGCTGACTGAGTGGGAGAAACCAACAGTGACTTTGTTCTGAAGTGACCCATCAGCTGCTTTTCTTCTAATGATTTCACTTGTTGGCCAATTGCAGTTTGTCAAAGTGACTGGGAAATACGCTAAACATTTGTATTAAATGTACCCAAGTACTGGGATTTCAAATTTCCAGAATGCATGAAACACATTTAAGTAATTATGTTAGGCCATATCAGAGAGTTAGTGTTATTGAATGGAGTCCTGCTCTGAAGTAAAAGCATTTAATGGAAATTAATGACACTGCTAGATGTTACTCTCATATGTTGGTGAATATTCTTAGAAAATTGATCCTCATAGAGCTGATCGTAATTAGTCTAGAAATTTTGCTTTAAATGCACAGTTGTCCTTCAGACTGGTATTTGTGAGCAATTCATAGTTGGCAAATCTGGGTTATACTGCTGACTGCGGGATGCTCTGAGGTCAGTGATAAAGGAGCCGTGCACATGCATGCTTGGGGACACGCACAGAGCTTTCCTACCCAGATGGCTAATTTGTAACATTGAGAGAAAGCGGGTGGGAGAGCAGCCCTGTGCTGAGATTAAAAACATGGAGCAATGAGTTTATAAAGTTCTCAGGAGGCCTAGGGGACCGATTTGGGCAGTTTTAAAAGGCGGCTTTTTGCTGGGCTGGAACTGCCCCGCATCTGGCGTGAACTCAACCCGACGTGAGCTGTGGGGATCTCACACCACTTGGCTTTGCAGACTTGAGAACCAGATTGGGACCTGAGTTATATTTCCATGTGTGTACAAATGCACATCCTAAGCCATTTGGCAACAGCATGAAAGTAGCAGTATAACAGTACTGTAACAGCTGGATTATTGAAGCTTTACCATCTAGCTCCTTCACAGATCCCTGTGTAAATCCTGGTACTCAATTGTGAGGCAGGTGCCAGACTTTAAAAAAAACTGTGTTGAGCAAATATTCTCACCTGTGCTATAACATGTGTGCAACGACTTCATTTATAATGATGAGTGCCACAGTTTTTGTAATTATTTCTTAACTATTCATTGAATTTGAAAAATAAATGCCTTCATATGTTCTTAAAGAGTCCATGCACCAGATTACCTTCATGTGATAACAGGGTCTGAGCACACCAGCATGATTCTGGAAATGGTAGCCTTGATCGAATGTTTCATTTATACTGCAGGCACGGTTTGAGAGAGTTATCAGCGTTTACAGTGGTGGCACGGCATTATACCGCTGCCATCTCACCAATCTCAAACTGGGTTACGGTAAAACAGTGTGCATGTATGTTTAAACACACATATTTTTGCTAGACAAGGGTATAAAAGAATATGGAGCCAAGGCAGGTGGATGGGGTTCAGATGCAGATCAGCCATGATTTCATTGATTTGCTGAACAGGCTCGAGGGGTTGAATGGCCTACTCCTGTTCCTATGTTCCTACATACTGCTTGCTGGGAGCTGAAATCAGGAACATTGCTGATGCTGGCTACAAGCTGAGTATCCTGGACAATCTTTTTCCACTTTAATATAAAGGTTAGCTTCAGCCCGTATATTGGAGCCAACGTAAGCGCCCAGTGATTTGTGGCTACCTCTTTAAAGTGGTCTTAGAAACTGAAATCAAAGCTCAACTACAGTTAATGCTGCCCGTTTCAACTAACAGGGAAACAGGAACTGCTTCTCAGCAACAGGAAATGCTCAGTATATTTGTGACGCTACAGTGCTGAGCTCTCACATCGTGCTTTAATTAATCTCGACTCTATATCCACACTATTGTATAAACTGTACAACTTGTTTTGCCTTAATTTCTTTCCCCTAATTTCCCCCCCTCTTTTGACCTAAACTCATGCTTGGGAATGGGTGCTAACTGGCCTCTAGTACTTCACCCCCAAGTACCCATTGTTCCTATGTGAGATCAGGTGGTCAGTGTCAGTCAACCAAAGTATCATTGATACTTCTTTTATTTCAAGCAGTTAATAGCAATTCCGACTAGGGAATAGGCCTAGCACATTGTTAGTTAAAATGAGCAACCCAGGTTTAAATTGAGCTTAGGCTGATGGGATGAAAATATACTCTACCCGCTGCCTGTAAGGTTCCCACATGTAATAAAAATGGGCAGTATCACTCCAGTTCCTCGTGGGCATGGGCCCACAACACAAAACGGCCCCTAATTCAGCACTAATGTCACTCAGAAAGGTCATAGGTTAGCTGATGCGGGAATTTGAAACATGTCACTCTGGTGCAGTAGGGCATCTTCTTGAGGTTGGGGTTGAAGTACTGAGTTTGACAAAGCAGCCCGCTTGATCGGCACCCCATCCACTACCTTAAACATTCACTCCCTCCACCACCGGCGTACCATGGCTGCAGTGTGTACCATCTACAAGATGCACTGCAGCAACTCGCCAAGGCTTCTTCGGCAGCACCCCCCAAACCCTCGACCTCTATCACTTAGAAGGACATGGGGCAGCAGGCGCATGGGAACACCACCACCACCAAGTTCCTCTCCAAGCCACACACCATCCTGACATGGAAATACTTTGCCGATCCTTCATCGTCGCTGGGTCAAAATCCCGGAACTCCCTCCCTAACAGCACTGTGGGAGAACCTTCATCACACGGACTGCAGCGGTTTAAGAAGGCGGCTCACCACCACCTTCTCAAGGGGCAATTAGGGATGGGCAATAAATGCTGTCCTTGCCAGCGACGCCCACATCCCGTGAACGAATAAATAAAAAGTATATTCCAACTAGCTGCTTTTACATTGCATGAGAGCAACGATAGTGCTGCCTGTCCCTGAAAGTGCAGGCTACATGCAGCTGGCTGCAAGTTGAATGTAAGTCTGCCAGGACACACTGAGATCAATAGCCAGCAAGATCCATTCTTAGTGCTATTAGGCCGTCAATCTTAGCAAGCCCTGGCAGTTTTACATTTAGCTTCTGGGAACCAACTGCACTAGTGCAGGTCTCACATAAAGTGAAAACAGCTAATGTAATCCAATTGACCTGAAACTGCTTGATGCTGAAATCTGGTGCTTGAAAGGACAGTTCTTTAATTCTCAACACTGACGTCCTCAATCTGGATGAGCACGAAAAAACCTTATCGAAAAATATCAGGAAGTTAGGAGTAGGAATGGACAGTTAGACGGAATTTTTTTTTGTGTGTGGATTTGTTACCAGGCGAGGTTATTTTAATATAAATAGGCTCAAGAGACAATTGGATGCATTTCTGGAGAGAGGGAGGACTGAGGGATAGGGCGGGAAGGTGGGTTTTGAGATCTGTCAAAAAGGACACAGCGGCTTTTTTTTTCCGCTCCCAAAAGTTATTTATGTTCTTAATTGATAGCATATGATTATTACATTAAAATACGAGGGGGAAAAAAACCATTTTGTTCTTATTTGTCACTTGAAACCCTAAACTGCAATGGATGCCACTTATCAGCGGAAACAATTAAAACAAAAAAACAACACACATCATCAAAGGAAAAACTCAGCAGGCCAGGCAACATCCGTGGAGAGAGAAACAGAGTTAACGTTTCAGGTCGAAAACCCTTCGTCAGAACTGAGAAAAAAGCAGGAAATGAAACAGATAAAAAAGCAAGTGGGAGGCTGGGGGGAGGAATAAAAGAACAAAAGGGGTGGTCTACCTCGGCCCCTACCACATATATATATATATACATATATATACATTTTATCCACCCTTTTGGTTTGTGCCTTTTCCCTTTTTTTCTCTCTCTCCCCCCACGGCCGCTGTCTCTCATTCTGCCAGCATTTCACACTTCACACTTCTGAGCCACCTTTTGTTTCTTAACCTGTCCTATTACCATCTCGTCTTGCCTTGAGCATCTCTTAATGTCTCTACTTACCACAGACCACCCCTTTTGTTCTTTTATTCCTCCCCCCAGCCTCCCCCTTGCTTTTTTATCTGTTTCATTTCCTGCTTTTTTCTCAGTTCTGACGAAGGGTTTTCGACCTGAAACGTTAACTCTGTTTCTCTCTCCACGGATGTTGCCTGGCCTGCTGAGTTTTTCCAGCGTTTTCTGTTGTTGTTTCAATTTTCCAGCATCCGCAGTATTTTGCTAACACATCATCAAAGGATGGTTCGGATTGCAAAGCCAACTCAAAATTAAGACGAATGCACGATGCTTCTTGTGGAGGGCGTCAATGTTATTGAGTCTGTCAGCATCAGAAACAGCGTGGGACCCATGGAATAAAGTATTTGTCGCTTACTTCTTTAAATTTGGATATATGTTTTTTTGACAAAAGCACCATTGCCACAGATCTTGTTTACAGTGACTAGTGAGTGACGTTGAGCAGTTTTGCGCCCCCCCCCACCCCCACACCAATAATTTTAAGTTGCACGCCGCCAATTTGTGTTTAACGGTGATTCATCTGCCATGTGAGTATAAAAAACATGTATCTGCATGAACAGCTTGATGCGGTAAGTAGTACAGCTTTCAATTCACCTCCAGATAGTCAAGAATTTCGGTGCTGCAGGTCACTTCAATCTGCCTGCCAGAGTCTGTCTCTTCTCAGCTTAACAGATAGGTGGAGTGCTTCTCTGGAGGAGGACAAAGGGAATTTAGCCCCATCGCATAGTAATACTATAATGATACCCTGGCAGTAACCAAAAGGGCAGCAAATTGCTCCCTGGGCCAGGTATAAAGGGGCCGCATGTCTGACTTAATATGATTCTACAAGGAAAAGCAGGGTAAAATCTAAGAAAATTCCATTGCTCTCTTAACCTTCAATTAGAAAATAAAGATTATTCAACAGATAGATTGTGTGTTGACTGATTAAATCTCAATTTCCATAAGATGTCTGTTGAAAAGGCGCACTGCATCTTTAAATAATTTTAGTGTGTATGAAAGCTAGGCACTATTAATTAAAGCTGAGATATCAATGATATCCTGACCTATGTCAGGTACTAGAGCTGTTTGCAGTGTGGAGATCTTCCATCTGTCTCTCCACAACTTAATGCTGTGCCCAGGTCTCTCTCACACAACTTACACCCTGTCTCTTTTACTGGGTTGCCTCCTTGGCATGTAGTCTAAACATTGCAGTGGCAGTGCCATTGCAGTTGTTCAGAGTGGGTATTGCTGCCTGCCTTTGGAGGCAAAGTGGCAGTGGCGGGAAAGATTAAATGGCGACTGCTGCTGCTACAGGGCGCCAGGTCTTCTGTGGGTGGCAAAACCATTGTCCTACTCTCATACATGGGCCTCCTGCCAGCCGATCATACCATGGCATCGTTGACGGGGTCCACAGAGAAACTTCTCGTCCATCTATTTCACCATGTCGTCCTGACTGACTGAGGAGGCCAGGCAGTCAGCACCAGCAGTGGGGGATTCTAAACAGGGAGAAAGTGGGGGAGAGGGTGAGGTCAAAAATTGAAAAAATACGATACAAATATACCAATGCGTGAATTCACTATTGAAATCTATCTCAGGTCCAGTGGAGAAGATACTAAAACTTTCAAACTCCTATTGCTTTATCTTTATGACAGTACATTATATCCGGCTTGAAGTTACTATATTTCATACACATGGGGAGATTACCAGGAACAGCTGTCCAACCCAGTATGAACTAAATATACTACGTTGCCAAATAAAAGAAGTTTGGCTCCTTTATAACTCAATCCGCATTGAGACAATCTCTAAAGGAACAGATGGCTTGAAATGTGTGGTTCATTGACACCGCTCTGGGAAGTCCTTATTTTGTGGTACTGCCCGAAGGAATCTGCCAGCTTAGGTCAGTTGGTAGTACTCTTGCCTCTTAGTCAGAAGGTTGTGGGTTGAGGCCCCACTCCAGGCCTTAAGTACATAACTTAAGGCTGCCATCTCACCTCGGTGCTGAGGGAGTGTTCAATTGCTGTTGCATTTTGGATGAGATATTAAACAAAGGCCCCCTCTGCCTGTTCTGGTAGTTCAAGTGGTTGCAAAAGATCCTGTGACACTATTTAAAGAAGAGCAGTGCAGTTCTCCCAGTGTCCTCCCTCAACCAACACCACCAAAAACAGATTAACTGGTCATTAATATAATTTGCTGTTTGTGGGATCTAGCTGTAGTAAGGTGAAATCTGCTTTTATATTGTTCTTTTAATTCAGATCATGGGAGGCTAGTACCCATGATGAACTAGCTCCTGGTGTTTATGCTGTTACCAGAGTCTATGCCACCAGTCTGCAGGGAATGGATTTAACAGAACAATCACAGGAGGCAGCTTCGCTGTTAAGCTTTTAACCTCTAAATCAGAAGGTTCTGGATTCCAGCTCCACTCGAGGACTTGAGCACATTAAACAAAACCACTAAGATGATACTTCAGTATTAAGGAAATGCTGTATTATTGGAGGTGCTGTTGTTTGGTTGCTATGCCCTGTCTTGCTGTTCAGCTAGTTAAAAATCCCATAGCACTATTTGAAGAGTTCTTCTTCAAATAGTGTATTGGATCCTTCAACCTCAACCACCTGAACAAGTAGGCAGAGTCTTGGTCTAAAAGCTGAAAAGGCAGGGAGCAGAACTCATTCCTGAGAAGGGTTTCGGCATCTGAAACAGCACTGCTACTGCATTGTTCTCCGGGTGTCCTGGCCAACGTTTCTATCTCCACCAAAACCCAAATTGACTGGTCATTCACCTCATAACCCATTTGCTGTGACAATTGTGGCTGCACTTCAAAGTAATTAATTGTATGTGAGGTGCTTCGATGCTTTGAGATGTTTCTGAGAGACGTTTTATAAATACAAGGCTTTAAAACTATTCCTTCTGATTGTCCCCAAGATCAAGAGCATGGTACAAAGCCTGCATCTAATGGATGAGGGCACTATTGAACAGGCAAAGTCATTACTGTAACCTAGTCAGTAATGTTGGACAGCTAGGTGCAGTTGGGATTTATCCTGCTCTATCATTCAACTCCAGTCTGTTTGGGATTGGACCATCCATTTTTTTCAGTACTCTGTCCAGCAAATTCTAAACTGTAAACCAGATATCGAAAGTCTGATTTTTAAAATACAAGTCCAATTTTTCCACATCTTATGATGTGAAGCCATTTGTAATTAAGGTTTTCAATTCATTTTCATCAGCAACAGCGAAAAAACTCGGAGCTCACATAATGATCCCATCACGTACCTTGTCTCTATCCAGCCCTCTGTCCAGCTTTGTTAAAAGGTAGGAACCCTGAGAGCAGTGCCAAAGGCGAGGAAATGTCTGTTCTTAGAGTGGAAAGTCCAGCTCCTTGAAGAGCGCTCTGTCTGGTCTAGTAACCCCGCTGGGATGCCCGGTCTTGTTGCTCGAAGTGGTAATGATGGCTGATTGCTGACGAGGTTGGTGGGTTTGGTAAATGCACCCAATGTTGGGCTGGCTGCCTGATCTGGCAATTCTACTGGGTTGCCTGGTCTAGTTATCGTGTCAGGATGCTGACTGGGCTGTCTGTCTAGTTTAGTGATCGTGTCAGCGTGCCTGATCTGGCAATTGTGTCCAGATGATGGGCATGGTACCTGGTCTAGTAATTGTGTCAGTGTGTTGACTGTCTGGTGCAGTAGTCGTGTCAGGATGCTGACTGGGCTACCTGGTCTGATAATCGTGTCAGTGCTGGGCCGGCTACCTGGTCTGGTATTTGCACCAGGATGCTGGGCTGGGTGCGTGGTCTGGTATTTGCATCAGGACGCTGGGCCGGCTGCCTGGTCTGGTATTTGCACCAGGACGCTGGGCCGGCTGCCTGGTCTGGTATTTGTGCCAGGATGCTGGGCCGGCTGCCTGGTCTGGCAATCGCGCCGGCATCCTGGTTGATGATGTGGCAGCTGCGGGAATATGATTCTGACTTCCACAGCTGCAAGATCATACGAGCGGTAGGAAAAGGAATTTTATTTTCCATGGATCCTGGGTCCACATGGGTGTTATAAATTGTAACGATCGCTCTTTGAACCCACATCCACAATTAATTTGCATTCATCCAGTTAGGGAATTTCTTTGTCCTCCAAAGGCAGTTATTTGAGAGGAAGTTTTTTTTTAAGTAAAGAATTGACGAGGGCAAAGGGGTAAGAGAATCAAAAACATATGTCCAAAAGCATAAAGCTTTTATGTGCCATCATTTTCTTTCAGCAGTGTAATGAACTGGCAGGTTGTAATCAAACAATATAATTATGATCCCGCAGAAGGGAAAGATTACATTTGCCAATAAATCACAAGATCACTCGAACCCTATCATGATCAAATGATAAACATAAAACTCCACTGCCGAGGCCCATCAGATAGCTCCCAAGTGATAGTGGTGAGGGATGATGTAGTCATCCTCATCAGCTGACATTATATCTGTCTTTTCATGTTGATTCTTTCTGTGAATGCTTTGCCCGTCTAGGCGAGGGAGGTTAGTGCTGTGAATGGAACACTGTCCATTTCCATGACCCGTTAGCATCAGGAATTCTCAGGTTAGGTATAACACGCTACCCTGTCCCATCAACAGGCCTCAGCCCCAACCTCAGATGAGCAACCTCCTACTTCACTAGTGTGACATTTTCTCGCTTGCTATACCAGCTGCCATCTTGTGGCCTCTCTGGGTATGATCGACAGTTGACACAAAGTTAGGGCTACTGACTAGTTCGGAACTGGGTTATGACTGATCAAAGTCATTTTATGTTGGATTCTTACAGCAAACAGGCTGGGGAGACTTTTCATCCTATCAGACACTAAGTTAAGTGGCACAGTAAGTAGTGTAGATGGGAGCAGAAAGTTGCAAGGGGACATTGATAGATCAAGTGAGTGGGAAAAATTGTGGCAGATGAAGTTCAACATGTGGAAAAGGGTGAAATAATGCACTTTGGACCTAAGGGAGACCTTTTCTAAATTTTCTAAATGGTGAGAAGCTAGGAACTGTGGAGGAGCAGAGAGATTCAGTTATCCAAGTACAGAAATCACTAAAAACTAGTGGACAGGTACAAAAAAATAATTAAAAAGGCGAATGGAATGTTAGCCTTCATCTCAGGGCGGCTGGAATACAAAGGGGTGGAAGTTATGCTACAGCTGTACAGAGCTCTGGTTAGACCACATCTGGAGTAACTGCGTTCGGTTCTGGGCCCCGCACCTCAGGACGGATATATTGGCCTTGGAGAGGGAGCAGCGCAGGTTCACCAGAATGATAGCGGGGCTAAAAAGGTTAAATTATGAGGACAGGTTGCATAGACTGGGCTTGTATTCCCTCGAGTATAGAAGATTAAGGGGTGATCTGATCGAGGTGTTTAAGATGATTAAAGGATGTGATGGGGTGGGTAGATAGAGAGAAACTATTTCCTCTGGTGGGGGGGAGTCCAGAACAAGGGGGCATAACCTTAAAATTAGAGCCAGGCCGTTCAGGGGTGATGTCAGGAAGCACTTCTTCACACAAAGGGTAGTGGAAATCTGGAACTCTCTCCCCCAAAAAGCTGTTGAGGCTGGGGGTCAATTGAAAATTTCAAAACTAAGATTGATAGCTTTTTGTCAGGCAAGGGTATTAAGGGATATGGAACCAAGGCAGGTAGATGGAGTTAAGCTACAGATCAGCCATGATCTAATTGAATGGTGGAACAGCCTTGAGGGGCTGACTGGCCTTCTCCTGTTCCTATCTTCTAATCTGGACTGGCTTTGATCCTGAGTCCTAACAGTGAAAGGCCATTGTCCAGCTCGCTCTGCTGCCCAGTGTCCCCTAAGTGCAGCCTATGATATTTCCCTGTAACACGCAGTAACATAAAGATAAATTAAGAAGGCTACAAATGTTGTAAATCTAAAATAAAAACAGGAAATGCAGAGCAGGACAGTCACCTTCAGAAAGAGAAAGGGAGGTTAATGTTTCAGGTGGAGAGCCTTCCTCAAGCATTCTGATAAGCTTGTTATAGGCTCACACACGATGAGAGACTACTTTGAGCGAGGTAGCAGAGGGCTGGTGGCGATCATGAAACTATAGCCCTATTAATGGAAACGGGAGAAAAATGAAAAAGAAAATTCAGCCAATGGTTTAATCCTTGATATAAGTTCTTCCCAACTGGTGTTCTTGAAAATTAATATTATTATTTTAAATTAAGGCCTTTTTAATTTCATAGCTTTTACATAACAAGTAGGGGGATGAAACAGAAAATTAAATTGTATTAAAAAACAATACCAAGCTACACCTCAAATTCTCCAGTATATAAACTTATCACTATCTATGACTCAGTCTGCTAAATTGAGTGTAACATGCTCATCAATATTATTACCTGTAATCACCAATTCTGATAAGGCAATGGAGCAGAGATAGCTGAGGGGAGATTTTGCTGAGTTTTTTTTAAAATTATGACGTGTTTTGATAGGGTGGGGAGTCAGCAATCAGGCTAATCCACCTGAACCACAGACAGATGGGACCTCGGTTTGACTGTTATTTACAATGCGCGCTCTTGTTTACCAGCAATAAACTGTTAATTATTATTACTCGATATAAATTGAAGGGATTATGTTCCAGGCACTAATGTTTCAATGACGAAGCCACCACACCATTATGTGGACTATATATTCAGAAAATGTTACAAGAAGAAGTTAATTAGCATCTGAAAGAGAAAGGCAGGTTAACGATTTGCCTGAGATCATTCATGAAAATTGGCATGCTCAGGCTAAAGAAGCTGCTTTTTGTAGGATTCATGAGGACAAGCCTGCAGAATGCTAAGAAAACATAGAGAGGGAGGGGAGAACGACAGGCAGAGATCACAAGTTCAGATCGACTGGCCACTTTCACAAAGATTGAATGAATGAGGTGAATGGCCAAGGGTCGCTAACTCTGGTCGGGTGTATTCCTGGACACATGACCTCCAGCCACAAAGCCCCCCGCCAACCCCCATACTCTCACCATTGGCCCATCCTGCCTCCCCATTCCAATTATAAAGTTAATTTTGACTGAGAGTGAAAACAGCCTTTTTTCCCCAATCTCCAATATTTTTCAGAAAGTGTTCAAAGAAAAGGAAAAAAGACCACATAATTTTGTTTAAAACCCCTATGATTTCTCTCCTGTGTTGTTTGCAGCAGTGTTAGGATCAGGAGTCGGCCATACGGACCCTCGAACCTGCTCTGCCATTCAATAAGATCATGGCTGATCTTCGACCCCAACTCCACCTTCCCGCATTATCCCCATATCCCTTTGATTCACTTAATATTCAAAAATCTATCGATCTCAGCCTTGAATATACTCAACGACTGAGCATCCACAGCCCTTTGGGGTAGAGAATTCCAAAGATTCACAACCCTCTGAGTGAAGAAGTTTCTCCTCATCTAATTGGTCCTAATTGGCCAACCCCTACTCCTGAGACTATGACCCCTAGTTCTGGACTCTCCTGGAGATTAATCTTCAATTCCTGGAGACACCAGGACCAGCCTGATTTTATAATGCTGGGGTGCCCACACTATAGCCTGTGGACCACATGCAGTCTGGTCCTTAAAACCCAGGCAGCTCAGTCCTATTTGCCTTTATGTTTATTATTTGCCGGCTTGCCCCCATTTGAATTTGGTAGCCCCGGAGGCTTGGAAAGGCTGTGTTTTTATTCCTGTTGCCTCATCGGTGAATAAGTTCATAAATCTGTTAGTATCGGCGATTCGAGACGCACAGGAATTAGGATTTAAACGCCACGGGCTGGATTCACGGGCCTTCTGCCTGGCGGAAACAGCGCGACAGCACTCCCGAAAACAGTGGGCAATGACCCATCGCCTCGTTCCCGCTGGTGCTGTGACCACGGGAGTGCTCCCCCGGGCCTATGGATGGGCGGCTGGAGCGGCTCCCTGAGTTCGACCCATTTAAAATGCTAATTGGCGTCCTATGGCATACATAGGACTCCCCCGATTGCGGCTTTTGACTGAACTGGGTGAAGTGCGTGCTGTTCACGCTCTGACCAGTATCAGCTGGCAGCCCGGCCGAAGAGGAGACCCAAGGTACGTTCCTCTTTTTTGTTGTGGGGCCAGGAGAAGCAGGAGTGTTTCTCCAGGAGCGACCAAACCACTGCCACTCTGGCTCTTCCCCCCCCATGTCCAGACATCGGGGGCTTCCCCCCCCACCCCCATGGACCTGCCTTCTTGCAGCCTAGTAGTAGACCTACCCCGGGGCGCTCGAACTATGGCCACAGCCCGCCGTCCGGAGGCTACGGAGGCCCGGCCCTCAAAATGAACCGAGCCTCACACCGGGCGACCTCGCTTGGAAGGAAAATCCACCCCTATGTGTGGTCCCTGAGGCTCCGTGATATGTCAAATATGCCACTTGACGACCAAAAAAGCTTGGACAACCCCTGCTACACACTATGCAGAGATCATCTGAGAATAGGCGTTTGAAAAATAAAGGGACTGGCAAGACTGTAGAGTGAGTCAGACATAATGGATATGTGGGAGTGATTATGACACAGCAATTTTGCCTCGGGATTTTGATGAATACTGCTAGACTATAAACCTGTCAAGCGTTGCTCTCACTGTTTATGTCATCTTCTGAGGCAGAAGTTCCTGTTTACAGAATGCCCATGAGGTTATTGTTCTTAAGGAAATGCCCAGCTGGAGTTAATACCAGCGATAACAGCAGACACATTGAACCTGTAATGATTTTTATATGAGCTGTTTCTGAACAGTTTTAAAAGAAAGGTCATGTAAAGATATTTTATCAAGATCCTGTTTTGATGATGCCAAAACTTGTGTCTGATTTAATGGGGCCTTTACACTGCACAGCTGCTTCAGGCAGATGTGGTTCCGCACGCTGCTGGGAGACACAAGGATCTACCCTGCTCCTATCGTGGGCACTGGTACCAGTGGAGGAGGGAACGGTTGTTTAGAAGTTGCTTAGAAGTCCCAAAATCCAACTTTATCAGTGTCAGCTGTGGCTCATTTGGTAGCACACTCGCCTCTGAGTCAGAAGGTTGTGGGTTCAAAGTCCCACTCCAGGGACTTGAGGACATAAAGCTAGGTTGACACTCCAGTGCAGTGCTGAGGGAGAGCTGCACTGTCGGAGGTGCTGTCTTTCGGATGAGACATTAAACCGAGGCCCCACCTGCCCTCTCAGGTGGACGTAAAAGATCCCATGGCACTATTTCGAAGAAGAGCTGGGGAGTTCTCCCCAGTGTCCTGACCAATATTTATCTCTCAACCAACAATAACAAAAACAGATTATCTGGTCATTATCACATTGTTGTTTGTGGGAGCTTGCTGTGCACAAATTGGCTGCCGCATTTCCCACATTACAACAGTGACTACACTTCATTAGCTGTAAAGCGCTTTGAGATGTCCGGTGGTCATGAAAGGTGCTATATAAATGCAAGTCTTTCTTTTTTATTTCTGGCAGCAGACCTTTCCCAGTGCCTGGGGGCTGTAGCCCGGCGGGGGGCGGGGGGGAATGGCAGCCCTGGGCCAAGGTTATAGTAGCGTAGTACAGAGGCCTGGACTAATAATCCAGAGAACGCGAGTTCAAATCCCACTGTGAAAATTTGAATTCAGTTTAGGGTTGAGAGTCTTTGGAATTCTCTACCCCAGAGGGCTGTGGATGCTCAGTCGTTGAGTATATTCAAGGCTGAGATGGACAGATTTTTGGAATCAAGGGATACGGGGATCGGGCGGGAAAGTGGAGTTGAGGTCGAAGACCAACCATGATCTTATTGAATGGCGGAGCAGGTTCAAAGGGCCCGTATGGCCTACTGCTGCTCCTAATTCTTATGTTTTTATGTTTAAAAACAAAATCTGGAATTAAAAAGCTGGTAAAAGTGACAATGAAGTAGGTGGACTGTCATGAAATGGGCAACACGGTGGCATAGTGGTTAGCACTGGTGCCTCACAGCGCCAGAGACCCGGGTTCGAATCTGACCTCGGGTGACTGTCTGTGTGGAGTTTGCACATTCTCCCCGTGTCTGCGTGGGTTTCCTCCGGGTGCTCCGGTTTCCTCCCACAGTCCAAAAATGTGCGGGTTAGGTTGATTTGGCTATGATAAATTGACCCTTAGTGTTAGGGGGGGATTAAATATGTGGGGTTATGGGGAGAGGATGGGATATGTTAGGGGGAATTAAATACGTGGGGTTACGGGGGTAGGGTGGGATATGTGTACTGTGGGGATTAAAGCAGGGACAGGGTACTGGATTTGGATGATCAGCCATGATCGTATTGAATGGTGGAGCAGGCTCGACGGGCCGAATGGCCTACTCCTGCTCCTAGATTCTATGTTTCTATGTTTCTATGAAAAAAAACAACCGGTTCACTAATGTCCTTTTGGGAAGGAAACATACCAGGCTGTATTTTGCGACCCCTACAGGTGTGTATGAGGTCCGTAGGGGCCGCGCAAGTTCCGGGTTTAGGCATGCGAAGTGCATGCGCTAAAACCCGGAACTTGCAATCTGTCAAGAATCTGAGTTTTAAAAAATTGAAAAATAAAATTTTATCACTCATTTATACATTAAAAAACCCTGTCCAATAAGGTAAGTGTATTTTTAGCCCCGTTAAAACATATTAAAAAAAAATTCAAAAAATTAAATTTTATTTAAAATATTTAAATAAATGGCATTTTAATTAATTTTAAATATGTATTTTTAAAAAATTTATTTCATGTGTTCGCGTATTTTTTAAGTGATCCCCATTCTCCAGAACTAGCCGTGCCGCTAGCCAAGCTGATCCAGCTACAACAATGGCACCTATCCGACAATGTGGAAAACTGCCCAGGTATGTCCTGTCCACAAAAAGCAGGACAAATCCAATCTGGCCAATTACTGCCCCATCAGTCTACTCTCAATCATCAGCAAAGTGATGGAAGGTGTCATCAACAGTGCTATCAAGCGGCACTTACTCACCAATAACCTGCTCACTGATGCCCAGTTTGGGTTCCGCCAAGACCACTCGGCTTCCGACCTCATTACAGCCTTGGTCCAAACATGGACAAAAGAGCTGAATTCCAGAGGTGACGTGAGAGTGACTGCCCTTGACATCAAGGCAGCATTTGACCGAGTCTGGCATCAAGGAGCCCTAGTAAAACTGAAGTCAATGAGAATCGGGGGGAAAACTCTCCACTGGCTGGAGTCATACCTAGCACAAAGGAAGATGGTTGTGGTGGTTGGAGCTCAATCATCACAGCCCCAGGACATCGCTGCAGGAGTTCCTCAGGGTAGTGTCCTAGACCCAACCATCTTTAGCTGCTTCATCAATGACCTTCCCTCCAACATAAGGTCAGAAATGGGAATGTTCGCTGATGACTGCACAGTGTTCAGTGCCATTCACAACTCCTCAGATAATGAAGCAGTCCATGCTCGCATGCAACAAGACCTGGACGATGTTCAGGCTTGGGCTGATAAGTGACAGGTAACATTCGCGCCACACAAGTGCCAGGCAATGACTATCTCCAACAAGCAAGAGTCTAACCACTGCCCCTTGACATTCAACGGCATTACCATCACCGAATCCCCCACCATCAACATCCTGGGAGTCACCATTGACCAGAAACTTAACTGGACCAGCCACATAAATACTGTGGCAACAAGAGCAGGTCAGAGGCTGGGTATTCTGCGGCGAGTGTCTCACCTCCTGACTCCCCAAAGCCTTTCCACCATCGACAAGGCAAAAGTAAGGAGTGTGATGGAATACTCTCCACTTGCCCGGATGAGTGCAGCTCCAACAACACTCAAGAAGCTCGACACCATCCAGGACAAAGCAGCCCATTGGCACCCCATCCACCACCTTAAACATTCACTCCCTCCACCACCAGTGTACCGCGGCTGCAGTGTGTACCATCTACAAGATGCAGTGCAGCAACTCGCCAAGGCTTCTTCGGCAGCACCTCCCAAACCTGCGACCTCTACCACCTAGAAGGACAAGGGCAGCAGGCGCATGGGAACACCACCACCTCCAAGTTCCCCTCCAAGTCACACACCATCCTGACTTGGAAGTATATCGCCGATCCTTCATCGTCGTTGGGTCAAAATCCTGGAAACCCTCCCTAACAGCACTGTGGGAGTACCTTCACCACACGGACTGCAGCGGTTCAAGAAGCAGGCCCAACGTCACCTTTTCAAGCCAACTAGGGATGGGCAATAAATGCCGGCTTTGCCAATGAGGCCCACATCTCGAGAATGAATAATAAAAAAATACATTTGTAGTGATGATGCTGCTGCTTTCAGAGAGGCAAGCAAGTGCAAAACGCTTGAGATTGATTTCCGTTCCTCCTTAAGCAGTTCCCTGCCTCATTTTACATTACAGTGCACTTAAGTTGAGATTTTATTGTAAAGGAGTATAAGAATTCCAAGAAATCTGCCTTGTCTTAATTGTGGACAGATTCTACAGTGTTGGCAGTGTGACAGAAATGAAGCATTTTTGTCCATAGTGTATTATTTTAATGCTTTTCTTGGGTTATGGTGCACACGGTTAAAATTAAGATTCCCGTTAAGGAAATAGCACAGGATTTTTCATACACACTGGGGTAGATTTTCATCTTCACCACATGGGCAATAATCTGGCAGAGTGGTTCAGCTGCCTGTTATACAATCTTCCTGATTTTCATTCCATTGAAATCAAATGGAATGAAAATTGTGCAGGTTCAATAAAGGGCAGGTGATCTGCTCTGCCAGATTTTTTAAAATATTTATTCATGGGATGTGGGCGTCGCTGGCAAGGCCAGCATTTATTGCCCATCCCTAATTGCCCTTGAGAAGGTGGTGGTGAGCCACCATTTCAGAGGGTAGTTAAGAGGGTGGGTCTGGAGTCACATACAGGCCAGACCAGGTAAGGACGGCAGATTTCCTTCCCTAAAGGACATTAGTGAACCAGATGGGTTTTTACGACAATCCGGGAGTTTCATGGTCAGCATTACTAATACTAGCTTTTTTTATTCCAGATTTAATTAATTAACTAAATTTAAATTCCCCAGCTGCCGTGGTGGGATTTGAACTCATGAACCCATGACCTTCTGACTCAGAGGCTGTTGTGTTTAAAATGTTATTACTTATAGGCATTAATTGGATTCTTCCAACAGCATTTCAGTGGGACAGGATAATTTCTTTCCCAGGCAGAGCCGGGGGGAGGGGCGGGGGGGGGGGGGGGGGGGGGGGGGGGGGGGGTGGGTCAAGCCATTAAATTCAAATACAAACATCTTTTGGTATATACTTGACTGTCAGCTCTGGCTGAATTCAAGAGAAACATTTCCTCTGTTGCAGTATACTCTCAAAGGATTTGAGTGATATATCTGAGCCTGACCTTCACCCAGTTATCAGCCATTCTGAAGCCATGATAGAGAGAGATACGCCAGAGCCTTTGTGAGTCGGTCAGCAGTGAGCCACCATGTAAGTTTAGTTGGAGACCGTGTCTCTGGGATAGGTTACGGTGAGGGTTAACACAGGCAAGGCGCTTTGTTGTTTTTTTGGTATTCTGAAAAGGAATAGTAAATTCTGAATTTACCCTAAATGTACTGCTTGCATTTGACACAGTTGATTCATCTGATTACCATTCAGTAAACTTATCTAGCAGTTTATAGTCTGAGCCATGCTCTGACACAGTGTCAATTCTTTTGCCTTCCATAGTCAAGAAAATCACATGAGGATACATGGTATATCCAGTAAGTCGAAATACAGTGCATTGGAGGCGGTTCAGAGAAGATTCACGAGGTTGATTCTGGAGATGAGGGGGGTTGACTTATGAAGAAAGGTTGAGCAGGTTGGGCCTGTACTCATTGGAATTTGGAAGAATGGTAGGTGATCTTATTGAAACATATAAGATACTGAGGGGGCTTGACAAGGTAGATGCAGAGAGGATGTTTCCCCTCGTGGGGAAATCTAGAACTCAGGGGCATAGTTTCGGAATAAAGGGTCGCCCTTTTAGAACTGAAATGAGGAGGTATTCCTTCTCTCAGAGGGTCGTAAATCTGTGGAATTCTCTGCCCCAGAGAGCTGTGGAGGCTGGGTCATTAAATACATTTAAGGTGGAGATAGACAGATTTTTGCAAGATAAGGGAGTGAAGGGTTATGGGGAGCGGGCGGGGAAGTGGCTTTGAGCCCAAGATCAGCTATGATCTTATTGAATGGCGGAGCAGGCTCGAGGGGCCAAGTGGCCTATTCCTGCTCTTATTTCTTATGTTCTTATGTACAGTGACAGTGGCCCTGAATTTGCGGACGGCATGCTCTCAGAGTATGGCGTTATATCGCCTTTGAAATTGACCACAAGTTTGGAATTTCCACATGCGCTTGCACATGCACTGAATCCCAAGCTTGCGATCTGTCAAGTTCCGACTGCGAATTGCCCACCTACTGGGCATTGATTCACCTGAAAATTTTTACATCTAGGTGCAAGCAGGCGCAGGAGCCTGTTGCACAGCGTACGGGGAAGGGTAATGAGAAAATTGTATTAAGTTTATGCTATAGCCCATAACAATGAGGCACTGGTGCGTGTCTGAGCGGAAAGAAACATTGAAAGAAACTTTCATTTGTTCGAGTTTGAAAACAGGGCCTTTTTGTGTCGCCGCCTTTGCTGTCTAAAAGCCTTTTGTAGTTTCGGTTTAATTCTCAACTTCTATTTAGATAGGATTGAATTCACTTTCATGATTTCTTCATGTTATCAGACATTTAAACTCTCGATTTTAGATTATTTAAATTAATCAAAAGTTAGTTAGTCCAATAGAGGAGAAACAAATTTGATAGGACTATAAGACTGTAATTATAGGTTTGTGTGTTATAATCTTGGTTTGTGTATTAAATACTATTGCATGATTGAAATTTATTAATAAAATAGCTATTCTGGCTGCTAAATTATTTAAAATGAGTTGTGGACAAATCAGCAATCTCCTTTGTTTCCTGATTGGCTAAGAGTCAGGAAGTGAAAGGAGCACCGCCCCATGTGATCCCAGGTTCGCAGACGCACAACGGTGCGCCCCTGGGATCCGTGGGCCACTGCGCTGCGCACAACTCTGCAGCGTTTGAAAGCAACTTTTCGAAGGGGGGGGGTTCGCACAAGGTAAGTGCGGATTTCGTTCGGATGTCGGCGGCGTACTCCTTAACTAGGCCACTGACCGTGAATTCAGGGCCAATGTGTTTGATCCTTAGGCTCAATACGGTATTGAGAAAGTATGTACTCCAGGTGATAGGGAGCAAGGGCTCTCTTACAGGAGTGGTCTGTGATGCTGAACTCAACATGTAGGGTAAAAACCCCAAATAATAGTGGCTATGCGCAAGGAATTGCACCTCTGCAAAATCACAGCTACTTAAAAGTCTATGTGCAAGGTAACTTTCTCTGTTGTATATTTGTTGGTGTGGTAGATTTAACTCATCAATGTAGAGAAGTTATGCTGAACCTTTATAAACCGCTGGTTAGGCCACAACTGGAGTATTGTGTCCAGTTCTGGTCACCACACTTTAGGAAGGATGTGAAGGCCCTTGAAAGGGTACAGAGGAGATTTACCAGAATGGTTCCGGGGATGGGGGATCTCAGCTACAAGGACAGGTTGGAGAAGCTGGATTTGTTTTTATTAGAGCAAAGGAGGTTGAGGGGTGATTTGATAGAGGTGTACAAGATTATGATGGGTTTGGATAGGCTAGACGAGGAAAGGCTGTTCCCACTAGTTGATGGTACAAGGACTAGGGGACACAGATTTAAGGTTCCGGGCAAGAGATACAGGGGGATGTGAGGAAAAACTTTTTTACGCAGCGAGTGGTGAGGACCTGGAACTCACTGCCGACAGAAGTGGTGGAAGCAGAGACACTCAGGGCTGGATTTTCATTGACCCGTGGAGGCGGGTTTGGAGGCGTGTGGGGGGTTAAAATTGTGAAAACTGGCGGGCGGGCACAAGTCTGCCTCCATCCCGCCTCCACGCAATTTTCATTAAATCGTGTCTGCTGGTCCCGACTCCGTCCCGCCTTTAAGAGGCGGGATAGGCTGTTAAGGCCCTTAACAAGCACTAAATTGGCTCTATAATGCAATTTTGAAAGGCCTTTTTGATTTTAACCCTTGATCTACGTGAAGCACGCCTGTTCTGAACCACGATTGTGAAACCTGGCGGGAGCACATTTCGATAGCTGACTATCAGCTGCAGGTCCACTATTACAATGGAGATGTGATGAAGGTAGTAGTAGTATTAGGTCTGAAAGTCGCCTCTGATGCTGCTGCATTGAAGGTCTTCAGAGACTGCCTGGCCTTTGCTGTGAGAGGACCTGGATGCAAAAAAACAAATCTCTCTCTCTTTCTCTCTCTCGCTGCTGCTCATTTTGCATCCAGGTCCTCTCTCTCTCTCTCTCTCTCTCTCTCTCTCTCTCTCGCTGCTGCTCATTTTGCATCCAGGTCCTCTCACAGCAAAGACCAGGCAGTCTCTGACCTGCAATGCAGCAGCAATGATGACATCATCAGAGGCGACTTTCAGACTGAAATCACTAATTGGTTCATGGGTTCCTACATGCTGGAACTCAATTGCCCAATTAGGTGAAAATTGCATCAATCTCCCACATCCAATTGCAGTCGGGTGGATAACACGAAATGCGGATGACACGACCCCAACCCGCCCCAGTATCAAAATCCAGCCCATGACTCTAATGTGTATCATGACAGTGTTGGGAGTGGAACATTTTCCTGCTATTGGCTTCATGAATCCCTTCAGCTGATCAGGAAAAGTAATGGATGGATGCACGGTAAAGCTCTCTACACGGTCTCGCTGAGTGAAATTGCCAGCTTAATGTCAGTTCTTGCCAAATCCTAGACAGCTTTATTCTGCCAAAGTGCGGCAATTGAGAACCGGGTTTTAGAGCGCCAGCTGAAAGAGTACAGTGTAATATTTCTGTCGGGCTAAGAGGGGAGACTCAGAGTTACCTACATAACTTTCTTTGATATGGCTCACGCTAGCATCGCTTGTTGACATTCATTGGAAGACAAAAATTTCTACCTGACACTGGCTGGGATTTTCCACATTGGAATCCAGGCTCAACCTCGGCGGAGCGGGGGTTTCTGCGTCTCCTCGGCCCATTATTGACCGTGACCAATTTTCCAGGGTCTTATCCGTATTTTTGGTGGACCTATCTGCGAGATTCCGCCTCCATTGGGGAGGGGACACAAATGGTTCGTGGAAGGCCTCTGGCACCTGCTCCTGGGTATTACAGAATGGTTTCACCAGTGTTAAGATGTGCCTGTGGTACAATGTTGAGAAATGGCTTCATTTCAGATATACCAGTTTTGGTTAAGAAGACCCACCATTTTGCCTTGTGTTACCTCACACTTCTGGTTCCAAAGGACCAATCCCTTCCCATTTACTCTCCTTGTTTAGAATTCCAATATGCCAAATCAATTCCGAGTCATCGTCTGGTGTAAAATTCCAATGCGTTAAACCCTTTCCCATTCACTCCTATTATGTAGAATTCCAATGGACTAAATCACATATCACGGTGTAGAATTCCTGATTTAAGCATCACAAGCTCCTAATCTCTAAGTCAGATGTTCATGGGTTCAAACCCTACTCCAGAGACTTGAGCCCAATAATCCAGGCTGACACTGATCTCATAGCACTATTCCAAGAGTAGGGGAGTTCTCCGGGTGTCCTAACCAACATTTATTCCTCAACCAATATCATTTATCTTATTTGCTGCTTGTGGGACCATGCTGTGCACAAATTGGCTGCCGTGTTTCCCTATATTACAACAGTGACTACATTTCAACAGCCTTCCATGGGCCACAGCACATGCTCTGCCCAGTGGAACTGAGCGTGCAGTGGCCGATACCAGCGGTCCCTAAAGGGCCGCTCACAACATGGGGGTGATTTTCTCAATGGGGAACTTTTGGAGGAGCGACTCCCACTTGTCGGGTTTCAGTCCTGCCTCCAACAACTTCTGGCCAACCCATGCTATTTTCCCTTGATTGACCTTGTTAAGCCCGCCCAGCGGGCTTAGCAGGCCAATTAAGGGAAAGCCGGTTGCAGACGTTTCATCTGTCAAACATTTTTGACAGATGAATTGTCATCGTTTGACAGCTCTGTGAAGCTATCAAACAGTGACATTCTCTATAGTTTGATGAGTTCTTGAATTCAAGACCTCATCAAACCTCTTTCTTTTGCAGAAATGAGATGGTTGTTGCAACTGAGAATGCAGCAGCCATCTGTCATCTGCAACACGGAGGTTCGAGACTCTCCGCATACCCACCGACTGAAGCCAGCAGGAAGAAACAAAGGCAAGTACACTTTTACTAACGCTTTGCCACTTACCTCAGATACTCACCTCTACACGCTTGCACCCATCACTTACCTTCACACCACACTTTTGTACCCCCCCGACCCCCGCAGACCCACTACTCGCCTCGCTGGCCCGGCGGGTTTCGGAGCCTTCGGGAAGCCCGCACTTGTGAGGGCAAAAAGGGGATAATCCTATTTTCTGCCTGTTAACTACCTGTCAACAGGCAGTTAAGTGGCTTTAATCCCTTCCCGCCTCCAAGGAGACGGGACCCGGCGCGGGACGGCTACCCGCCTCCTGGCAAGATGGCATGGAGGCAGGTTGGGCACCCGCCCCCAAATTCTGCCATTTTCCAGGCAGTCCCGCCTCTATACCCGCCTCCCCAGGGCTGGCAAGATCGCGCCCAATGTTCCTAAACACCTTTTTCCAACGATGTTTGGATGGGGCCCATTTCCGACATGGCTTCATGGAGGAGCCGCCATATTTCCTAACACTCCCCCCTCCCCACCCCGATAGGCGAGCTGCCTGTCAATGCTCGTTCAGGCTGGCAGATCGCCAATATTATTCGAATGAGGCCCGACCATGAAAATAGTTCGGACTGCCGGTGAGCTTCATCGGCCCGACGAACGCCGAAAATAAAAACTGGCTCGCAGTCGCTTCATGTTTTTTTGGTGCTTGAGAACAGCAAAAGTGTTGAATCCACTATTAAATGACACAGAGGGGCAGATTTCACCACATAGAGCGTCCAGCGCTGAGCTTCACAAGCTGGGAAAGTTACTTGGAATATCGGGTAAGAAACATAGGAGCAGGAGTAGGCAATTCGGCTCTTCGAGCCTGCTCCACCATTCAGTATGATCATGGCTGATCCTCTATCTCAATACCATATTCCTGCTCTCTCCCCATACCCCTTGATGCCTTTTGTGTCTAGAAATCTATCTACTTCTTAAATATATTCAGTGACTTGGCCTCCACAGCCTTCTGTGGTAGAGAATTCCACAGGTTCACCGCCCTCTGAGTGAAGAAATTTCTCCTCTTCTCAGTCCTAAATGTCCTACCCCGTATCCTGAGACTGTGACCCCTCGTTCTAGACTCCCCCCCAGCCAGGGGGAAACATCTCCCTGCATCCAGTAAGATGGTTAGTGCGCCCATTTCAACGGCCTGCCCAGCTTGGAGTGTTGTGGCCGCTGCACTCGTCTGGGCGGGTGGCGAGTATTCCAACGCGCTCCTGACCTGAGCCTTGTCGCTAGTCGGTGATCCTTGTCGATAGCATTGAGGGGGTCGGGCTGGCGAGCCATTACTGGGCAGTAAATTGGCCAGACTGTGAGTGGGGCGTGCTCACTCCCACGTGCGATATCCTGATTAACGCTCTTGGCACTCGGCGCACTAGATCGTAAAATCCACTCCACAGAGACGGTAGCACACTTCACAAATCTAATTTCAGCCAACGCGGCAGCTGGAGTATTACAATTGACTTCAGCGCCCCCGAGGCTTGGAAAGGGGGGGGGAGAAAAAAATCCTGCGTCCGTCTGATCACTATCCACTGACCCCGGCTGGTAAGTGTAAATCCGCTGCCTCTGTTCAGTGTTTGCTGTGGGTTTTTTTTTAATGAGATTAAATTGCTAGAATAAATGATTACATGGGCTGTGGTACAAAGAGAAGCAATTTGCCTGTGTTTGTCTGGCGCTTTGAGCAGCCTTGATCCAAGATCTTGATCGGTACTTGACAAACTAGTTAAACGTTTATGAGGATTAGGCTGCAGTGATGTTTTGTCAGGCAAACAAGAGATTAGATTTAAAAGATTCCACTGTATTACAGTCTGTGATCCTGGTCTGTGATACTTTTACAAATTAATCTTTCGGGAAAGTAGCTCCCATGACGCCTCGGTTGGTAAATGCACTGCCCTTCTTCTTCTTAGGCAGTCCCGCGGAACCGAGGATGACTTGCTTCCACATGAAAAATGAGTTCTCAGGTGACTGATGAGTCCAATGCAGGACCTACAGTCTCTGTCACAGGTGGGGCAGACGGTGGTTGAAGGGGCGGGTGGGTGGGGTGCTTGGGTTGACGTGCACTCCTTGCGCTGCTTCCGCTTGCTCCCGGCGAAGAGACTTGAGGTGTTTGACGCCTTCCCGGATGCTTCTCCTCCACTTTGTGTGGTCTTGGGCCAGGGATTCCCAGGTGTCAGTGGGGATGTTGCACTTTTTCAAAGAGGCTTTGAGATCTGCACTGCCCAATGTGGAACTGACTCACACAGACCAGGAACGACCCAGCTTTCATCGTCTCTGGTCTGTACTGACCGAGCTCAGCTTAGCCAGTGCAGCAGTAAGGACATTTATATATTGGCACAGCTTTAGTTTACATCGTGGGAGAACGGCTTCCATGTACTGGCTCCCTGCGTTTAAAGTGAAACAAAAGGGGGGGAAAATTCGGTATCGCCCATTTTGGGGCGCTAATATCGGAGGGGCGCAAAGTTTAGTGCCCAACGCTAATTATCGCCTCCGACTGCAAAATTCACCTCTATCACCCCTGGAGGTGATTTCAGCGCTAAATCAGGCGCTACACACCTCTCTTAAGGCGCAAACATCAGGGAGCGAGGCGCTACCTCAGAGCACTACCGAAGCTCAGGCGATGACAGTTACCATGGAAGCCAGACAGACTGGTGTCGTCCAGTTCTTAAAGGGGAGGGGCCATCTTGCTGGCCAGCCACTCCCTGCTCATTGCAGCCTTGAATCTCGGCCTGGAGAGACCTCAAAAGCAATTGTGTTGGAAGCACTAATGGATAGGCCCAGGGAAAGAGCTCGGCGCTTAGGAACCTCAAAAGTGGTGCTGAGGGCCAAAACTCCTTAGGACAGCGTTAAAACCAAAAATGTTGCCTGGCAAGAAAAGGCAGGAAGCGCCCGCCTTTAAATAGCGCTCCCCCCAGCCCCTTCCCGACTTGAAAACGCTCCCCTCTACCTGCCGTTCCTAGCGGCAGGCGCTAAGGCAGGGGGCGCGACTCAATATCCGGTCCGGGGCGCTACCGGGGCGTTGCACGCTTGACTGACATCACGATCTGCGGGTGCAGGAGATCGTGGCGGTAGTGTTTAGCGCCGCCGCAAAACGACTGGTCAATTTCGTGAGCGGCGCTGACATCGCCGCACCCGGGCGCTAGCTGCTTTGCACCCCGTTAGCGGCCTCTTAGGTCACTAACGGGAGGCGCAAAGCCACCGAATTTTCCCCCCAAGAACTTGTATTGATATAGCGTCTTTCACAACCTCAGGACGCCCGAAAGCGCTTTACAACCAACCAAGCGCTTTTGAAGTAGGGTCACTGATGTGGAGAAACACAGCAGCCTATCTGCGCACAGCAAGGTCTCAAAAACAGCAGTGAGATAAATGACCTGATAATGGGGGAGAAATTGGTCCCCGTTGTGTCCATTTTTTGGGCGACAAATTAACATTGGGATGGGGAATAACAATTTCGGGGAAAGATCTCTCGTGCCCGATCTCCCACGGAAGTGCACGGCTGCCGAATTGGAAGCTGCCCGCCCAAAACAGTCATTACGCCCCCTTGAGAATGCTAATCAGGGTCCTAACGCCTGTTTTAGGACGCCTCTTGTAAATTCATCATAAACTAGGCAGGGCAATGCGCTACGCACACCCCGCTTAGTTTTTCTGGATTTACAGCGGTTTAACCGGTGGTCCTTAAAGAGACGGCTGGAGACTGCTGATGGAAAAGTAAGCTAACTGTTTCTGTTTACTTACGTTAATGTGGAGCCAGATGGAGGAGCTGTTCTCCTCCAGGCTCCACAATAGTACAATAGCAGAATACTGCGGATGCTGGAAATCTGAAATAACAACAGAAAATGCTGGAAATATTCAGCAGGTCAGGCAGCATCCGTGGAGAGAGAAACAGAGTTAACGTTTCAGGTCGACGACCCTTCGTCAGAACTGGAAAAAGTTAGGGATGTAACAGGTTTTAAGCAGATGCAGAGGCAGGGAAAGGAGGGGGGAGGGGAGGAAGGAACTAAAGGGAGGGCTGTGATAGGATTGAAGGCAGGAGAGATTAAATGTTGCAAATGGGGATGGCAGAATCATCAACAGCTGCCGCCTGAAAAAATGGGGGCAGAGGTTATGATCTGAAATTGTTGAACTCGATGTTGAGTCCAGAAGGCTGTAAAGTGCCTAATCGAAAGATGAGGTGCTGTTCCTCGAGCTTACATTGAGCTTCATTGGAGCAGTGTAAGAGGCCGAGGACAGAGAGGTCAGAGTGGGAGTGGAGCGGAGAATTAAAGTGACAGGCGACCGGAAGCTCGGGGTCCCCCTTACGGACTGAACGGAGGTGTTCCGCAAAGCGGTCACCCAATCTGCGTTTGGTCTCCCCAATGTAGAGGAGACCGCATCGTCACAGACCTGAAACGTTGACTCTGTTTCTCTCTCCACGGATGCTGCCTGGCCTGCTGAGTGTTTCCAGCATTTTCTGTTGTTATTCCACAATAGTACTGCTGGCCGCTGCCGGTCTGGGCTTGCCCTTCTCCAGATCGCCTCCCCTCACCCCAGGATCTACCAGCGGGCCGGCTCAGCATAGCAGCTAACCGATTTTCCCCAGGCCCCGATGGGCGAGGTGCATCAGGAGATCCAATTGTCGTCCACAGCTCGGCGGGTTAATGCAGATCAGGCCCAAGGCCCAATTTCCAGTGAGCCTCAGTCTGACGTCTCAGCACACCCCCACCCCACACACACACAGGGCTGGATTTTCATAGGGCCATTGAGGCGGGATTGGAGGCGTGTGGGGGGTTAAAATTGCAGAAACTGGCGGGCGGGCCCAAACCCGCCTCCATGCAATTTTGATGAAATCGTGTCTCATGGCCCCGTCTCCGTCCCGCCTCCAAGAGGCGGGATAGCTCCTTAAGGCCCTTAACAACCACTTAATTGCCTCTATAATCCCATTTTGAAAGGCCTTTCTGATTTTAACATGTTTCCAACGTGCTACACGCCTCCTCTGAAACACGACGGGGAAACCTGGCGGGAGCTGCAGCTCCACCATTACAAAGGGGATTCTATCGTTCTGGGGACCGACCTACTGACCTAATCTGGGAGCAGACTTCGGTCTCCTGCTCCAAAAGGTTGCAGACCTTAAATGCAGCAGTAATGATGACATCATCAGAGGCGACTTTCAGACTGAAAACTCTAATTGGGTCATGGGTTCCCACATGCTGGAACTCAATTGCCCAATTAGGGGAAAATCACATAATTCTCCCACATCCAATTGCAGTCGGGTGGATAACACGAAAAGCGGATGACACGACCCCAGCCCGCCCCAAAGACAAAATCCAGCCCACACTCTCTGACACCCAGTCGTTACAGGATGTGCCGAGGGGTTCAGCAACCCTGAAAACCCCATCCCGTCTCGAAATGTTCATCTTACCCTCCAGCTTCCTTCGGCTTTTTGCGCTCAGCCTCTCGTTCCGCTTTGGTTTGATTGCTTCTCACACCCAGGGCTCTAGTGACCAGCCTTCTAGCGAGCATGGCGCTCGTCTGCGGTCAAATGTCCAGCGAGCCTCAGTCCGACGTCTTCGGGTGTTTGCTACCTTCACGTTGGGTTTCTTGTGCTATTCCAATTTCTCGGCCAATCTGTTTCGTGATGTTGGTTGAGGGATAAATATTGGCCCCAGGACACCAGGCTCTTCTTTCAGAAGTGCCATGGGATCTTTTACATTCTCCTGGCAGAGCAGATGGGGCCTCGGTTTAACGTCACCTCCGACAGTGCCACCATCCCTCAGTCCTGCACTGACGTGTCAGCCTAGATCATGTGCTAAATCCCTGGAGTGGGGCTTGAACCCACAACCTTTTGACTCAGAAGGCAAGAGTGCGACTGCTGAGCCAAGGCTGACACCATCTGAAACTTACAGGGATAGACGGTAACTTTTGCTGCCGGGCAGGCAACTGGTGGGATTGGGTTGGCTGCATGTTATATACCCCGCCCATTGAAGTCAATGGAAAGGAAAATCCGGCAAGGTGTTTAACGGGAAGACAATCCTCTCCCACCAGCTTTCCACCTGACGGTGTAAGTTACAATCTATTCCCATAAGTTTAAAACACTAAAACAAGTGTTTAAAACACATTTCCTGATGTCATAATCATAGACCCAGATTGTTCATGGGTCTAAATTTCTCCCATTAGATCAGGGAGCTGGTTTTAGCAATGTTAACCCAGGGAGCTGGTTTTAGCAATGTTAAACCAGGGAGCTGGTTTTAACAGTGTTTACAATCACACCCATGGTAAACCCCATTGTGTACATGAAATGAGCCATGGATAAACTATAATTTATTTTACGTGGAACGAAGCAAGATTAGACATCTAATTGCATCCTATTAAGTAAATTATTGAGGTGTACCATTGTAAACGCAGGAAGCTGGTTTTATTATTGTAAATCCAGAGAACTTTTTCCATTTTCCCTTTCCGACTCTTGCTTGGCATCCATTATTTTTCCTCCTCAATGCAAGGCACTGTGGAAATATAAATTGTTATAACACTGTTTTCCTCGGGCGGGGGTGCAGTAAAGGTCAACCAAAATGCAAACACAAGTAAACAGGGGAGCAAGGGCAGTAGAAAGCAAGAACTGGCTTTTCTTACATTTTGGTGCCAATCAGGGTGTTGCTCCTTTGCTGAACTGTGTGTTCAAAGGCCAGCCCATCACAAAAATCTTTGCTGTGGACTGTCAAAGCCTTGGTAAGAGCCAGTCTTGAGAAATTCTGGCCTAAGTACTTGGGGTAAGTGAATACAAAGATCGAGGTCACTATTAAGAGTTAGTTTTTGCAAAGGAAGATGACAAATATTAAACAGTGCACCAAAAGAAACAGTGGTGGATTTAGGGGCGATGCGGCTGTATCCCCCACATTAGCCTGTTAATCTCGCAGCCCCAACTGAATTGAACTCCTGATGCCAGCCCAGTCTGATTCCTCCTCGAGCCTTGACCCAATTTTCAGTGTGAAGCTGGTGTAACATTGAGCGAACCCCATCTTATCTTCTGCTGGCAGACCCAATAAGACTCCTGCTGACCCAACTGAATTCCTGCTGGCAGACTTGATTCAACACCCTGTTGGGACACCCAATGCAATTCCTGCTGGCAGACCCAAACCTGAGTCTTAGATTGATCTAGATTGTTTACTAGATTGATCCCTGGGATGAGAGGGTTGTCCTATGAGGAGAGATTAGGCCTATACTCTCTGGAGTTTAGAAGAATGAGAGGTGATCTCATTGAAACATATAAGATTCTGAGGGGGATTGACAGGGTAGATGCTGAGAGATTGTTTCCCCTGGCTGGGGAGTCTAGAGCTAGGGGGCATAGTCTCAGGATAAGAGGTCGGCCATTTAAGTCTGAGATGAGGAGGAATTGTGAATCTTTGGAATTCTCGGCCCCAAAGTGCTGTGGATGCTGAATCATTGAGTATATTCAAGGCTGAGATCGATAGATTTTTGGAGTCTAGGGGAATCGAGGGATATGGAGATAGGCTCAAGGGGCCAGTATGGCCTACTCCTGCTCCTAATTCTTATGTTCTTATGTCCTGCTGGTAAAGCCAATGCAACCTGACTCCTGATAGACCCAACTCAGCTTCCAGTGACTTGACCTGATTTCCTTGGCACCTTGATTCAACTCTTGTTGGAAGATGTGAAGTAACTAGACTTGCTGTGTCACACCAACCTGATACCACTGGCAGCCCTGCCACCATTTACAATGCCAAGTCACACTCGCAAATTAATGAACTTACAGCTGACGCATTAACCAGAAGTTTACTGATTTGAGTATGTATTTTTCCTTATTTCATTCACATCTTTAAAAAAGTAATATTTACAAGCTTATCCCCCTTAAATGTTACCCTCTCCATACTAACATTGGCATCATCTGTAAGTCATTCATTCGGGTGTGTGCAAAAGGGCCACCTCGTGAAGGAACAGAATTTGCTACAAATAAACAGATTGATGTATTTGTAACAGGCACAAAGCATGAAATTATGCACAGCTGATATCCAACAGCTCCCACGAAGTGCCTGCTGCCATGATAGTTGATCCAGGATGTTGGCAGCAATTCTGGGATTGTAGATGAGCCCCAATCGATGACGTAATTAATAATTTAATATGCGCCTTATGTGCTGTTTAACAGGTCAGCAGAACCATTCGAATGAACACTCCACAAATCTCTAATGAAACAAATGCAGAAGCCCCGCAGCGAGGGCAGCTGGTGATTTTTTGGCAAAGACAGCCCTGCATTAGATATAGCTTCTCTTCTAACTCTCCCTCACAGCAGGTAAATATGCCTTGCTATTGCTGCCCATGCGATGAACTTTTTTTGAACTTTTTCTTCCAAGTATAAAGAAAAGTAGAATCTCATGAAAAAACAATGAATTGAGAACTTTAGGTGATAATGAGATGAGCGAGGGCGGGGTTGAGGATGAATCAAGGATGGAATCAAATTTGGATGAATAAAGTTCACGACTGCAAGCCAACAAGGCAGGCTGCTTTACCAGTGTCCGATCCTGCCTCTGTGCACTGCCCAGGCATTTCTTTATGTTATGTGCAATCACAGGAAAATCTGCCTCAGTGTGACTTGCTGATCTACAACAACAACTTGGATTTATATGGCACCTTCAATGCAGTGAAACGTCTCTCACAACGCTTTGCAGGCGCGTAATCAGACAAACATTGACACCGAGCTATTAGGACAGGTCACCAAAAGTTTGATCAAAGAGATAGGTTTAAAGGAGCATCTTAAAGGAGGAGAGAGAGGTGGAGAGATTTAGGACCTCGGAGGGGGAGTTAACAATGCCCCCCATCTCCTGGTGCGTTATGAACTTCAGATACATATCCCACACTTTAGGGCCGTGTTATTTTCAAGGATTCTTTCCCCCCCCCGTTTAATCTCCTCCCAACCATCTGAGCTGGCCTCCAAGCGAATAGTTTGCACTTGCTTTGGATGTCACTAGTAGCTGGCCTCTGTAATGGATTCCTATGTAGCGTGGACTCTGGCTAAAGGATTACCTGGAAAGAGCTTAAAAAATACCAGCTGGAGATACATCTGTCTGCAATCACTCGAAGTCAGGCAATATCTGCGGAGAAACGGGCCAAGCTGACATGGCAGCTTTTGCAAAATGAAGCAGTGCTTATCATGGTGATCAAATTGCCACTTCAGAACCGCTCATCAGGTTAACAGTCATTGCCACATGAGGCACACGCTGGGTTTTCAAATGTCGTGCCCAGCAACACACCTCCAGCGATGAGCCCGTTTGACTGCGCTCATGCTCAATAATTTGATATTTTTCACCCTTTTGAGAGAAGTTAGAAGTTGTTTAAGCATAGGCTGTGGATCAACATCAAAACAGAAGCTGAATGACACTGGGAATCTAGCGCAAAGCTATCATCACATGTGCCGCTTTCGATCTGTTACCAGAATCGCAGCTTTTTAAATAGGGTTCAAGATCTGAATACACAGCCTCAGCACTGGAATGCAAACAGAGACCAGACAGCAGCAGGAATAGGAGTACAAGAAAGCAGGGAATGATGAACTTCTCTTTGTCCCAACAAACCCGCTCCTTCTGCATACCATGCGCGATCTACTGTACAATGGACTCTACGCGGCCCGTTTACTCTGCTGAAGAGATTACGGAGACGGAGCACATTTGAACATATGGGGCGCGACCTTGCCAGCCCTGGGGAGGCGGGTATGGAGGCGGGACTGCCGGGAAAATGGCAGAATCTGGGGACGGGTGCCCATCCCGTCCTCAACCCGCCTCCGTGCCATCTTCCCAGGAGGCGGGTAGCCGACCCGCGCCGGGTCCCGTCTCCTCGAGGCGGGAAGGGCATTATCCCCATTTTTCCAACAGAGGCGCGGGCTTCCCGACGTCGGGAAACCCCGCCAGGGTCACCGAGGCGAGCAGTGGGTCTGCGGGGGTCAGAGGGGTGTTGCAGTCTGCTGTGGAGGTGAGTGATGGGTGCAAGTGTGGAGAGGTAAGTATGTGAGGTGAGTGGAAAGTGATAGAAAATGTTTACTTACCTTTGTTTCTTCCTGCAGGCTTCAACAGTTGGGGATGCGGAGAGTCTCGCATCTCACCGGCAGAGATGACAGATGGCTGCTGCATTCTCCGATGCAACAAACATCTAATTTCTGCTAAAGAAAGAGGTTTGATGAGGTCTTGAATACGAGGACTCATCAAACAACAGAGAATGTCAGTGTTTGACAGCTTCACAGAGCTGTCAAACGATGACAATTCATCTGTCAAAAATTTTCGACAGATGAAACATCATAAGCTGATGTTCTCTGTAACCGGCTTCCCCTTAATTGGCCTGCTAAGCCCACCACAAGGTCAATCAAGGGAAAATAGCGTGGGTTGGCCACAAGTCAATGGAGGCGGGACAACGACCCGACAAGCAGCAGTCCCGCCTCCAACGCGCCCCCATTGGCAAAATCGCCCCCTCGGGTTGAGTGGTGTACCGGAGACAGGGTGCTGACTGAGACAGCAGATTAACAAATGGCAAGGCGAGTCCAATAACGGAATCGGACTGAAAGCAGATGAAAGAATAAGGGGGTAAATCTAATACAAAAGCAAAATACTGCGGATGCTGGAAATCTGAAATAAAAACAGAAAATGCTGGCAATACTCAACAGATCAGGCAGCATCTGTGGAGAGAGAAACACAGTTAACGTTTCAGCTCGATGACCTTTTGTCAGAACTCATGAAGAGGTTCTTCATACAAAGAGTAGCCAACACTAAACAATGCTTTCCTACACTTTCATGCTAAATTATAACAAGAAACTATTAGGTGCCACCTTGTCAATGGATGGAGTAACACCTAAGTAGAAAGAAAAAAAAATCTACCATTGACTGGAATGGATTTAAAGTTGATCGAAATCTTATCATTAGGCCCAATGCTTAACCTACATAGGAACATAGGAACAGGAGGAGGCCATTCAGCCCCTCGAGCCTGTTCCACCATTCAATGAGATCATGGCTGACCTAACTCCATATACCCGCCTTTGGCCCATATCCCTCTAGTACCTTTGGTTAACAAAAAACAGTCAATCTCAGATTTAAAATTAACAATTGATCCAGCATCAATTGCCGTTTGCGGAAGAGAGTTCCAAACTTCTACCACCCTTTGTGTGTAGAAGTGTTTCCTAATTTTACTCCTGAAAGGTCTGGCTCTAATTTTTAGACTCTGTCCCCAGTCCTAGAATCCCCAACCAGCGGAAATAGTTTCTCTCTATCTACCCTATCAGTTCTCCTTAATATCTTGAAAACTTTGATCAGATCACCCCTTAACCTTCTAAATTCTAGGGAATGCAACCCTAATTTGTGTAATCTCTCCTCGTAACTTAACGCTTGAAGTCCAGGTATCATTCTGGTAAACCTACGCTGCACTCCCTCCAAGGCCAATATATCCTTCCTAAGGTGTGGTGCCCAGAACCGCTCACAGTATCCAGGTGTGGTCTAACCAGGGTTTTGTATAGCTGCAGCATAACTTCTATTCGCCTGTATTCTAGTCCTCTAGATATAAAGGCATTAGCCTTTTTGATTTTCTGTACCTGTTTATGACATTTTAATGATCTATGTACCTGGACCCCCAAGTCTCTTTGGACCTCCACTGTTTTTAGCTTTTCACCATTTAGAAAGTACCCTGTTCTGTCCTTTTTAGGTCCAAAGTGGTAAATACATTCAGACCGAGGCAGGTTGATTGTTGTTAGTGATTGAGGCAGAAATTCCGTTCCCTACGGGTGTGTACGCGCTGTGTACTCACCCGTCGGGCCAACGGAAATGCCGGTTTCAGGCATGCACTGCGCATGCGCTGGAAACTGACATTTCCGATCTGTCAAGAAAGCTCTTGACAGATCCTCCGGCTGCCCGGGAGAAGGGCCTCTGCGGGCGGAGAGTTCCGCTTTTTGGAGACCCTCCGCCTACAGAAAACACTTCCAATTCTTGCGCCTGGTAAAAGCAGGTGTAAGGCCTGCTTTTACCAGGATAAAAGTTGAAAAAAGTTTAAAAAATTTTTTTCCACTGATTTATATTTAAAAATACTTTAAAGAATGGTAAGTTTATTTTTAGCCCCGTTAAAAACTTTAATTATTTTTTTCAAAAAATAAAATTTTTGTTTAAAATACTTAATTTATTTTAATTTAAAGTCATTTTAAAAATGTGATTTAAAAAAAAAATGTATTTGAAGTTTTACTATGTTTTGGGGGTGATCTCCATTCATATATTTGACAGGTCTTCCTGTCAAATGTATGAAGGGAGATTCCCTTCTCTGATTGGCTCCCCATGGCCCACGTGATCCCAGCGACGCTGCGAACCGCCTGCGCCCCTGGGATACGTGGACCCTGCGCACCGGCAGTTTGGAGAGGCCCAACAGCGGAACTCTGCGCCTCCCGGGAGCCCTCCGGTCTTGGCGCAGATCTTTCCGGATCGCAGCCCTCCGCCCGCGGGAGGCCTGCGATCGGAATTGCTGGGCCAATATGTTGTAGCTTGTCCACCGTTGTCAACAACAACAACAACAAAAACAAAAACAACAACAACTTGTATTTATATAGCCCCTTTAACTAAGTAAAACATCCCAAGGCACTTCACAGGAGCGTTATCAAAAATAAATTTGACACTGAGCCACATAAGGAGATATTAGGACAAGTGACCAAGAGCTTGGTCAAAGAGGTAGGTTTTAAGGAGAGTCTTCAAGGAGGAGAGAGAGGTAGAGAGGCAGGTTTAGGGAGGGAATTCCAGAGCTTAGGGGCTAGACAGCTGAAGGCACGGCCGCCAATGGTGGAGTGATGAAAATCGGGGATGCGGAAGAGGCCAGAATTGGAGAATCGCAGAGATCTCGGAGGGTTGTAGGGCTGGAGGAGGTTACAGAGATAGGGAGGGGTGGAGAGATTTAAAAACAAGGATGAGAATTTTTAAATGTCTCAGGATATTAGCTGCAAGCCCCTCATCGCCAATGGGCACTGAAGTGTCAGAAACGTTTCCCCTTTCTCACCCCACGTAGGTTGAGACAGTAACTGGCAGTGTGTTTTTGGTCAACAGAAAATGCCTGCTGAGGGCAGGAGGTTGAAAGGAAGAAGCTATAAGGAGCTTTAGGAATTCAGGCTGGGTTTTTGCTTGAGCTGATAAGTTCACTAGATGTTAGAGGTAGTGGGGGTAATTTTCAACTTCATTGCCTGGGCAGTAACATGGCGGTGCAGATTGCCTGCCCATTAAAGAATCCACCCGATTTATTGTCAGGTTACCGCCCAGGCTGTGACTTTAAAAATTGCCTCCAGTGAGTCATCATTAGTTTCACATTGCTACTGAAGAGAGCAGAGATGTTTAGTCGCTGATACATGTTTCATAAAGAAATTTTGCTACTATAGACTCTTTGGCTGTGAAATTCGGCTCCTTTGCGCCTGCCATTAGCGCCTCCAGGGGGGCGCTAATGGGGCGCAAAGGGCTTATCGACCGAGTGGGGGCGAGCGCCACCCGAGATATTAGGCGGGGAACTACTGAGGCGCTAGCTGATAGCGCTGCGCCCCCGCCAGTAGTGCCACTGGCCGCTGCGCCGCCGGCGATGACGTCATCACTGTGCACCGCGATCCCTTAGCGCCCCGCCGCGATCCCTTACCGCCCCGCAGCAGAAATTCGGCTGCGTCCCGCGAGGCTGCTGTGGGCAGTGTCAGCGCCAGCCTCGCGGGTCGTCAGCTGGGCCGACCTCTGCTCGCGGGATGCTAATTAAAGGGAGGTGCGGCTGCAACCCGCACCACCATTTTATTTTTTTTGGCCGACCTTCAGGTCGGCCCTCTGTGGCAGCCCTTGGTGTGGTCCGTGGCCGCCATCGCACAGCCCAGGCAAAGCATCTCAGAGCCGGGCTGCAGCCACGGCACCACGCCGCCCTGGTGGGCTAGTGTGGGCCATCGGAGGCCCTGCAGAGCTTGCAGCGCCCCTCCCCTTTAACGGAAGGGGAGGGGCGCTGAAACGCGTCAGTGCTACGCGGAGCATTCCAGCGCTACCGCGCTTTGCGCCCTCAACACCACCCGAAGAGGATGTGGAGCCCCGAGATAGTGCTCTGCTTCCGTGCCGGGCGCTAAATCTCTGGCAATAATTTGGTTACCGCCCCCAAATGGGGCATAACCAAATTTCGCTCCCTTTAAATTTGAAAAAAAGAAAGACTACAGCGCCTTTCACAACCACCAGACGTCTCAAAAAGCTTTATAGCCAATGAAGTACTTTTTGAAGTGTAGTCACTGTTGTAATGTAAGAAACACGACAGCCAATTTGCACACAGCAAGCTCCTACAAACAGTAATGTGATAATGACCAGATAATCTGTTTTAGTGATGCTAATTGAGGAATAAATATTGGCCAGGACACCTGCTCTTCTTCAAAATAGTGCCATGGGATTTTTTACAGGGAGCTCTTCCCAGTGTTTTGGCCAATATTTATTCGTCAACCAACATCAGTAAAACAAATTATCTAGCCATTATCACATTGCTGTTTGTGGGAGCTTGCTGTGCACAAATTGGCTGCCGTGTTTCCTGTCGCATCTGAAAGATGGCATCTCCGACAGTGCAGCACTCTCTCAGTACTGGCATGCCAGCTTAGATTTTTACACTCAAGTACACTCTGGAGTGGGTTTGTAGAACCCGCCACCTTTTGACTCAGAAGTGAGGGGTGCTACCCACTGAGCCACAGCTGACACCCAGATGAAGGGTGAAGGCCCATAGTGGAGGACACCACCAAGGTTGCTAAGAGTAGGAGAGAGGACAGGATAAGTTAAGAAGTTACAATTAGGTGACACCAAGCTTGGATTATAAAAGCTTGTAGGTTGTGGCGAGAAAGTGAGGCTGAGGGAGGTGAGCAGTTCCAGAGATTGGAGATCCTGAGAAAGAATGAGTCAGAGTAGGAGATGTTGCGATGGGTGTGAGGCTGCAGGGTGGAGGGAGAGTGACCACTGAACAGATTTTTTTTACCGAAAGAAGCTTCAGCGCCTCTATTGGGATTTTGTTTCTGGGAATAAGTGGAAAAAACTCAAGACATTGGCAATAACAGTTTGTATTAATAAGGTTGTACTGTAAACGAGATCAGATTACATCGTAATATGCTTGCTTACATTCTCTTTTTTGCCTCCCACTTGCTCACTGACTGGTGCCTCATCCTGTGCCATGTCTCGCCTGGCAGCTCGTGTCTCCTGGGAACAGCTTGCCCTCGATGGCCACCACCACTTACTCTGTCTGTGCTGTTACAGCCCAAAAGGTTATATCAAAAATCTAGTGATATATCAATGACTGTAACTTCTGAGAATGATGTCGCATTAGAGACAGAGTTGTGCACTCTTTGGTTTTGTAATTTTATAAATTGCCCTTTGCAACAGTGATCAATGAGCTCATACTGTTGGGTATACAATGGCAGGCCACCATTCAAATACCCTAATTAAAGATCATTTTATTTAGGATGTATTTATAAGCGCCTTGGGATGTTGTGCTACGTTAAGGGCGCTATATAAATGCAAGTTGTTGTTATTTATACTGCAACTTTAGCCTTGCTGGGCAGCAGTTTTCACTTTGCAATTAAACGAAAGTTGCAGTGTAATTCTGGAGTTGAGTGAGGAGTGGGGTGAGGTGCCCCGGAGGACACAGTCTCACATGACTTAGGGTTTGATGTTCCATGGAGTATAGCTCCACTGTGGTGTAAAACCTGATTTAAAAAGTGTTCGTGGACCTCCTGATTTAAAACGCATGGAGAGTGTGAATGCTTCGCCCATGGTCTCAAACCATCTAGGGGTCAAAATTCTTTGGCTGTTCTGATGGACTCTCACCGTAGCCTCAGGAGGTACCTGATACCGCGCCCCTCTCCCCACCACCCCCCAGTCCAGGCAGCTTCGGGTAGGTGCTGGGAAACAATTTCCAACTTGATGACAGATCCCTTCCAAAGCCAATCATAGGTCTTTTCCTAACCTGATAGCTGAACTCAACCAAAACGGAGTCAAAATTAAGTGACTGACCCCACACACTCTGAGGGCACCAGCGGGTGTGATCCCAGTGTAAGTGCTGAGATTGTAGCCATGGAAAGTCAGAGCCTTAACATTTGTCAAGCCGTGGCTCAGTTGGTAGCACTCTTGTCTCTGAGTCTAGAAGGTTGTGGGTTCGAGTTCCACTCCAGAGACTTGAGCACATAAAGCTAGGCTGACACTCCAGTGCAGTGCTGAGGGAGCGCTGCGCTGTCGGAGGAGCCGTCTTTCGGATGAGACGTTAAGCTGAGGCCCTGTCTTCCCTCTCAGGTGGATGTAAAAGATGACACTATTTCGAAGATGAGCATGGAGCTCTTCCCGGTGTTTTGGCCAATATTTATTCGTCAACCAACATCAGTAAAACAAATTATCTAGCCATTATCACATTGCTGTTTGTGGGAGCTTGCTGTGCGCAAATTGGCTGCCGTGTTTCCTACATTACAACAGTGACTCCACCTCAAAAGTACTTCATTGGCTGTAAAGCGCGTTGGGACATCCTGAGGTCGTGAAAGGTGCTATAGAATTGCAAGTATTTCTTTCTTTAGCTGCCTGGATGGGGAGCTCTTTAACCATAACTGCACATGACTATCTCTGGAAGAATTCAAATTGGAGCCAAGTAGTATGAATGAGTATGGCCTGCCTGGAACCAATACTGCATAAATACTTTCTCAGTCTACAAATTCCCAAGATCTTGATGACTAATTGCAAAACTTTTCAGGGATTATCTGCTATGTTGGAATCCATGTTGGCAGGGTGCTTGCACTATTTAAATGGAGAATGGACTTCATTTAAATAGTAGTGAATTTCTTGCCAGAAAATGTGTTAAGTTATGGAATACACTTTCTCAGTCACGACACACAGAAGTGTGCACTCTGTGCGGTTCTGGTCTCCGTAATACAAAAAGGATATTGAAGCACTGGAGAAAGTGCAGAAAAGATTTACAAGGATGTTACCTGAATTCAGAGGATGCAAATATCAGGAAAGATTGAGCAAGGCTGGAGCTCTTTTCTCTGGAAAACGAGAAGACTAAGAGGAGACCTAATAGAGGTCTTACAAATTATGAAGAGGGTGGAGGTGGAGAAATTGTTTCCACTTGTGGGTGAGTCCAGAACAAGGGGGGCATAAATTTAAAATAGCCACTAACACCGGGAGTGGCGAGCGTGTGCAACGCACTGCCACACGGAGTGGTTGAAGCAGAGAGCAATGGTGCACTTATGGGAAGGCTTGATACATGCGTGAGGGAGAAAGAAAGAAAGACTTGCATTTATATAGCGCCTTTCACGTCCACCGGATGTCTCAGAGCGCTTTGCAGCCAATGAAGTACTTTTTGAAGTGGAGTCAGTGTTGTAATGTAGGGAAACGCGGCAGCCAATTTGCGCACAGCAAGCTCCCACAAACAGCAATGTGATAATGACCAGATAATCTGTTTTTGTTATGTTGGTTGAGGGATAAATATTGGCCCCAGGGCACCAGGGATAACTCCCCTGCTCTTCTTTGAAAATAGGGCCATGGGATCTTTTACGTCCACCTGAGAGGGCAGACGGGGCCTCGGTTTAACATCTCATCCGAAAGACGGCATCTCCGACAGTGCAGCACTCTCTCGGCACTGCACTGGAGTGTCAGCCTAGCTTTATGTGCTCAAGTCCCTTGGAGTGGGAACTTGAACCCACAACCTTTGGACTCAAAGGTGAGAGTGTTGCCCACTGAGCCACGGCTGAGAATAGAGGGACAGAGGGGCCGGGTGTGAGGAGGTAAACAGAGTAGGAGGAGGCTTGTGTTGACTATAAACACCGGCATAGACCAGTGGGGCCCAATGGCCTGTTTCTGGACTGTGGATTCTATATAATTCTACGTAACACAAGAAAGTAATAAAAATTCACTCTGGTATATTATTTGCTACATGGAGAAACCCATATATTAGGTCATGCCTCAAACCTCCTGACAGCACAATTTATTCCACATTATAGTCTGGGAACTGAAGACATGTTGTTCAAAGGACTATTTATAAAATATTGTATTTAGTTAGCATTAAACTATATCAGTGCATTTTAAAGGCAAATGTTTCTGTAATACGATAGTGTTTAGATCTTGGATGCAGTGCTCGTGGATTGAATTCCAAACATTAGGAGCTTGCTGATTTATGGTTTTGTGGTGATGATGGGGCCTGTTATGACCCAGTGTATGTGCTGTTCATTGGGAAGCAGCTGCTTCCCCAAGTCTTATTATTACAGCCACAAAAGTCAGGTCTGAGTGTAAATTACATCCTCTCTGGGAGTGCACAGAAAACCCATGAGGATAACACAGCCCCCAAACCCCTCACACAGCTCCTTGAAAACCACTTACAGAATCCCTCACTAAACTATTAACACTATTCCCAAATTGGTCGCAGATCCCTTCCAAAGCCGATCGCGGATCTCTTTTTTAACTCATCCTAAAAACTTCTTTTCTTTATGTTTTGTGTTGTTGTTGTGCTCATTACGTGGAGGGATGTGTGTGTGTGCGCCGGGGAACACTCTCTATTTTCAGGCGCTCAGTGCCAGCAACAAATGCTCCCAGGTGAGGTTGCAGTTCATTTTGCAAAGCATTCACAGAACCTTGCAGAACCACCCACAGGTTCCTCTCAGAAACTGAACTCAGAACTCTCTCTGTAGCAGGGCTTGTACGCTGTCCGGCTGGGGCTGGACAGGCGAGCATTTAAGTGAAATTTTTTTTAAAAAAGCAGATAATGCCAGAAACACTCAGCAGCATCTGTGGAGAGAGAAACAGAGTTAATGTTTCAGGCCGATGATCTTTCGTCAGAAATCATTCGTTGTTCCCAACATGGACTTCATAAAAAAACTGCAAACCTGCTCCTTCTGCCTTTGAAGATAAGTGGACTTGTGCTCTTCCAGATAAACTACTACTGGGCCCCAGTGCACCTGTTTTTGGTGGTGTTGGCCAGCACACTGGGCAAACTTGCTTTTCTTCAAATATTGCCATGGAATCCCTAGCACCTACCTGAACAGGCAGACAGGACTTCAGTTTAACAGCTCATCTAAAAGACAATGGGGGAAAAATTGGGTTGCTTTGCGCCTCCCGTTAGCCTCCCCAGGGGGCGCCAATGGGGCGCAAAGCCCCTAGCGCCCGGGCGCGGCGCCGCTAATGCCTTCCGCGAAATTCAGCGGGTGGTTAGCGGCGGCGGTAACCGGTAGCGCCCCGCGGCGCTGCGCCTCCGGCGATTACGTCATCGCCGTGCGCAGCGCCCTGCTCACGCCCCAGCCGCAAACTTCGGCTGCGCCCCCCTGACCTATCGGCGGACGGTATGTCCGACAGGGTCAGGGTGGCGTTTCTGCAGCTGTGGTGGCGGTAGTAAAAGGGGCAGGTGTTGGGCTGCTTTCCCGGCACCCCGCTCCCCGGTGGTCCAGCAGGGCCCCGATGCGCGCAGCGCTAGGCCCCTCCCCTTTAATCAGGGGAGGGAGGCCTGCAATACCGCGGCGCTACGTGCCGATTCGCGTGGCGCTGTTGCACGTGGCGCCGCTATATTCACTGGTAGCGCCCCAGGAAGGAGGGGGAGCCCTTCCAGTAGCGCCTCGCCTCCTGCTTGGGGCGCTACCACTGAATTTACGGCGCAGGGGCGCTAACTTATTCGGGGCGCTAAAAAGTTACCGAATTTTTCCCCCAATACCTCCAGTAACATATCACTCCATCACCACTGCGCAGGACTGGAGCTTCAACCCCCAACCATCCGACACAGAAGTAAGAAGATACCAACTGAGCCAAGCTAACCATGTAATGCAAGTTATACTTTCTTGGGCAGCACAGATGTAAATCTAACTGTTCAAATGAGGTATCCTTGACTTAAAGGGCCAATGGTGCCATGATGAACTATCGTGGAAGATTTTACAAATTTGATGATTAATTTAATGATTATGTTCCAGGATTCTTAACACCTTGTAAAAAAGCAGGCAGCCATTTTTCAGTGACTGTTGCTGATGACTAGATTTTCAGAATTTGTCACAAATATTAGTAATCTGCCTGATCTCAAAAAAACTCAAAAGAGCGATAAAAATGTGGAACGCGCTACCACAGGGAGTAGTTGAGTGAATCGCATAGATGCATTTAAGGGGAAGCTAGATAAGCACATGAGGGAGAGAGGAATAGAAGGATATGCTGATATGGTGAGATGAAGAGGGGTGGGAGGAGGCTCATGTGGAGCATAAACACTGGCACGGACCAGTTGGGCTGAATGGCCAGTTTCTGCGCTGTAGACTCGATGTGACTGAATACTGTAAAGCCGCAGCTAAAATTCTATCAGGCCAGATAATCCAGCCATCCAATCCTTAAATCATCAAACCCGGCTCCTGGGCGGCCCAGTTTATAAATGCATTGCTTGGTGCGACCCTGAGCCCGTCTATGCTGAGCTAGCTGATTCAGCCATGGTGTCAGTAGGATGGGGTTGGGCTTCAATTGACCTCAGGGAGAAACCAGCCTCCCTCCTGATTGTTACCACATGCTGGAAAGTGTGCGTGTGTGTGGACCTTGGGCGACTCGGGAATCGGGCTTGGGCCTGCTGATACTCACTGCCTTGACTCACATGTCAAGAAAGGCCACCTTGATGAGGTACCCGAGCCCTGCCAGCCTCCACGGAACTGTACCCTAGCATTAGTCACAGGAGAGGGTCGGAGAAAATGAATAAAATTTATATTAAAAATAAACAACGTTCATCAGAAGCTGAGCTTTGAGCCTAGCCCACAGTTACGAGCAGGGCCCTTTAAGAAGCTAAAGTTCATAAACATGAAAGAGTATTTTAAATTCTTAGAAAGAAGTGCTGAACAATTGGATTCCTCTAAGGAGCTCAAAACTTTCTTTTTTCTCTTTAAGTTATCACACCTTTCTTTCACCTCATAAATCTGGGCCTTCTGGGCTGTCTTCTGAAAATATTTTAGCCTCAGCCTATAGAGCTTCCAAATCTCAACACAAGAGTCAAGAAACATGTGCCCTTCAAATTGTTTGGTGAATTTAGGATTTTTTCCAATCTTATTTCCCTTCACCTTCAAATCAAAAGTTGATGACAGGAAATTCTGCACTGACATCCTGTAGGGGATTTGCCATCACAATGTCTTACATGTGGGGATAAAGTGCTTTCACCTGTGAGGTAGTGTGTGGGAAGAATCGCTTGTGAACTGTATAGCCAGTACAGATATAAGTCCGGAATTTCCTCAGTTTTCCCATCCACCCATCTAATCTTGTGCAAACGTGGCACTAAAATCATTCATTCGGGAAAAAGAAAGCAAGTACAGTACATTTCTCTGCAGTCTTTGTATTAAAAAGAAAAGAAGAACTTGCATTTATATAGTGTTTAATCAGAAGCATCCCAAAGCGCTGGGTGACAGACAGAAAGAAAGAAAACAGAAAGAAAGAAGGAAGGACAGAAAGAAGGAAAGTAATAACGAAATAAAGGAGGAAATAAATAAATACGGAAGGATAGAAGGAAAGAAAGAAGGAAGCAAAGAACGAAAGAATGAACCAACTTGCCTTTATACAGCACCTTTCACCACCTCAGGACATCCCAAAGGACTTCACAACCAGTGAAGCCCTTTTGAAATGGAATCCCTGCTGTAATGTAGGGAAACTTTGAAATGCAACGAGGCAAATGCAACAACCATTTTGCGCACAGTTCGCACAAACAGCAGTGAGATAAATAACCAAGTACAGTAAACTCTTGTTTAAACGGCACTTTATCATCCGGAATACTTTAATAACCGGCAAAATAGGTATATCTCAGTACAAAACAACACCTCAATAATCGGCAATCTTGCCGAATCCGTCCAGCACTCGTTTTGCCGAGTCCGAGTCTCCCGCGGTGGCCGAGTTAGTCAGTGGTGATGGTGAGTGGAAAAGCAACACCGTGGTAGGTATACCTCTCTGTTATCCAGAATTTTTCATCAACCGGCACCATCCTGGTCCCATAGGTGCCGGATAAGAAAGAGTTCACTGTAATCTAATTTTGGTGGAGTTTGGTTGAGAGAGGCACGTTGGCCAGGACACTGGGAGAACTCTCAGCTTTTCCTCAGATAGTGCCGTGGAATCTTAGTGCTCACCTGAACAGGCAGATGGGAGCTCAATTTAATGTCCCACCACGTAAAAAACGAAACCTCCGATAATGTAGCACTCCCTCAGTACGGCACTAGAGTGTCAACTTAGATTACTTACTCATGTCCTAGCGTGGAGTTTGAACACACAGCTTTCTGACTCCGAGACAAGCAAAGCTGATTTATATATCGGTTACCATTACAGCACAATGAATAACAAGAAAGACAGTACAGTGACAACAGTGGGGTTCAGTTCTAGCCACCCTCTGTTACTTCACCCAAGTGCCTATACTTCATGGGTGAGCCTAGACAGTGAGTGTTTTATGAGGCCAGATCTCGGTTCGATGTCAGGAGGTGGTTCTTTTCCCTAGCAAGCTGCCGTCTCGTGCGGTGGATGCCGATTCGCTGAATTCCTTCAAGGTGAGAGCTGGACCTGTTTCTGGCCGGGGCGGAGATCACCTTACAGAAGATGGGCACGGCAGGGAATTCAGGGCCAGAGTGATCTCCTGGACTAATTCCGATCGCCTAGATGGGCTGGCGAGGAATTTCCCAGATTTTTCCCCCCCAAATTCGCCTGGGTTTTTTATCTGTTTTTTTTGCCTCTCCCAGGAGATCCCATGGTTTCGGGTGGGGTGGAGAGTGTATATTGTGATACACAAGGCATCGAACAATGACGGACAGGTAAAGACCCTTTGGTCCATCGAGCCTGTCCCAATCGTGTGGCTCAGGCTGGATGGACTAGAGGGTCTTTACCTGTCCGTCATTGTTTGTATGTTGGCAGCCTAATCAACCCCAGGGTACGGTGGAGGGCATATCTCAGCCAAGCTCAACCAAAATCCATACACGTAGACTTTCCAGCTGGAGTCATTTAATAGGATTCAGGAGCGGGCAACCTCACTCATTTCAATCTCACTGGGCAAGGGACGCTGAGACCAAATGTAACACCTCTACTGATATACCAACTTAGAGCATCTAATTCAGCACAAGCCAGGCATTAAACCTGGGACCTTCTTAGTCTGTGTAGCAAAATGCCACACTGGGCAGTACATTTACCAACTGAGCCATGAGGGGAACTTTTCAATTAAAGTTGAATGGGAAGAGATAGATGACGTTATAGAAACATAGAATCTAGGAGCAGGAGTAGGCCATTCGGCCCGTCGAGCCTGCTCCACCATTCAATACGATCATGGCTGATCATCCAAATCCAATACCCTGTCCCTGCTTTAATCCCCACAGTACACATATCCCACCCTACCCCCGTAACCCCACGTATTTAATTCCCCCTAACATATCCCATCCTATCCTCATAACCCCACATATTTAATCCCCCCCTAACACTAAGGGTCAATTTATCATAGCCAAATCAACCTAACCCGCACATTTTTGGACTGTGGGAGGAAACCGGAGCACCCGGAGGAAACCCACGCAGACACGGGGAGAATGTGCAAACTCCACACAGACAGTCACCCGAGGTCAGATTCGAACCCGGGTCCCTGGCGATGTGAGGCAACAGTGCTAACCACTATGCCACCGTGTTGTCCTAAATTATTGCTTGGGAAAAGTGATCAGTTTCTCCTATATCTGAATCCAGTGTCAGGTATAACATGGGCTAGAAGCTTTCTCCGTTTAAGCATCAGTGTATCAGACTGTTTTTTCCTCTTTCCTAATCCAGCTGCACTTCTCCGTGTGAGACTGTGATCTGTTTTTTTTTTGGGATGCGGGTGACGCACGCAAGGCGGTATCTATTGCTCATCTGTAGTTTCCCTGAGGGTATTCAGAGTCAACCACAGCGAGCGGGATTGGAATCATGTGAAGGACGTCAGTGAGCCAGTTGAGTTTCTGCAACAAACCAGCAGCTTTTTATGGTCATTGTCTGCTGCCAGCTCACAAATGATGAGACTTATTGAAATCATATTCACAACTTGTACTGAACTCGCAACCACTGGATTACTCGCCCAGTACATTAACGACTAGGCTACTGCAGGTTAAGGACATGTTAGTGCCGTCGGCTTGTGGCCACCAGAAACTGAGTTGGCGCGACCCAAAGCCACTTCATTAAGAACCTTCCAGCTATAGGAACCAAGAGAACTTCAGCAAAAAAACTTGGACATTTCAAGCTGTTCCCACGCGAAGAAAAACCTCAAAGTACATAACGAGTTTTCTTTTATTCATTCTCAGGCGTCGCTGGCAAGGCCGTCATTTATAAGCACATAAGAAATAAGAGCAGGAGTTGGCCACACGGCCCCTCGAGCCTGCTCCGCCATTCAATAAGATCATGGCTGATCATCGACCTCCACTCCACTTTCCCGCCCGATCTCCATATTGCCCTGAGCAGGTGCTGATACAGCTTAGTGGCTTCCTAGACCACTTCAGGAACATAGGAACAGGAGTGCACCGTTCAGCCCCTTGAGCCTGTTCCGCCGTTCTGTTAGATCAACGCTGTTCTGTACCTCAACTCCATTTACCCGCTTTCGCTCCTTATCCCTTGATTCGCACACCGAACAAAACTGTATCGATCCCAGTCTTGAAAGCTCCAGTCGTCCTAGCATCCCACAGCCTTTTGGGGGAGAGAGTTCCAGATGTCTACTACCCTTTGTGTGAAAAAGTGCTTCCTGATATCAGTTCCAAATTTAAGATTATGCCCCCTCATTCTGGATTCCCCTGCACCCCCTCCCCCCCCCCCCGGCATACAGTATCTACTATATTGAATCCCTTTATAATTTCAAACACCTTGATTAGATCACCCCTCGACCATCTTAACTCAAGGGTTTACAAGCCAAGTTGATGCAACCTGTCCTTATAATTTAACCCATTAAGCCCCGGTATCATTTTGGTGAATCTGCACTGCTCCCCTTCCAAGGGCCAGTACTGTATATCCTTCCGAGGTGCGGTGCCCAATAAATGGAAACCGGAAATTGGGGAGGGTTATTTTAAAATTTAGCACTAGTGATGCAGAGTTCTGTGGGAAGGGAGTGCGTATCAAGGAATACTGGAGGGGAGGTCAGCGCGCCAATTCACAGCTCGTGCGTGTTTTAATTTTAATGGGCGGAAATTCTTGCAGGCAGCAATTTGGGCGACTGAACTGCTGTTGGCAAAGTTCTGCGCTGGGAGTGCCAAATTGTAGAGTTTACTCCGTGGAGAAAGAAAAACAGAATTGGAAACAAAGCTAAATTATTTAAAAACCTGCTGTTTTATTTTTTCCACAACAACCACGAGGACAGTTTAACGCGCAGGAGGGAGCTAAGAAGTGTAAAGGAGTGAGCTCGTGGGTAAATGTACCGCTCGTGCTGCACAGCCCGGGAACAAGTCCAAGGTGCTGATCCCAGCCGCAGCAGTAGCAGCAAGAGGATTGTGACGAGCATGGGTATAGTAACGTGATGGCCATGTTACTGGCAGATTCCATGAGACCTGGACTAATAATCCAGTAAACTGTGGGTTCAAACCCCACCATGGCAGTTTGAGAATTTGGAATTTAGTTTTTTTTAAAATCAGGAAAATAAAAAGTTGATGCCAGTAAAAGTGATCATGAAGCTGTCGAGTTGTTGTTAAAATCCCTAGACACAAAAGGCATCAAGGGGGTATGGGGGAGAGAGCGGGAATATGGTATTGAGATAGAGGATCAGCCATGATCGTATTGAATGGCGGAGCAGGCTCGAAGGGCCGAATGACCGACTCCTGCTCCTATTTTTCTGTGTTCTATATTTTCTATGTCTATCCCAACTGGTTCGCTAATGTCCTTCAAGGAAGGTAAGCTGTCGTCTTTACCCGGTCTGGCCTATGTGTGACTCCAGTCCCGCACCAACGTGGTTTGACTCTTAACTGCCCTCTGGTGGTGAATTGCCAGTGACGCTCACATTCCGAGAAGGATAGGGGTGGGATAAGGAGGGGAGACATCAGCTAGGGTTCCACCCCTATTTGCTATGCAGTGACTCTGGAAACAGGCCCAGACCAAAATCTACCCCATTGACTTTGCAGGTGGGGGATGGGCAACAACTGAGCGCCCAGTTTATTGTGACCACACGGTATGGCAGCACAGTGGTTATGTTACTGGACTAATGATCCAGAGATACGTAGTTCTAAACCCCACCACGGTAGCTGGGGAATTTCAATGCAGTCGATTAAATAAATCTGGAATAATTAAATGTTGTCGTACTAAACCCGTCTGGTCCTTTAGGGAAGGACATCTGTCATCTGTGACTCCAGAACCACACCCAGAAGGCGGCTCACCACCATGTTCTCGAGGGCAATTAGGGATGGGTAATAAACGCTGGCCTTACCAGCAATGCTGACATCCCATGAATGAATTTTTTAAATCCTGTGGTAATGGCATGTTCCCCCATTGCAATTGATGAAACTAATTGCTAGATGTCATTCCAAGGTTGTGTGTTTACGAACTGAGCTCCATCACAAAACTCATAACTTTAAAAAAGAGTCCAGGTGGCGAGGCTTTGAAAGGGATCCTGATGGCAAAAAATCCCCCCACCCTGACCTTATGTTGCACAAGTAATGGAGCAGGCTCCAATGAAATGAACAAGAGAAGGCAGAGACTGGCTTTTAAATAGCATTGACACTAAGCAGACGTACATTTAAATGGAATGGACTGTATTACCTGGCTTGGGAACAAGAACATCAGGTCTGCATTGTTCAATTTCAGACTGCAAGGAACTCAACAAGCTGGCTGCTCACCAGATCATCTTGATTGTGACTCGGGAAGGCAAGGGCTCGGGCTGTTTTAAATTTTCCCAGTGCATCTGACATCATTTCGCTTTCATCATCGCAGCTGCAGCTGAGGCAGGTAGAATGTAACTGGCATATGTCCCAGGGACAGGTGCACAGCTGTATAAAGCTCCGGGAGTTAGACTGCATCTGGAGCACTGCGTTCAGTTCTGCGCGCCGCACCTCAGGAAGGATATATTTTTCTTGGAGGGGGAGCAGCGCAGATTCACCAGAATGATTCCGGGGCTAAAAGGGTTCAATTATGAAGGCAGGTTGCATAGACTGGGCTGGTATTCCCTTGAGTGTAGAAGATTAAGGGGTTAGCTAATTGAGTTGTTTAATATGATTAAAGGATTTGATAGGGTAGATAGAGAGAAACTATTTCCCCTGGTGGGGGGGGAGTCCAGAACTATGGGGCATAACCTTAAAATTAGTGCCAGGCCGTTCAGGGGGTGATGTCAGGAAGCACTTCTTCACAAAAAGGGTTAGTGGAAATCTGGAACCCTCTACCCCAGAAAGCTGCTGAGGCTTGTGGGGGGGGGGGGGGGTCAATGGAAAATTTCAAAACCGAGATTGATAGCTTTTAGGCCAGTATCTAATCGCCCCATCCCAAGATGCCCGGCGAAGGTGGCGCTGGGCCTCCTCCTTGAGCCGCCGCAGTCCTTGCGACTCCACGCAGTGGTGCCGCGCTGGGGACATCCAGGATTTTGACCCAACGCCAGGTTTTTGACGGCGGGCTGCATCTTCCATGACATGGATTCCACCTTCCGAAAAGCCACTGTTTGGGGAAAGGTGGGCCAAAAGTTTCTCAGTGGAAATATTCTGCTGCAGGAGGAGGCAGCTGTGAAGTGATTCTGCAACAAAAGAAAGAAAAGCAGGGGGCGGGGGGGTGGGGGGCAGTTGTTTTCTGGTAAAGGATCTTGTACACGATTTTTTTTTTTATGTTGTTGCCAGTTTTCTTTTGAGGGCACTGACTCAAAGTTTGATCAGCACTGCCAAGCTAACAAAGCGGACCTTCCTCACATACCAAGACAGTGGTCAACCGTTCAGTCTTGGGGGGGCAGCACAACACCGTTCACATTTTAACTGTCGAATATGATCTGGACAGCCAACATAGTTGAGCTTGATCCGGTCTTCACTTGACGTCCAAGGCACATGTGTTTTCCAGCAGGGGTCACTGGGTAGCAATCAGGGGGCAGGAACTGTGGCTGATTATAACTCTGCTAACTAGTGGCCCTGCAGCTGCCCCAAGCTGAGTTCAACTACCGTAGGGGCCTGCACTATTAATTAATTCTTGAGTTCCACTCGGGTATCGGGAGCCTTGACAACATGTTGCTTTAGCAACGTGTTGAAAGTTCAGTTGCAACACAAGCCAAGAAGGTTGAGGGACGTCAGTGCTGGGAACACTTTTGGTCGTTAGTACCCAGGTCTGGTTTGGCACGCATGGGTCAGATGCAGGCTAAACCTCACTCTACTTAGTTCCCAATGTGCCTTAACCTCCAAGGAGCACCTCGGACATTTCTCGTTCATTCGGCAGCCATCTTAGTGGCTACTGAGTGATTTCCCCACTTACTGTGGCGATATGAGGTGTTAGAATTCCTGCCTCTGTGGATGGCTTAAGGGACACAGTTAATAAGCAGTTACTTGGAGTGTTGTACAGTAATCTGACTAATGGAGTTCAACTCCTAAAGTTGCTGGTTGCCCAACAAATTCGTTTTTTTGTGTGGATGAAACATAGAAGTGAGATGCTGAAAGAAAATGCTGTTTATTAGAACAGATTTTTAATGACTTTTTGCTCTATTTTTATGCCAACTAGAGTGATTTAGTCACAACATCGTAACATTTCTGGCATATAAATAACTTTTAGCAATTGAAATCTGAGAAAATATATCTATAAGTTCCTTATTGATAAATCCCGAAACAGCAAACCAGCTTGCCGAAGATGTTAGCAAGTTTGCAATGGTGCCACTATCTATTATCACAATGTAGAATTCAAAGAATTTATGCCAAAAAGCCATGAGGGAAGCTCAACATCTTTAGTGATCAATCAGTCAGCCAACTCTCAGGGGGAGCCTTGCCCACTTGGCCGCGCATGTCAAATAATCGCAAGCAGGCCACCCACGATTTCAATCCATTTAATACCATGCACATAGAGCCCCTTGAGTATCAGTTTTCATTGCCTTTTTTTTATTCGTTCATGGGATGTGGGCGTCGCTGGCAAGGCCAGCATTTATTGCCCGTCCCTAATTGCTCTTGAGAAGGTGGTGTTGAGCTGCCTTCTTGAACTGCTGCAGTCCGTGTGGTGAAGGTGCTCCCACAGTGCTGTTAGGGAGGGAGTTCCAGGATTTTGACCCAGCGACGATGAAGGATCGGCAATATATTTCCAAGTCAGGATGGTGTGTGACTTGGAGGGGAACTTGCAGGTGGTGGTGTCCCATGCGCCTGCTGCCCTTGTCCTTCTAGGCGGTAGAGGTCGTGGGTTTAGGAGGTGCTGCCTTTGAGCGGTTGTGTAGGTGACACATGTCAGGGACCAGTGGTTTGAGCAATAGCACCCACTGACTGGCATTAGCCACACAAATCTTGAGCATTACAGAGTAAATAAATGGAGTCTTAAGAGTTTGTTTTGGGTAAGCCCAACATGGTTTCTGTTCATGCAAGATTTCGAGTGGGATTCATTTCTTCTAGCTATATACATAGAATCATAGAAATTTATGACCCAGAAGGAGGCCATTCGGTCCATCGTGTCTGTGCTGGCCGAAAAAGAGCTCTCTAGCCTAATCCCACTTTCCAGCTCTTGGTCCGTAGCCCTGTAGGTTTTGGCACTTCAAGCGCATATCCAAGTACGTTTTAAATGTGATGAGGGTTTCTGCCTCGACCTCCCTTTCAGGCAGTGAGTTCCAGACCTCCACTACCGTCTGGGTGAAAAAAGTTCTCCTCAACTCCCCTCTAATCCTTCCACCAATTACTTTAAATCTATGCCCCCTGGTTATTGACCTCTCTGCTAAGGGAAATAGGTCCTTCCTATCCACTCTATCCAGGCCCCTCATAATTTTATACACCTCAATTAAGTCTCCCCTCAGCCTCCTCTGTTCCAAAGAAAACAACCCCAGCCTATCCAATCTTTCCTCGTAGCTAAAATTCTCCAGTCCTGGCAACATCCTCGTAAATCTCCTCTGTACCCTCTCTAGTGCAGTCACATCCTTCCTGTAATGTGGTGACACTAAGATTCTTTTTCACTTAGTTTCAGGTGTTCTGGATGAAACAACGAATGGGCATGGATTTAGAGGCTTGCAAGGAACGCACACAGTGATGTCTCATTGTGTGGGCTTAAGCATTTCGATCATTTTGCACATTGCCAGTTGGAGGCTGGAAGTTGAGATTGTTCTGAAAGTTTCGAGAAAGTCAGCCAGCAATGGATTTTTTCTTTCCTATTTTTGAGGTCAGATATTTAAAATGAACATAAATCAAATAACAAAATAGATAATAATTGATACTGATCAAGATAACGAATCACCACTTGTGGCATTTTTAATCAATTTGCCTGCGTGAAGCCACAATTTGGATAAAGTGGTTAGACAATAAATTGGTAGTGGCCACCATTTCCTCATCATCCTGTCGACACTGATAAATGACTGATGACCACTCATACAGTTCCTCTCATCTCTGTTACTGATGGATTCTTACCTAAAGAGAGCCTCCTGTTGCATGACTGGTCAGAGCTTACCCTAAGAGTTCCCCAGTACCATCACTGATGGGTTCTTAGCCAAAGAGTTCCCCTGTATCACCGCTGAATGGTGCCTACCCAAAGACTTCCTTGCTGTGTGTCAGCTGTGGCTCAGTGGGCGGCACACTCGCCTCTGAGTTCATGAAGGTTGTGGGTTCAAGCCCCACTCTATAAGACTTGAGCACAAAAATCTAGGCTGACATTCCAGTGCAGTGCTGAGGGAGCGCTGCACTGTCAGAGGTGCCGTCTTTCAGATGAAGACATTAAACCGAGGCTCCAGTCTGCTCTCTCAGGTGGACGTAAAAGATCCAATGGCACTATTTCGAAGAAGAGCAGGGGAGTCATCCCCGGTGTCCCGGCCAATATCTATCCCTCACTCAGCATAACAAAAACAGATTATCTGGTCATTGTCACATTGTTGTTTGTGGGAGCTTGCTGTGTTGGCTGCCGTGTTTCCTACATTACAACAGTGACTACACTTCAAAAGTACTTCATTGGCTGTAAAGTGCTTTGGGGGACGCCCAGTGGCCATGAAAGGCGCTATATAAATGCAATTCTTTTTTCTGACCTTAAATCATCTTTAGTCTGTAGTTTTGGTTTATCTTCATTGCATGGATGCTTTCTGACCTCTCAGAAGATGCATTTTAAGAGGCTGTGTGGAGTGGCTGGCCTACACTAATTTCTACTATGAGATGATCTTCTCCATTGTGGCCATTCTGTGGAACATAACATTTGCCACAGAACCAAAGCTCTTCAAAAAAATAATGCAGTGTATGAAGCAGTTTGAGACATTTGGGGGGGGGGGGGGAAATTGGGTCGTGCCCCCGTGCCGGAAATTGAATGGTAGCACCTCAAGCAGGAGGTGGGGACGCTACTGGAAGCGTTCCCCCTCCCTCTTGGGGAGCTCCCATTGAATATCGTGGCGCTCCGTGCAGCAGTGCCACGCGCGTCGGTACGAAGCGCCGCGGTACTGCAGGCCTCCCTCCCCTGATGAAAGGGGTGAGGCCTGGCGCAGCGCGCACCGGGGCCCTGCTGGACCACCGAGGAGCGGTGTGCCGGCAAAAGAGCCCGGCGCTCAAGAGGAGCGCCGGGCTGACTGATCGCGGCCGGCACCCCGCAGGAGGAGGCCAGAGGGGGCAGGTGCTGGCAGGCGGCCCAAAATAAAAGGCCGCCCGGCACCTGCCCTTTAATTTGCGCCGCCCTGGCCGCAAACACGGCACCCTGACCCTGTCGGACGCAGTGTCCGGCGGTAGGTCAGGGGGCGCGAGCCAAGTTTGCGGCCAGGGCCCTGCGCACGATGATGACGTCATCGCCGGAGGCGCAGCGCCGCAGAGCGCTACCGGCTACCACCGCCGCTAACCTCCCACTGGATTGCGCGGGAAGCGTTAGCCGTGCCGCGCCCGGGCGCTGGGTGCTTTGCGCCCCGTAACGAGAGATACAAAGCGACCCAATTTTTCCCCCTTGGTATCATTGCGGCACCACGTAAATCCGAGGCTTTCTTTCTTCAACAGCGCTATCTGCCAGGCCTGGCTGAGGCAGTTTGCCACTGAGTATTAACTATACTCTGGCACACCTATCAGCGACGGTCTGTGTCCTGTACAGTTACTTTCCCCTTTACCCTATTCACAAAACGTCCACATCTCTCAGCTAAGAAAGCTGGCTATCCCTGTCTCTCAGGCTTCTTCACATTGCTTCTCCAGAGGCTGCCGTTTTACATTAAAAAAAGAAACAAAATTAAACAATACTTGGCTCTACGCCTGGTCGCGATGAAAGCAGTCAGGATAATTCGCTGCCTTGGAACACACTCAGCAGATCTTCACATTATGTTTATTACAAATGGCATTGAACTTCAGATAAAAAAATAGGGTGCAATGACTTGACGTTTTCCATTCGAGTCTTGTAAACCAACCGCTATCTCTCTCGGCCTCATCTCGAACAGTGAAGTCGTGCTTTTCTTTCTCTGCTTCCAGGGTGCAGCACATTAAGTTACAACAGTAATAGTGCTCACATGGCGATGTTATCTGGAGACTTGCACTGAAGTGATTTTCCTTCTAACGGCCCGGTGTTTACCATTAAAAAAACATGAGGTATTACTTCACTGCAGGAAAACACAGGATTAGCACTGGCAGCGACTCAGTCCACAGGCTGCCACGTTAGTCAATGGGAAGGCAGAAAACAGAGCTGGAATCACGGCTCCGGCCGGCTACCTGCTACTCGTAAGTCGTTTAGTTGGATTTTCCCGTGCCGTCCCTCTCTTTAATACTCCAGTATCAATGTGGATCAGCTTACACGGTCACTTTGAAATGATTGACACACACGGGCAGTACACGCCGCACAGTGTGGAAGGAAGGCTGGGAATAGAGATAGGTCGCTGGTTTTTTTTCCCAGATCAGATTTCGATGGTCCGTCCTCACACAAAGGGACTGATCTCGATCCCTGGGAGCTAAGGTGCATCCTACCCCCTGCGCACCGCCCCCCCCCCCCACCCTCCGCCCCCTCCGCCCCCTCCCCACCACACCCACGATTCCACCTGCAAACCTTACCTAAGGTCAGACCACCGCAGGGTAAATAGACATATTAGACTGAAAGTTACCAATGGCAAGAATGGCCGAAGAACACTTAACGCTAATATGACATTCCGCTGTCTTCTATTTTATCAGACTTTAGCCTATTTATTTTAAATGGACTAATGCCTCTGTTAAAATAGAAAATAGAGGCATGTTGTAAGTACACACTAAACTATTGTCACAAATGATCATTTATAACCGAAAGAATGAACTTGTGCTAAGGCAGCGCCTTATCATGTCTTCATGATGCCTCCGTGCTCTTTAGATCCAGTGAATTACTTTTGAAATGTTGTTTTACAATTGAAATTTGAAATGTCACTGTTGTTATGCAGGCAAACATGGCAGCCAATCGCACACAGCACGATCCCGCAAACAGCCATTCAGATAAATTAGCAGTTGACCTTTTTGTTGTTGGCTTTTGGTGTGAGAAATATTGGCCAGGACAACGCAATAATGCCATGCTCTTCTTTGAATAGTGTCTTGGGATCATTGATATCCACCCGAACAGCTGACGCCCAGGCCTTTGGTTAGCTTTTCATCCGGAAAGGCAGCATCGTTGACAAGACAGCACTCCCATCAGTATTGCACTGAAGTGCCGGCCGAGATTATGTGCTCAACTCCTGGAGTGGGCCTTGAACCCATTAGCCTCCTGACTCAGAGGCAAGAGTGGCAGCATTTTTTAATTCATTCATGGGATGTGGGCATTGCTGGCAAGGCCAGCATTTATTGCCCATCCCTAATTGCCCTTGAGAAGGTGGTGGTGAGCCGCCTTCTTGAACTGCTGCAATCCGTGTGGTGAAGGTACTCCCACAGTGCTGTTAGGGAGGGAGTCCCAGGATTTCGACCCAGCGACGATGACGGAACAGCGAAATATTTCCAAGTCAGGATGGTGTGTGACTTGGAGGAGAACTTTGTGGTGATGATGTTCCCATGCACCTGCTGCCCTTGTCTTTCCAAGTGGTAGAGGTCGTGGGTTTGGGAGTTGCTGTCGAAGTAGCCTTGGCGAGTTGCTGCAGTGCATCTTGTAGATGGTACACACTGCAGCCACTGTACGCCGGTGGTGGAGGGAGTGAATGTTTAAGGTGGTGGATGATGTGCCAATCAAGCGGGCTGCTTTGTCCTGGATGGTGTCGAGCTTCTTGAGTGTTGTTGGAGCTGCACTCATCCAGGCAAGTGGAGAGTATTCCAACACACTCCTTACTTGTGCCTTGTAGATGGTGGAAAGGCTTTGGGGAGTCAGGAGGTGAGACACTCACCACAGAATACCCAGCCTCTGACCTGCTCTTGTAGCCATAATATTTATGTGGCTGGTCCAGTTAAGTTTCTAGTTAGCTAAGCATCTGAGGCAAACTAACATTAAAGACACTAATAGACAGGCAGGGATCTCCCCTATGCCAGAACACCAGAAAAAATGGGCCGTAATGAGCACTTGATCGATATGGATCAGACTACCCTTGGTCACGCAGGTGCAGTGGTTCTTTGCTCCTCTATTTGTAGTGAAATTGTAAATCTGCGTTTAAATACACATCATTTTCAAATGGTGCAGGTAATACCCATTACCCAGTGTGGAAAAAAGGATGGAAATAGGGGCAGGAATTTGCTTTAATGATTTTACAACAAATAACAAACAATAGAAATCTCCCATCAGAGCGAACTAGCAGGTTGACAGGAACGGACGCATATTATCAATAGATTGGCAGGGACGGTGCATATTATCAATAGATCGGCAGGAACAGAGCATATTATCAATAGATTGGCAGGACAGAGCATATTATCAATAGATCGGCAGGAACAGAGCATATTATCAATAGATTGGCAGGGACGGTGCATATTATCAATAGATTGGCAGGGACGGTGCATATTATCAATAGATCGGCAGGAACAGAGCATATTATCAATAGATTGGCAGGGACGGTGCATATTATCAATAGATTGGCAGGAACAGAGCATATTATCAATAGATTGGCAGGGACGGTGCATATTATCAATAGATTGGCAGGGACGGTGCATATTATCAATAGATCGGCAGGAACAGAGCATATTATCAATAGATTGGCAGGGACGGTGCATATTATCAATAGATTGGCAGGAACAGAGCATATTATCAATAGATTGGCAGGGACGGTGCGTATTATCAATAGATCGGCAGGAACAGAGCATATTATCAATAGATTGGCAGGGACGGTGCATATTATCAATAGATCGGCAGGAACAGAGCATATTATCAATAGATTGGCAGGGACGGTGCATATTATCAATAGATCGGCAGGAACAGAGCATATTATCAATAGATTGGCAGGACAGAGCATATTATCAATAGATTGGCAGGGACAGAGCATATTATCAATAGATTGGCAGGACAGAGCATATTATGATTAGATTGGCAGGAACAGAGCGTATTATCAATAGATTGGCAGGACAGAGCATATTATCAATAGATTGGCAGGGACGGTGCATATTATCAATAGATCGGCAGGAACAGAGCATATTATCAATAGATTGGCAGGGACGGTGCATATTATCAATAGATCGGCAGGAACAGAGCATATTATCAATAGATTGGCAGGACAGAGCATATTATCAATAGATTGGCAGGGACAGAGCATATTATCAATAGATTGGCAGGACAGAGCATATTATGATTAGATTGGCAGGAACAGAGCGTATTATCAATAGATTGGCAGGACAGAGCATATTATCAATAGATTGGCAGGACAGAGCGTTTTATCAATAGATTGGCAGGAATAGAGCATATTATCAATAGATTGGCAGGGACAGAGCATATTATCAATAGATTGGCAGGGACAGAGCGTATTATCAATAGATCGGCAGGGACAGAGTATATTATCAATAGATCGGCTGGGATATTAATGTCCCGTCCTCCCCTCCCACATCACCAGCAAACAAAGACGTATGTTACCAGAGGACTAGCAGACGTCAGACTCTTCCCTGCGGCCCCCCCAACCCACACCACCCCAACCCCCCTGCCCCCCAACTACCAAAGAAAACAGGGACATAGTCCCTACTAGACTGGAAGAATTGACACGCACCCAAACTCACATTAAAACATCAGATCAGCAGGGATGAGGTCCTGAGTCCCTCACTAGACCACCAGGGAAACTGGGTGCATAATCACTAATATAAAGCCAGCGGTAAAATGTCCTCACTAGATCCCTATGAACCAAACCCCTCTCCCAGCCACAACTTGACGGTTAGGTAGTGTTTGAAAGGACAGTTTCCTTTGGCTGCAGTTACACTCCATTATTGGCCTGACTGATAATGTGGAAGCAAGTAATCTTCGGTTCCGAGGGACTGCCTAAGAAGAAGACTAGTAGCTGTAGACTGCAAAGCATAACTGAGAACGCAAGTGTTAGCCAGTGGCTCAGTTGGTAGCACCCTCGCCTCTGAGTCAGGGGGTTGTGGGTTTCCTAGTCCCACTCCAGAGACTCGAGCACAAAAATCTAGGCTGTCACTCCAGTGGAGTGCTGCACTGTCGGAGCTGCCGTCTTTCGGATGAGACGTAAAACCGAGGCCCCGTCTGCTTTCTCACAGATGGATGTAAAAGATCCCATGGCACTATTTCGAAGAAGAGCAGGGGCGTTATCCCCGGTGTCCTGGCCAATATTAATCCCTCAATCAACATAACAAAAACAGATTATCTGGTCATTATCACATTGCTATTTGTGGGAGCTTGCTGTGCGCAAATTGGCTGCTGCATTCCCTACATTACAACAGTGACTCCACTTAAAAAAAAGTACTTCATTGGCTGTAAAGCGTTTTAGGACATCCGGTGGTAATGAAAGGCGCTTTTTAAATGCAAGACTTCCTTTCTTCAACAGCTCAATGGGAATGGTAGCATAGTGATTATGTTACTGGTATTAGTAATCCAGAGGCTTGGACTAATGATCTGGAGACTATGGGGTAAAAATTCACTTGGTTGCGCCTCCCGTTAGCGCCTTAAGAGGGCGCTAATGGGGCGCAAAGCCGCTAACGCCCGGGCGCAGCGATGTTTGCGCCGCTCGAGAACTTAACTTGAGATTGTGCGGCGGCGCTAAAACTTACCGCTGCGACCACCTGCGCATGCAGATTGTGACGTCATTCCATGGTGCAACGCCCTTGTGGCGCCCCGTAGCGGAAATTGAGTGGCGCCCCCTGCCTTACCGCCTGGCGCTTCCAACGACCAGAAGACTGGAACGCTATCAATCGCTGTGGGGCTGGGGGGGGCGCTATTTAAAGGGGGCCTCTTCCTGTCTTTTATTGTTGGTGGCATTTTTGAACTACGCATTCTGAGAGAGAGAGGGAGAGACTTCTGGAGAGATTCAACGTTGTGTGAAGGAGTTTTGGGTACTGAGCAGCACTTTGCAGGTTCATTTTGATTTGCCATTCCTTGTATCGATTTAGCAGAGACTGTGGGAGCTGCACTCTGAGCTCTTTGCCTGGTACGCTCCATTGTTCTTTCCAGCACATTTGATGTGCAAGTCTCTCCAGGCCGAGATTCAAGGCTGCAATGAACAGGATGTGGATGGAAAGCAAGATTAACCATCCCCTTTAAGAACTGGCCCGTGCCATTGTGTGTGTGTTCCATTGCTGACTGACATTACATGAGCTTCGCCAGCGCTCCGAGTTAGCGCCTCACTGCTCGGCCTTTGCGCCTTAAGAGAGGTGTGCAGCGCCTGCTTTAGCGCTCCACTCACCTCCCGGGGCGGAAAAAGTGAAGTTTCCTGTCAGTGCCGATAATTAGCGCCAGGCGCTAATATTTGCGTCCGGACGATATTTGCGCCCCAAATGGGGCGCGACCTAATTTCTACCCCCATGAGTTCAAATCCTACCACGGCAGCAGGACGAGGAATTTAAATTCAGTTAATTAAATAAATCTGGAATGAAAATCTCGTATCAGTAATGGTGACCATGAAACTGCCGGATTGTTGTAAAAACCCATCTGGTTCACCAATGTCCTTTGGGGAAGGAAATCTGCTGCCCTCACCCGGTCTGGCCGATATGTGACTCCAGACACACAGCAATGTGGTCGACTCTTAATCTGCCCTCTGAAATGGCCTAGCGAGCCACTCACTTGTACCAAACTGCTACGACAGAGTCGCTGTTGGATTACCTTCACCAGACGGACTGCAGCGGTTCAAGGCGGCAGCTCACCCCCCCGCCTTCTCGAGGGCAATTAGGGATGGCCAATAAATGCCGGCCTTGCCGGCGACGCCCACATCCCATGAATGAATTTTTAAAAATACTGTGGGCCTCAGCTGCTGTGAATCGCACTGTGCTGACTAGGAGAGAGTGCTGCGTTTTGTGAGCTTACACACCCCAGCTCAGCTCCACTCTCCCAGCTGCTTCTTTTTAATGTTAGTAACGTGCGTGCAGAAGGATCTCACTTTCTCTCATACAACGTTTAAAAAGGATCGCTGCAGTAAGTTGATAAGTAAGTGCCCAGGAGACCCAACAGGCTGTCTGGATTGTTTTTAAACCCAGTTTCATGTTATTGAGGTTGGACGTATGTAATCATAAAAACCCAAAAGGAAAAGTGATCCAACCATGGCTAACAAAAGAAATTAAAGCCAGTATTAAGTCAAAGGAGGAAGCTTAGAAAGTTGCCAGAAAAAGCGGTCAGCCTGAGGATTGGGATCTTTTTAGAAATCAGCAAAGGGGGACCAAGAAATTGATGAAGAAAGGGAAAATGGAATATGAGCACAAACTAGCGAAAAATATAAAAACGGATTGTAAAAGCTTCTATAGGTATGTGAAAAGGAAAAGACTGGCGAAGGTAAATGTAGGTCCTTTACAGTCAGAGACAGGAGAATTTATAATGGGGAATGAGGAAATGGCCGGGAAATTAAATAAATACTTTGTTTCTGTCTTCATGGAGGAAGACACAAAAAACCTCCCAGAAATGGGAGAAAACCAAGGGTGTGGTGAAAATGAGGAACTTAAAGAAATTATTATTAGTAAAAAAACAGTACTAGCAAAATTAATGGGACTAAAAGTCGATAAATCCCAAGGACCGGAAGACCTACATCCTAGGGTTTTGAAAGAGGTGGCCATTGGGATAGTGGATGCATTGGTTGTCATCTTCCAAAATTCTATAGATTCTGGAACCGTTCCTGCAGATTGGAGGATAGCAAATGTAACCCTGCTATTTAAGAAAGAAGGGAGAGAGAAAATGGGGAATTACAGACCTGTTAGCTTCACATCAGTAGTTGGGAAAATGCTGGAATCTATTGGGCCGAAAATTGATCCCGGGACGCGAGAGTACGCACTGCGTACTCTCGCGTATTCCCACTCCAATTGCCGGTTTTCTGCATGCCCTGCGCATGCGCTGAAAACCGGCAATTGCTCTTCCGAAAAGGGGGCGGGGCCGGAGTGCATCGCGTGCGCGCTACAGGCTGCGCGCACGCTGTGCACTTCATGCTTTGGACGCGCAGGTAAGTACTGAAGATTTTGGAAATGTAAAAAGGAGGAGTAAGACCCGCTTTTAAGAAGGTAAGTAGTGAATTAAGTATTTTTTTGAATTTTTTTTTACAGGTATATCTTTTTTATAGACTTTAAAGACAGGTAAGTTTATTTTTATAACTTTTTAAAAGATTTTAAATTTTTTCAAAAATTTAATTTTTTATTTAAAATGGTTAATTTAATTAACTATACTTATTTTATTAATGTGATGGTTTTTTTTTTAAATTTAATTGAGGTTTAGCTGTTATTTTGGGGGGTGTAAGATTCATAAGTCTCTCAGCCATGCTGTGAGACTTATGAATGGAAGATGGTGTGCTGCCATTGGCTCTAACTGAGTCACGTGATCCCACAGCTCGCACGAATTAACTACGCCGCTGGGATACGCAAGCCCAGCACAGCTGATGTCTGGAACATCAATTTCGTGCGAGCTGGATCAGAAAAAGCATAAGCGAGGTGAGACATCGCGGGAAAGGCTTACCCCCGCGGGAACAGAGCGAGATCAATTTCTGGGCCATTATAAAGGATGCAATAACTGGGCACTTAGAAACTAATAGTAAGATTGGGCAGAGTCAACATGGATTTATGAAAGGGAAATCCTGTTTGACAAACCTATTGGAGTTCTTTGAGGATGTAACTAGTGGAGTAGACAAAGGGGAACCGGTAGATGTGGTGTATTTGGATTTTCAGAAGGCCTTCGATAAGGTCCCACACAAGAGATTGGTGAACAAAATTAGGGCACATGGAATTGGGGGTAATGTACTAGCATGGATTGAGAATTGGTTAATAGATAGAAAACAAAGAGTAGGGATAAACGGGTCTTTTTCAGGATGGCAGGCTGTGACTAGTGGGGTACCGCAAGGATCGGTGCTTGGGCCCCAGCTATTCACAATCTATATCAATGATTTGGATGAGGGGACTAAATGTAACATTACCAAATTTGCTGATGATACAAAGCTAGGTGGCAGTGCCAGATGTGAAGAGGCTTCAAGGGGATCTCGACAGGCTCAGTGAGTGGGCGAGAACATGGCAGATGGAATATAATGTGGATAAATGTGAAATTATCCACTTTGGTAGAAAAAACAGAAAGGCAGAATATTTCCTAATGGTGAAAGGTTGGGAAATGCAGATGTTCAAAGGGACCTGGGTGTCCTTGTACATGAGTCACTGAAAGTGAATGTGCAGGTGCAGAAAGCCATTAGGAAGGCAAATGGTATGCTGGCCTTCATTATAAGAGGATTTGAGTACAAGAGTAAAGAAGTCTTACTTCAATTATATAGGGCCTTGGTGAGACCACACCTGGAGTACTGTGTACAATTTTGGTCTCCTTACCTAAGGAAGGATATATTCGCCATAGAGGGAGTGCAACGCAGGTTCACGAGATTGATTCCTGGGATAGCGGGACTGTCATATGAGAAGAGATTGAGTAAACTAGGCCTGTATTCTCTTGAATTCAGAAGAATGAGAGGGGATCTCATTGAAGCATACAAAATTATTACAGGGCTTGATAGGATGGATGCTGGGAGAATGTTTCCCTTGGCTGGGGAGTCTAGAACCAGGGGCCACAGCCTCAGGATAAAGGGTAGGCCATTCAGGACTGAGATGAGAAGAAATTTCTTCACACAGAGGGTGGTGAATCTTTGGAATTCTCTACCCCAGAGGGCTGTGGAGGCTCAGTCATTGGGTCTATTCAAAACAGAAGTCGATAGATTTTTGACGAGTAAAGGCATCAAGGGATATGGCGATAGAGCCGGTGCATGGAGTTGAGGCAGAAGATCAGCCATGATCTCATTGAATGGCGGAGCAGGCTCGAAGGGCCGAATGGCCGACTCCTCCTCCTATTTCTTACGTTCTTATGTCCCTCTGCCCTTCATTGCCATCCCTTTCCTCTAGATGTAGGAAAAGGGGATAAAGGAGGGCGGTTAAATGTGATTTTGGACTACTTGCTCGTATGGAGGGTAAACTCCGGCATGGACTAGTTGGGCTGAAAGCAATGTTCCCTCTAAGCTGCGTGATCTCAGTGGTTCCCACGCAGCCCAGGACCGGCTTTTCCAATGCTACGCGAAACTGAATTCCCTTAAAAGGGCCGCGTACCCAAAACAAAATCAGGGGGTACATTGACCAAAAGGCCTGTTTCCATGTTGCAACTTCTATGTATATGCATTTCTATACATTTCCCCTCTTCTCACACCCCTTCATTGCCATCCATTCTCCGCCCCCCCCGACCTTCTCCACTTCGTTGCCATCCACTTTCCCCCTTCTCCACTCCCCATTATTGGTATGCAATCCCCCCTTTCCAAGTCCTGCTTTTACCTGACTCTAGCCATTAATAGACTGGAGCAGGCCCCTATTCCAATCAGTGCTTTTCCTAAATGAATGCTCAAAATAGATGATAACACCTGGGTTAAAAAACTGCATTCGATAATTTAGTACAAGCCCATTAAGTGTTTGTGTCGGAACAGCACCTGAATGGAAAATATACGCTGAGAGAAGAGAATTTAATTTATTGACAACCCTTTATGTATTAACGTTTCAAAGAGAACTTTAAAAATTCAGGATGAAATGAATGTGTAATCCAGTAATTAATTCACTGCTGATAACACGCGGTCTCTGTCTTGTTTAGCTGTTCTATCAGTAAAAATAGAATGTAAACTGGCCAGCAGTTTACATCCTGGACACTTCCAGTAAAGTTCAAGATGTCATGGGATGGAGTCCTGTTTTTCAAAACCAAGGCCATTTTGATAAAGAACTGTATAAAACTGTTCAGAACTTCAACACTCATTTGCAAGAATCCTTGAGTGAACTGGGCGGGGGGGGGTGGAGGGCAAAGAGTGTCAGCACGAACTCCAGTGGGAAGAAAGAGTTGAAACAGGGGGAGAGAGAACAAGAGGAGTGCATCAGTAATTGCAGGGAGTCCCTGGGGATGCATCAATATTTGCAGTGGGTCCCCATTTGAAAACCACTGCCTTATATCTGTCAGGTGTTGTGAGGACTGGATTGAGCAGAGGAGTGATGCCCTCAGCCGTTGGCAAACTTATTGACACTATACTGTGTGAGCTCAGCTGTGTGGTCACGTGGAAACCTCTGGAATTATTCCCCCAGCCTATAGGAAAGAAAGCTGGGAAAAATACTTCTGGTATTCTTCAATAGAATTGAATAGATATTACAGCACAGAATCAGGCCATTCGGACCAACAGGTCCGTGCCGGTGTTTATACTTCGCACGAGGCTCCTCCCACCCTACTTCATCTCGCCCTATCAGCATATCCTTCCATTCCTTTCTCCCTCATGTACTTATCGAGCTTCAGTGTCAGCTGTGGCTCAGTTGGTAGCACACTTGCCTCTGAATCAGAAGGGACTTGAGCACATGAAGCTAGGCTGACACTCCCAGTGCAGTGCTGAGGGAGTGCTGCGCTGTCGGAGGTGCCGTCTTTCAGATGAGACGTTAAACCGAGGCCCCGTCTGCTCTCTCTCAGGTAGACGTAAAAGATCCCGTGGCACTATTTCGAAGAAGAGCGGGGGAGTTATCCCCGGTGTCCTGGGGCCAATATTTATCCCTCAACCAACATAACAAAAACAGATTATCTGGTCATTATCACATTGCTGTTTGTGGGACCTTGCTGTGCGCAATTTTGGCTGTCGCGTTTCCCACATTACAACAGTGACTCCACTTCAAAAGTACTTGGCTGTAAAGCGCTTTGAGACATCCGGTGGTCGTGAAAGGTGCTATATAAATGCAAGTCTTTTTTTTTCCCCTTAAAGGCATCTATGCTGTTCACCTCAACCCTTACCCTGTGGTAGCGAGTTCCACATTCTAACTACTCTCTGGGTAAAGAAGTTTCTCCTGAATTCCTTATTGAATTTATTAGTGACTATCTTACATTTATGAGCACCCCACAAGTGGAAACATCTTCTCTACATCAAACCCCCTTCATAATTTTTAAGACCTCTGTTAGGTCATCCCCTCAGCCTGTTCAGTCTTTCCTGAACGGTATAACCTCTCAGTTCTGGTATTATCCTTGTAAACCTTTTTTGCACCTTCTCCAGTGTCTCTATATCCTTTTTTAATAGCTTACAAAAACCTGTGTAGTACTAAATATAAAACACACCGCAGGATCAAGGTGGGGGAGGGGACAGTTGGATACCTCCTCCCGCATTCTATACGGCACAGCAAGAAGGCTTAGACTTGAAGGGTTATGGGAATTGGCTACATGTTGCATTTATAATTAGATTTTCCCCTCATTATAACGAGCTGTACAGCTGTAATTGTCTTGGCACTTACTCGGATGTGTGAATTGCCGGCACTGTTTATACGATGTTGCTCCAACTACATACACAGAATGACCGAGGGGGGAGGAGGGGAGGGGAAGACAAAAATAAATAAAAATTGGGGTGGGCGACAGCTGTCCAGTTGCCTGCAGAGAAGCGACATAAACTCAAGAGAGCAGATGTTATAAAAATGACGGTAATTAACCTGGATTCGAAGAAAACAACAACAACTGGTATTTATATAGCACCGTTAACGCGGTAAAATGTCCCAAGGTGCTTCACAGGAGCGTAATATAAAACAAAATTTGACACCGAGCCACATAAGGAGATATTAGGGCAGAGGACTAAAAGCTTGGTCAAAGAGGCAGATTTTAAGGAGCGTCTTACAGGAGGAGAGAGAGGCGGAGAGGTTTAGGGAGGGAATTCCAGAGCTTAGGGCCTTGGCTGCTGAAGGCACGGCCGCCAATGGTAGAGCGATTAAAATAGGGGAGGCACAAGAGGCCGGAATTAGAGGAGCGCAGAGATCTTGGAGGGTTGCAGGGCTGAAGCAGGTCACAGAGATAGGGAAGGGTGAGGCAACGGAGGGATTTGAAAACAAGGATGAGAATTTTAAAATCGTGGAGTTGCTGGACCGGGAGCCAATGTAGGTCAGTGAGTAGATGGGTGATGGGTGAACGGGACTTGGTGTGAGTTAGGATGTGGGCAACAGCTATAAAAATAGCAGAGATCAGCAGTGAGTTACATATTAAAGAAGATGGAGAACAGAGGGTTTGTGTTGTTGGTGTATGACATACGTCATGAGCACCATGTTTTTGGCAAGCAGTGGCCTTGAATGGGTTAATGCCATGATGGTAGGGTAGAAATTCCTGCCAGAGGAGAAAACAGGGAACACAAAGAGGGTTAGGGTAGAGACGAGACGCATTCAAAGAGAAGGGTTTTTCAGGAGGTTTTTGAAAGCTGTAACCAATGTGGAGGGAACTAGGTAAGGAGCCCCAGAGGGCAGGAGTGTAGCTCCTTAATAAGTGGCCATCATTCACGGAGTGGAGGGAGTGAGGGATCAGGCCGAACCTTGTGTTAGAGGAGTGGAAGGTGCACAAAGACAGGGAAAGCTGAAGGACATCACTAAGGTAGGGTGGGGAGATGCTATGGAGAGATTTTGAAGTTAGCTCACTGAGGCATGGGGACCTAGTTGAGTTTGAAGAGGATGGAGGGACGGAAGTGCGGGACTTGGAGGGTGAGGACTCGGCTGCGGTGTTTTGAATGAAACAGAACTGGCAGAGGTTTGAGGTTGGGGGCTCGGGTAGGAGTATGTTAGAGAAGTTGAGCTTTGAGGTGGTGACGGCCTGAACTAGGTTTTTGGCAGTGGTGAGGAGAGGTAGGGGCAGAGGCAGTAAGTATTACATGAATGGAAGGAAGCTTCTTGGTAACAGAGCGGACGGGGAGGAAGTGGAGCCAAGCTCGGGGTCGAACAGTTCCCATGGATTGGAGGGTAGCTAATGTAACCCCACTATTTAAAAAAGGTGGTAGAGAGAAAATGGGGAATTATAGACCGGTAAGCCTGACATCGGTAGTGGGGAAAATGTTAGAGTCCATTATAAAAGATGTAATAGCAGAGCACTTGGAAAACAGTGACAGGATCGGACAAAGTCAACATGGATTTACAAAAGGTAAATCATGCTTGACTAATCTACTGGAATTTTTTGAGGATATAACTGATAGAATAGATAAGGGAGAACCAGTGGATGTGGTGTATTTGGACTTTCAGAAGGCTTTCGATAAGGACCCGCATAAGAGATTAGCGTGCAAAGTTAAAGCACACGGGATTGGGGGTAAGGTACTGTCTTGGATAGAAAACTGGTTGGCAGACAGGAAGCAAAGAGTTGGAATAAACGGGTCTTTTTCCAAGTGGCAGGCAGTGACTAGTGGGGTACTGCAGGGATCGGTGTTAGGACCCCAATTATTCACAATATATATATTAATGATCTAGACGAGGGAACCAGATGTAATATCTCCAAGTTTGCAGAAGACACAAAGCTGGGTGGGCGTGTGTGCTGTGAGGAGGATGCCGAGAAACTCCAGTATGATTTGGACAGGTTGGGTTATTGGGCAGATGCATGGCAGATGCAGTATAATGTGGATAAATGTGAGGTTATCCACTTTGGTGGCAAAAACAGGAAGGCAGATTATTATCTGAACGGCAATAGATTGGGAAAAGGGGAAGTGCAACGAGACCTGGGTGTCCTTGTGCACCAATCGCTGAAGGTAAGCATGCAGGTGCAGCAGGCGGCTAAGAAGGCAAATGGCCTTCATAGCGAGAGGATTCGAGTACAGGAGCAAGGATGTCTTGCTGCAGTTGTACAGGGCCTTGGTGAGACCACACCTTGAGTATTGTGTGCAGTTTTGGTCGCCTTATCTGAGGAAGGATGTTCTTGCCATGGAGAGAGTGCAGCGAAGATTCACCAGACTGATACCTGGGATGGCAGGAATGACGTATGAAGAGAGATTGGGTCGATTGGGCTTGTATACGTGGGGTTACGGGGATAGGGTGGGATAGGTGCAGGCTTGATGTGGGGATTCGGTGTGAGAAAGCAGGGACAGGGTACTGGATTTGGATGATCAGCCATGATCGTATTGAATGGTGGAGCAGGCTCGACGGGCCGAATGGCCTACTCCTGCTCCTAGTTTCTATGTTTCTATGTTTCTATGTATTCGCTAGAGTTTAGAAGAATGAGAGGGGATCTCATTGAAACTTATAAAATTCTAACAGGACTAGACAGACTAGATGCAGGAAGGATGTTCCCGATGGCGGGGGAGTCCAGAACCAGGGGTCACAGTCTAAGGATAAGGGGTAAGCCATTTAGGACTGAGATGAGGAGGAATTTCTTCACCCAGAGAGTGGTGAACCTGTGGAATTCTCTACCACAGAAGGCAGTTGAGGCCAATTCATTAAATATATTCAAGAAGGAGTTAGATATATTTCTTAAGGCTAAAGGGATCAAGGGATATGGGGAGAAAGCAGGGACAGGGTACTGAATTTGGATGATCAGCCATGATCGAATTGAATGGCGGAGCAGGCTCGAGGGGCCGAATGGCCTACTCCTGCTCCTATCTTCTATGTTTCTATGTTATGAGCTTTTTGCCGAGATTCCACACCCCCTGAATCAGCCTGAGGTGGCAGCCGATGAAGTTGATAGAATCAAGGACAGGAGACATATAATGCTGACAGGATAAGGCACTGAGTTTGGGGTTTTAGGGATAGGTATAGACTGAGATGATCAAATACTCAATGGGATGTGATTGTTCCTATGGTGCTGGGAGGCGCGGTGTTGTCTGTGAAAGCTAACAGTTAAATAGCGGAGCTGGACAAATATTCTGCTGATCTGATTTGTCATCTTTGTGAATCAAGGTTATTTTTGCAAAACCTTCCCTCAAGAGATTGAATGAATGAGTAGAGTCCATATTAGGGCACATACAAAAGTATAGAATGAGAAAAGGCAATTTGACCTTTGCCACCTGCACTCCCACCTGCAAGAATCCGTGGGGTTAATTTTAACCTTCAGCAGTGGTGGAAGATGGACAGTAGTGAATCAGTCGCCCGTTATACACCCTGACCGATTTTCCTTTCGTAGAATTACATAGACAGTACAGCACAGAAACAGGCCATTTCTCCTGCCCACTTCATCTCACCCTATCAGCATACCCTACTATTCCTCTCTCCCTCTCGTTCTTATCTAGTTTCCCTTTCAGTGCATCAGTTTAGACAGTAACTTGGGATGGGCCTGCTGCATTTACATAAGAACATAAGAATTAGGAGCAGGAGTAGACCATACGGCCCCTCGAGCCTGCTCCGCCATTCAATAAGATCATGGCTGATCTTCGACCTCAACTCCACTTTCCCGCCCGATCCCCATATCCCCTGATTCCCCTCGAGTCCAAAAATCTATCGATCTCAGCCTTGAATATACTCAAAGACTCAGCACCCACAGCCCTCTGGGGCAGAGAATTCCAAAGATTCACAACCCTCTGAGCGAAGAAATTCCTCCTCATCTCAGTCCTAAATGGCCGACCCCTTATCCTGAGACTATGCCCCCTAGTTCTAGACTCTCCAGCCAGGGGAAACAACCTCTCAGCATCTACCCTGTCAATCCCCTTCAGAACCTTATATGTTTCAATGAGATTGAGACCAGCCCGCTCATGAATTTAATCAAGCATAACTTTCCCTTTAAAAATCCATGCCGACTGTCCCTGATTAGCCCATACCGAGATAGCAAACAAAATTGACAACCTTCATTCAGGGAGGTCGGTCTGAGAAGTAGAGTCTGCCATTGGGGACAATTTAAGTAAATCAGGCAGAAGTGACAGAAGATAAAGCTGTAATGGATGACTGCCCTCTTCTTTATTTGTGCTATGGACTTATAACCACTAGAAGCTGAATTGAGACCAACCCACTCATTAGAGCCAACAGAGAGAGGAAACTTTCATCCATCAATTTTGTCTGGATTCAAATCCAAGTCCTAATACCAAAAGGACATCATTGCAATCAATTAGACCACACAATCCCTCAGCTTGTGAGGTTTATGATCTGACCATTTGGAGGGATGCTTCCCCATTGTGCTGCCTTAATGGTTCCAAGTAACAGTTTTTGGTATGCTTATGATTCTTGGGCAATTCCTATTGCAATGTAATATAAAAGGAGCCATCAATACTTCAACAATGGTTTCATGACAAAACAATAAATGATTAATAACGAAAAGCTTCAATGATACTTAACCCCATTTATGGGCTTTAATGTCAGTTTTCATTGGCTTCGATCGAGAGTCTAATTTTACAATAGCTAGACACACGCCAGACTGAACATGTGTTTCTAAATCTTTACATTGCAAGAGGAGAACATAGCCTCACACTGTGAGATAAGAAAGGTACCAGGTGCGTTGCACAAGTGCGTCTGGAATACATTTTGACTAGCTGGAGTGAAGCCAAACCAATATGGACAGAACTATTTTGTAGTAAACCTACCCTGTAATCATTAAATTATATTCTCAATTTAGGTACCCATTTCTGCTCTTTGTGCAAACCATACTTCACATCTTTAACAGACTGTTTCTGTCTTACATGGGACTTTGCAACGCAGTTCTTCCTGTTGCAGCTGAAAGAAGCAGGATGCATGTTCTTTGTGGTCTACCAGACTTGATTTAAACTCGATTATAAATCAAAGCTAGACACTGTCCCTTTCACCGTATTTTATACTGAAGGTAATGGAACATCATCTATGCATTATTTTCCTTCCTCCTCTTCGCCTCCCTCGCCTTCCACTTTTCAATTACTTTTTTCTCTTACACTCCTCTAGACCTCACACTACAAACCACCGTGCGTGAGCCTGAGAGGGTATTGTCTTCATTGGGTTAAATAATGGTGATGGGTGTACACAATCGATACAAGCCTCGAGCAAGGTTAGAGATCAGAAATAAAACATTTTCCTCACAGGATAGTGGACGTGGGTACGGAGGAGGCTGTTGATTTGGGCTCGATTGTCAGCTTTAAAATCCATTGAGAAGAGGACCAAGGGTTATAGAGATATTAATAGCGCACTGCTTGATATTATTTAGGGGAGATAGCAGCAGGAACTCAGTGGCCTAGAAATTGGTTTGCGTCGGCCTGCTGGTATGAACTGGGTGTTGGTACCGATTCCTGTGCCGGAACGGGTGAGCGAACCTGTGATAAAATAATCATGCATGGATCCTGGATGGAATGGGATTGATGGGTCAAGTGGTCTTTTCTTGCGCTAGTCTCTTTTACAGTCATGTTAGCAAGCTGTTCGTTTGTTTTTCCCTTGGAAGATGCAGTGTAATTATGTGGAACTTGCTCTCAAGAGTTTAAATCGATTAGGTAGAGTAAGGATTGAATAGCTTGTAATGTAGTCTGTGGAAAGAGTGGGTATGATAAAGAAAAAAAGACTTGCATTTCTACAGCACCTTTCATGACCTCAGGACATCCCAAAGCACTTTACAGCCAATGAAGTACTTTTTGAAGTGTAGTCACTGTATGAAACACGGCAGCCATTTTGTGCACAGCAAGCTCCCACAAACAGCAATGTGATAATGACCAGATAATATTGGCCAGGGGATAACTCCCCTGCTCTTCTTCGAAATAGTGGCCGTGAGATCTTTTACGTCCACCTGAGAGAGCAGACGGAGCCTCAGTTTAACGTCTCATCTGAAAGACGGCACCTCCGACAGTGCAGCACTCCCCCAGTACCGCACTGGAGTGTCAGCCTAGATTTTTGTGCTCAAGTCTCTGGAGCGGGACTTGAACCCACAACCTTCTGACTCAGAGGCGAGAGTGCTGCCCACTGAGCCACGGCTGACACATAAATAGTCTTATGGTGTTCTCATGGAGGCTGGCAACCCAAGCTGCTCCAAGACTTCTGGCAATGCCACACTGGTTCCCCCTCCAATTTCTCATGCTTCCCTCCCTACAGTGAAGTGTCAAGTCCCAAAGTTGTCTTCCTCCCTCACGGTCCTCGCACGACGATCCAGGAGATTAAGCCAAAGTCCCACCGCTTTCTGACCTGGCCCTTAAAGTATGCATTGCTACCTAGCTGCCCCACTTATGGCGTATCCCTTCTTTCTAAAGGAGCACGATCGCCATGAAAAAAATGCTTAGCAAGCCTTAATTTTGTTTAAGTTAAACCATGTATCATTTTTGTCAGTTCCTGTCCAAATGATGCCATGATTTACATTGGTGAGAAAAGATTTTCAGGAAGACTTTTGTCCACTGGATGTTGTGGTATTTAAATACTTTGCAGTTGCTCCAATGCGTGAAATTAGTCTCTTCTTGAATATCAGCGTATGAATGCTAAAGGTTCTTTTGTCTTTTGTCTAATTTAACAGAAACTTTACCTAGTTTCAAATAAGTAGGTTGGCAGCAGTGGAATTAGCACCTCCTTTAGAATTACAGACAAATGATTTTCATACAGACACATTAACGTGAAAAGATTAACATATATTAACGCAAATTTTTGAACGGCCTAACTTCAAGTCATAAATGACAAAAGTGGCAAAGAAAGCCAAATCAGACCCAAAGCCAAATGCACGTTTGAAACTATTCAACAACATGCCAGTGTGAAAATGCTGTTCGACTCACATCGCTGCTGCCATTGATAGCATCCGATCAATCCCCGTCTACGTCTAGGAATTTTTGGCATTTCCTTCGAGCTGAGGAATTACATCACTGGAAGTATCAGCTTTTTACTCATTACGCTGTCACCACTTGGAGATTCAAAAAGGATCTCGTGCGAAGTGCCAGTGCTATATTTATGATCTGCACTGGAGAGGTACCACCAACGCTGCCTCCGCAAGATCCTGCAAATCCATTGGCAGGATAGGCGCACGAATGTCAGTGTTCTCGCTCAGGCCAACATCCCCAGCATCGAAGCTTTGACCACGCTTGATCAGCTCCGATGGACGGGTCACATCGTCCGCATGCCCGATACGAGACTCCCAAAACAAGCGCTCTACTCGGAGCTCCGACACGGCAAGAGAGCCCCAGGTGGGCAGAGGAAACGCTTCAAGGACACCCTCAAAGCCTCCTTGAAAAAGTGCAACATCCCCACCGACACCTGGGAATCCCTGGCCCAAGACCGCACAAAGTGGAGGAGAAGCATCCGGGAAGGCGCCGAACACCTCGAGTCTTTTCGCCGGGAGCAAGCGGAAGCCAAGTGCAAACAGCGCAAGGAGCGCACGTCAACCCAAGCACCCCACCCACCCGCCCCTTCAATCACCGTCTGCCCCACCTGTGACAGAGACTGTCGGTCCCACATCGGACTCATCAGTCACCTGAGAACTCATTTTTAATGTGGAAGCAAGTCATCCTCGGTTCCGAGGGACTGCCTAAGAAGAAGAAGATATTTATGATCAGATCACCTAAACTGCAAGTAAAGAGCTAAGCTCCAAGGAACAAAAATTAATCGAACAATCTGCAGAATCAGGAGTTAGACAATTGCCCGAAAATTAGACCTAATGCGGGAGAGTACGCACTGTGTACTCTCGCGTATTAGGTCCCGAAGTGCCGGTTTCTTGCATGCACTGCGCATGCGCGGGAAACCGGCACTTCGGGTATTGCAAAGGGGGCGGTTCCTAAGTGAACCGCGTGCGCGCTACAGGTTGTGCGCACGCAGTGCACTTAGTTTTTTTTTCAGCTTTGAACGCGCAGGTAAGTGTTGAAGATTTTACACATAAAGAAAGCAGGCGTAAGACCCCCTTTTAACAAGGTAAGTAGTTAATTAAGTATTATTTTAAATTTTTTTCAACAGGTTTATTTTTTTTAGAGACTTTAAAGAAAGGTAAGTTTATTTTTATAACTTTTAAAAAGAATTTAAATTTTTTCAAAAATTTTAATTTTTGTTTAAAGTGGTTAATTTATTTAACTATAGTTATTTTATTAATGTGATGGCTTTTTTTTTAATTTAATTGAGGTTTAGCTGTTCTTTTGGGGGCTTGTTGTATTCATAGTTTTGACAGCTCTTGCTGTCAAAACTATGAATGAAAGATGGTGTGCTGCCATTGGCTCTAACTGGCCCACATGATCCCAGAGGTAGCATCGAACTAACTGCGCCTCTGGGACACGCACACACTGCGCGCCGGCACCAGGGAGAGGCCCAGGAACTGAAGTTCGTGTGGGCCCGAACCATAAAGGTAGGCGCGGAGTGCGATATCGCGGGGGATCCTTACCCCCGCGGCAACCATCGAACTCCAATTTCTGGGCCAATATATTTGTTAATGTCCAGAATGAGTAATTATGATTAAAAGGACATGTTTGAGAAGTTGTTATTTTCATTCCTTCACACTTCTCTTGGAGAATAATGTGAAGTAATGGAAGGATTTGCAGGCTGATTAACTGGCCACGATGTGGACGCTCCTTCCATGGCCATAACTATCGTTATACCAGCCGATAGGGTGGTTAGTCCTAAACTAAAAAAGAAAGACTTGCATTTATATAGCGCCTTTCACGACCACCGGACGTCTCAAAGCGCTTTACAGCCAATGAAGTACTTTTGAAGTATAGTCACTGTTGTAATGTGGGAAACACAGCAGCCAATTTGCGCACAGCAAGCTCCCACAAACAGCAATGTGATAATGACCAGATAATCTGTTTTTGTGATGTTGATTGAGGAATAAATATTGTCAAGGACACCGGGGAAAACTCCCCTGCTCTTCTTCGAAGTAGCGCCATGGGATCTTTTACGTCCGCCTGAGAGGGCAGACGGGGCCTCGGTTTAACGTCTCATCCGAAAGACGACATCTCCAACAGTGCAGCGCTCCCTCAGCACTGCACTGGGAGTGTCAGCCTAGATTTTTGTGCTCAAGTCTCAGGAGTGGGACTTTGAACCCACAACCTTCTGACTCAGAGGCGAGGGTGCTACCAGTAATCCAAAGGCTCACTCTGTATGAGAAGTGAGTCTCAAGTTTAGTACAAGGGTCAGGCTTGTTTCCCATCGCATAGTCTTACGTTGGCTTCTGCTCCAGTCACAGAACTCCATCTGTACAGCAACAACTTGCATTTATATGTCCCAAGGTGCTTCACAGGAGTGTTAGCAGATAAAATTTGACACCTAGCTACATATGGAGATGTTAGGACAGGTGACCAAAAGCTTGGTCAAAGAAGTAGGTTTGAAGGGGCCTGAAATTCTTGGGCTTGGAGCTGCACACTGGTCGTACAATTGGGATGGGCGGGCTGGACTTTGGGGTGGGACCTGATATTGCTACACCCATTTTTTTTTACATGCTGCCAAAATCCATCGGAACTGGGCCAAGTGCTTCCTGCATCCATTCCAGCCCTATGTGGACATCACCAGAAGAGGCAGGACTGGCAGGATGACACCATCAGTTGCCCCATGACGTCGGCGTACTAGCGGGCTAGGACCAGATCCTGGCAGACGTGGGGCCCATAACTGTTTCCAATGCCGATTTCCCAACAGCAATCAATTGCAGACTAACAGCTTGGAATTGTTAAAAGTCTGAGCAGGTTTCTAACACCGCCTCCCCCACCGCCCTCATGGAATAGCAGAAAAAAGACATTAAAGATCCCACGGCACTATTTGACGAATAGCCGGGGAGTACTGGACCAATATTTATCCCTCAAAACAGGTTAACTGGCCATTTATTTCAGTTGCTGCTTGTGGGACCTTGCTGTGCGCAAATTGGTTTCTGCATTTACATACATAACAACAGTGACTACTGATGTAAGAAAACTACTAGGCACTTGGTCGAAGTGTTAAACAAAGCTTTAATCAACTGTTTTACAACATGAAGATCTAGTTGTGTCCTTCACTAGTTCCTGTTAAGAATGTCCTGCGCAAGCTGGGCCCGTGCCCGAGTATTTATACTCTCCCTGGACAGCGCCACCCGCAGGCCACTCAGTATTATTTCATAAGTCATGAATGACGGATTCATGTCAACTATACTTCAAAGTAATCCGTCGGCTGTGAAGCGCTTTGGGTCGTTCTGAGGGCATGAAGGGCGCTATATAAATGCAAGCCTTGCTGCATCGCTGACCCTGTAATTTGCACCGGGGACAAGCAGTCAGAAGTCCCTCCCCACCGCACCTCCAGCCAGTTCTGGGCTCCCGGCCTTTCAATTAAGCTGAATTAAGCAAGTGAATATAACTTGCTGAGTACAGAGAACTGTGGGCCGCGATTTTGCGTTCGGTGTCGGGATGGGTGCGGGTCAGCTGGTTTCCGAGTTCCACTCCCGCCCCCAGCTGCCTCCGCTCCACAGACGTGATTTTCCCTTGATTGACCTTGTTGAGCCCGCCCTGCGGGCTTAACGGCTAATTAACAGCAAGCTGGTCTGATGATGTCATTTGATGACGCGTCAGCTGCCAGTTTCCTTAAAGGGACCACGCACAATATTTCTCAGTGTTTGACATCATTGAGGTGCTGAAAACACTGACAATCACTGCACAAAGGTGAACTCTTGCACCCAGGCTCGCCAATGACTCCCTCCATATGCTGGAATAGATGGCAGCTGCAGGTGAGATGACAGAAGCAATCTGTCACTGGTGAGAGAGGTTCTCCCAATGAGGTGGCACTGGACATAGAGTTGGATTGAAAAACTTGTAAGCTAAAGAAATCTGTATAAGTTTTAAAAATGCAGTAACCAACATTTTCTTTGCTCTGAAACTCACTAAGTGCAACATTGCATCCTTCACACCACTTCTGCAGCTGTCATCTTTTCACAAACATTACACCAGACTCACAGCACGCCACACTTACCTGGCGTGGTGTCCGGGTCGTCGTGAAACCCGACCCAGAAGCGGGAAAATCGAAAAAACAGGCTGAAAACTACTGACAAGTACCTGTTAATAGGCAGGTAATTGCCTTTAATTCGTTTCCCGCCGCTAGGTGTCGGGTCCATTCGCAAATCGGGGACCCGACACTTGGGAAGGCTGTTTGGAGGTGGGTTGACGGCGGGTTCGGGGCCCGCCGCCAAGCAATAGGACTTTAACCTCTGACCCGCCTCTCTGAGCGCCGGCAAAATCGCGGCCGAAGAGTGAGAGTCTACAGCAGCAGTGCGCTGAGAGAAGGGTTTATTCCCCCTCCCCCCTCCACTCCCCATGCTGTAAACTGAACAGTTTTCTGTTGTTATTTCAGATTTCCAGCATCCGCAGTGTTTTGCTATTGAACAGGTTTTCTGTTAGTTTCTTTTTGAAGCCAACAAAAAAAAAACTCAAAAAAAAAAGTTTCAAAAAGTTAGAAAATAACCTGCACCGTTTACTTATTACAACACAATTGAAAGAAGAACAGGTTACCAATTCATTTACACATAACAAAAACCTTCCCCCCTGGTAATTCTAACTTTCAAAGGGCTCCGCTCCTGGCAAGGAAGCTCTGCTGACGGAAGGTGAATTTGAAAATCCGATGCTAGAATCAGCTGGCACAGTTCACGGCGCTCCCAGTTTTTCCAGTGATTAATGCACAGAACATATGGAGTGCCGCGAGTTAAACATTCTGACCTGCTCCCAATCCCCGACTTGTGCTCCCGTCGAGCAGGGCTCCGTGCCAGCCCTCACCCCGCTAATGTTTTAATACCGTTTTGGGCTATTTGTGTCAGCTGTGGCTCAGTGGGTAGCACACACTCGCCTCGGAGTCAGAATGGTTGTGGGTTCAAGTCCCACTCCAGGGATTTAAGCACATCAAAGCTAGGCTGACGCTCCACTCCAGTGCAGTGCTGAGGGAGTGCTGCATTGTCGGAGGTGCCGTCTTTCGGATGAGATGTTAAACTGCTCTCTCAGTTGGACGTAAAAGTTCCCATGGCCACTGTTTCAAAGAAGCGCAGGGGAGTTCTCCCCGGTGTCCTGGGCCAATATTTATGTCTCAACCAACATTACTAAAAATCGATTATCTGGTCATTATCACGTTGCTGTTTGTGGGAGCTTGCTGTGCGCAAATTGGCTGCTGCGTTTCCCACATTACAACAGTGATTACACGCCAAAAAGTACTTCATTGGCTGTAAAGCGCTTTGGGACGTCCGGTGGTCATGAAAGGCGCTGTAGAAATGCAAGTCTTTCTTATTGTTTACGCTTTGCTCCTCATTTCATCTTTGTCTGATATCTCAAGAGTCTTGGAAGGATATTGGAACATCTCTGGTATGTAACCTGCCTGTAATCTTTGAGCAACGCTTCAATTAAAAAAAAACCAGTGAATAACATCAATTATAGAATTACATTTCTATCCCGTTGTTGCTGCTTGTAGTTATTGGAATAAAGCAACAAGGCTTAACTCCAACTAATTACCATTTTACATTAAGCCAAGCAGAAAGTGGTTAAACCGGTACCTGCAAAAATGCAAAATATTGGTGGGAATTCTGTTGAAACGACTCAGTAAAACGATGAATTGATTTAATTATTCACTTTTACTGCAATTATACAGGGCCCTGGTTAGACCACACCTGGAGTATTGTGTATAGTTTTGGTCTCCTTACCAAAGGAAGGATATACTTGCCTTAGAGGGAGTGCAACGAAGATTCACCAGACTGATTCCTGGGATGGGGGGGGTTGTCCTATGAGGAGAGATTGAGTAGACTAGGCCTATATTCTCTAGAGTTTAGAAGAATGAGAGGTGATCTCATTGAAACGTACAAAATTCTTACAGGGCTTGAGAGGGTAGATGCAGGGAGGATGTTTCCCCTGGCTGGGGAGTCTAGAACCAGGGGGTCACAGTCTCAGAATAAGGGGTCGGCCATTTAGGACTGAGATGAGGGGAAATTTCTTCACTCAGAGGGTGGTGAATCTTTGGAATTCTCTATCCTAGAGGGCTGTGGAGGCTCAGCCGTTGAGTATATTCAAGACTGAGATCAATAGATTTTTGAATATTAAGGGAATCAGGGGATATGGGGATAGTGCGGGAAAGTGGAGTTGAGGTAGAAGATCAGCCATGATCTTATTGAATGGCGGAGCAGGCTCGAAGGGCCAAATGGCCGACTCCTGCTCCTATTTCTTATATTCTTATGTTCTTAAGTTTGTGCCCTTTGCTGCAAAGAGCTGGCCCATTGGCAGTGAATGAGCTGGTGAATGGAACCAGTTCCTGGAAGAAACTTGACAGTTTTAACAATTGGTGGTATAGCAACTCAGCCTTGGTTAAACAACATTGCTCCTTCCTGTGAAATGCCCAACATTCATCTGAATCAGAACATGTACACAACAAGGCTGTGCCTCGCATTTTTTGGCGGAATCTAATGTTGTTTTGTTGGGTCTTTCCTTGCCGTGGGATATCCAGAGTGAACGACCTACGCTCCGGCCCCTTGCCAGCGCTGCTCTGAAACAGGGTGCTAGGATTCAGGAGAACAGCACAGGGGTTGACTCCTCCTCAAATATAAGCTCCCTTCCCGAAAGCAAGTGTCCTGTGCTTGGTGCGACCCAACTGTGACGCAGCAGTGACTGGGAGCTCAATGATACTGGGGGCTGGTAGGTATCGACTACCTCGCCATTGCGCATTGGGCTGGTGTTTAATGGACTGCGCCAGCCCGAGAATTCTTCTAATTGTCCGAGATGTAACAAAGTACATTTGCCTCTGTTGCTATGTGAAGGATTAGACCAGCCATCTTCTATGGTGAGTGAGTCCCATTATTTTTTAAATAGTGCTCCTGCTCCCAATTTCCAAGTCCTTTCTCCCATTATTTATGCTTCAGTATGAGAGTAACTCCCAACTTTTCTGAACCAGGTTATGCTGCAGGTGGGCAGCACTATATTTCCTTACAGCATTCATTAGAAGTTCCCTCTACATTGTGTAGTTTGAGCTTCAGTAGAATTAGGAAGATGCTTACTTAGGTTTTCAAGTAAATCACAGGACAAAATCTTGCTATGTGCATTTGTAAGCTGGGACTGAAACCATTGTCTTCGGTCCCCGCCACAAACTCCATTCCCTAGCCACTGACTCCAGCCTTCTCCCTAACATCTGTCTGAGGCTGAACCACACTGATTTTAATCGCTCAACCATTGACGGCCGTGCTTTCTGTTGCCTAGGCCCTAAGCTCTGGAATTCCCAGTCTAAACCTCTCCACCTCGCTACCTCTCTTTCCTCCTTTAAGACGCTCCTTAAAACCTACCTCTTTGACCAAGCTTTTGGTCACCTGCCCTAATTTCTCCTTATGTGGCTCGGTGTCAAATTCTTTTCTTTGAATACTGCTGTGAAGCGCCATGAGACATTTTACTATGTTAAAGGCGCTATATAAATACAAGTTGTTGTTGTTGTTGTTGATATAAGCATATTGCAGAGAGGATAGTGCGTAGACTGGGTGATGTACGGTTGAGTAAGTGGTGTCCAGGTGATCTGCAGCCAATATATGCTCCAGTGGAGAAGCCATACTTCATTTAGATGTGTAATTCGGAGGAATATCCGAAAGCTTGGAATGAGGAAAGGGCATTTGGCCCATCAAGCCTGCTCCTTCTATAGGCAATGTAGTATCCACCTGCTGTGGATTCTACCGTACCTATTTAATTCAAGTCAGGAATGTGATGGACTACTCACCACTTATCTGGATGGGTGTAGCTGCAACAACACTCAAGAAGCTCAACACCATCCAGGACAGAACAATTGCTTAATCAGTGCCCCTGCCACTCGACGCTCTATCAACTCCCTCCACCACCGGCACACTGTGGCTGCAGTATGTACTGTCTACAGGATCCACTGCAGAAACTCACCAGACTTACTTTGACCGCATCTCCCAGCCTTTACCGCTGAGAAGGACAAGAGCAGCAATGTTCTGGGAACAACTTCTAAGTCACACATCATCCTAATTTAGAAATACATTGCAATTCCTTCCTTGTCACCGGCTCAAACTATTGGGATTCCTTACCTTGCACCATCCAAGGAGCACCATCACCACAAGCACTGCAGTGGTTAAAGGAGAAGGCCCACTTCAGGGAGGGATATCCAGAGCGTAGGGCCTTGGCAGTTGAAGGCACGGCCGCCAATGTTGGAGCAAAGAAAATCGGAGATGCGCAAGAGGCCAGAATTGGAGGAGCGCAGATATCTCGGTGGGGGGGGGTTGTAGGGCTGGAGGAGTTTACAGAGATAGGGAGGGGCGAGGCCATGGAGGGATTTGAAAGCACGGATGTGAATTTTAAAATCGAGACGTTGCCGGACTGGGAGCCAGTGTAGGTCAGTAAACACAGGGGTGATGGGTGAACGGGACTTGGTGCGAGTTAGGATATGGACAGCAGAGTTTTAGTTGAGCTCAAGTTTACTAATGGGGTGGAACTGTGCTGCACAACACTAGTGTACAATCGCCCAGTGGGTTCATTTGAAAGGAATGGATTCTTCTGTTAAAATAGCAAACACTTGCCCTCGGTGTTTGTGTGCTAATATCAGTGTGATTTCACCCTGTTGATTTTTCACACGATAGACGTGGATGAGGAAGTTTGTTCGGCACATCTTAGGCTGCATTCAGACTCTAGCTTTAGTGTCAGTGCGGAGCAGTTTGGGTTCACACCAACACTGCAGTTAAAGTGTAAATACAGTGTATAGTCCAGAATCAGGACCTGACCTGTCACCGGATTGAAGCTGAGAGAGATTCCTTAGAGGAGGCAGTCTCGCTCCACTTTAAATTCCCTCCCTAAACCTTTCCATCTCTCCACCTCTCTCTCCTCCTTTAAGACGCTCCTTAAAACGAACCTCTTTGACCGAGCTTTTGGTCACCTGCCCTAATGTCTCCTTCTTTGGCTGGATGTCAATTTTTGTCTGATTAGGCTTCTGTGAGGCGCCTTGGGATGTTTTACTGCACTACAGCCGCTACATCAATGCAAGTTGTTATTGCTTCGAGTCAGTTTGCGGTCCTTGACACCTGATTTACACTCCACGCATAGTGTAGGTGCAAAGTAGTTTCCACTTCACAGTGAAGCAAAAATTGTGGAGTATGGATGTACTCTAAGATCATCCATCACAGTACCAACTCTTTCTTAAATTAATCAAGAGCTTTTACCCTACGTAGAGGTCCATTCCACATTGATTGCTCTATAACACAATCCGAGCAGCCTCCCTGTGTCCCCAACTTTCATAAAAGACATGAACCTGTTTATTTTGACTGGGCAGTTAATAGAGCAAAGGAATTTCATACAAATATCACACAGCCTGACTCCACTGTACAAGAACACTCAGCTAAAATGATTTATAATTGTTGACTGAAAAGAATCTGAAAACAGGCTATATATTATTTCCCTTAATATTAAGTATCGTTTTTACTATTGCAATCCAGCCAGAGCTTCTTTTAAGTTCGTTGAACTGGGCTAACCTGCCCTGTTTGCTCTGCTGAATACGGCCGGTGAACTCTTGTAAACATGCACCCAGGGTAAACGCGGAATAATTGGGACACAAGGTCGATACACTCAACAGCGGTGCAAAAGGGTGCTCCATGTCTGGCAAGTTACAAAACTGTAACTTCATCAAATTAGGGGGAATAAACGCACGGGAACTGGCATGGCAGCAAGCTTTCGTTTCTGATTGAGGAAATGCAAGAATTTGGGTTTGTGTACTCGCTAAACATTGTTCTGAGATGATCGTCATCTTACTTGTGTCAGCTGCTGGTAGCACACTCGCCTCTGAGTCAGAGGGTTGTCAGTTCATAGTCCCACTCCAGGGACTTGAGTACGTAAATCTAGGTTGACAGTCCAGGGCAGTGCTGAGGGAGCGCTGCACTGGCGGAGGTGCCGTCTTTCGGATGAGACGTTAAACCGTGGCTCCGTCTGCTCCCTTAGGTGGATGTAAAAGATCCCATGGCATTATTTCGAAGAAGAACAGGGGGAGTTATCCCCAGTGTCCTGGCCAATATTTATCCCTCAATCAGCATCACTAAAAACAGATTATTTGGGCATTATCACATTGCTGTTTGTGGGAGCTTGCTGTGCGCAAATTGGCTGCCGCGTTTCCCACATTACAACAGTGACTCCTCTCCAAAAAGTACTTCATTGGCTGTAAAGCGCTTTGAGACGTCCGGTGGTCGTGAAAGGCGCTATTGAAATGCAAGTCTTTCTTGCCTGTCCTTTACTTGATGCATAGCAAAATACAAGAAAGAGCAAAGCAAAAAAATGTTTGTTTGACTTCCGTGAGTGTTTCGCTCAGGGAACCTCAAGAAGTCAGAAGACGCAGACTGCAGCAAAGGAGAAGCTGTTTTCATACCATGCCTGCCCTAATTATGTAGCATTAAGTTGTCAACCAACTAAACTCCTCTGGGCTGCTGCCATCTCTTTTGTTTTTGTCCTGTGTAGTTTGCCCACAGCTCGCTCTGAGCTAGCGCTGTGAGGCAGTCGTTATAATCATTGAGGCAAAGTCTTGGAAAGCCTGTAATCTGCACAATTACCAGGTATGTAAGGCAATTTATTTTGTGTGTGTCGTGTTCGGGCGGGGGATATGTATTGGAGAAAGATTTCCTCAGCCTATGCTAGGTTTTACAGAAGACGCAATTAAGACCAGTTAAGTGGCAATATTACATTCAAGGCAAAAGCCTGATTTCAGTATTAATTTTATATGCTCCTTGCCAAAGGGGGGAATAAAATGATTTTAGGGATTCGTCATAGTCATAAAGTTTTTATTTTGCTGCCGAGCTAATATCTAACGTTTTTAAATTGTGTATCACATCTAATGCACAAACACCTGGTTGAATGAAGCCTCAGGCCTAAAGAAAAATGGTTCAAAGCGTATAATTAAAGCAATAATAGAAAAAGTCAAAATTGTATTATTCTGAAGGGCCGAGGAGTGAATCAGCGTAAGTGCCAAGTGCTTTGACGTATGAATTAGTACTTTTTGAATCCGAATTAGTAAAAAAATGTTCGACGATAATGAGCTTGCATAGCTCCTTCCTGGCATTCTCCTTCGAGCACTCAGGTAGGTCAGACTTAAAGGGACAATGTCACTTTTATAAGGTATTTGCAAGTGATTTTACAAGGTTTACTGACAAGAGGAATGTCTTTGTTGCATCACCAATGATGTTGTCTTTGGAAATGGTTTCATTTTACCGGAAGGCTAAGTTGAAAAAAGTTAATTAAAAATGAAAAGAAAAAAATGCATTCAAGATTCAGACAGTAGGTGATGTGCCATTATTACAACAACAAACCTTCCCCAATGAGCATTTTTTTTAACGTACTGAGGCCCTAGATGAAAATCTATAGTCCAGCGTACCACCCAAGGATGAAAATATTACATTGCATAGAATTTACAGCACAGAAACAGGTCATTCGACCCAACTGGTCTGTGCTGGTGCTAATGTTCCGCACGAGCCTCCTCCCATACTATATTATCCAACCCTTCTATTCCTTTCTCCCTCATGTGTTTATCCAGCTTCCCCTTTAAAGGCATCTATGCTATTCGCCTCAACTACTCCTTGTGGTAGCGAGTTCCACATTCTAACCACTCTCTGGGTAAAGAAGTTACTCTGAGTTCCCTATTGGATTTATTAGTGACTATCTTATATTTACAGCCACTAGTTTTGGACCCCACCCCCCCACCCCCAATACAAGTGGAAACGTCTTCTCTGCGTTTATTCTATCAAACCCCTTCATAATTTTAAAGACCGTTAAATATAGGAGGGAAGATGAGTTAACCCAAGAAGTGGTGGTCCGGTGACAATGAATATGGAGTTTTGTTTTGATGGGCCTGAGCCCGCTCCTTCCACCACTTCTCATTGATTGTGCATTTTCTGTTCACTTACATGCTCACCCTTGAAAGCAACTTGATGCCCCCATCCCTCCGTGTGACAGAGTGGCAAGAGTCGGATCTGGGGCTACGCTGCCCTCTTGCCCCTCCTAGTGGCTTGCTCCAAAATAACACCACCGGATGCTTGGGAGCAGCTCAGACCCTTCAGAACATGTGAGTTTGTCGAAGCAGGAAAGGCCATTTCACCCAATGAGCCAACCACTCATCGACTGATCGAGATCCCGTCTGCCCACCTTCTCACATTATCTCTCAAACTTTTCTGTCTCCAAAAACACATGTTGTTGCCTTTTGAATCCATTTATACATATGATTTTGTTGGCTCTCCCCGGTGACTTATTCCACAACTTTGTTACCCTTTGGGTAAAACTTTATAACTGACTTGTAACTTATTCATTTTTAACTTGCGTCTCCAATATTTGGACCCTTTGCCCGAATGAACAATTTGCCCAGATCAACTTCATAATCTTGAAAACTTCAATGAGGATCTCTTCAAAGAGAACAAGCAAAACTTCTTTAACTTTTCCTCACAAGACGGATTCCTGATACTTGGAATCGCCTTGCTCCCTCACCTTTGTGTCACGCTAATAAGATCTTTAGTGCCTCTTTTGAGGGATTGGTGCATGATGCACATATCCACAGGAGGATGAGGAGAAATCTTACAAAGCTGGGGGGGTTCGAAAAAATGACTAAAATTCGCCTCCTAAGTAATATTCTATTGCCCTTTTCCAGACTCAATTATCAAGCAATATTATACTTTTCCAGATAACTATTGTTCTATATTATGTTGAAATTTTCTCAGCCTTTCTCATGTTCAGAACTTGTTCTCCAGAAAAAAAAATGTATATTCGTTCCTGGGATGTGGGCGTCGCTGGCAAGGCCAGCATTTATTGCCCATCCCTAATTGCCCTTGAGAAAGCGGTAGTGAGCCGCCTTCTTCAACCGCTGCAGTCCGTGTGGTGAAGGTACTCCCACAGTGCTGTTAGAGAGGGAGTTCCAAGATTTTGACCCAGCGATGATGAAGGAACAGCCGATATATTTCCATGTTAGGATGGTGTATACCTTGGAGGGGAACTTGGAGGTGGTGGTGTTCCCATGCGCCTGCTGCCCTCGTGCTTCTAGGTGGTAGAGGTCGTGGGTTTGGGAGGTGCTGTCGAAGAAGCCTTGGCGAGTTGCTGCAGTGCATCTTGTAGATGGAACACACTGCAGCCACGGTATGCCGGTGGTGGAGGGAGTGAATGTTTAAGGTGGTGGATGAGGTGCCACATCAAGCAGGCTGCTTTGTTCTGGATGGTGTCGAGCTTCTTGAGTGTTGTTGGAGCTGCACTCATCCAGGCAAGTGGAGAGCATTCATCACACTCCTGACTTGTGCCTTGTAGATGGTGGAAAGGTTTTGGGGAATCAGGAGGTGAGACACTCGCCACAGAATACCCAGCCTCTGACCTGCTCTTGTTGTATTTATGTGGCTGGTCCAGTTAAGTTTCTGGTCAATGGTGACCCCAGGATGTTGATGGTGGGGGATTTGGCAATGGTCGTTCCGTTGAATGCCAAGGGGTGGTGGTTAGACTCTTGCTTGTTGGAGATAGTCATTGCTTGGTACTTGTGTGGCGCGAATGTTACTTGCCCCTTATCAGCCCAAGCCTGAATGTCGTCCAGGTCTTGCTGCATGCAGGCATGGACTGCTTCATTACCTGAGGAGTTGCAAATGGAACTGAACACTGTGCAGTCATCAGCGAACATTCCCACTTCTGACCTTATGATGGAGGGAAGGTCATTGATGAAGCAGCTGAAGATGGTTGAGCCTAGGACATTGCCCTGAGGAACTCCTGCAGCTGAGATGATCGACCTCCAACAACCACAACCATCTTCCTTTGGTGCTATATATGACTCCAGCCAGGAGAGCGTTTTCCCCCGATTCCCATTGACTTCAATTTTACTAGAGCTCCTTGATGCCACACTCGGTCAAATGCTACCTTGATGTCAAGGGCACTCACTCTCACCTCTCCTTTGGAATTCAGCTCTTTTGTCCATGTTTGGACCAAGGCTGTCATCAGGTCTGGAGCCTAGTGGTCCTGGTGGAACCCAAACTGAGCATTGGCGAGCAGATTATAGGTGAGTAAGTGCTGCTTGATAGCACTGTCGACGACACCTTCCATCACTTTGCTGAATTGTGAATTTTCCTCTAAAATTATGTGGTCAAGCATTGATTGAACAAAGATAGCGTTGGACAGGGCTATACTTGATCTCTTAACCAGTCATATTCATACTGCTGTAGCTTATGTCTGGTATCAAGAGAGGGGTTAATGGATGATGAGATGTCATAATTATATATTTAAATCTTTTAGTGTGCTCTTGTTTGTTGCACTCAACAATGTGGAATGATTTCAGCATTAGGGAATGGAAAATCAATGGTGCTCAGAATATGACCCACCTCCCCCTCACCAGTGCTCCTCAGAAAGCTTGTTGTTCTGTGTACCTTTGGGCCTCGACCCTCAACTTGCACTGGTGTGGAACATTGATTGAGCTGGCATTCAATGTTTCCAAACAGCAAGTGAAAAGGCCCATTAAAATAGAACTATTTGATCAAACTATTGGTCCATAATCTTCAGATATAAGGACACCTTTTAATGATTGGAAAATCTGGATGGCTGTGAATCAGTTGGCTGACCTTCATGCTCAGTTCTCTGATCCGTGGTCCTGGTGAAAAGACTGCACATTGGGAGCCTTGTCCCGCAAAATTAGATACAGAGAAAGAATTGCCTCTGGTGGGAGGATCCTGAACAAGGGGGCACAATCTTCAAATTAGAGCCAGGTCATTCAGGAGTGAGATCAGGACTTCTTCACACGAAGGGGCGTAGAAATCTGGAACTCTCTCCCCCCAGGAGGCTGTGGATACTGGGTCAATTGAAACTTTCAAGACTTGAGATCAATAGATTTAATGTTGGGTGAGGGTATCAAGGGACCTAGGGTAAATGGAATTTAAATACAGCTTAGCCATAATCTAATTGATTGGTGGTAGAGGCTGAGTGGCCCATTCCTGTTCCTATGTTCTTAAACTTACCCCTAAAGTGTCTGTTGCAGCATGAACTTAGCCAGGTACACTTTCAGCTGAGGTTTTTCAGCAGGCTCTTTCTGGAACTTAGCCTACAAATCTCCCCAGTTACAATACCAACATCCCTTTAAGCATTGTTACACATTAACCAAGGGCCACAATTCAAACCAGCATTTTGCTTGACAATACATGCCGCCTAGGACACGGGCCCACTCACAGGGAGATCCTGAATTCAGTTGTGCTATGGTGAGATGTTTCCAAGCAGACATCAGCCGTTCATTTACGGGACAAGAAACCCAACAGATCGAATAGTTTTGGTCAATAGGGTGTGACATGAATCTGTCATTCATGACTTATGAAATAATACTGAGTGGCCTGCGGGTGGCGCTGTCCAGGGAGAGTATAAATACTCGGGCACAGGCCCAGCTTGCGCAGGACATTCTTAACCGGAACTAGTAAAGGACTCAACTAGACCTCCATGTTGTAAACCAGTTGATTAAAGCTTTGTTTAACGCTTAGACCAAGTGCCGAGTAGTTTTCTTACGTCAGTGTGCTTTCGCTAACTGTTTGGAAGATGCGTTAATCCTGCTCCGAGTAACATTCCAGAGTACGAAAGGAAGAGGGAACACACTCAGTGCTCATGCAGTCAATTCCCCACAATGAAGTTAGCTGTTGATGGAGGCCCAGAGGCACATAGGGTTGCTACAGGTGGGCCGCAAATGAACCCCAGTCCGTACGAACATATGAAAATGACGGGCAGGAAAAGACCAGCTGGTCCATCAAGCCTGCCCCACACCTCATGATGTCTGGAGCATCAGGACCAGACACTTCCTCTCCACCGCCCCACCACACACACACACACACACACACATGCCCTGCAGCCATGTAATCTCGTAGGAGAGGCAAAACAACAGAGAAAAACCCAGAGCCAATGCAGGAAAAAAACTCTGAAAAATTCCTCCCCAAGCCCCTAAGGTGATCAAAGCCAGTCCAGGAGATCACATGGACCATGCATTCATTATCTGTTAATCTACTTTTGGCCGTCTTTCGGAGGAGATGTTAAACCGAGGCCCCGTCTGCTCTCTCTCAGGTGGACGTAAAAGATCCCACGGCACTATTTCGAAGAAGGGCAGGGGGAGTTATCCTTGGTGTCCTGGCCAATATTTATCCCTCAACCAACATAACAAAAACAGATTATCTGATCATTATCACATTGCTGTTTGTGGGAGCTTGCTGTGCGCAAATTGACTGCCGCGTTTCCCACATTACAACAGTGACTTCACTTCAAATAGTACTTCATTGGCTGTAAAGCGCTTTGGGACGTCCGGTGGTTGTGAAAGGCGCTATAGAAATGCAAGTCTTTCTTTCACTTACCTTCTAAATGATGCGATCTCTGCCACAGCCAAGAATCAGTCCAGCTCCCCTTTGATGGCAGAGAATCAGCACCCATCGCACCAGCCAGCAGTGTATTCCAGAGGCTCGCCACTCTCTGGGAAACGAAGAACCACCTAACATCTAGCTTATTCCTATTTGTGATGTGGAGATGCCGGTGTTGGACTGGGGTGGACAAATGTGAGAAGTCGCACAACACCAGGTTATAGTCCAACAGCTTTATTTGAAATCACAAGCTTACGGAGCGCTGCTCCTTCGTCAGGTGAAGTGAAGAGATGCATATAGACACAGCATATATAGTCAGAGAAGCTTGTGATTTCAAATAAAGCTGTTGGACTATAACCTGGTGTTGTGCGACTTCTCACATTCCTATTTGTGTGTAGTTTAAACGCAGGTCCCTTGGTACTTCCCAATCTGCCAAACTGAAATAATGGCCAGAATTTTCTGAGGTACGAACGGGTGGGTTGGAGGCGTGGGGGGGAGGTGAAAGTTGAAAAAATGTGAACCCTGACCCCGACCCGCCCACTTTCACCTTTAGCTCAGGAGGGACGGGGGCGGGTTGCCAACCCGCCGCCAGGAGGCGGGGATCGGACCCTCCCCCACCACCATCCTGGGCCCAACACCTACCTGGTCCTGTGGCTTCCTGGTCCGCGTTCCCCGCACGACTGGAAGCCAGCCTGTCAATCAGGCTGACTTGCAGGCGGGGAACCCGCCCCTGACATCGCACAGCGCAAAACTCCGCAGAGCGTGTCGGGAAACCCCGAACTTCCGGCTTTCCCGTCGTCTCCCGGGTCCCCCTGCACCGTGCGGGTGGGGAACCCAGCAAAATCCAGCCCAGTCTATCCACAGGCACGCAATCCAGCCCTTTCATTGATTTACAACCCTCTATCAGACCCTCTAAGTCTGCACTGCTTTGGAGTAAATAGACCAGCTCTTTAAGTCGCGCTGAGTAACTCAGGTTCTTTAAGTCAGGAATAATTCTCGTCGCTCTCCTCTGAATCTTTTCCAAGACTATTGTATCACCCACCATGTGAGGGGACCAAAACTGGGCACAGTGCTCCAGATGTGATTGTGAATGCCGCTGGTTTAAAACCTTCAGTGTTTGATCTCTATTTAGAGGAAGACTATTACATCAATTGCTCATTTATACTAAACAGAGAAACAGGCCACACTGCTCCAAATTACTTACGGAGCAGTAATTGTTTCAGTGCTTGCAGGAAGCAGCTGATAGAGTTGAGTAATTTAGCAAAGGGTCAGATATCCATTTGGGTTCAAATTGGCCCAAACACATCAAACCTGAAGCGAGAACCAGGCCCAATATAAGGGCTGGAAATGTGTGATTGTGTTGTGTGCTTTTTTTTTTAACCTGTTCACCATTTCCAATTGACCTACCTATTTAGTCTCAGATCACACATTTCTGTAGCCAGATCACAAGTTGAGTCCTCTTTAAACCCCAACGTACAATATGGTAATACCAAGCAGCATTTTGGCATGTTTTCACCACACAGAGCTGTAAGTGAGCATTAGATGTGACAGGGTGACAGAGGTCTGTTGTCTATAGAGATAAGGAAGGAAATGGAAATGGTTTCAGGCTCTGTTAGATCCTCCCAATTCCCAAATGCTTGCCTCAAATGTCCAGGATCTAAGTGAAAGTTTATTGTGCATTATATGTGATCGTGTGTTTATTAGGTAATTGGGACATTTTTGAGAACATAAGAACGTTTAGAAACAGGAAAAGGCCATTAGGCCCAACAAGTCTGCTCCTTTTTGCTAGATAGCGCTACCCACCTTCTCACCATGTTCTTCAATCCACTCTCCCTCCAGAAACACGACAAACTATGAGGCTGTAAATATTCGCCTGCACACAGCGCATAGAGGAGTCAGGTGGGGAGGATGGCGTGCCCCTTGTGACGCCCACCCGATTTTCTGTCCATTAATTTGATTGGATGGAGAACCAGGCAGGCTCCATTACAGGAGTAATCCTCTCCGCCTGACTTTTCACCCTGCGCTCTGCCCAGTGATTATTTGCAAAAGAGTAAAATCTACCCTTTATCGTTCAGTGAATTATCTTCACTACGTTCATTATTTCTTAGTGTCTTTTCACAAATAAAGTCACATACTTACAGTTCAGAGGAGCTGGCATACGCCAAGGAAAAACCTAATCATGGCCTGGGGTAACTGGAGGAACCATCTATAAGTCAGTAAATCCCCCTTCGAAAATTTGAAATGTGACAGGCTGGGTCTCTTTTCTCTTGAAAAGAGAAGGCTGAGGGGTGACCTAATAGAGGTCTTTAAAATGATGAAAGGTTTTGATAGAGTAGACACAGAGAGAGTGGGCCAGAAAGTCGGCTCTCCGGCTTCCTGCGGGTGCAAGGATCGCGCGCATACTTACCGTTGCCGTTGTGCTTCGGGCCCGCGTGGAATTCGACTCCTGGGCCTCCTGCAGCTGCCGGCGCGCATTGCTTGCGTATCCCAGGGGCGCAGTTAATTCGAAGCGTCCCCTGGGATCACGTGGGCCATGGAGAGCCAATTTGGAGCAGGGAATCTCCATTCATTGATTTTGACAGGAAGACCTGTCAAATCTATGAATAGAGATCGGCCACAAAACCTCACTAAAACTTCAAATAAATTTTTTTAAAAACCACATTTTTAAAATAACTATAAATTACATAAATTAACTACTTTAAACAAAAATTTAAATTTTTGAAAAAATTAATTACACTTTTTAACGGTGCTAAAAATAAACTTACCTTTCTTTAAATTATGTAAAAAAGATAAACCTGTTGAAAAAATGTTTAAATTGTACTTAATTCACCACTTACCTTGTTAAAAGCAGGCCTTGCGCCTCCTTTTTCCCCACGCAGCTTCTCCGTACTTACCCTCACGGAGAAACCTGAAAAAAAACGAAGTTCGCTGCGTGCGCGCTGCCTCTCCGGCGCACGCATTCGACCTCTGAACCCCTTCCTTCAGTGCAGTGCATGCGCGAAACCGGCACTTTCGTTGGGTCTACGGGTGAGTACATAGCGCGTACTCACCCATGGAGACCCGAATTTCTGGCCCACTTCCACTTGTGGGGAAGAGCAAAATTCAAGGCCATCAATATAAGATAGTCACCAAGAAATCAAATCGGGAATTCAGAAGGAACTTCTTTACCCAAAGAGTGGTGAGAATGTGGAACTCGCTACCACAGGGAGTAGTTGAAGCGAATAGTATAGAGGCATGTAAGGGGCGGTTAGATAAGCATATGAGGGAGAAGGGAATAGAGGGTTATACTGATAGAGTTAGATGAGGAAAGACGGGAAGAGGCTCGAGTGGAGCATAAATGGTCTGGTTGGGCCAAATGGCCTGTTTCTGTGCTGTATATCCTATGTAATCGTATGTAAAGCCTGACTACAGAGCTGTTGTAAATGTGAATCCCTAATTGTAGATAACTATAACCCTCAGCTTTGTAACTGAGAAACTCAGTGGCGCATATTAATACCCCAAACCTGCAGACAATAACAACAATTCCAACCAAGGAAAACAGGCTCATCTTCAGCCAAAAATCGTCCAGGTCCTGACGTCACTCATCAATTTTGTACCCTGATCAACAATCCTCGTTGAATCCCAACTACTTCCTCTCGTGGACAAAACCAACTGGGTCTTCTCCCTGACAGAAGAAGACGCCTCCTCTCCTTTCCAAGCACAGACAATTCTTTTCGCTGCCTGCAGTTGTCTCCTTCTCTGAGTCACGGGGTGAGCTGAAGGAGAGTCCGACCCGTGGGTAAGAGGTGAACTGCACGTCAATTCCAATTCACAGACATTCCGTTCCGGCTTGATCAATTTCAAACAATGCAATCCAAATGGTCTCTTTTTTTCAAAAATTGAGAAGCCTAGTTGAAGGGCCAAGGCCTATAGCGCCGGACCCCACCCAGGATTGAACAAGAAAGAGAGAAGTTGAGATAGATCAAGGAATAGTGATCAGGTGTTTCCAAGGTTGGGTTTTAAAATGCTGAAGATTATACGAAGAAGGGAAGACTGAGGAAGGTGAGGGCTCCATAGTTTTGAAGTGCTGGAGGGAATGAGGTTAAGAATTGGTTGGGAAAGAAATGAGAGACAAACAGAGGTAAAAGTAAAGGGCAAAAAGAAACGAGCTAGAGAATAAGGGAAAATATGTGGAGAAAAAAAAAGGTAAACAAACAATATATAAAATAATTTGTGTTATGAGACAGTTGCAGTGGACAGCTCGTTGGGGTGTAATACGTTCTGACACAATGAGAATAATAGAGAAAGAGATGGAGATCTATTAACGTCATGGCTATAGTGGAGGCCATATTGGCTGTAATTTCACAGCAAAGCAAGTAACCCTGCTCACAAGGAGCCCTGCTCACAAGGAGCCCTGCTCACAAGGAGCTCTGCTCACAAGGAGCTCTGCTCACAAGGAGCCCTGCTCACAAGGAACTCTGCTCACAAGTAACCCTGCTCACAAGGAGCTCTGCTCACAAGGAGCCCTGCTCACAAGGAGCTCTGCTCACAAGGAGCTCTGCAGCCCTGCTCACAAGGAGCCCTGCTCACAAGGAGTTCTGCTCACAAGGAGCTCGGCTCACAAGGAGTTCTGCTCACAAGGAGTTCTGCTCACAGGGAGCTCTGCTCACAAGGAATTCTGCTCACAAGGAGCTCTGCTCACAAGGAGCTCTGCAGCCCTGCTCAAAAGGAGCTCGGCTCACAAGGAGTTCTGCTCACAAGGAGCTCTGCAGCCCTGCTCACAAGGAGCTCTGCTCACAAGGAGCTCTGCAGCCCTGCTCACAAGGAGTTCTGCTCACAAATAGCCCTGCTCACAAATAGCTCTGCTCACAAGGAGTTCTGCTCACAAGTAGCCCTGCTCACAAATAGCTCTGCTCACAAGGAGTTCTGCTCACAAGGAGCTCTGCTCACAAGGAGTTCTGCTTACAAGTAGCCCTGCTCACAAGTAGCCCTGCTCACAAGGAGTTCTGCTCACAAGTAGCTCTGCTCACAAGGAGTGCTGCTCACATGGAGTGCCGCTCACAAAGAGCGTTACTCACACGAGTCCTGCTTAAATGAAGCGTAGCACTGCTCACAAGGAGCACTGCTCGCTGACCTCTCACCACGATTGTGATTCTAATTATCAGAAATACCTAACAAGAAAGACAGCTCTTTTCAGTCAATAAAATAGTGGTGGTGGTACAGCAGGGCACTGCATTTTGTTTGCTGGGGATGTTGTACTGCAGTCAGTGCCAGTCCTTCCTAGTGTATGATCACTTCCCCCAGATAACTTCCACCTGATAGATGCAGCTTGCTGCTTTTACCATGCTTACACTTTTGGCGTGAGGCGATGCTTTGGGTACACAGCTGATTGGTAACTGAAAATCTCACACCCACGATCTGCCGACACGGACTGCTTTGGCTAATTGCAGGCCATGAGTTCTGACAGTCCAAGTGAACAACTTAGAGCTTCCTGAGTAACTTACATTTTATTATTGAGAAATCTGGGTAAAGGGCTAAAGGCCATAGTGCAGGCCATGGCTGCAAAGGGTTTAGGTTTTAAAATGTAAGAGGGAGCGAAAACTGAGGGCAGTAAGGAATTCATTAGTTTTGAGGTCCTAAGGACGAATGGGGGTCATTTTGACATTGGGCGATAGTGTAAGAGCGGCGATATCAATTCAGCCGCCCGTTACACTTCTTTCCCGATTTGACTTCAATGGAAATGAAAATCGGAAGAGGGTCAGCCGAATCGTTTATCACCCGTTTGACACTATCACCCAAAGTCTAAATTACCCCCAGTGAGTCAGAGTAGGAAAGGCTCAATGAGTCTTGATTTGAATACAGTGAGGAAAGAAAGAAAGACTAGCATTTCGACAGCACCCTTCATGACCGTCAGACGTCCCAAAGCGCTTTACAGCCAATGAACTACTGTTTGAAGTGTAGTCACTGTTGTAATGTGGGAAACGTGGCAGCCAATTTGTGCACAGCAAGCTCCCACAAACAGCAATGTGATAATAACCAGATAATCTGTTCTAGTGATGTTGATTGAGGGATAAATATTGGCCCAGGACACCAGGGATAATTCCCCTGCTCATTTTCAAAATAGTGCCATGGGATCTTTTACATCCACCTAAGGGAGCAGACGGGGCCTCGGTTTAATGTCTCATCCGAAAGACGGCACCTCCGACAGTGCAGCACTCCCTCAGCACTGCACTGGGACTGTCAGCCTAGATATTTGTGCTCAAGTCTCTGGAGTGGGACTGGGAACCCACAACCTTCTGACTCAGAGGCGAGGGTGCTGCCTAAGGCATGTAGTTTGTATTTGGAGCTTAGCGGGGGACAAGAGAGGAAGGTTCTGAGGACATCAGATACATCGATTAGTACACATCTTCAAGGGGCCTCCAATGGTTCTAGCCCTGGAAACGGTACATTTACATTTATTTCGTGTGGCTTCATGTTAGAAACTTCTCTAAACAGAGGAAATTACATTTTTAATCTTGCAAGATAGTAGTAAAAAATTGTGTGTCTGCTGCTGAAACCCAAAATGTTGGCCTTTATATAGTTTAAGGGTAATGAGGGAAGTAATTAGATTTATCAGCTTAACCACATCTGGAAGGGTTAACAGATGTGAAGGCCAAGTTCAAAAGCTGGCTGCAAATCCTCACATGGGAAAACTTGGGCCAAGGCGGAATTTCGTATCTAGGCGTTTAAGTCTTCAAAGTATGTTTAGGATGCTGTTACTGAGCTGAAATCACTTTCGGCCCTCACAGACGGTGAAGCATAATCTCATGTGAGGAGTAGAGGATGCGCTGAATGGGAACCAATACTTAACGGGTTTTTCTAACCTGCAATTTTCTCCCATTCTCTCCTAAAACCTCGTGGGCCCAAATGGGTGCAAGGCAGCCCTCTGGCATCTCACCCGGGTGGACACTCTTCAAGTGTGAGCCGTGACAGTGAGTTATTCGATTGTGTCCTGACATGCACCTTCCAGTAGGTGTCAGTAAGAAGAACCCTGGCTAATTTTGATCTTCTCTCGTCTCATAGATGCCCTGGCAAGTTGCAATGCCCTGGCTGAGATCTGTTGACTATGAATGTACTGTACTTAAAACCAATAAAATGTAAAGCTCTCGGTATTGGGAAAATACTTGGACTACGCATCGTGGCCAAAACGAGTAAGACAGATTGCAAATTCATTTAACAGCTGAGGCATATTGGAACGGGATAAAAAAGAATTTGCATTTATATAGCGCCTTATCACATCTCTCAGAATATCCCAAAGCTTTTCGGATCAAACAAATTATGTTGGAGTGTAGCGACTTGTTATATTGGCCAATGTGGCAGCCATTTTACAAACTCCAAGATCCACAAACAGCGATGAGATGATTGACCAGTTAATCTGTTTTGGTGCTGTCTTTTGAGGGAGGAATGTTGGCCATGTCACCAGGGGAATTCCCTGGTCTTCTTCGAGTAGTGCCATGGGGGTCTTTAATATCCACCTGAACCACCAGAACAGGCAAGAAGGACCTTGGTTGAACATTTCATCCAAAGGACAGCACCTCCAACAATGCAGCAACTCTTCCAGTACTGCACGGCCGAGGTTATTTGCTCAAGTCCTGCAGTGGAACTTCAAACCAAACCCCTCCAGGGTAGGATCGATGTTCCACCACACCACTCATTGACTGTAGGGAGTGCAACTACATCGGTGGGCAGTTTGTAGTGAGTCCCGTTGGCAAGTTGGCCATGTCACCAGGATCTCTAGCGATGTTGCAAATGGACCCTTTTCTGCACGGAGTCATAGGAGTCAGGGAGGGAACCAGCCATAAAACTTTAATTTAACCAAATTGAGCTGAAACTGGAAATTTGCTCTCGTTCAATCTAACATGCCATTGGGATGTGTGAAATAATGCAAGTTCAGTACCAGAGCCTGATACAAACAGAGTCATTTTATGTGATGACTTTATTGAGCATAATATGAAGGGGGAGAAATTCAGTATCGCCCCATTTGGGGCGCAATTATCGTCGGGCACAAAGTTTAGCGCCTGGCGCTAATTATCGCCTCTGACTGCAGACTTGGCCTCTATCGCCCCTGGAGGTGATTGGAGCGCTAAATCAGGCGCTACATGCCTCTCTAAAGGCGCTAACGCCGAGGAGCGAGGCGCTACCTCAGAGCGCTGGCGAAGCTCATGTGATGTCAGTCAGCAATGAAACACAGACACACTGGTGCTGGCCAGTTATTAAAGGGGAGGGTTGATCTTGCTCTCCATCCACACCCTGCTCATTGCAGCCTTGAATCTCGGCCTGGAGAGACCTGTACATCAAATCTGCTGGAAAGAACAATGGAGAGGCTCAGGGAAAGAGCTCAGAGTGCAGCCCCCATAGTCTCTTCTAAATCGATGCAAGGAAGGTCAAATCAAAATGAACCTGCAAAGTGCTGCTCAGTACCCAAAACTCCTTCACACAGCGTTGAATCTCTCCAGAAGTCTCTCTCTCTCAGAATGCGTGGTTCAAAAATGTCGCCGACAAAAAAGGCAGGAAGCGGCCGCCTTTAAATAGCGCTCCCCAAGTCCCTTCCCGACTGCAAAACGTTCCCCTCAACCTGTCGTTGCTAGCAGCAGGCGAAAAGGCAGGGAGCGCCACTCAATATCCGCTCTGGGGCGCTACCGGGGCATTGCACACTCGACTGACGTCATGATCTGCGGGCGCAGGAGATCGTGGCGGTAGTGTTTAGCGCCGCCACAAAATGTCTGGTCAATTTCGCGAGTGGTACAAACATCTACGCGCCCGGGCGCTAGTTGCTTTGCGCCCCGTTACCGCCCTAAGGTGCTAATCAACCACATTTTCCCCCCGAAAACTTTTAACATGCATTGTGGTATTAGCCTAATTTTATTTTTTCAAAAAGAATCCTGAGGCGTGGGTGGATGATTTGCCGTTAGACCAATATACTCTGATATCTCCGGGATGTACCCCCGACAGAAAGTCAGGTTTACACGCTGGCTGTCACATTTGTAAAATTTTACTGAGTCTGCATCAAATGTGCTACTTATTTCTCTACCCCAGCTTCTTTTTAAAGAGCACCTTTTTTGACAACAATTATTTGGCAAAGTTATGGTTATTTGCGGGGGGGTGGGTCGGGGGTGGGGGTGGGTGCGGCTGAAGAGGGAGGGCAGCAGCACATCGTCCTGTCGCATTGTACAGATGTTCTAGTTCAACACAGCTGGCACAATGCGCTTGCCATTTTCCTCCTTTAAGAGGTGCCCCTGCATAAACCAACTTGCTTCTAAAAATCAATAATTGAGGATATCACACATGCAGAAGGTGTTGTTATACTACAGGTAATTGATTTAGACTGGTGCTTGCTCCAGAGAGAGGCACACTGGGAGCTTGGAATTATACTGCGGGCTCCACGTCACTCTCTGGTCTGTTAAAGTGGAGTTCTCGCTCAGTCCAAAAGCTTCAGTATGATGTTGATAAATTCCAATCCAGACTGTTTAGAACTCAGGTAAATCGATATGGCCTTGCGTGTAAGCATTGGAAGGCGAGTGAAGTAATTGGGTCCACCAGTCAACGCCTAAGACGCAGGGCAGATAGGTCCATCAAAGATATGAGAAATTACTCCATTGCAACAACTTGTTTGCGCCCCTCCTCCCCTGAAGGTACCAACTCTTGCTGTGCTTTGCCTTTCACTGGCACTGCCCGTTGGCGGATCAACCAAATACCCCATCTGTGAGGCTAAGCAGTTAGTGCTGACAGACTGATTGAGCATGGAGGGTATGACAGCCAAGTCTGACTGCATCCTCACCAGTCCTCCACCCACATGCATTATCCAGCACAGTTATACCCTGCCAAGTCCAGGGCATTGATGCCAGTTATGGCACCACAATTGTGGTGACCTGGCTGAGAACAGCTAACTCGGTACCGGAATGGGGATTCAAACATCCCAAACCCACGACCTCCGCCACCCAGAAGGACAAAGGCAGCGGGTGCATGGGAACACCATCACCTCCACGTTTTCCACCAATTCACACACCATCCCGACTTGGACATATGTCGCTGTTCCTTCATCGTGGCTGGGTTAGAATCCTGGAACCCCCCATCTAACAGCACTGCGGGAGTACCTTCACCACATGGACTGCAGTGCTTCAAGAACAAGGCTCCACCACCACCTTCTCAAGAGCAACTAGGGGATGGGCAATAAATGCCAGCCTTGCAAGCCACGCCCACATCCCAAGAGTTAATTAAAAAAAATAAACCCAAAGATTGGGTACAATCTCCGCTCACTTGATGGGCAACAAGTAGATGGATATTGTTCATCAAACAGCCTGCCAGGAAAAAGGGATATTCTCCCTTGTCCTACCCCTCCCCCTGCCCCAATTATACTGACCGGGTTTGGATGTATACCCACCATTAGACTGGCAGTGGGTGGATGTTTTCCCACTACACTGGTAAGGAGTGGACGCTTAGAAAGAAAGAAAGACTTGCATTTTATACAGCACCTTTCACAACCATCAGACGTCCCAAAGTGCTTTACAGCCAATTAAGTACTTTTTGAAGTGTAGTCACTGTTGTAATGTAGGAAACATGGCAGCCAATTTGCGCACTGCAAGCTCCCACAAACAACAATGTGATAACAACCAGGTAATTTGTTTTAGTGATGTTGATTGAGGGATAAATATTGGCCAGGACACTAGGGATAACTCCCCTGCTCTTCTTCGAAATAGTGCCTGGGGATCTTTTACGTCCACCTGAGAGAGCAGACGGGTCCTCGGTTTAACATCTCATTCAAAAGACAGCACCTCCGACAGTGCAGCACTCCCTCAGCACTGCACTGGAGTGTGAGCCTAGATTTTTGTGCTCAAGTCCCTGGAGTGGGACTTTGAACCCACAACCTTCTGACTCAGAGGCGAAGATGCTACCAACTGAGCCACTGGCTGACATTAGAATGGCAGGGATTGGATGTTTACCCACCATTAGACTGGCAGGGATTGGATGTTTGCCCGCCATTAGACTGGCAGGGATTGGATGTTTACCCACCATTAGACTGGAAGGGATCGGATGTTTGCCCGCCATTAGACTGGCAGGGATTGGATGTTTGCCCACCGTTAGACTGGCAGGGATTGGATGTTTGCCCACCATTAGACTGGCAGGGATTGGATGTTTGCCCACCATTAGACTGGCAGAGATTGGATGTTTGCCCACCATTAGACTGGCAGGGATTGGATGTTTGCGCACCATTCGACTGGCAGGGATTGGATGTTTTTCCACCATTAGACTGGCAGGGATTGGATGTTTTTCCATCATTAGACTGGCAGGGATTGGATGTTTTTCCACCATTAGACTGGCAGGGATTGGATGTTTTTCCACCATTAGATTGGCAGGGATTGGATGTTTTTCCACCATTAGACTGGCAGGGATTGGATGTTTTTCCATCATTAGACTGGCAGGGATTGGATGTTTTTCCATCATTAGATTGGCAGGGATTGGATGTTTTCTCAGTAGACTGTCAGGAATTGGGCCAATATTAGAACACTAGGCAGAACAAATGCAACAAGCACAAACCCCCACAAATAAATGGATAAAATGAACTGGCACCAATGAAACGAAGAAATATGTTAGTTACCTTTGGGGATGTCACTGCTACCTGTCACACTGGAATAGGACCATTGGTGGAGCAACAGAAAATGATTTTTTTGAAGAGGCAATCATATTTGGTTTTTATTCATACATAATTTTTTTCTGAATATTCAGATTTGATTAGCGATTATAGATATGTCGCTGATCCCTAATCCCTTGTGTTGATTTGTCCTGTAATCGTTGCAGGAGGTCTGTGAAAGACAAAACAAGTCTATGCTCTTCAATACAGTTTTCTCTGTTGATGTTGAATAAGTTTAAATGTTTGTGTTCATTAAGATAATGGGTATCAGTGCTGGAGAGTGCAACACTATGCACTTCTTTCCTTCCAGTGTCAGAATCAAACACTCCTCAAGCATCTGGGGTCAGATCAGGAGTAAGTCTGTCTTTACAGTGTCCATGCAGAGCAGGTTAGATGCAGAGTAAAGCTCCCTCTCCAGTGCCCCACCAAACACTCGCAGATAAGTACAGCACGGGTTAGATGCAGAATAAAGCTCTCTCTTTACTGTGCTAACACTCAGCCGAGATATAGCACAGGTTAGATCCAGAGCAAAGCTTCCGTTAACACTAATCCCAGAGAATGGCAAGCAGTGGGTACCAGCACTGTCTAACACAGACATGGCCAGTCCACTGCAGCCATTTATAAAGCAGGCTTTTCCTGTGATAAACCCTCCTTCTGAATGAAATTTTCTCCACTTTCTTGTGCAGAGTGCTAGTAAAAAATAAATGCAAAAATGTTGTACTTTGAGAATTTATTCCCGTAAAATATGGGGCAATCATTATAGGTGGGAGCACTACGTTCTTTACTCTAATGGCTATATTGTTAGATTACATCAGACTCTTTAATTGTTTTTTCTCTGCCGATATATGATATTCTGTCTTTAAAGATGGAACCTGTAAAGTACCAGTTACCCATTATGAGACAGAACTCTGGCTTTATGGGAGATCAGTTTTGTAGACGAGGCTCTCCATCAAATGAGTGCATCTCCAGCCATGAGGAGTGCTTAGCAAAGGGCAAGATCAACAGTATCTGTTCCTTTGTACAGTTCTGCTCCTCTCCTTCTCCCCTCATTTCTCCTCTCCCCCCTCTCCACCACCCACCAGTCTAAGCTTGTGCTGAGTTGGAGTGCTGGATTAAACACGCAGGGGAGTGAGGCGAGCACTCGATTGGCTATACCACTGAGCTACTGGCCAGGGTCCAGGAATTAGTTCTGCTGAAAGGTGAGAGCAGAGTTCTCACTTGAACCTCTCCATGTGTAAATATCCTCACAATGATTTTGCACTGTTCACCATCTCAGTGGTTGGTGCTATCAGTTTACAATCGGGGCTTTGTTTGATATTTTCCCTGACTCTGCTATCTGTTATAAAAAACAGAGGCTGTACGTATTTCCTGTCATATGAGAATCATACTTTCTGCGACACACTCCGATGTCACTCTTGCTGCGTCACACTTTGCATAGGCTAATTATACGCAAATTATTTTCAGCGAATCGCTTGTCACTTGGCCAAGGGAATGTTGGCCAGGGCACCAGGAGAACTCCCCAGCTCTTCTTCGAATAGTGCCATGGGGATCTTTTACCTGAGCAGGCAGATTGGGCAGTGACTGAGGGAGTGCTGCATTGTTGGACATGTTGTCCTTTGGATGAGACATTCAACCAAGGCCCTGTTTTCCTGTTCTGGTCGTTCAGGTGGATATTAAAGATCCTGTGACATCTCCGACAAGGCAGCACTACCTCAGTACTGCACTGAAGCATCAGTCTGCATATTGCAATACAGAGTAGAATTTCTAAATTTGCCGATGACACCAAACTTGGGGGTGTGGCAAACAGTGAGGATGATACCAATCGACTGCAACAGGACATAGAAAGGCTAGCAGAATGGGCAGACAAGTGGCAGATGGAATTTAATGCAGAGAAGTGTGAGGTGATGCATTTTGGCAGAAGGAACAGGGAGAGGCAATGTACACTTAATGACACAGTTTTAAAGAGTGTTCTTCTTCTCTTAGGCAGTCCCTCGGAACCGAGGATGACTTGCTTCCACACTAAAAATGAGTTCTCAGGTGACTGATGAGTCCAATGCGGGACCTACAGTCTCTGTCACAGGTGGGGCAGACGGTGGTTGAAGGGGCGGGTGGGTGGGGTGCTTGGGTTGATGTGCGCTCCTTCTGCTGTTTGTGCTTGGCTTCTGCTTGCTCCCGGCGAAGAGACTCGAGGTATTCGGCTCCTTCCCGGATGCTTCTCCTCCACTTTGTGCGGTCTTGGGCCAGGGATTCCCAGGTGTCGGTGGGGATGTTGCACTTTTTCAAGGAGGCTTTGAGGGTGTCCTTGAAGCGTTTCCTCTGCCCACCTGGGGCTCTCTTGCCGTGTCGGAACTCAGAGTAGAGCGCTTGTTTTGGGAGTCTCATATCGGGCATGCGGACGATGCGGCCCGTCCATCGGAGCTGATCGAGCGTGGTCAAAGCTTCGATGCTGGGGATGTTGGCCTGAGTGAGAACACTGACGTTGGTGCGCCTATCTAGTATGCAGGGACAGAGGGACCTGGGAGTTAATGTGCATAGGTCACTGAAGGTGGCAGGACATATTGAGAGAGTGGTTAGCAAAGCATATGGGATCTTGGGTTTCATAAATAGAGGTATTGAGTACAAAAGTAGAGAAGTTATGCTGAACCTTTATAAAGCGCTGGTTAGGCCGCAACTGGAGTATTGCATCCAGTCCTGGTCACCACACTTTAGGAAGGATGTGAAGACCCTTGAGAGGGTGCAGAGGAGATTTACCAGAATGGGGGATCTTAGCTACAAGGACAGGTTGGAGAAGCTGGATTTGTTTTCATTAGTGCAAAGGAGGTTGAGGGGTGATTTGATAGAGGTGTACAAGATTATGACGGGTTTGGATAGGCTAGATGGGGAAAGGCTGTTCCCACTAGTTGATGGTACAAGGACTAGGGGACACAGATTTAAGGATTTGGGCAAGAGATACAGGGGGGATGTGAGGAAAAACTTTTTTACGCAGCGAACTGTGAGGACCTGGAACTCGCTGCCAACGGAAGTGGTGGAAGCGGAGACACTCAATGTTTTCAAGGGGAGACTGGATAGGCACTTGAGGGAAATAAACTTGCAGGGTTAGGGGGATAGAGCGGGGGAATGGGACTGACTGAATTGCTCTTCAGAGAGCCGGCATGGACTCGATGGGCCGAATGGCCTCCTTCTGTGCCGTTATGACTCACTGGGGGAGAAATTCGGTATCGCCCCATTTGGGGCGCAATTATCGGCCGGGCGCAAAGATTAGCGCCTGCCGCTAATTATCGCCTCCGACTGCAAACTTGGCTTCTATCACCCCTGGAGGTGATTGGAGCGCTAAATCAGGCGCTACACACCTCTCTTAAGGCGCTAACGCCAAGGAGCGAGGCGCTACCTCAGAGCGCTGGCGAAGCTCATGTGATGTCAGTCAGCAATGGAACACACACACTCTGGCACCGACCAGTTCTTAAAGGGGAGGGTTGATCTTGCTCTCCATCCACACCCTGCTCATTGCAGCCTTGAATCTCAGCCTGGAGAGACCTGTACATCAAATCTGCTGGAAAGAACAATGGAGAGGCTCAGGGAAAGAGCTCAGAGTGCAGCCCCCATAGTCTCTTCCAAATCGATGCAAGAAAGATCAAATCAAAATGAACCTGCAAAGTGCTGCTCAGTACTCAAAACTCCTCAACACAGCGTTGAATATCTCCAGAAGTCTCTCTCTCACTCAGAATGCGTGGTGCAAAACTGTTGTCGACAAAAAAAGGCAGGAAGCAGTCGCCTTTAAATAGCACTCCCCCAGTCGCTTCCCGACTGCAAAACGCTCCCCTCAACCTGTCATTGCTAGCGGCAGGCGGTAAGGCAGGGGGCGCCACTCAATATCCGGACCGGGGCGTTGCACGCTCGACTGACGTCACGATCTGCGGCCGCAGGAGATCGTGGCGGTAGTGCTTAGCGCCGCCGCAAAATGTCTGGTCAATTTCGTGAGCGGCGTAAACATTGCCGCACCCGGGCACTAGTTGCTTTGCGCCCCATTAGCGCCCTCTTAAGGCGCAAACCAACCAAATTTTTCCTTCTATGACTCTGAGTTATGTGCTCAAGTCTGTAGTGGGATTTAACCCACAACCTTCTGCCTCAGAACATTTGCAGGAGTTGACGCAGAGATAGACATAAGGTGCACTGTACCAGATTAGAATTAATTATTCTCTTCTATCCACTGCGTACATACACAGAAGCAGGCACTGAGACAACCACAAACTACACTGTATCATTCTTTGGTTAATGGCCTGTTTGGAGCTGATGTCAGCCGTGGCTCAGTCGATAGCACTCTTGCTTACTGAGCCAGAAGGTTGTGGGTTCAAGCCCCATTCCAGAGTCTGGAGTAATTAATCCACATCTGACATTTCACTGCAGTACGGAGGGAGTGCTGCACTGTCAGAGGTGCCGTCTTTCGGATGAGACATTAAACCAGGATGTCATCCCACTCAGGTGGACGTAAAAGATTCCGTGGCACTTTTTGAAGAAGAGCAACGGAATTCTCCCCGGTGTCTTGGCCAATATTTATCCCTCAACCAATATCACTAAAACTGATTATCTGGTCATTATCACTGCTGTTTGTGGGAGCTTGCTGTGTGTAAATTGGCTGCCGCGTTTCCCTACATTACTGCAGCGACTACACTTCAAAAGTACTTCATTGGCTCTAAAATTCTTTGGGACATCCTGAGGTCAGGAAGGGCACAATAGAAATGTGAGTTCTTTCTTGCTGTGTGCTGTACAGGAGTGTGCACTGCGACTGACACCATCGTACTGCACCCGTTGGGAATGGAACATTTGCCCAGTGCATGTGTCTACACCAGTTCGGAAAGCTCTTGTGCAATAGTTACCTTGGTAATCCTAAAATCGTCTCCAATTAAATTCTATAACTTGACTAATCATGCAGTACCAGCTGTGCTCAGCTCCTCTGCAGCACCCGGTGTGCACAGCCTGCAGCTCCGAGTACAGCTGCACTTGGGTTTAACTCCTTCAGCATAAAGTGTCTTTCACACTGTGCCTAGATTCTGTTATACTTCCGGCAAAGTCAATTTCTATAAGTTTCAAACGGTGGATCCTTAAAGGAACGAGGACTGGGAGGTGACGTGGGTTAAGCATGTTATCCTTTTACTTATGGGACCAGAGATCAAATCCAGCCTACACCGATGGGAATGCCGATATTATTTTCTGCTGGTCTGCTATTTGAAATGTCGGTTTGGCTCAGTTAGTAGCACGCTCACGTTTAATCTCCTCCAGCCCCACAACCTGCCGAGATCTCTGCACTCTAATTCTGGCCTCTTGGGCATCCCCGATTTTAATCGCTCCACCATTGCCGGCCGTGCCTTCAGCTGCCAAGACACTAAGCTCTGGAATTCCCTCCCTAAACCTCTCCGCCTCCCTACCTCTCTTTCCTCCTTTAAGACGCTGCTTAACCGTCTTTCGGATGAGACGTTAAACCGAGGCCCTGTCTGCTCTCTCAGGTGGATGTAAAAGATCCCATGGCACTATTTTCGAAGACGAGTAGGGGAGTTCTCCCCGGTGTCCTGGGGCCAATATGTATCCCTCAACCAACATAACAAAAACAGATTATCTGGTCATTATCACATTGCTGTTTGTGGGACCTTGCTGTGCGCAAATTGGCTGCCGCGTTTCCCACATTACAACAGTGACTCTACTTCAAAAGTACTTCATTGGCTGTAAAGTGCTTTGAGAGTGGTGGTCATGAAAGGCGCTATATAAATGCAGGTCTTTTTTCTTTCTTTTAAAACCTACCTCTTTTGATCATCTGCCCTAATATCTCCTTATGTGGCTTGGTGTCAAATTTTGTTTGATAACGCTCCTGTGAAGGGCCTTGGGACGTTTTACTACGTTGAAGGTGCTATATAAATGCAAGTTGTTGTTGAGTGAGAAGGCTGTGCGTTCAAGCCCAGGACTGCACATTGTAGTACACCATGTAAACTGCACTGATTTCATTTTTACAATAGTGGGTGTCTTGTTTGTGAGGTACACTCGGTGACAGCTTCTTGTAACAAATAGTTCAGTAAAAACTGCTTGCCGTGGTCACTACTTAGTGGAATCATTGGTTATTGTGATCACTGGTTAGTGTAATCATTGTTCAGCGTGGCTCATTGATTAGTAAAATCATTGCTCAGTATACTCACTGATTAGTGTAATCATTGTCAGTATAGTCACTGGCTACTGGAATCATCGATCAGTATGGTCACTGGTTGGTGAAATCATCAATCAGTATGAACTGTTTAGTGGAACATAAGAACATAAGAATTAAGAGCAGGAATGGGCCATACGGCCCCTCGAGCCTGCTCCGCCATTCAATAAGATCATGGCTGATCTTCGACCTCAACTCCACTTTCCCGCCCGATCCCCATATCCCTTGATTCCACTAGAGTCCAAAAATCTATTGATCTCAGCATTGAATTTACTCAACGATTCAGCATTCACAGCCCTCTGGGGCAGAGAATTCCAAAGATTCACAACCCTCTGAGTGAAGAAATTCCTCATCTCGGTCTTAAATGGCCAACCCCTTATCCTGAGACTACGCCCCCTAGTTCTAGACTTTCCAGCCAGGGGGAAACAGCCTCTCAGCATCTACCCTGTCAATCCCCCTCAGAATCTTGTATGTTTCAATGAGATCACCTCTCATTCTTCTAAACTCCAGCGAGTGTCGGCCCAATTTACCTAACCATCTTGTAGCGTGGCCACTGTTTAGTAGAATCAACTATCAGTGGGAGCATTTTAAAGCAACCGTTATTTCTTTATACAAAGCCTAGTGATCGCATCGTTCCTCATGAGTCTAGGTCAGAAGGATGAACAACAAACAGAAAATACGTGGGGGGGGTTTTTTTCAGCGTAAAATCTCAGTGGATTTTCATGTGGCTGGTAGATTTACTGCTGATTTCACAATGGTTTTACCTCACGCCCACATTATCAGGGACGGTTTGCCTCTTGTGTGGGTGCGAGGGAGGGATTTGGTGCAATGAACATCGCGAGGCAGATTTTTGACATTTTCCGGTGTGAGTCCCCGTGAGAATGTTAGAGCCACACCGTGTTTTGAAAATGCCGTTGTCTCGTGGAAGCGGCTGGAGTTTCGTCCTCCGCAGGCCAGGCTTCCAGCTGTGTGTTTACACTATTGTGGTTTTAGTAATTGACCATGACGTTTACATGGTATTTTTGCATCTGTGTTGCATGGGACTGGGGCCGTCTCACAAACAAGGGGATTAACCCCAAGAAGCTGCCCAGATAAATAGTTTTGAGTAAATAAGCATGTTTCATATCACACAGTACCTTGGCTCATCAACCAAAATCATTCATCTGCGTTAGTAACAAGACAGACATTTCCTGATAAGACGGCATACGATAGATAGCACAGGAGCAGCTCCAAACCAACGGCAGTGCCAGATGAGAGCCAAACCAGCTGCAAAACCAAGAGCAAGGCCAAGCCAGCCGCTTTGCCAGAGCTCCACCAAACCAGCTGTAGCGCCAGAGCCGTGCCAAGTCAGCCACACTTACACTACCGTAGCACAAAACCAGCCACAATGGCTGCATCGCTGTGCCAGACCAACCACAAGCCAAATATAGAAGCTTATAGCACAGAAGCAAGACATTTAGCCCTTCATATCTGAACCAGCTCTTTGCTAAAGCAATCCAAAACTAATCGCATTTCCCTGCTCTCCCCATAGCCCTGTATCTTCCCTGATTTTCATCACGCCATCATTGGTGGCCGTGCCTCCAGCTGCCTGGGCCCTAAGCTCTGGAATTCCCTCCCTAAACCTCTCCGCCTCTCTAACTCTCTTTCCTCCTATAAGGTGCTCCTTAAAACCTGCCTCTTTGACCAAGTCTGCCCTAATAATCTCCTTATGTGGCTCACTGTCAAATTTTGTTTGATAACGCTCCTGTGGAGCAGCTTGGGATGTTTTACCACATTAAAGGCGCTGTATAAATGCAAGTTGTTGTTGTTGTATCTTCCTCTGCTCCATAGCTTCATAGTGACATCATCACAGTGCCAGAGCATTACCAAGCCAACTCGTGAAATCACAGTGCCAGAGCATTACCAAGCCAACTCGTGAAATCACAGTGCCAGAGCATTACCAAGCCAACTCCTGAAATCACAGTGCCAGAGCATTACCAAGCCAACTCCTGAAATCACAGTATCATGTCAACCAGAGTGACATAATGGCAGTGTCATGACATCCACAGTAACATCATGACAGTGTCACGACATTCACGGTGACATCATGACAGTGTCACGACATCCACGGTGACATCATGACAGTGTCACGACATCCACGGTGACATCATGACAGTGCCACGACCTCCACGGTGACATCATGACAGTGTCACGACATCCACGGTGACATCATGACAGTGTCACGACATCCACGGTGACATCATGACAGTGTCACGACATCCACGGTGACATCATGACAGTGTCACGACATCCACGGTGACATCATGACAGTGTCACGACATCCACGGTGACATCATGACAGTGCCACGACATCCACGGTGACATCATGACAGCGCCAGAGCAGTGTCAAATCAACCATAATGAAGGAGCAGAGCTCCGAAAGCTCGTAATTTCAAATAAAACTGTTGGACTATAACCTGGTGCTGTGCGACTTCTCATTTTTGTCCACCCCAGTCCATAATGAGATAAGGGAAGGGGGAGTGATGGTGCCTTACCCCCCTATCTCACATCCCCAGTGCTGATAAAATCAGCCACATTTCTCCAAACCCGGCAGTATGTCGAGCACTCAACAGGCACTTTTTCCCACGAGCAAGCTACTGAAATCCAATTCTTGGAAACAGGGCAAGAGCAGGATCTCGGTGCTAAAAATACCGTGGGTGGTGGTGCGGGGGAAGAAATTGACGAGTTTCATCTCCCACTTTGCACTCGTTCTCGGGCTCTTTCAGCTCTGGTCTTCTTTACTGCCCGATGATGCATGAGAACATACAGGTGCACAGAGTAAGCATTGTGTGAGCTCCACGATCACAGGGAAAGTGCTGGGAGCTCAGGTCTGGAACCATTCAGCCTGGTCATACCTGACTATTTTTTTTTTAGCAATTAACAGCTATTGTCACCAGAGAGCTGCGCAGTGAACTCTCAGCAAACTGGTTCTCATCAATTCGCCGTTTGATGTTTTCCATGCTGACATAGTAGGAGCCAATATTTGAAAAGGGAACGGGGACAGATTCCATCTGATGGGAATTAGAGCCCCCTGGGTCAGGATGTCACAGTCCCACAGCTAATGAGAGAGTGGCCAGCGTCTCTCTGATCGTTGCACTCACTGTTTTCCAGGATGGGCTTTTAAACCCAGCAAACTGGAAGATAAACAACAGAGACTCTCAAATAAAACTCACAGCAAATCCCAAACCCCTCCCTGTTTGTCGGGATTAACGAGCTCCCAGACAGCTGTGTTGGGACGCTACAATCCTAAACACAACAGAATTGAAACTTTCACCATTCCCAAGCTAAATATTATATATTGGGGGCAGTTGTGAACTTTCTGAAGAAGTCCCCTTGATGACTCTTTCTCCACATCAAAGCAGCGTGTACAGTTTCATTGCGATCATGTGCACTGCTCACTGTAAATTTCAGAGCAGACTTAGCCAGCCGAGCTTCTTGAAAGAAATAAGTTGGGCATTATATTGCAGAATTGCTTCTATAATGTGCTGGGGGCAGACACCAGGCAAACAGGACTGTGAACGCGCAAGCAGTTTATCCGAAAGCCACGGATCATGACCTTTACTTCTAGGCACTAGAGAGCAGACCTCCTGAATTCCCACTATAAAATGGGCTTGAACACACTCATAACTTGGCGGCATTGCTCTCCAGCTGGGCAAGGCTCCACACTGGAAGCTCATATTTGGAAAATCTGTCCCCCTGGACTTTCTGTAGGGCTGGATTTTATGAATGGAGACGTGTTGGAGGCGGGACTGCTGCTTGCCGGGTTTCAGTCCTGCCTCCATCAGCTTCTGGCCAACCAGTGGGATCTTCCCCTGATTGACCTTGTTAAGCCCACCCGGCGGGCTCAGCAGGTCAATTAGGGGGAAGTCAGTGACAGAGCACGTCAACGTATGATGTGTCATCTGTCAAGAATTTTTGAAAGAAGAAATGTCATCGTTTGACAGCTTTGTGAAGCTGTCAAACACTGACATTCTGTGTAGTTTGATGAGTCCTTGTGTTCAGGACTCATCAAACCTTTCTACTTTGCAGAAATCAGCTGGCTGTTGTATCGGAGGATGCAACAGCCAGTCTGTGATCTCTACAATGGAGATGTCGGGGACTCCGGTTCCACAGCGGCTGAAGGCTGTAGGTAGAAACAAAGGGAAGTGAACATTTTCTAACACTTTACACTCACCTCACATACTTACCACTCCACACTTGCACCTATCACTCAACTCTACATCGCACTTTCAGACCCCTCCGACCCCTGCAGACCTCCTACTCGCCTCCTACACCCCGGCGGGTTTCCCCCAGGTCGGGAAGCCGGCACTTCAGGACGAAAAATGGGGATAATCCTATTTTCTGCCTGTTAACTAAGTGTTAACAGGCAGTTAATAGGCTTTAATCCCTTCCCGCCTCCAAGGAGACGGGACCCAGGGCGGGACGGCTTCCCGTCTCCTGGCAAGAGGGCACGGAGGCGGGTTGGGAGTGGGTTTGCCACCCGCCCCCAAATTCTGCCACTTTCCCGGCAGTCCCGCCTCCATACCCGCCTCCTTGGGGCTGAGAAAATCCAGCCCAATGCGTGTCTCCGCTTCCACCACTTCCATCGGCAGCGAGTTGCAGGTCATCACCACTCGCTGCGTAAAAAAGTTTTTCCTCACATCCCCCCTGTATCTCTTGCCCAAAATCTTAAATCTGTGTCCCCTAGTCCTTGTACCATCAACTAGTGGGAACAGCCTTTCCCCGTCTAGCCTATCCAAACCCATCATAATCTTGTACACCTCCATCAAATCACCCCGCAACCTCCTTTGCTCGAATGAAAACAAATCCGGCTTCTCCGACCTGTCCTTGTAGCTAAGATCCCCCATCCCCGGAACCATTCTAGTAAATCTCCTCCGCACCCTCTCAAGGGTCTTCGCATCCTTCCTAAAGTGTGGTGACCAGAACTGGACGCAATACTCCAGTTGTGGTTGGAGTGGTTAGATACAGGCCAGCCTATGAGAAAACCCCATTGCTGACCTATATGGGTGAGCTAAGCACCCAGCGCTCCCAGTGACTACCCATCCTGCACCGAACCAGGAAGTGCATTGTCAAAGGCAGGGAGGGTGTATCTGCAAGAAAAGTGCTCTGTGCAGATATGGCTCTATGCGTATGTGCTGTCTAAGTAAGTTTAAACTCATTCACTTAATGGGTCTGCACAATAGGGTTGCTAATCCTCCAGGATTCTCCTGGAGACTCCAGGAATTAAAGATTAATCTCCTGGGCACTGCTGTGAGGAACAATGGAGAAAGATTATTGGAGCATTAAAAAAAAGTTTTTATTTTCATTTTCTTTGAACACTTCAGTTTATTATTGATAAAAAATATTGGAAATGGGGGGGGGGGGGAAAGGCTGTTCGACTGACTGCCAGCAATCATCCAATCCGGTAATGAAGAGACTGCACCCTTTCCAATTGGCCGTGGGAAGGCGATGCACTGTGAGGATGGTTATGGCGGGGGACCAATGGCAGGGGAGGGTGTGGTTGGAGGCGGGAGGGTCATGTGACGATACCTGCAGGAATACGACCAACCAGCGTTGGCAAACCTACTGCACAGACACGACAGAGTGCGTGTCCTTTAGGCACAGGCTGGGCCTCAGTGAGAGTAACTGCTTCCCTCGGTGCTAATACCAGGAGTGCAATATACCACTAACCTGAGGGGTAGAGTTCGGGGTTATGTTACTGAACTAACTAGTAATAAAGAGGCCTGGTCTACTAATCCAGCGAATGTGAGTTCAAATCCATGGTAGTTTAAGAATTTGAATTGAATTTTTAAAAATCTGGAAATAAAAATATCAGTAAACGTGTCTGTCGGATTGTCATAAAAACCCATCTGGTTCACTATCTGGCACTTTTATCTGGAACTCGCTGCCTGAAAGGGTGGTAGAGGCAGGAACCCTCACAACATTCAAGAAGCATTTAGATGAGCACTTGAAACGCCATAGCATACAAGGCTACGGACCAAGTGCTGGAAAATGGGATTAGAATAGACAGGGCTTGATGGCCAGCGTGGACATGATGGGCCGAAGGGCCTCTTTCTGTGCTGTATAACTCTATGACTCTATGACTAGACCTGCCGTCCTTACCCGGTCTGGCCTATAAGTGGCTTCAGTCCCCACACCAAAGTGGTTGACTCCTAACTGCCCTCTGAAGTGGTCCAGCAAGCCACTCAGCTCAGGGCATCGAGAGACGGGACAATAAATGCCAGACTTGCCCACATCCCGAGAATGAAAATTAAAAAAAAAGTATTAGTGGAGGCCTGCTGGCCGTGGGCTTGGTTATCAGTGGCAGTGTGCAGACATTATAATCAGCAGATTGAAATTTCCCACACTCTAGGGAGCCGTCCCATTAGCCACCACGGCTCCCTGAAGCACGGGACATTTGAACCTGCGGATTTTAATGCTCACACAAAGGCCCTGCCGTTCAAAACCAATGGGGGGGGGCGGGGGGGGGGGGTGAATTTCCTCGGGGGTTTTTCCCGCTCCCCTGCTGTCACTTCATTGGGAGTTTGGCAGCAGCCCCATTTGCACGAGTAATTGGCAGAGTGGGACAGGCCCCGAGGAAATTCCCGGCGGAAGTGTCCTGCTGCATTCGACGGCCTTTGTCAGTGACGGAATTTCAGCAGGAGATTTGCAAATGTGAGTGGCCGGGGACTTGCTCACCAGTGACTCCTGGAGCTGACAGTGAGCGAAAGCCAGCGCTCCGTCCGTACAGATCCATCGGCCACAGCGACTGGAACTCTTCGGAATGTTTAATGTTCCCTTAAAAACACGAAGATAGAACTTAACTTTTACTGATGCCTCCTGAGGGGATCTTGTGCTGGATGAGTGTGTGTGTGTGGATTGTCAGCCATTCAGTGCACGGCACCGGGAATGAACAGACTCGCATTGCCACCTCCTCAGGATATCCCAAAGCATCTTACGCCAGCGAATTACTTTTGAAGTGTAGCCATGTAGGCAGTTTGTACATGGCAAGGTCCCAGAAAGAGCAATGAGATAATTGGCCAGTTAATCTGCTGGTTGAGGGATTGATGTTGGGCAGGACGTTTGGAGAGCTCTTCTCCAAATAGAGCAAGGGGATCGTGTTTGCCCACCTGAGCAGGCGGACGGGGCCTCAATTTCACATCTCACTTGAAAGACAGCACCTCTGACGGTGCAGCACTCCCTCAGTCCTCTCAGCCTGGATTATATACTCGAGTCTCTGGAGCGTGGCTTGAACCCATGACCTTCGAACTCAGAGGTGCGAGCGCTGCCATGGAGCCACAGCCGACACCCTGAATGCCTGAAACTGGGATCTCGCGAGATGACAGGAGATTAAAGTTGCTATTTATCAACCCCTGCTCCTGGATTGAATATGTGACGACTTCTGCATGGCGATATTGTTCTGGCAAAACAAAAATTATGAAAGGGGGTTATTAAAGGGGCAGGACTGTCAAAGTAAAAGAACTTCTCTGTCTCTTTACCAGACCACACATTTTCCTCCAGCCACGAATGTGGGTGAAAAAGGAGGAAGCAGACGAAAGGAGTAATTATTATTTGAGTTAATAAGTTTCCTTTTTTTATGGTTTAATTCTTTATTAGTTGTGCTCCTCTAAAAAGGACATTGTCCCAAAACACAACAAAGGGCAGGCGCGCCCCTTTTAAAGGGGAGTTTTTCAAGCATGCTCCGCTCACGTCCCTTCAGTCACTGAAAGTAAAATATAAATGTGGTCTACTCCTGCACCTATTTTCTATGTTTCTATGTTTAAGGCAGAGAAGACAGTCATTGGGACCAACCAGCCTTACCCTTTTCGATGGCTCTTAACTCCGCCCTCCCACCTTTTCACTACTTCGGTCCCAGAAAGGCAGTTTGAGCCGTGACCCTGCACCTATGATGAACTGGATTGAGGTTGTTCCAAGCCCATTTCGTGTTGGACCCTTGGCAACGAGAGGAGACTTCCATCCTGTCTGCAGGGGCTACATTTAACCCCAGGTCCCAGAAGTGTAAGGACAGTCGAGTGTACATTTTCTGCTATCGATGATAAACTCTTGCTGGATGGGAGCAGTGAATGTTATGCTGGCTGATGTACAATGGCTCAGTCAGAAGGTCATGGGTTCAAGCCCCAATCCAGAGATTTGAGCGCGTAATTCAGTACTGAGGGAGGTGTCGTCTTTCAGATGAGACATTAAACCGAGGCCCTGTCGGCCCTCTCAGGTGGATGTAAACAATCCCATGGCACTATTGGAAGAAGAGCAGGGGAGTTCTCCCCGGTGTCCTGGCCAATATTTATCCTGCAATCAACATCACTAAAAACAGATTATCTGGTCATTATCACATTGCTGTTTGTGGGAGCTTGCTGTGCGCAAATTGGCTGCCGCGTTTCCTACATTACAACAGTGACTACACTTCAAAAGGACTTCATTGGTGGTAAAGTGCTTTGGGACATCTTGAGGTTGTGAAAGGCGCTATATAAATGCAAGTCGTTTCTCTCTCTCTTTCCTTTCAGATCTTACGGGATTTTTCACAATGGCTCTAATCAAGCTGCTGGCTCGCTCAGGGCCGAGCACTGGGAACTCATCAAAGTGGGGGGGGGGGGGGGGCAGGGTGATAAAATGTGCAAGTCAGTAGCCCTTAAAAGGGTGCTGGGGAAAAAAAATTAAAGGGCTTAAAGGCTGCATGCAAAGTCAAAAATTCTTTCAGCCTTTCTTCGGGCTGCAGGAGGCAAAACCCACGAGAAGGCAAAATAAAATGTGGAGGCAGGAAATGGAGCCTGCGGGCAAGTGCTGCCCCTAGAGGGCAGCAGTGCAGCATGCCTGAAAGGAGACGATGGCCGGAGTCAACATTGTCTACACTGCTCATAACACCTGGGAACAGATGCAGAAGAAGATGGTATACTTCAAGGAAGCTGCCAACATGAGACTGCTGGATATACGGCCCAGGAATAAGCACCAAAGAGTGTTGCCTGACAGCTTGCTCCACGGCTGGACCACGCCAAGCCCTCACCCAACGCTACAGCTGTTCCATTGTGTGTCGTTCATATCCATACTCCGGCAGAGCACACGTTCAGACTGCACCTTGAAACCTTTTTTCTTATTCGTTTATGGGATATGGGAGTCGCTGACATTTATTGCCCATCCCTAGTTGCCCTTGAGAAGGTGGTGGTGAGCTGCCTTCTTGAACCGCTGCAGTCCGTGTGGTGAAGGTCTTCCCACAGTGCTGTTATGATGCGGAGATGCAGAGATGCAGGATTGTTACCTCCCAGTCAGGGAACACTTCAGCAGTCAAGGACATTCAGCCTCAGATCTGCGGGTAAGCGTTCTCCAAGGCGGCCTTCGAGACACACGACAACGCAAAATCATCAAGCAGAAACTGATAGCCAAGTTCCGCACCCATGAGGACGGCCTCAACCGGGATCTTGGGTTCATGTCACGTTACATGACGTAGAGTCATCCAGACTCGAGTCGTCGTTGGCTTGTTCACAGATGTGATTTCCAGTAAAAAAAAGTAAAAATTTTAAAGTTTATGGTTTTCCATACAGACTGCATTTGACACATTAGATCCCCTGTGACCCCACCTCATTGTCTTAGCTGTATCTTGCTATGTCTTTGATGTGGTGCCTACCTGACCTGATTGTTTCTCTGCCAAGGTGTGATAAAAGGCAGTCAGAAAGATTAACTGTAGTCGTCTGACATTGTACGCTGCACAGACATTGTTCTCTGTCTATATATGCTTTGCCGATTCGTATTCCTTCACTTCACCTGATGAAGGGGCAGCAGCTCCGAAAGCTTGTAATTTCAAATAAAACTGTTGGACTATAACCTGGTGTTGTGCGACTTCTCACTTACAGTGCTGTTAGGGAGGGAGTTCCAGGATTTTGACCCAGCGACGATGAAGGAACGGCGATATATTTCCAAGTCAGGATGATGTGTGACATGGAGGGGAACTTGCAGGTGGTGGTGCTCCCGTGCGCCTGCTGCCCTTGTCCTTCTAGGTGGAAGAGGTTGGCGCGCTCACATCTTCACACGTATAAAATCATTGTATCACGACCAGCTGAATGTTGTGTGTTCAGCTAGTGACACCCAGGATGGGCGGCAGTGTCCTTGCAGCAGATGGCACAGATCTTCAGCTGGCTCTGTACCGGCCCACAAACCTGCAGAGCCAGTTTCTCCTGGTCATAGCCAGAGGGGCGGGGGTAGTGCCTGTAGATAATGGTTGGTGGAATAAGAGTCATGGCGGGTACTCCAGCTCTGGAGCCTTCTCTCTCCCTGCCATCATCTCTTTCAACTTGCACCATTTCAACCATGAAATGCAATATTTGTTCGTGCCACAAAAACCAATTACCATAATTAATTTCAGCTTGACTGGCTGACTGCCAGAGGACGCTTCACTTAGTTGCCTTTTTAATCCCTGAGCTTCTGTGAATGTTCATACTGTAAAATTCTCCGATATCAGTGACCCCTTTTTCCTGTTCGGCTCACATCCAGTTAACGCTTCCATCACAGTCGTTCTTCTGGTGAATTGGTAGCCGGTGTTTCAGCCGTGGCTCAGTTGGGAGCACTCTCGCCTCGGAGTCAGATGGTTGTGAGTTCAAGCCCCACATCCAGAGACTTGAGCACATAACCTAGGCTGACACTCCCACTGCAGTACTGAGGGAGTGCTGCACTGTCAGAGGTGCCGTCTTTCAGATGAGATCTTATAATGGTCTGCCCTCTTGCACCACCGGCCGAATGGACCAGGGAATTTGCCTGGTGTACTAACCCATTAATATTGCACATCCTACTTTCATCACTGTTAGCTGTTATCTAACCAGTCGAGTCCATGGAAGCTCTTTTTTTGAGGGTGGGATAGGGGGAAGTGTTCTATTATTGTGAACACATTTTTCCAAATAAACTGGTTTTGTCCCACAGCGTACTTTACGTGTCGGGGTTGAATTTCCGCCGGGTTCTCCCAATCATCCATCACAACTTTGACAGAGGATCCGTAGAAACCCCGTTGAAACGGCGTGATTGCCGCTCAGGCATATGATCGAAGTTTTCAAGATATTAAGGGGAACTGATGGGGTAGATAGAGAGAAACTATTTCCACTGGTTGGGGCGTCTAGGACTAGGGGAGCATAGTCTAAAAATTAGAGCCAGACCTTTCAGGAGTGAAATTAGGAAACACTTCTACACACAGAGGGTGGTAGGAGTTTGGAACTCTCTTCCGCAAACGGCAATTGGTGCTGGATGAGTTGTTAACTTTAAATCTGAGATTGATAGATTTCTGTTAACCAAAAGTATTAAGGGATATGGGCCAAATATATGGGGCTGGATTTTACCAGCCCTGAGGAGGCAAGTTTGGAGGCGGGACTGCTGGGAAAATCAAAAAGAATGGGAGCGGGTCCCGAACCCGCTCCCAACCCGCCTCCAACCAATCTTCCCGGGAGTCGGGTCCCCGATTTGCACAGGGACCCGACTCCTAGCGGCGGGAAGAGGATTATAGCCACTTAACTGATTGTTAACAGGTAGTTAACAGACAGTTAAGAGGCTTTTTCCCATTTTGAGACTTCTGGGAACCCCGCCAAGGTAAGTGAGGCGTGCTGTGGGTCTGTTGTAATGTTTGTATATAGATGACAGCTGCAGGAGTGGTGTGAAGGATCCAATGGGACACTGGTGAGTATCAGAGGTAAGGACATGTTGGGAAAGTAATTTTTAATGTGTTTAGATTTTTCTGTAGGTGACAAGCTTTGAAGTGTTTGTGTGGCCTCACCTCATTGGGAGAAGTGACAGATCGCTTCTGTACCCTCACCTGCAGCTGCCATCTGTTTTATCCTAAGGAGAGAGTAATTGGAGAGCTTGGGTACAAGGGCTCACCTTTGTACAGTGATTGTCAGAGTTTGACAGCACCTCAATGCTAATCAGGGGAAAATAGCGTCTGTGCGTTGGATGTCGCTGGGGGCGGGACTAGAAACCCGGAAGGCAGCAGCCCCGCCCCCAACACGTCTTGGTAAGTAAAATCCAGCCCATGGAGTTAGGTCGCAGATCAGCCATGATCTCATTGAATGGCGGAACAGGCTCGAGGGGCTAAATGGCCTTCTCCTGTTCCTATGTTACTATGTTCTTCGGGGTTCCTGCGGGACCTTCCGCCAAAGTTGAGGTGGAAGGTCCCACAGGACCCACGGAAATTTGCACTATCGATTGGCTATTTTCTCTTGAGATTTACGGCCAGATTTCAACTGTAGCTCGTTTTTACCCAGCCAGGTCTCTAGACAAACTCTACAACTTTGCCGAGTGCTCCGGCTTGCACCTGATCTTCGGCTTGAACGCCCTGCTGCGGAATCCCGACAACTCCTGGAATGGTTCCAGCGGCCTGAGTCTCCTCAAGTACTGTGCCGGCAAGAAATATAACATCTCCTGGGAGCTTGGAAACGGTAAGTGAGCTTCTCCGTCCCGCCAGTGAGGTCTTCTTTTCCCCCTCACTTTCCGTGAACCTGCTTGAGTATGTTGATTAAGGTCATTAGCACTGTATGACGTTAAGTGTGACAGTCAGCCACATATTACAAAAAAAAGGACATAGAGGCACTGTTGAAGGGGCAAAAAACATTCACAAGGATGATACCAGAACTGAGAGGCTATAACTACCAGGAAAGACTGAACGGGCTAGTCCTTTCCTCTAGAAAAGCGAAGGCTGAGAGGTGACTTGTTTGAGGTCTTTAACATTATGAAGGGGTTTGATCGGGTAGACGTAGAGATGATGTTTCCACTTGTGAGGAGTCCAAAACTAGGGGCCATAAATATACGATAGAATTGAAAAGCAGAGAAGTTATGTTAAACCTGTATAGAACTTTGGCTAGACCACACTTGGAGTGTTCTGGTCTCCATATTTTAAAAAGGATATCGAGGCACTGGAGAAGGTGCTAAAAAGATTTACTAGAATGATACCAGAACTGAGAGGTTATACCTATCAGAAAAGTTCGAGCAGGCTGGGGCTCTTTTCTCTAGAAAAGGTAAGACTGAGGGGATGACCTGATAGAGATCTTCAGTATTATTGAAGGGCTTGATAGGGTAGATGTACAGAACATGTGTCCACTTCTGGGCGAGACCAGAACTAGGGGCCACAAGTATAAGATAGTCATTAATAAATCCAATGGGGAATTCAGGAGAAACATCTTTAACCTGAGAAGAATCTTTGCTTATAAGAGCTTATATACAGCTCTGTGGAACCAGTCACAGGGGGCTCGGGAAATATCCGATTTCCCATATGGCAAGTCCACACCTGCTTTTTTATTCTATAATAGAGAGGTTTTAGCTATTCTAGAAAACTGAGACAAGTTCTATACGGGGTAGGACATTTGGGACTGAGATGAGGAGAAATTTCTTCACTCAGAGGGTGGTGAACCTGTGGAATTCTCTACCACAGAAGGCTGTGGAGGCCAAGTCACTGAATATATTTAAGAAGGAGATAGATAGATTTCTAGACACAAAAGGCATCAAGGGGTATGGGGAGAGAGCGGGAATATGGTATTGAGATGGAGGATCAGCCATGATCGTATTGAATGGCGGAGCAGGCTCGAAGGGCCGAATGGCCGACTCCTGCTCCTATTTTTCTATGTTTCTATGTTTCTAAGTTGTAGCTCGGGTGTCCAGCTCTGGTTGGATGTATTCCTGGAGGTTTCATTGCATGACGTCCTGCCTCCCACGCTCCTGCCATTGGTCTACCCAACACGTCCATCCTCAAGGCAAAAACCATCTTCCCTCGCCAATTGGAAAGCGAACAGACACTTCCTGACTCAATTGGCTGATGCTTGACTGTCAAACAGCCTTTTTTTCCCCAAACTCCTATATTTTTATAACAAATAAACAAAAGTGTTCAAAGAAAATGAGGGAAAAAAAACATAATTTGTTTAATGACCCAATGATTTTACTCCCGGGTTTTGCTCGTGGCAGTGTCTTGGAGATCAGTCTTCAGTTCCTGGGGACTCCAGGACAATCCAAGAGGGTTGGCACCCCCTAACTCCAGCTGGTAAAGTCACTGGCTGGAGAACCTACAGTCTAAGTGTGAAAGTGCAGTACATGCTCCAATTTGAAATCTCATCATTGGGGCCCATTATTCACCATCACAGTGGGAAAAGCTTCAAGAGGCTACAGGAGAAAATATGAAAAATACAGAAAAGCAAATGATGCAAATAGGCTGAGTGACCGCAACATAGTGCTGCCTTGGCCTGGTTGCTCTAGGTCTGTGCATGCATTGTTGATACGCACTGTGTTCCGTTCACCCACACAAGCAGACACGAATGTTTTATCAAAGCAGAACAGTCTGTTATTTTAATTTTATGTCCCTGATGTTCGAGTGACATCAAGTTTAATAGCAAACTCGTGATTGTTCTGGTTTTAATGCTTCACCAATTCGCCGGCACTGGTGAGACATTACATCTGTTCTGGGTCTCAGTTAGACTCGACGCGGTGACACACCAGACTAGAACTGACGGAGACATCGCATCGTGAACCCTTTCAGGCCCCTCTGAAAGGTCATAGCTGAAAGGGGATGAAAACACTCACTGGGTTAACAATGACTAATGCTCAGAAATGAAGCAAAGCATTTTGAAGAGGGATTATTTTATTTAGGCTCCGATTGTGAGGCTCCAGTGGAGAATGGGAAGGTTCCTGGAAATTTGAGTTGCATCAGCGTCTGGAAAACCGCAAACTTCCTTCAGTGTAATCCGTTCATTCTAAAATACTGAGCTTTGCTGTACAAGAGAGTCCAAATAAATAAAGACCTTTAGACCGAGTACTGCAGGTGCTCTTTCTGCTGCTGGGCAAAGCCAGTTGTGTGAACACTGAGGCTGTCTACAACTCTTAAGGAGGCACTATCATAGGAACATAGGAATCAGAGGAGGCCATTCAGCCCCTCGAGCCTGTTCCGCCATTCAATGAGATCTTGGCTGAACTGTATCATGACTCCATCTACCCGCCTATCAGAGCAGACACACAGCGTTTCGCTAGATGCAGTGACATTTTTCGTCAATCGACAATGTGTTCGATCATCTTTGGACTATATTTACTTTAAATAGTGAGTGCAGATAACTGTCATCTAGAAGAAATGATTCAGATGAAGTGCGGAGCTCAGCAACGTGACCTGAATTAATGCCCCTCGGGTAGTCAACACAGCGTTCCTGAAAGATGGTTTTGCTTTTCCTCTCAGCATCCAACATTGACAACCCTAATCCCTTTAAAGTTATGGCAGAGAGGTTTTGGCTGTCAGTCACATTTTAAAATGCAATATGTGACATTCGACATCAGATACATTCCTGGCATGCGCATACCAGAGGGGAAGGGAATCACCATGGCGTTCTACAAATAGAGTTAGAAACAGAGAAAGGGGTTCTCGTTGCTCTTGTGAAAAGATTGGCATCAAATTAAATCCATTTCAAATGTCAAATCGGTTTTATTTTACCGCAGCAGGCTTTATATCCAAATATTAAGAGCGAGAGACAGGGATTGTTCTTAATATCTTGTTGACTTTTATCTTGGGGAGATTTTGGAGTGTATTTTCCTGCTACCGCACCCGGTGTATTGGACCACGTCGAGGCAGCATATAGAGGAAAATTGGGTGGGAAGAATTGCAGGCCCATAAGAGAACCTGCCTGATCTTCTGTCCACTGATTGAACAGAAAATCAGTCACATTCTTGTTCCCGACCTGCGATCCTCCCTTTCTGGTTTTCCTTGCTGCACTGCACCAAGGTGACCTAATACACCCAGGGACAATAACAGGGAAACGGGCCCCTCTTTCTCCTTGTTCTAACCTTCACAATCCTGGTGATTCCCTCTCCCTCATCCCCATTCTCGCCCCCTCCTCCTCCCCCTCCACCGTGCTGCTTCGGGCCATTCATTAGTTACTTTTTGGACAGGATTCCTTACTGCTTGTTGTGATTGGTACAGTCCTATATTGGCCTCACTGGATTAGAAAGAGATTGCTGGGAAACACCGCAATAGTTGCGCGTAAAATTTAACCGCAAGTTTCATGAGTTTTTGATAAGCTTTGAGGACAGATTGAGTGGTCTTTCCACAGTAAAAAAAAACATTATGAAGAATCCTTCCTTCATTACAATCAAATTATCATTACTTGTCCTGCAGTGTTAAAGGTCTGCACTTATAGACCGTTGGCCATGGAGGTATAGGCTGAGGGAATACATATAGTCTGAGATGATCAAACACTCCATGAGGCACAATGGGAGTGAAATTGGTTGTTAGCAGTAGTGTAAAATGGGTGATAGTGAATTGGTAGACTGTTTTAAACTCTGCTAATTGATTTTCCATCGATTTCAACGGTGTAAAACGGGCTGCCGATTCACTATCACCGTTTTCATAGAATCATAGAATGGTTACAGCACAGGAGGAGGCCATTCGGCCCGTCGAGCCCGTGCCGGCTCTCTGCAAGAGCACTTCAGCGAGTCCCACTCCCCTGCCCTTTCCCCGTAGCGCTGCAATTTTTTTTCCTTCAGGTACTTAACTAATTCCCTTTTGAAAGCCACAATTGAATCTGCCTCCACCACCCTTTCAGGCAGTGCATTCCAGATCCTAACCACTCGCTGCGTAAAAAGGTTTTTCCTCATGTCGCCTTTGGTTCTTCTGCCAATCACCTTAAATCTGTGTCCTCTGGTTCTCGACCCTTCCTCCAATGGGAACAGTTTCTCTCGATCTACTCTGTCCAGACCCCTCATGGTTTTGAACACCTCTATCAAATCTCCTCTCAACCTTCTCTGCTCTGAGGAGAACAACCCCAGCTTCTGCAGTCTGTCCACGTAACTGAAGTCCCTCATCCCTGGAATCATTCTCGTTCTAGCAAAGACCAGTTTCCCCACCAGTGGTTCCTGGGTGTCCTTGTGCACCAGTCGCTGAAGATAAGCATGCAGGTGCAGCAGGCGGTTAAGAAGGCAAATGGTATGTTGGCCTTCATAGCGAGAGGATTCGAGTACAGGAGCAAGGATGTCTTGCTGCAGTTGTACAGGGCCTTGGTGAGACCACACCTTGAGTATTGTGTGCAGTTTTGGTCGCCTTATCTGAGGAAGGATGTTCTTGCCATGGAGGGAGTGCAGCGAAGATTTACCAGACTGATACCTGGGATGGCAGGAATGACGTATGAGGAGAGATTGGGTCGATTGGGCTTATACTCGCTGGAGTTTAGAAGAATGAGAGGAGATCTCATTGAAACTTATAAAATTCTAACAGGGCTAGACAGACTGGATGCAGGAAGGATGTTCCCGATGGCGGGTGAGTCCAGAACAAGAGGTCACAGTCTAAAGATAAGGGGTAAGCCATTTAGGACAGAGATGAGGAGGAATTTCTTCACCCAGAGAGTGGTGAACCTGTAGAATTCTCTACCACAGAAGGCAGTTGAGGCCAAGTCAGTAAATATATTCAAGAAGGAGTTAGATATATTTCTTAAGGCTAAAGGTATCAAGGGATATGGGGAGAAGGCAGGGACCGGGTACTGAGTTTGGATGATCAGCCATGATCTCATCGAATGGCGGAGCAGGCTCAAGGGGCCGAATGGCCTACTCCTGCTCCTATCTTCTATGTTGCTATGTTTTCCTGTGCTGGTGGTGCAGTAGGGATTGCTGACTGGAAGACTTTAGGCCAGGATTGAAGAGTGAAGATGTGGAGTGGATTCATCTTCTAGACCTTTTCTTGATCCAATTTGGTGATTCGGGAGTGCTTGTGCAGAATATTCCTTCAGGCGATTAAATGAATCGGGTAATGCCCAAGTTAGGGTAGAAACATAGAATCTAGGAGCAGGAGTAGGCCATTCGGCCCGTCGAGCCTGCTCCGCCATTCAATACGATCATGGCTGATCATCCAAATCCAGTACCCTGTCCCTGCTTTCCCACACAGAATCCCCATCAAGCCTGCACCGACACATATCCCACCCTATCCCCGTAACCCCACGTATTTAATTCCCCCTAACATCTCCCATCCTATCCCTGTAACCCCACATATTTAATCCCCCCCTAACACTAAGGGTCAATTTATCATAGCCAAATCAACCTAACCCACACATTTTTGGACTGTGGGAGGAAACCGGAGCACCCGGAGGAAACCCACGCAGACACGGGGAGAATGTGCAAACTCCACACAGACAGTCACCCGAGGTCAGATTCGAACCCGGGTCTCTGGCGCTGTGAGGCACCAGTGCTAACCACTATGCCACCGTGTTGCCATCAGTCATCAGTCTATAGAAGGGATGAGCTAGATGGGCCAAATGGCCTTTTCCTGTCCCTTGCTTTCTTCTGCCCCATTTCTCTAGAGGCAGTCCTCCCTTTTCTTCAGAAGGTATTTATTTTTAATATTTAGGCTCCGTTCACCTTACAACTGTAGTGTCGGCAGGAAGCAGTTTTGTTGAATCCGGATACAGGGCCGACCTCCTCCAGGCCGTCTCACTCCACTTCACTTTGGAGTCTTTACACGCCAAGTTTAGCGTCGGTCTGAAGCGGTTTTGGCTTCACACGGACATTAAGCTTGCGGAGTGTGAGTCATTGAATTATTGCAAATTAAACAAATGTAACTTGAGGAATGCGCAAAATAAACAGAATAGCAACACTAAGTAAACTGAAAACACACTCAGACAAGTAGAAATCAAGAAAAATACTACCAACAATTAAATATCCACACATCAAGTTCCCCATTCGTGCTCATTGTATCCAATTACAGTATAAAATCACCAGGTCCAGGAATCTCTATCGTACCTGGACCTTCTTATCATTTCTCTATAACACTACGCTTCTCAATTCTTCCCTTATACCCCAGCTTTTCAAAATCTCCGATCTGCAGCTTTTCCAAAGCTCACTTATTCCCAGGAGTGTTCCCAAGACTTGAGGGTGCGTTTGGTGGCTGCTAAAATTAGACAATGAAATCTAATTTTGCAGTAAGCTATTCCACCAAAAGAGAGACTTCTTTTTAGTGACTGGGCCTGAACAGCACGGGGTGATCACCCAGTACTCTTAGGGTTAAAATAAGAGAGACAGAAATCTCCGAGCACAGGACCCGAATGTAAAGAATGATGGGGTAAGAATAGCTCTGGTCCTTTGTGTAGCAACATTGTCGTCACAAACACATTTGTGATTTTGGAACGTGTTTACAGATCCACTACAAACAGAGAACAGATGCATTTACAATGTTCGTTGACTATACTTGCCCCCAGCATTCCCCCCTCTGTGAGCCTTCACCAGCAACTATTACTTGGAGGCAAAATTATGAGCCTTGTTAAAGTAAAACTGATTTATGCTTGAAACTTAAGGCCCTAAAAGGACCTGCCTGCTCTTGTGGCCAAGACTGCTCGAGAATTCCGGATGTCATGACACACACAAGACAGGATATGAATATGAATCACCTTTCCCAGGAATTGGAGGAGTTCTTTCCGGAAGGGCAGTTTTTCCTTTAACGGAAAGCTACAGATTTAAGAAAGGAACTTGAGCCCTTGGCTGTTGTAGAGCCTTATCGTGCTGTCTTCCTACAAGGGTAGTGGCAGTAGCTTCTACGCCAGGTACTGCACTATGTCTTCTTAGGCAGTCCCTCGGAACCGAGGATGACTTGCTTCCACACTAAAAATGAGTTCTCAGGCGACTGATGAGTCCAATGTGGGACCTACAGTCTCTGTCACAGGTGGGGCAGACGGTGGTTGAAGGGGCGGGTGGGTGGGGTGCTTGGGTTGACGTGCGCTCCTTGTGCAGCCTGCGCTTGGCTTCCGCTTGCTCCTGGCGAAGAGACTCGAGGTGTTCGGCGCCTTCCCGGATGCTTCTCCTCCACTTTGTGCGGTCTTGGGCCAGGGATTCCCAGGTGTCGGTGGGGATGTTGCACTTTTTCAAGGAGGCTTTGAGGGTGTCCTTGAAGCGTTTCCTCTGCCCACCTGGGGCTCTCGTGCTGTGTCGGAGCTCCGAGTAGAGTGCTTGCTTTGGGAAGATGCCTGTGCGTGAATTCTTTTAAAGTGGGGTGGCCGTTGCACACCAGCTACCACACGGGCTTGACAGAGCAAGGTCTTGGTCCAATGGCAAGGGGATCCAAGACGATTGGAGACCAGGCCCTGCTACATCTGCCTAGCACACACACACAAACACCAGCACAAACATTGCACTATGTCACTTCCTGAAGGCATTGTGTATTAGTACCTGAGGGTCCTGATACTCGGCAAGGACTTGGAAAATCTGCCCTTATTTGTAAGTCGAAGCAGTGAGTATTGGCCGGCTAGTTGAGCAGAGCGGGCATGGCAACTGAACCCAGCTCTGTTGTCCATGCTGGATAGTGAAAAACAAGAACCTTTGCCAGATTTTTCCCCCCTTCCCCAGCCCAGGGGCTTTGAGCTGGGTAAATTGCCCCTACTTCTTAAAACACTCTCCGAAATTGGCAACCATTACACATTTGTACCCAAGAAAGAAAGAAGACAGAAAGAAAAGACTTGCATTTATATAGCGCCTTTCACAACCCCAGGACGTCCCAAAGCGCTTTGCAGCCAATGAAGTACTCTTGAAGTGCAGTCACTGTTGTAATGTAGGAAACGCGGCAGCCAATTTGCACACAGCAAGCTCCCACAAACATCAATGTGATAATGACCAAATAATCTGTTTTAGTGATGTTGGTTGAGGGATAATTATTGGCCAGGACACCGGGGAGAACTCCCCTGCTTTTCTTTGAAATAGTGCCGTGAGATTTTTTACGTCCACCCGAGAGAGCAGACGGGGGGCCTCGGTTTAACGTCTCATCCCAAAGTCGGCACCTCCGACAGTGCAGCACTGACTCAAAAGCAACATTACAATCTGCAAACCAAAGTGATATAGATCATGTTTAATGAATAGATCATGGTGGTTTAATCTTAAGCAAAATAAGCAGTTGTAGAATTTCAGTCCGCAAATCATTGCTCCCCTAAGTGTTTACACAGTGTAGTGATATATTTATACTGTTAGCATTTACCATGCCCAACTGTGACAGCAGCATGAAAAATGCCCGGGCCTGTTATTTTAAGCAGCATTTCACAGAAAAATGTTCCCGCTCAGCAGAAAGCTCCCAGCAACTCCTTTCGGCTGAACTTTTTGCTTTTAAATAGTTTACGCTTGTTGTATACCTCTGACATGTATGGAATTAATGGGCTGGGCATTTTAAGCTTCGCAGTATCCCAGCTCCATGCATGTCAAGTTTTTCAAAATATTTTTATCTACTTATTACTCTAAATACTACTTTCTGTTTATATCCGTTTCTCTTTGAAAATGAATGATTTCAAACTAAAAAAAAGAAAGAAAGGAAACTGTTGGATTAGCACTTTGCAGGACCGCTCACCTTTGCTCTTTCACCCCCCCCCCCCCGCCCTCCGCCACCCCAGCTCCATCTCAACACTAACTTCTCATTGTCCTCTTTCACCTGTAAAGGGGAGCAACTGGGTCATATCTGCTAATCTGCTATTTTTTGGTGCAGTGTATTGCCACAAGCATTGACCAATAGGAGGCATTCTTGCTGACTAACTGAGTGCCCCAAAGCCAGGGGCGCCCAAAGCTTTTTGTCTCCATGGGTGCCTCACATGGAACTTCAGAAGCCAGGTATAGGCCCAGAAATTGATCTCGCTCTGTTCCCGCGGGGGTAAGCCTTCCCCGCGATGTCTCACCTCGCTTGTGCTTTTTCAGATCCAGCTCGCACGAACTTGATGTTCCAGACATCAGCTGTGCTGGGCTTGCGTATCCCAGCGGCGTAGTGAATTCGTGCGAGCTGTGGGATCACGTGACTCAGTTAGAGCCAATGGCAGCACACCATCTTCCATTCATAAGTTTCACAGACCTGCTGTGAAATCTATGAATCTTACACCCCCCCAAAATAACAGCTAAACCTCAATTAAATAAAAAAAAAAAACCATCACATTAATAAAATAAGTATAGTTAATTAAATTAACCATTTTAAATAAAAAATTAAATTTTTGAAAAAATTTAAAATCTTTTAAATAGTTATAAAAATAAACTTACCTGTCTTTAAAGTCTCTAAAAAAGATATACCTGTAAAAAAAAATTCAAAAAAATACTTAATTCACTACTTACCTTCTTAAAAGCGGGTCTTACTCCTCCTTTTTACATTTCCAAAATCTTCCCTACTTACCTGCGCGTCCAAAGCATGAAGTGCACAGCGTGCGCGCAGCCTGTAGCGCGCACGCGATGCACCGAGGACCCGCCCCCTTTTCAGAAGAGCAATTGCCGGTTTTCAGCGCATGCGCAGGGCATGCAGAAAACCGGCAATTGGAGTGGGAATACGCGAGAGTACGCAGTGCGTACTCTCGCGTCCCGGGATCAATTTTCGGCCCATTAAGCTTAAATCCATGCTGTCACCAATTTGTATATATATATCTCCAATTGCCGATACTAACAGATCTTGGGGTCCTGATCTTTGGGACGTATCCACCGGTGAGGCCCTTTCCGAAACCTCCGGGCTCACAAAATTCAAACCGGACCACTCAGCAAATACAGAACCTAAGCACAAATAGGACTGAGTTGCCTGGACCTCGAGTGCCGCACTGCCAGCTCTAGGGGGCCACACGTGGCTAACTGGCTGCAGTTCGGACGCCAATGCCTTAGGCGTTATATCCCAGTCACTAGGTTACGGGATTGTCACTGAGCAGGCCATTGACAAATAGGTGACGTTCAATGTGCATCTTCCTCCCAATTGCTCATCTGGTAAGGAGACTGCCCAGTGTACAACTGAACTACACAGACCAAGAGGGTCCCAGTTTCAATCCCCTCCTGAGTTGGCTGCACTCAAGTGTATCAGCCGTGGTTACGTGGGTAGCACCCTTGCCTCTGAGTCAGAAGGTTGTGGGTTCAAGTCCCACTCCAGAGACTTGAACACAAAAATCTAGACTGACACTCCCAGTGTAGTACTGAGGGAATGCTGCACTGTTGGAGGTGCCGTTTTTCGGATGAGACGTTAAACCGAGGCCCCTCTCTGCTCTCTCAGGTGGATGTGAAAGATCCCATGGCACTATTTCGAAGAAGAGCAGGGGAGTTCTCCCTGGTGTCCTGGGCCAATATTTATCACTGAAACAGATCATCTGGTCATGATCACATTGCTGTTTGTGGGAGCTTGCTGTGTGCAAATTGGCTGCCGGGTTTCCCACATTACAACAGCGACTACACTTCAAAAAAGTACTTTGTTGGCGGTAAAGCGCTTTGGGACATCCCGTGGTCGTGAAAGGCGCTATAGAAATGCGAGTCTTTCTTTTCTGCTCAATGATATGGACACTTCAGTTTACCTCAGCGCCCCTGGGGTCAGCAGGGGGGGGGGGTTAAAAAAAAATAACCAATATTATCGCTGCTGCTCGCTGTCTGGCCTTTCCTGCAAAGTGGGTATGTGTGGATGGCAGCGAAGCCCAGGATTAGGCCTGGTGGCGATGCAACCTCCAACACTCATTGCCTCTGCTCTCACACGTGAGGCCCTAAAGAATCCCCAGCACCCATGGACCTCGTCCCCAACTGCAAGACATCTCCATTGGGAAAGAAAGGAACAGAAGAAATGAAAAGTGCAGAGAAAATTCAACATCAACCACATCGTGTTCCTCTTAAATTAACAGCTGGCTGTCCAAAATGTCTAGATCTTTATCTGGGGAACTCACTTAATGGGAGGTGTATGTAAAATGTGCTGTCATATAAAAAACATTTTTTTTTAGAAAAATGCAGTTTTATATTTACAGTACTAAGATAGTTTAGGATTGTTTAAAGAGATCACAAGTGTGATGTTTACATTGGCCGGACTGTAGAATTTAGTGAATGATGAGGTGTTAGATCAGTATCAAATTATGTTTAGTGATGGTGAGGAACAGTGATGGAGAGCAAGAGATTAATAGCCATTTACTTAAAGGGGTAGCATATCCCACTAGACTGTACTTTTCAAACTGAATTTTAAACTTTACAGTTCAAATACTCAGTGGCACTATCAGGCAAACCTAGGTCAGGTACTGTATAGCACAGATTAGATGCAGAGTACTGCTCTCTACACTACCCTGGCAATGTGTCCCAGTTCCAACCTCCGAAGAGCACCTACTGCTCCAGAATGACCTTTTTGCCGTTTCCCACACCAACCTTCCTGTGACCTCTCTGTGTGCGTCGTAATACTGAATTAAGGGCAGTGCCCACTCGGAGCTGGGCTGACTCCCGAATTGACTTTGGATTGTTCCTTGCATTCAGCATCCAGAGGAGGCAATCATTCCATCGGTCTTTCCTGGATTTGAACCACGGTCTGCTGCTTTGTTAATTAATCTTATATGTTAATAGAAAGAGAAAGCTATAGATTTATCAGTGTCTCCCAGTCATCACTTGTTGCCTTGTTTCATGCTTGATGCAATGTTGAAGGAGATATTTTGTATAGAACTCCCCTTTCTGTGTCACTATGAATGGCAGTCGCTGCCCATAGACCACCATTGCTATTCATGATGTCACTGGGATATAACTTCATGATGTCACTTCAGGTCCCCCCTAAACCTCTCCGCCTCTCTACCTCTCTTTCCTCCTTTAAGACGCTCCTTAAAACCTACCTCTTTGACCATGCCATTGGTCACCTGCCCTAATATCTCCTTATGTGGCTCGGTGTCAAATTCCGTTTGATAATCGCTCCTGTGAAGCGCCTTGGGACGTTTTACTAAAGGCGTTATATAAATACAAGTTGTTGTTATTTGAAGTGACCATTGGCAATGTTATCATATGAAAACTTAAAAGATTTGCATCAAATTCCTCTCTCCACTGTTTTAACAGTGTCATTAACCTACTTAGAACATTGCGGACAGTAATTCTCAGGTTAGTATTTATAACTTATGCTGCACCTGGGCTGGGACGCCTCACTAGGTTCAGTGAGTAAAGGTTCTGTTCCTCAGCACTGACACCCCTCACCCAAACGCACGTACAGTTCGCCAAAAGAAGTAGAATTTTTTTTTTCCCAGTCAAGGGGTATAACTGTCAAGCAATGAGGAAATATTTTATCCTTCAACACATCTGCAGTACGTGTTAAGCAGGTGTCTTTACTGAGCCGTAATTCAGCATTTGGAGTAATCCTGCAGCGAAGTATGGAATTTATCTCACAGTATGACGGCAGTGAGTGGAACTAGCACGCTCTCTCTGGCTGGTTTGCTGCTGTAAATCATCTGTCTTCAGGTGTTTTGGGGAGGTCCTCTCAAAATGCCTGCACCCTGGTGTCCAGGACTGAAGCACCGAGTGCAGCATTTCTTCCCTGTGGGAATCTTGGAGTCTTTCCACAGATTCATGGAACCAAATGTCCACGTTATCCGCTAATGTGACTCAGTCCTGATTGTCTCGAGTTACAGCAGCCTGGTGAATTTAATGCTTCCCCCCCCCCCCACCCCAGGGATGGCGACCGCGGTATTGCATGTGGGGAGAGCCAAGAGCTAACTCGAGCGACACACCACAGAATGGATCAGAGCGGCACCTTTTTAGCAGTTAGAAAAGGAGACAAGTTTCAAACAAGAAAAAAAAGACACGTAGTTAGTAAATGTTAGTAGGCGTGTCAGCCGTGGCTCAGTGGGCAGCACCCTCGCCTCTGAGTCAGAAGTTTGTGGGTTCATAGTCCTACTCCAGAGACTTGAGCACAAAAATCCAAGCTGACACTCCAGTGCAATACCGAGGGAGTGCTGCACTATCAGAGATGCCGTCTTTCGGATGAGACGTTAAACCGAGGCCCCGTCTGCTCTCTCAGGTGAGCGTAAAAGATCCCATGGCACTATTTCAAAGAGCATGGGAATTGTCCCCGGTGTCCTGGCCAATATTTATCCCTCAATCAACATCACCAAAACAGATTAACTGGTCATTATCACATTGCTGTTTGTGGGAGCTTGCTGTGCGCAAATTGGCTGCTGTGTTTCCTACATTACAACAGTGACTACACTTCAAAAAGTACTTCATTGACTGTAAAGCGCTTTGGGATGTCCAGTGGTCATGAAAGGTGCTATATAAATGCAAGTCTTTCTTTAAATATGAACTAGAACCATACAAGTTTACAGCACAGAAGGACGCAGCTTGGCTGAGCAATCCCAAGTCAATCCCACTGCCCTGCTCTTTTCCCATAGCCCTGTATGTTCTAAAACAAATAGTTATCCAATTTACCCTTAAAAGATGCAATGGTCTCTGCCTCAGACCATGTAGAAAAGTATCCCAAGCTCCAGCAACCTTCTGCATAAAGAAATTTCTCCACATCTCTCGTCTCTAAAGACAATTTTAAATTGATAATCTCGTATCAATGAAATCATTAACCAGAGAAAATCATCTTTCCCTATCCACTATCAAAACTCTTGATAATTTTAAAAACCTCCTTTAAATCTCCTTTTAGCTTTCATTAGCTCAAGTCTCTCCCCATTACTAAAGTTTCCATCCCAAGCCTCATCCTGGTGAATCTATGCTGTACATTCTCTATGGCTTTAATGTCTTTTCTATAACGGAATGCCCAAACCAGCACACAGTACTCTAACTATAGCCTAACCAATGTTTTTCTATCATTACTTCTTTACACTTATATTCTATGCCCCGACTTATTAAACCCAAAATGTCGCTGGTCATTTTTATGGCTTTACCTATCTGCACTCGGTACTTTCAGCGAATTATAAAAGGAAAGGAAGACTAGCATTACTACAGCGCCTTTCACCACCTCAGGACGTCCCAAAGCACTTTACAACCAATGAAATACTTTTTGAAGTGTGGTCACTGTTGTAATGTGGGAAACGCAGCAGCCAATTTGCGCACAGCAAGCTCCCACAAACAGCAATGTGATAATGACCAGATAATCTGTTTTAGTGATGTTGGTTGAGGGATAAATATTGGCCAGGACACCAGGGAGAACTCCCCCTGCACTTCTTCGAAATAGTGTCATGGGATCTTTTACACCCACCTGAGAGAGCAGACGGGGACCTCGGTTTAACATCTCATCAAAAAGACGGCACCTCCAACAGTGCAGCACTCCCTCAGCACTGCACTGGAGTCTCAGCCTAGATTTTTGTGCTCAAGTCTCTGGAGCAGGACTTGAACCCACAACCTTCTGACTCAGGGAGGCGAGGGTGCTGCCCACTGAGCCACGGCTGGCACCTTACATATTTGAGCTCTTTATTCATTCACAACCTTTAGCTTCTTTTTATTGAGTGTACACCCTGCTTCCTTGTTGTTCCTCCAAAAGTGTACGACCTCACACTTAACCACACTCATATATCAAACTGGGGGCAACTAAGGATGGACAATAAATGCAGGCCTTTCTAGTGATGTCCATATCCCGAGAATGAATTTTAAAAAAAAGGTGGATGTAAAGTATCCCATAGCACTATTTGAAGAAGAGAAGGTGAGTTCTCCCAGTGTCCCGATCAACATTCATTCCTCAAACAGTGCCACCAACAGCAGATTAAGTGGTCATTTATCCCATTTACCGTTTATGGGACCTTCCTGCGTGCAAATTGCCTCCATAACAGTGACTCCACTCGGTGCATAATTGACTGGCTGTGCAAGGCTTCGGGGTCATCCTGACAATGTGAAAGGCACTTTATAAGTGCAAGCTCTTTCTTTCTCAGAGGATCCTTCATGCTGTGTTGCAGTATAAAGTAGACAGAAGCTGCCACAAACAGCACGGAAAAATAGAGGGTACCTCGTGCTGTGTGAATGAAGATGATAAAGGAGATGTCACAAACAGTATGGATTTATACTGGGGAATGCAATGTAGGGATGCAGAACAATGTGTGCTCTTTGATGTAGCTGTGGAGAGCGTACCTCCTAGTACTTTAAAAGATTTTTTTATGAATCATTGAACTACACATAACTGTGTTGTGCAATCCTTCAAACCGCTTTTTCCAATGTGTTGCAATATTAAACCTACTTTTTGATCAAGTCGTGCCAGCTCTCAACCATATGAATGGCAAACTGGGCCTAACTCCAGCAGCTAACCTCCACCAGAGCAAGTTCACCCGATCCATGTTGTAAATAAGGAGAAAAAAGAGAGCGAGAAGAGGTTGACAGTTTGGCCCTGAAATTCGCCTCTCCGGCTTGCCGCGGGGGTAAGGATCGCGCGCGCACTTACCTACCGCGCCTGCCGTTGACCTCTGGGCCCACGGGAACTTCAGCTCCTGGGCCTGCCCCAACTGCCGGCGCGCAGTGCTTGCGTGTCCCAGGGGCGTAGTTAGTGCGATGCGTCCCCTGGGATCACGTGGGCCATAGAGAGCCAATGGCAGCAGACCATCTTTCATTCATAGATTTGACAGGAAGACCTGTCAAATCTATGAATTGAAATCGGCCCCAAAAGAACAGCTAAACTTAAAATCAATTTTTTTTAAAACCATCACATTTATAAAATAACTATAAGTTAAATAAATTACTTTAAACAAAAATTTTAATTTTTGAAAAAATTAAAATACTTTTTAACAGTGCTAAAAATAAACTTACCTTTCTTTAAATATCTAAAAAAGATAAACCTGTTGAAAATTTTTTAAATTATAATTAATTAACCACTTACCTTGTTGAAAACGGGTCCTGCGCCTCCTTTTTAAAAGCGCAGGTTCTTCAATACTTACCCTCCCGGAGAAACCTGAAAAAAACCCTAAGTTCGCTGCGTGCGCGTAGCCTCTACCGCGCACGCGGTTCACCTATGAACCGCTCCCTTCACCAGACCGGAAGTTCCGGTTTCACGCGCATGCGCAGTGCGTGCAGGAAACCGGCACTTCAGGAGGCCTTGCGGGTGAGTACACAGTGCGTACTCACCCGGCAAGGGCCGAATTTTTGGCCCTTTATCTAACGGACACTTGATGTGATCGCCGGCTGCGACACCTGACCAGACGGCAGGGAATTTTTCACAAGTACATATTTCCGCTAATATTTCCACAGAGCCCAACAGCTACCGGGCCATGCTGGGAAGGACGATTAACGGGAGCCAGCTGGGGAAGGACTACATTCAGCTCAAGAGCTTGCTCCAGTCTGTCCGATTCTACACAAAAGCCAGCCTGTACGGGCCGAACATTGGCAGGCCACGGAGGAATGCTGCAGCGCTGCTGGACGGGTAAGTTATCAGCAGAGCAGTGCGAGAGCCAGCCACAGCTGTGGACAATTTACTCCACCGCGTAATGACTCCGAGGTTTCTCCAGAATGACTGGCTTATTCTGCACTTAAGTGGAGGGCTAACTATAAACCAAAAGTTACATGATTTTAAACTAATTTTCCAACAAGGACCAGACGGTCGATGGCTCCGGCTCCTCGGCACAGACACAGTTTACCTCCAGCCGAAGCCCCCCCCCCCCACCTCCCCAAAATCAACAGTCCAATCAAACAGAAACCCCAAATTAGTCAAAATGATTGGCCCCCATCTTAAACGGGCACCGCCTTCATGAACTAGCACTTGACGTCTACACAAACAGAAGATGCGGCGATGTAAATCACACGGGGCCTGGTCACTGTTGTCCCGCCGGGCGATCCCATCCCCGACGAGAACGTCACACGGCTCTTCCCACTTCTCCCCCGACGCTGCAGCCACAAGCGCCGCCCCTGTAACATCTTTCCTCTTCTAAGTAGAAGCTGAGGCATGTCAGCCTAGTTTGAATTCAATTTATGAGGTCACCATAAAGAAGGTCGAAATCTTCAGACTGTTAACCATTATCACATTCACCCCCATGGCCGTACGGCTGCAGCCAGCTAGTTAAAAAAAAGAACAAACACCCATTGACTGAAATTCCTTTTCTCATGAAGTGCCGCCAGCAGAATTAGAATATTAAGGAAACAAAATTAACACCCAGCGTTTATGTTCAACTTAGAGACAAGCTCTCCCCCTCATCCAGTTCTTCCCCCTCGCCGCTCCCCCCCCCCCCCCCCCGCCCCCCACAAAGATGCTGATTTATTCTGTCATGTGGTTGTATCGGCCACCCTAAGGTACCTCGCCCAAGCGGCCATTCTTCATCCGTGAGGCCAGGCTGGCTATTTGGCCATAGAGGTCATCACAGCTGAGTACAATTGTCAGGGGTTACTATCTTTATGGGAGATTTTAAAATGGGAGTCTCTGCATGGAGGGGCATTAAAGGTGTGCTATCTTCATGGGAGGAAGTATTAAAGGGATACATCTTCATGAGGGATTTTAAAGGAGTATTATCTTCATGGGAGGGACATTAAAAAAAGTACATCTTCACGCACAAAGTCTTTGACAACCCTTTCTTCAATTCTTTACAAACTTGTGCTGCAAAGGCATAAGCCACATTGAAACACGTCATGGCGTCGCCTGTGAGGGTAGATTTCCTGAGTTGCCACCTCTGGTCAGGCACCTTGCTGGCTGCCAGCCCGCGTCCGAGCCTGGCCCGACTTTCTAATGCACACTGGCAGCAGGCCAGGCCTCGGAGAATCTACCCTGGGATGGCATCACAGTGAAGACGGTGACTCGTCTCTCTCGCCCATCAACAGGGTTTGCCGAACACATTCCCCCCTGAGGAAAGTGGCCCTTTAACAGGGCAGCGATTTAAACCTAAAAAAAAAAATGTTTCCAGTCTCTTTAAAGACTGCTGTTCAACAGGAAATGTTTGACAATTACCAGTAACTGGTAAATATCACCTTCGGAAGGCCGTGTGTGCTGAGGGATTTCTCAGTCATGACCGTGAAATTCCTGCTTGTAACCAGCTGCCAAAGTTGGAATATTGATGATGATCTCACAGAGGCAGATCGGTTGGAATTTTCGTACGCGGGATGTTTGGGAGAGGCGATAGCCTTCAGCGCAAACCTTTCCCGACTACAATTGTTCTTTACAAAGCTTAGAAATCATAGCCTGTATTTCTAATGCCACACTTGATTGTACAGATTCATTGTGCAACAGGGCGAACAAGTGGCGGGGCTATGTTCCAATTCGAGAATCCTCCTGACTTTCCAAGATGGCGGTCGGTCGTGTGCGACCCCTGGACACCAGGAGACACTAGCTGCCACCCAGTTAAACGCCCCATCCTCGTTCCGTGCCGAAACCCTCGCAGTCTCCACTTTGCACTGCTCAAACTGGTACTCGAGTAGAGGGTATGAGCCACCAGTGCTGAACGCTGCCATGCACTGATTCCCATCCCTTTTGCTCCCATACCTGCAGAGGTTTTCATCGTCTCACAGCGAAAAAACCTTGTTCTGTTTCCTTGCCCATTCACAAAGGCTCCAGCACTTCGAAAGCATCGCAAACCAAACGATATGGGGCAGATTTTCCTCTGGCGTCACGCTCGCTCTCCACATAATGCCTCGGGGTTGCCAACTCTGGTTGGGCGTATTCCAGGAGGTATCGTCACATGACCTCCTGCCTCCAACAACCACCGCAACCCCCCCCCGCCCCCACCCACACACCTGCCATTGGTCACTCAACACGCCCATCCTCGCCTATTGGAAAGCGAACAGACTCTTCATTACCCGATTGGTCTTTCTCCCGCAGCCGTGTCCGGGAGATTAGTCTACAGTTCCTGGAGTCTCCAGGGCAATCCTGGAGGGTTGGCAACCCCCGATAACGCCAGTGGGTGCGGGCAGAAGATCAGGTGGGAAGCCGCGGTGTTCCCACCTCTACTTTTGGGATGTCCTGCCGGAATTGATATTGGGACATTTGATACATCCCCCCACCCCCCCCCCCCGCCGGAAATATGGGTGTGGATATTGAAAGGACGTGCACATAACAGGAAAATGTCACGCAATGTATTTCCTATCATTTGCACCGTAGCAATGCTATACATCAGGAATGGTGGGGGTCATTTTGACTTTGGATGTGATATTGTAAAATGGATGATATCAGATCAGCCGCCCGTTACACATCTCTCCAAATGGTCAGTGGAAGTCAATGGAAATTAAAATCGGGAGAGATGTGTAGCGGGTGACTGAATCGAGGTCGCCCGCTTTACACTATCGCCCAAAAGTCAAAATTACTCCCAGTCTGTGTCGCTGTGGCATGCAGAGGAGGATTTAAAATTCAGGGACGATTGATCGCACTTTCACTGGGAATTATTTTGAATTATTATGAAGAATTTACATTTTCATCAGCTGCCCTGGATTTCTTGGGCCAGGCTCCCGAAGCCTGCAGCCGTGATTTCCTGCGATTATACAGGGCCCTGGTGAGACCACACCTGGAGTACTGTGCACAGTTTTGGTCTCCTTACCTCAGGAAGGATACACTTGTCTTAGAGTGAGTGCAACGAAGGTTCACCAGACTGGTTCCTGGGATGGGGGGGATTGTCCTATGAGGAGAGATTGAGTAGACTAGGCCTATATTCCCTAGAGTTTAGAAGAATGAGAGGTGATCTGATTGAAACATACAAAATTCTTCCAGGGCTTGACAGGGTAGATGCAGGGAGGATGTTTCCCCCGGCTGGGGAGTCTAGAACCAGGGGTCACAGTCTCAGAATAAGGGGTCGGTCATTTAGGACTAAGATGAGGAGAAATGTCTTCACTCAGAGGGTGGTGAATCTTTGGAATTCTCCACCCCAGAGGGCTGTGGAGGCTCAGTTGTTGAGTATATTTAAGACAGCGAGCAATAGATTATTGGATACTAAGGGAACCAAGGGATATGGAGATAGTGCGGGAAGGTGGAGTTGAGGCCTACTCCTGCTCCTATTTCTTAGGTTCTTATGTTCCTTTCCTTCTCCCGAGGCAGGGTCCCCAAACGCAGCCAGGAATCCCATCCAAATTATGGAAATGTACCTCACCTCAGGAAATCAGGGTTACAAGCTTGGGGCAGGGACAAACCCTCTCTTTTTCTCTCCATCAAACTCTATCTCTCTCCCTCCCTTTGTCTTTCTCTCCCTCTCTCTCTCTCTCTCTCTCTCACACACACTCTTTCTCCCTCTCTCCCTCCCTTTCTCTCTCTCTCCCTTCCTTTCTCTCTGTCCCTCCCTTTCTCTCTCTCTCTCCCTCCCTTTCTCTCTCTCTCTCCCTCCCTTTCTCTCTCTCTCTCCCTCCCTTTCTCTCTCTCCCTCCCTTTCTCTCTATCTCTCTCTCCCTCCCTTTCTCTCTCTCCCTCCCTTTCTCTCTATCTCTCCCTCCTTTCTCTCTCTCTCTCCCTCCCTTTCTCTCTCTCTCTCCCTCCCTTTCTCTCTCTCCTTCCCTTTCTCTCTCTCTCTCCCTCCCTTTCTCTCTCTCTCCCTTCCTTTCTCTCTCTCCCTCCCTTTCTTTCTCTCTCTCCCTCCCTTTCTCTCTCTCTCTCCCTCCCTTTCTCTCTCTCTCTCCCTCCCTTTCTCTCTCTCTCTCCCTCCCTTTCTCTCTCTCTCTCCCTCCCTTTCTCTCTCTCTCTCCCTCCCTTTCTCTCTCTCTCTCCCTCCCTTTCTCTCTCTCTCTCCCTCCCTTTCTCTCTCTCTCTCTCCCTCCCTTTCTCTCTCTCTCCCTCCCTTTCTCTCTCTCTCTCCCTCCCTTTCTCTCTCTCTCTCTCCCTCCCTTTCTCTCTCTCTCTCCCTCCCTTTCTCTCTCTCCCTCCCTTTCTCTCTATCTCTCTCTCCCTCCCTTTCTCTCTCTCCCTCCCTTTCTCTCTATCTCTCCCTCCCTTTCTCTCTCTCTCTCCCTCCCTTTCTCTCTCTCTCTCCCTCCCTTTCTCTCTCTCCCTCCCTTTCTCTCTCTCTCTCCCTCCCTTTCTCTCTCTCTCCCTTCCTTTCTCTCTCTCCCTCCCTTTCTTTCTCTCTCTCCCTCCCTTTCTCTCTCTCTCTCCCTCCCTTTCTCTCTCTCTCTCCCTCCCTTTCTCTCTCTCTCTCCCTCCCTTTCTCTCTCTCTCTCTCCCTCCCTTTCTCTCTCTCTCTCCCTCCCTTTCTCTCTCTCTCTCCCTCCCTTTCTCTCTCTCTCTCCGTCCCTTTCTCTCTCTCTCTCTCCCTCCCTTTCTCTCTCTCTCTCCCTTCCTTTCTCTCTCTCCCTCCCTTTCTTTCTCTCTCTCCCTCCCTTTCTCTCTCTCTCTCCCTCCCTTTCTCTCTCTCTCTCCCTCCCTTTCTCTCTCTCTCTCCCTCCCTTTCTCTCTCTCTCTCCCTCCCTTTCTCTCTCTCCCTCCCTTTCTCTCTCTCTCTCCCTCCCTTTCTTTCTCTCTCTCCATCCCTTTCTCTCTCTCCCTCCCTTTCTCTCTCTCTCTCCCTCCCTTTCTCTCTCTCTCTCCCTCCCTTTCTCTCTCTCTCTCCCTCCCTTTCTCTCTCTCTCTCCCTCCCTTTCTCTCTCTCTCTCCCTCCCTTTCTCTCTCTCTCTCCCTCACTCACTGAAGTTACGCCGTTGGAGGGGCCGGAAAAGAAAATCATTCCTTGCATATCTGTCATTGTGTTTAGTCGGGTTAGGAGATGTCTTATTGATGCAGTGGGTGTGTTTTTACATAGAATTATATAAAATTTACAGCACAGAAACAGGCCATTCGGCCCAACTGGTCCATGTCCGGTGTTTATGCTCCACACGAGCCTCCTCCCACTCCTACTTCATCTCACCCCATCAGCATAGCCTTCTATTCCTTTCTCCCTCAGGAACTTATCTAGCTTCCCCTTAAATGCATCTATGAATGAGTATGTTTAGCACATGAATTGCCCCACCAGAAACAAGGGTGGAAGCAGAATCCATAATAGCTTTTAAAAGGGAAGTGGGTGAATAATTGGAAAAAGAAAAATTTAAAAGGGTGCGGGGAAGTAGCGGGGAGAATGGGACTAAATGGAGAACACTTTTGGAGAGCCGGCCCAGGCACGAGACGACCAATAGGTTTCCTCTGTGCTTTAGAATTCTACGATTCTACCAACTTATTAACGGATGCCTCTGTGACTGTTACGTTGCGGACACCACCAGACTGCAACACGGCGCCCTCCCAATGGTACAGCCGAGAGCGCTCTGATCTGACAGGACACTAATGCTGCTTGCTGTGGCAAATGGATTTCGATGTAGGCAAATGTGAGGTCATCCACTTTGGACCTGAAAAGGATAGAACAGGGGACTTTCTGGATGGTGAAAGGCTAAAAACAGTGGTGGTCCAAAGAGACTTGGGAGTTCAGGTACCTAGGTCATTAAAATGTCATGAACAGGCACAGAAAATAATCAAAAAGGCTAATGGGATGCTGGCCTTTATATCTAGAGGACTAGAATACAAGAGGGTAGAAGTTATGCTGCAGCTATACAAAGCCCTGGTTAGACCACACCTGGAGCACTGTGAGCAGTTCTGGGCTCCACACCTTAGGAAGGATATATTGGCCTTGGAAGGAGTGCAGCATAGGTTTACCAGAATGATACCCGGACTCCAAGGGTTAAGTTACGAAGAGAGATTACACAAATTAGGGTTGTATTCCCTAGAATTTAGAAGGTTAAGGGGTGATCTGATCGAAGGTTTCAAGATATTAAGGGGAACAGTTAGGGTAGATGGAGAGAAACTATTTCCACTGGTTGGGGAGTCTAGGACTAGGGGGCAGAGTCTAAAAATTAGAGCCAGACCTTTCAGGAGTGAAATTAGGAAACACTTCTACACACAAAGGGTGGTAGAAGTTTGGAACTCTCTTCCGCAAACGGCAATTGATGCCAGATCAATTGTTAATTTTAAATTGGAGATTGATAGCTTTTTGTTAACCAAAGGTATTAAGGGATATGGAGCAAAGGCGGGTACATGGAGTTGGGTCACAGATCAGCCATGATCTCATTGAATGGCAGAACAGGCTTGAGGGGCTCAATGGCCTCCTCCTGTTCCTATGTTCCTGCTCCACAGTTTACAACCTTGGTGTCCATGGGGTATTGCAAACCCATTATAGGCCTGTATTGAGACTCATAACAAAAATAAATCGCAGCTATTATTAGTTTTGAGCTAAATGCTCACAGAATGGTGTAAAGCTTAATTTTGTCTTGCTCCACTATCATCCTCTTTTGTACACTAATTCTGGACAACTGGTAAACACATGGGGACAGATGCAGTTCAGCAAGAGCTCTCTCGGAATCCTGGATCTTTTATTTTAAAGCCACTACACAAACCAACAACCACTCGAGACACAAGCTCACATCGGCTGCAAGCCTGTGCTCCATCGCAGCTCCTCAGCCTGTGCTCCATCGCAGCTCCTCAGCCTGTGCTCCATCGCAGCTCCTCAGCCAGTGCACAGAGGTGACAAAGGGGTTAATCACAACACAGAACACTGAGCTGTTGCTGGACTGACGACTCGACATAGCCACAGGCTTATATAAATTTACTATAAATCAGTGGGGTTTTTGGGAAACCAAAGTCCTTGATCCTCGCTTTAATGAAAACCATTAACACAACAAACTTTTAACATCAGCCCTCTCCTCAAGTCTTAATTTAAAACAAAACACTTTGCTGGGGTTTTTTTTGGGGGGGCTTACATTTTTTTGCAAACCAAAATTAAAATATAGCAAGGGTGCTTCCTCCCTGCGCCTCCCATTTAATTATTGGACTCGTCTAATGAAGGAAACCTTGAAGAATGCCATTGAATTTCTCCAGTATGAGAGATAGTCAGTGAGCAAACTGTTAAATCAGCTCTGCTTATACCCTGCAGTATTCTATTGATGCTACAAGGTTTCAAAAAAAAAAGAAGGATAACCCAGGTTGCCCGGTGGCGTATTTAGGCAAATACGCCATCTGGTGTGGTACTGAGCCATACAGTCAGGGAAAGATCCCAGATACGATCGTCTAGTCTGCGCTGGGTTGGATGGCCTCATCTGGGGCAAGACTGCCCTCAGCAGCCCTGGACTGGGGAGAGAGAGAAATAGTTATCAGCCCCTCGGTTGCGCCCCAGTGAAGAGGTTGGGTGAGGAGAGGATTGGACTCAACTGTGATGCTCACCACAGCTGACTAGCCTGCAGACACCCACTGGCAAGGTGGACACTCGAAGAATGGCCTCCTGGGTGATGTACTGGAGAGGTGTGGCACCCATGGAACTGTACCTGAGCATAAATCAGTACCTTAGAGAGAGAGAACAGTGAAGTTAATTGGATGGGGGAGATAATGTTTTGTGGGAAGCGTTGCCAGGATGTAGAAAGTTTTGCATTTATATAGCGCCTTTCACAGCCTCAGGACTTTGAAGTGTAGTCGCTGTTGTAATGTGGGAAACGCGGCAGCCATTTTGCGCACAGCGACGTCCCACAAACAGCAATGTGATAATGACCGGATAATCTGTTTTAGTGATGTTGATTCAGGGATAAATATTTGCCAGGACACCAGGGATAACTCAACTCCCCTGATCTTCTTCGAAATAGTGGCCGTGGGATCTTTTACATCCACCTGAGAGAGCAGATGGGGCCTCGGTTTAACGTCTCATCTGAAAGACGGCACCTCTGACAGTGCGGCACTCCCTCAGCACTGCACTGGGAGTGTCAGCCTAGAATTTTGTGCTCAAGTCTCTGGAGTGGGACTTGAACCCACGACCTTCTGACTCAAAGAGACGAGAGAGTGCTACCAACTGAACCACGGCTGATGTAGGGTGAGACTTGCCATAGTCCTACGATGTAGTTTTCTCGTCTCTTCAGAAGTGTCTAACCATCGTTTTTGCAAATCCAATAAGCGGGAATCTTAGATTTGTCAGTTCCAGCCCCGGATACCATTTAGTTATGAGGTTAGTTGAGGAGCTGTTAGATTCTTATTGTGCTTGAGGAGCACTGTGGATATACAAGGAAGTAGTTTTGCATCACAGAACACAGTGCAGACACTGTAAACATGGGCACTGAAAGCAAGGCAGCAGATTTACTAATCCTTCACCGGACTCTGCGATTTCAAACTCAGTTTAAGCAGAAAGCTTCTAAAAAAACCTTCTGAAGCTCTATTCAGTCAAGTAGCTATGGACCTTCCAAGAGTTTGGGTGATAAGGATCATTTTTCAGTCCTGCTTGAAGAATGGGTTGGAGAATTGAGGTCACAGTGTTGTAGCCCTGTCTCTGGCCCACACTCAGTGGGCACTGGCCCTTCATCTAGATTTCTATGTTTAAAAAAAAATAGGTATTACACTGAGTCAGAAACTAGATCATTGACCCCACAATAACTACAGTGTAATATTGACAACAAAAGTGATTGTAAAACAGCAACTGTAAATGAATCAGAAAGCCAAGATCTATAGAGTTTGGGATGAAACTTGTATTACATGAGCCAATGTTTAGGAGGGCCTTTATCTACAATACTGCCCCTGCCTCCCTCCCATGACCACCACCCGTCTACATTCATGGAGAAAGGAAAAGAACATATAGTCACACACCAGAGTTCCGACAGACCAGGCCCCACCCATCTCAACAGAGGCTAGAACATTGGTGCAAATGTTGGATATACTATTTATGCTTTGGAGGATTGCAGTATTAGAGAATATGGAAGGTTCAGAGTCATCATGTACCAGACTCCTGCTTGATTACATTACCATTACCTGGTCACCAGAAAACAATTCTCCGAGACACATGATTCGGCAACATAGGGATGTGTTGCAAATTGCTCCGACTGACGCCATGTGAGACACAAGACCAACTTGCTTGTGGTTTTCATTAGAAGGGGAAGCAATTCAGGTTGTTTTCAGTATCTGAAAACAACAAAGCTTGGGAGATCTCGTCAGAGCAGTCGGAGATCATAGGCAGAGCAGTGGAGAAACCACTGGCAGGAGAAGCTCTGGCTACAATAAGATAGGGGAGAGTGGAAGAAACCGAGCGCAATCCAGCTGAGCTGGACAACAGAGGAAAGGCATTGGCGGAGGGTGGTGTGGGCGTCTGTGTCAAAGGCTGCAGATAGATCGAGGAGGACAATGAGAAATAAGGCACCACAGTCACAGAAACAGAAGATGTCAGTTGTGACTTTGGTTAGGGTTTACTGTGAGTATTGCCACAGGAGGTGTGCTTTTTTTAAATTTGTTTGTGGGCTGTGGGCGTTGCTGGCAAGGCCAGCATTTATTGCCCATCCCTAGTTGCCCTTGAGAAGGTGGTGGTGAGCTGCCTTCTTGAACCACTGCAGTCCGTGTGGTGAAGGTGCTCCCACAGTGCTGTTAGGGAGGGAGTTCCAGGATTTTGACCCAGCGACGATGAAGGATCGGCGATATACTTCTAAGTCAGGATGGTGTGTGACTTGGAGGGGAACTTGGAGGTGGTGGTGTTCCCATGCGCCTGCTGCCCTTGTCCTTCTAGGTGGAAGAGGTCGCGGGTTTGGGAGGAGCCGCCGAAGAAGCCTTGGCGAGTTGCTGCAGTGCATCTTGTAGATGGTACACACTGCAGCCACGGTACACCGGTGGTGGAGGGAGTGAATGTTTAAGGTGGTGGATGGGGTGCCAATCAAGCGGGCTGCTTTGTCCTGGATGGTGTCGAGCTTCTTGAGTGTTGTTGGAGCTGCACTCATCCAGGCAAGTGAAAGAGTATTCCATCACACTCCTTACTTGTGCCTTGTAGATGGTGGAAAGGCTTTGGGGAGTCAGGAGGTGAGACACTCGCCGTAGAATACCTAGCCTCTGACCTGCTCTTGTTGCCACAGTATTTATGTGACTGGTCCAGTTAAGTTTCTCGTTAATGGTGTCCCCCCAGGATGTTGATAGTGGGGGATTCGGCGATGGTAATGCCATTGAATGTCAAGGAGAGGTGGTTAGACTCTCACTTGTTGGAGATAGTCATTGCCTGGCACTTCTGTGGCACGAATGTTACCTGCCACTTATCAGCCCAAGCCTGAACATCGTCCAGGCCTTGTTGCATGCGGGCATGGACTGCTTCATTATCTGAGGAGTTGTAAATGGCGCTGAACACTGTGCAGTCATCAGCGAACATCCTCATTTCTGACCTTATGTTGGAGCGAAGGTCATTGATGAAGCAGCTGAAGATGGTGCTAGTGTATTAAGTGAAAGAGGAGTTAACTTGTTGGGTGAAAATAAATAGTTTAATGGTCTTGCACTTCATACAGTAACTCAAAATACAATGGGGAGTTGCTCCCAACAATCCCCCTCCCCATGCTTGTCTCTCCCATCCATCCTGCTGTTCCTTGGGTAATTATTTCTGCTGTTGGAAGCAAACGCACTGTGCAAATGGCTTCCAACGCATCTCCATAAACCTGGTTGAATTGGGCTTTTAGTACTGGAGACATGAAAGGTCTCCAATACTGGCAGACTAGCTAACTTCAGGGCAATCTGCTCCTAATAACTGGCTAAATTGGAAAATTTCAACTCGCAAGTGATAATTGTTTGCCAGTGTGTTAAACCCTCATTGGAAAATGCAGACTGACTCACTGATATTACTACAGTTGAAATTATAACACAGATGCTGTTCTTGAACTGATATCTGAGGAGTTTGATAATTAGCCATTAGATCAGAGTTATACAGGTGGCTGCGCCTCACACTGAGCTCAGGGACAAATGGAGTTCTGCCCACGTGTGCTTAGAAATGTGTACTTTTGAACGCTTTTAAATATGGGTTTGCCTGAGCAGTAGTTTAACTACAGCCGCTCTGAAGTCCAAGTAAGTAGCACCCTTGCCTCCGAGTCAAAAGGTTGTAGGGTCAAGTTCCACTCCAGAGACTTGAGCACAAAATGCAGGCTGACACTCCAGCGCAGTACTGAGGGAGCGCTGCACTGTCGGAGGTGCTGTCTTTCGGATGAGACATTAAACCGAGGCCCTGTCTGCTCTCTCAGGTGGACGTAAAAGATCCCATGGCACTATTTCAAAGAAGAGCAGGGGAAGTTATCCCGGGTGTCCTGGCCAATATTTATCCCTTAACCAACATCACTAAAACAGATTATCTGGTCATTATCACATTGCTGTTTGTGGGAGCTTGCTGTGTGCAAATTGGTTGCCGTGTTTCCCACATTACAACAGTGACTACACTTCAAAAAAAAGTACTTCATTGGCTGTAAAGCGCTTTGGGACGTCCGGTGGTCGTGAAAGGCGCTATAGAAATGCAAGACTTTCTTTTCTTTAATTATACATTAAACTGAGGATGTGTAAACCTTCAGATCTCTTACGTTGATTTTCCAAAATATTACACTAGGGTAACCAATGTGATACAGATGTATTCTGGCAAACACACAGCTTATTTGCCAAGAAATACTTGGCTTTAATCATGATTATACTTCGATATTAAATACAGAAATATCTGAGTGAGCATTGAGTTTCCATTTTAAATCCTGTCGCTTCTCCCCGCCACCCAATTTTCTCCCATTTTGTCCTGCAGGTAGTGACTCGTGCTGGGGCTCAGTTCCAGGGACAGTAGGTGGCCTTTAGTATCCTGCGCAAGTATCAGTTCTTCACACAAGCGTGGCCAAGTGTGTGGGGGAGAGGGGGTGGGTGGGGGGTTGGTGGCAGGCAGGGATCTTCACAGCCAAGCCCAGTTCCGTCACCAACAACATCCACGCGCACTCACTTTCCGGCAGGGTCACTGTGAATAGCAGTCAGGAGTGGGAACCGTGACTACTTTCCCTTCCCTAGCCCGGGAAAACAGAGGACAATTGTGGTGTCGGGATTGAGTTTTTTTACAAATGGGAAAAGGGCCATCTCTGATCATTTTAGACCTAACAAAAATACCAGTGATGGTGGGGAGTAAATGAGCTTCAGGGAGATTCCTATGCCTGAAGTCCAAGGAATGCATCTGTTTCATAATTAGGTAACCCAATAAGGTGCTCCAATTGCAGTGTCACTCATGGCTCAGTGGGCAGCACCCTCGTCTCTCAGTCAGAAGGCTGTGGGTTCAAGGTACCCACTCCAGAGACTTGAGTATAAAATCTAGGCTGACACTTCAGTGCAATAGTGAGAAAGTGCTGCACTGTCAGAGGTGCTATGTTTCAGATGAGACGTCAAACTGAGGCCCCTTCTGCCCTCTCGGTTGGATGTAAAAGATCCTGTGACAGTATCTCGAAGAAGAGCAGTGGAGTTTTCCCAATATTTATCCCTCAACCAACATCACTAAAAACAGATGATGTGTTCATTACTGTTTGTGGAACCTTACTTTACTGTGTGCAAATTTGCTACATTACAACAGTGGCTCACTTAAAAAGTAAGTGCTGTAAAGCACTTTGGGATGTCCTGAGGTTGTGAAAGGTGCTATATAAATGCAAGTTTTTCTTTCTTTCAAAAAAATGGTGGATGATGCCATAACCTTTAAAGTATTTACCCCAGCAATAACCTGCTCCTTTGACAAAGCAATTCCTTAGAAGCAGCTCTGCAGCTGTAATATAGTCTCCTCTATAAGAATAATATAGGAAGGTAAATCTGATAAAAACACATCCAATCCCGATCCCCTCACCACTTAGATCCACATACAAGACCTGCTCAAATACTCAGCTCTCTCCTGCCTTGGCATCAACCCCACATTTCTTTATTGCCCACTAAATCAGGAATATGTGCATTCCATGGAATCCTCCGACCAGTACATTCACTGTGCTGGGTGTAGTCTATTCCATATCACAAGATATTTATGGATGAAGATGGGCATTCATCCAGCCAGGAAAACCCTACTCCCCCCATTATTGCATCTAGTTGTTTCTTAAATCAGTGTCTTTCTGCCTCCACTACTCTATCTGGAGGTTTATTCCACACATTGGTCACTCATTGTGTGAAGAATAATTTCATGATATCAGCCCCAAAGTTACCTTTTACTTCTCCCTTGTCCTACTCCCACTGCTTAATTCCAGGCAATATTGCAGATTTATTTTTCCCCCACACCATTTACTACCTTACCTACCTCTATAAAATCATCTCTCAGGCTACTCCTTTCCAAGCAGAAAAGCCCGAGCCTCTCCAGTCTTTCCTGCTAACTCAGACCTCTAACACTCGGGATCAGCCTCTTGCCTCTTCTCTACACTGCCTATGGTGTTAATTCTAAGTGTAAAAAGCGATTACTCCTCAACTGTATTGAACTGTGGCTGGAGTTGAGGCCAATGTTGGGGCAGAGTAGAGGGAGCATTACATTTTATCTAACTGTGTTGTGTTTGACATAGGCGTGTTTAATGCCGACGCCTGGCTGAATTGGAAAGTGCTCCTTTTCCCCTGCACTCCACTGTGTACCTTGATGAGCACAAGAAAAGTCATTAAAAAAAAATACATTTAGCTTAAGGGTGCCTTGCCATATAATCACATCTGTTAGCTTTTGCTACCCAGTTCAACATAAAGGCTGGCCCTGAAATTAATTCTAACTCGTAATAGTTTGACTTGTAAAAGGGCTAGTTAATGGCAAACCTCCCTCTTTAAGATGATTACTTTTCCTGTGTTAAAGCACCTGGGTAGTCACAGCTAACTGGAATCTAACTATATAAAAACTATTCCCAACCCCATCCCAGGTGTTCATTGCCCCATGACTGTGTTCATTTATGACTAACACTGGCTGGTCATTGAGTTAATCCCCTCACACATGTTTCGCGATGTTGCCATAACTGTATCTGGTTGCTGCCTTTCAGGGCCTTTATATTAGGAAAGTGCAGCCAACAGCAAATGAGCACTTATCCTGTTATCAACTATTTCAGGTACCCTTGGAGTGCAGGAGACAGCACCGAGAAATTGGTGCTTTTGGCCCACGTTCTGCGCCTGAAAAATAGGAGTAGAGGGGTTCCAATATCTCCCCCATAGTCTTCTGTTTTCCAGAAAAAAGAGCCCCAGCCCGCTACATTACAACAGTGACTACACTTCAAAAGTTACTTCATTGGCTGTAAAGCGCCTTGGGACGCCCTGAGGTCGTGAAAGGCGCTATAGAAATGCAAGTCTTTCTTTCTTTCGCAATCTTTCCTGATAGTTGCAGCCTCTCTGTCCTTGTAACATCCTTGTAAATCATCCCCAGTGCTTCAATATCCTTTTGTAGTATGGAGATCAGAGCTACACACAGTACTTCAAGTGTGGTCTAAACAGGATACATGTAACATTACCTGCCTGCTTTTGTCTTCTATTCCTCTAGAAATGAACCCCAGTAATTTGCACTCTTTATAGTCTTATCAACTCATGTTGCTGCTTTTAATGGTTTATGTATCTGTATTCCCAGATCTCTTTGCTCTTCTACCCAATTTAGTTTCTTCCCTTCCAAGGACAAAGTGGCCTCCTCATTCCTCCTACCAAAATGAACCACCTCACACTTCGTTATATTGATTTTCATTTGCCACTTATCCTCCTACTTTGCAAGCCTGTTTATGTCTTCCTGTATTTTGATGCAGACCTCCACACTATTAGCTACACCCCCCACCCCCAACCCCACCCCCAAATTTGATATCATCTGCAAATGTTGATACTGTACCTCCAATTCCGGAGTCCAAATCACCTGAAAATTGCAGTCAGGGTTGAACAACTCGTGTGGGACCTCAATTTGCATAAACAAGCAGCCTTACACCCAAAACAGGCAGGCAGGCTGCTCGGCCAATTACAGGCCCACCTGAAAACTGCAACAGATGGGCCTCAGCCATCAATGGGATGAAAAAAGAAAAGAAAGACTTGCATTAATATAGCGCCTTTCACAACCTCAGGGTGTCTCAAAGCGCTTTATAACCAATACTGTACTTTCGAAGTGTAGTCACTGCTGTAATGTAGGAAATGCGACAGCCAATTTGCGCACAGCAAGCTCCCACAGACAGCACTGTGATAAATGAGCAGATAATCTGTTTCATAGTAATGTTGGCCAGGAGGTTTGAAGTCCGCTGTTCAGCTTCAAATAGCGTCACGGGATCTTTTACCTCCACCTGAGAGGGCAGGCGGGGCCTCGGTTTAACATCTCATCCAAAGACAGCCCCTCCGACAGTGCAGCACTCCCTCAGTACTGCCCCTCCGACAGTGCAGCACTCCCTCAGTACTGCCCCTCCGACAGTGCAGCACTCCCTCAGTACTGCCCCTCCGACAGTGCAGCACTCCCTCAGTACTGCCCCTCCGACAGTGCAGCACTCCCTCAGTACTGCCCCTCCAACAGTGCAGCGCTCCCTCAGTACTGCCCCTCCGACAGTGCAGCACTGCCTGATTACTGCCCCTCCAACAGTGCAGCGCTCCCTCAGTACTGCCCCTCCGACAGTGCAGCACTGCCTGATTACTGCCCCTCCAACAGTGCAGCGCTCCCTCAGTACTGCCCCTCCGACAGTGCAGCGCTCCCTCAGTACTGCCCCTCCGACAGTGCAGCACTCCCTCAGTACTGCCCCTCTGACAGTGCGGCACTCCCTCAGTACTGCCCCTCCGACAGTGCCGCACTCTCTCAGTACTGCCCCTCCGACAGTGCAGCACTCCCTCAGTACTGCCCCTCCGACAGTGCAGCGCTCCCTCAGTACTGCCCCTCCGACAGTGCAGCACTCCCTCAGTACTGCCCCTCCGACAGTGCAGCACTCCCTCAGTACTGCCCCTCCGACAGTGCAGCACTCCCTCAGTACTGCCCCTCCGACAGTGCAGCACTCCCTCAGTACTGCCCCTCCGACAGTGCAGCGCTCCCTCAGTACTGCACTGGGAGTGTCAGGTGGATTTTTGTGGGACTTGAACCCACAACCTTCAAACTCAGAGGCAAGAGTGCTACCAACTGAGCCGCGGCTCACGCTTTGACGCAGGCTCTCACCGATTTTCAACGGCCAACCGCCTGTTTTTCAGGCAGGTACAGTATGAATTAAGCAATGTGTAATTAGGCTAGGAAAGTGAGAATTTGGTGCTAAATTTTTTTTTTAAATATCAGATAATTTGAATTACGTGACTTTGAATTGCGGAAAATGTAATTAACTACAGTGTTTATTTTGAGTTGCCTGTTTTAAAAGAGTAAAACCATGGCTGTTCTGTTTTTTTTTTACAAACTTAAATGAAACATTGGTTAAAATCCAGTCTCGGATGTGGTGAGCAATAGGCAGCCATTTTGAAGGTGGTGCTTGTTGGTGTCATGTTTGCCTTCATTTCAATATCTGGCGGAATTATATTGGGGCGTTCACTGCCAGTGGGGAGTTTCACCCATGGGGAGCACATACCAGGAAATAACAGGCACCATCTCCATTATTTTCCATCCATTGGGACTGGAAATCATGGGAATCGTGTCTCTGACTTCGCCGCTATGCGCTCCCAGTGGGCAAGGCTGCACTGTGGGGGCATGAATTCAGAAAACCAGCCCTTATATTTGACCACATTTTGGGCCCCGAGACATTGAGACATAAACAACCTGATCTCAGTCAGTTTTTGCACTTGCAAGGGTCTCATTTTCTGCATGCGCATTCAGTCCAAGTTCCTGTCTGCGCGATGTTAAATAAATCATTAACACATTTGAAAATGAAATAGCTCAGAGGAGAAATTAACCCCTCCATTCAACTCTAGACAACTGCAAACTGAAAAGCTGATAACGCTCTCAGCAGGGTGGAAACCATGGCATCTCCGCATCATGACCTTTTTAAAGCATTGTTACTAGGTGAGAACAGGGGCACACCTTACTGTCAAAAGGTAATGCTTACAAAAAGCTTCTACATACATACGAACATACGAATTAGGAGCAGGAGTAGGCCACTCGGCCCCTCGAGCCTGCTCCGCCATTCAATAAGATCATGGCTGATCTGATTACTCCACATTCCTGCCTACCCCCGATAACCTTTCACCCCCTTGCTTATCAAGAATCTATCTACCTCTGCCTTAAAAATATTCAAAGACTCTGCTTCCACTGCCCTCTGAGGAAGAGAGTTCCAAAGACTCACGACCCTCTGTGAGAAAAAATTTCTCCTCATCTCTGTCTTAAATGGGCGACCCCTTATTTTTAAACAGTGACCCCTAGTTCTAGATTCTCCCACAAGAGGAAACATCCTCTCCACATCCACCCTGTCAAGACCCCTCAGGATCTTATATGTTTCAATCAAGTCACCTCTTACTCTTCTAAACTCCAGCGGATACAAGCCTAGCCTGTCCAACCTTTCCTCATAAGACAACCCGCCCATTCCAGGTATTAGTCTAGTAAACCTTCTCTGAACTGCTTCCAACGCATTTACATCCTTAAATAAGGAGACCAATACTTCAGATGTGGTCTCACCAATGCCCTGTATAACTGAAGCATAACCTCCCTACTTTTGTATTCAATTCAATGTTTGATTTAGCTGCTCAATTTTTGGTATCCAGCAGCAACCAGGAGTTGGTATTCCTTTCTCCTCTGTATTTTAGTGTTAGTAACGGTCGCTTGTTTGAAAAGGGTGCGGGTGGTATAGTGGTTATGTTACTGGATGAGTAATCCGGGGAGCATGAGTTCAAATCCCAACTATGACTGTTTGAGATTTGAATTCCATTTACAAAATCTGGAAATAAAAGGCTGGTATCAGTAAACATGACCATGAAGCTGTCAGATTGTTGTAAAAATCCAACTGGTTCACGAATGTCCCTTAGGGAAGGAAACCCTGCTGTCCTTATGCAGTCCGGCCTATATGTGACTCCAGTCCTCACACCAACGTGGTTAACTCTTAACTACTCTCTGATGTGGCCTCAGTTCTATCAATCTGCTGCCCAGCAGTTTAAGGAGATGGCCTGCCCCCACCTTCTCAGGATAACTTATGGAAGGGGAATAAATGCCAGCCTTGCCAGTGACACTCGCACCCCCAGAATGAATAAGACTTTCTTTTGAATACACTGCTGATAACTTAATGTCATTTTATTGCACTAAAAAAAATGTAATTCTCCCATAATTTGAATGAGGCAATGTAAATAAAGTAAGGGGCAAAAATTCAGTTGGTTTGCGCCTCCCGTTAGCGCCTTAAGAGGGCGCTAATGGGGCGCAAAGCAACTAGCGCCCGGGCGCGGTGTTATCTGCGCCTCTCGCGAAATTGACCGGACATTTTGCGGCGGCGCTAAACAATACCGCCCCGATCTCCTGCGCACGCAGATCTTGACGTCATTCGAGCGTGCAACGCCCTTGGGGCGCCCCGGAACGGAAATTGAGTGGCGCCCCCCTCCTTTCCGCCTGGCGCAACCAACGACAGGTAGACTGGAATGCTTCCCAGTCGCTGTGGGGCTGGGGGGGGGGGGCGCTATTTAAAGGGGGCCTCTTCCTGGCTTTCTCTGTGGTAGACATGTTTGCACCTCTCGTTCTGAGAGAGAGAGATTTTGAGAGAGAGAAAGAGAGACTTCTGTTTTGAGTCAACGCTGTGTGAAGTAGTTTTGGCTACTGAGCATAAATTTGCAGGTACTTTGGTTTTTGACCTTCATTACTTTGATTGCCAAGAGACTATGGGGGCTGCACTAATTGGGGGCGTCATCCTGCGCCAGCAGAATCGGAGGTCACAGAGATGCAGAGAGAGAGTGGCAATCATGGTCAGACAGAGGAGGGCCAACAGGCCTCTGTGCAGGAGACCTTACCCTCCCAGGGTATTTCGGCAACAATTCTCATACATTAATATGTCTGAGGAGCAGTGTTTGCGAAGGCTGCGCTTCAGCAAGGAGGTGGTCACTGAGCTCTGCCACCTGCTGCAGCCAGATCTGCAGCCTCAACTGAGGAGCAGGACGTCTCTGTCGGTGGCAGTGAAGATCACAGTGGCTCTCAACTTTTATGCCACCGGCTCATTTCAGTCAGCTACTGGGGACATCGCCAATATCTCCCAGTTCGCGGTCCATTGCTGCATCCGTCAGGTCACAAATGCCCTCTATAAAAGGAGACGAGAGTACATCTCTTTCCCCATGACCCCGGCCAAGCAGCATGAACGCGCTATGGGCTTTGCGAGGATAGTGGGCTTCCCCATGGTGCAGGGCGCCATTGACTGCACGCATGTGGCTTTGCGTGCTCTGCATGCGAATGCAGAGGATTTCCGCAACCGAAAGGGCTTCCATTCCTTAAACGTGCAGTTGGTCTGTGACCACAGACAGCTGATACTCGCTGTCAATGCCTGCTATCCTGGCAGCAGCCACAATGCATACATCCTGCGCCAGACTGGTGTGGCAGAACTTTTCCAGGCACTGCATCACCCAGGTGGTTGGCTTCTCGGGGACAAGGGATATCCACTATGCACCTGGCTGATGACACCGCTCCGTACGCCCAACATCCCTGCTGAGCTGCAGGTACAACGAGAGCCATCTAGCTACCAGGAACATCGTTGAGCACACAATTGGCGTGCTCAAGCAACGGTTCCGCTGTCTGGACCATTCTGGAGGAGCCCTGCAGTACTCGCCTGAGCGAGTCTCCCTCTTGGTTGTTGTGTGCTGCATGCTGCATAACCTGGCAATCTGCAGGACCCAGCCAATGCCACCAGGCCTTGGAGCACCACCAGAGGAGGAGGAGGAAGAGGAGGAGGAAGAGGAGGAGGATGATCATCAGCAGCACCAAGGCGGGAGGGAGGCCCACAATGTAGAAAAGGAAGGGCCGTCCGTCAACGGCTGATAGCAAGCCGCTTCTAGGCTTGCCATTGAGAAGAACATGAATGAAACCAACCCGCAACCCCTAAGCCGGCCAAGGCAGCAATGATTGTAAAGACCAAACATGTACATTTTGAATACAAAAACTTATTTATTTTACAAACTCTGTGTGTGTCATTTCCTCATGACAAACTAATAGAAAGAAACACAAAAAAACAGTCATTAACATAACTGGTTCTCACAACCTGGAGATAATGTCCAAAACACTAAACAAAAGTTTGACCACGAACCTCGGCCTTTAATAAAAAAATGACCAACATTTTGTCAGACCTCCTACTTTTTGCCCTTCGAGGGTGATCTCCTTCCCTTGCGCACTTCCCCCCTTCCCACCCTACTGCTCCTCTGTAATGGGACCCCAGTGGCTGCAGCAAGGCTGCTGGAAGGCTGCTGATTGTCAGAACCTGAGACTACAGATGCCCTTGAAGGACGGCCTCGACCAGCTCTGGGCCTGGAGGGCCCGGCTGCAGACTGCACCAACTCTGCATGGGCGGCAGCAGTCTGTCCTACAGGCGGTGGCAAGTGCAGTGGAGAAGTGACAGTGGTGGCAGCAGGAATGCTGTCATCTTGAGAGAGGACAGCAACTCCCTGCTCGACCGACACACTGGCACTCCCACGGGGCAGCACTTCAGCATCCGGAGTAATCTGCTGGAGCACAGATTGCTGGCCTGCTGCGGCGCGGTGAGAGCCCTGGGGAAATGTGTCCGAACCAGCGAGGATGGCAGCAGTCAGTGCTCGCGTGGCCTCAATCTGAGTCTGCATGAGACCAGTCTGAGATGGGGTCACGGCAGCCAGTGACTGAATTGCAGCACTAAACATTTGCGTGGCATCCGCCTGTGCTACAGCGAAGTGCTCCACACTCCTTGCCAGTGATTCAATGCATTCGGGCACCCTTCCCACTGCACGCATGAGCTCAGTGTGCATGTCCACCGCCTGGGTGTTCATTTCAGTGATCAGCCGCTCCTCCTCTGCGTCCAGTGCAGTAGGACTCGCTGGCATACTCTCCCTCCGGGGAGAAGGCCCCTGAGCTTCCCTACCCCCATCGCGTTGCTGCAGCCCGCTGGGTCCTGGAGCTTCACCCTCATCAGACCCTTCCCCCCTGCTCCCCTCCAGGGAAGGCGTGTTCCCAGTGTGGGCATGGGCTTCCTCGGGAGAGGGTGGTGCTGATGCTCCGGCTTCATCTTGCTCCTCGCCTGCAGCTTCACTCCCACTGGCAGCTCGAGGGCCCATCTCCTCAGCTGGTGAATCACCATCTGAAAGCAGGGAGGTACAAGAGTGGCTTTAGCGTGAGGACAGGGGGGCAGTAAGGGAGGAAGGAGTGCAGCGATTTAGTAAGTTGGATTGAAAGTGTCAAAGGCTGGTGTTGTGAGGGACAAGTGGAAGGAGAGAGAACAAAAAGGTGATGACCTTACCATTGCTGTCCAGAACGGGGTCGGCCTCTCCAGTGGCGACGGGACCGATCACCCGGCTTGCCACAATCCTCTGGACGCGCTCCTCAAGATCGCTGAGGGGTTGCAGCTGAGGCCGCCCTCCAGCTGTCCGTTGCTGCTGTCTCCGATTATGAGATAACTTGGCCTGCAAGAAAAAGGACAGCATCTGAGTAAATATACAGCCATGGTCTTGCCTGATGTGCCTCCCATAGGTGAATAGCCCTTACTGTATGCAAAGTGTGGAATGTGCGTGTGTGTTTCATGAGAGGGCCATAGGTGTTGGATGAGTGTTGGGCATTGGGGTTTTAATACCCTCTGGCCATAGAGTGAGGTTGAGATGGAGGGATGGAGAGGTATTGAGAAAAAGCCACTCACCCTGACGACCTGAGTGAGGTCGTTGAACTTTTTTCTACATTGTATATGGGTCCTGGGCACCATGCTTCTGGAGGAGACGCTCTGTGCCAGCTCCCTCCACACTCTTCTGTAATCGCGCGGCAAAGGCCTCCTGCCACTCTCTGGGTACAGTATTGATCTTCTGCCCTCCACCGCGCCAACCAGAGCCTCCAAGGCCCACTCGCTGAAGCGATGTGCTCACTCCCTGGCCCTCTCCATAGTCCTTGGCTGCAAGATTTAGTCACAGGTCTCTCCAGGCCGAGATTCAAGGCTCCAATGAGCAGGGTGTGGCTGGAGAGCAAGATCGACCCTCCCCTTTAAGAACTGCCCGGCGCCAGTGTGTCTGTGTTCCATCGCTAACTGATAGCACCTGCGCTGTGCCCGCGCTCTGAGTTAGCGCCTCGCTCCTCGGCCTTTGCGCCTTAAGAGAGGTGTGTAGCGCCTGATTTAGAGCTCCAATCAACTCCGGGGGCGATAAAAGCCAAGTTTGCAGTTGGAGGCGATAATTAGCGCCAGGCGCTAAACTTTGCGCACGGCCGATAATCGCGCCCCAAACAGGGCGATACTGAATTTTTCCCCCTAAGAATTTAGTTGTTCAAAAACTGTTATCAAATCATTTGAATTCAGCAACTTTGAATAACGAGGACTAGGCTGCAATGATTATTAACTCCCAGCATTGTTGTATAACAATGAGAAGTCGCACAACACCAGGTTATAGTCCAACAGATTTATTTAATTTTACAAGCTTTCGGAGCTGTTCGCTCCTTCTTCAGGTAGGGTAGCTGTGAGAGAATCTCCCAGAATTCACAATATAAACACAGAAAAAATGTATTCAAATCTTTCCCTACATCAAAGACACACTAAGAGCACAGCCAAGACAATGAGATGTGTCCCAGGGGGTCCAACGTGTCAAAACACCTGCTGGCTGCATATCCTCTCCATTTGTGTTGGTGGTTCTTGTGTTAGTTTTTTTTTAAAAAAGCCTGGAAAGACCGGCCATGATGTCAAGTCACGTTCTGTGACTTGACATCATGGCCGGTCTTTCCAGGCTTTTTTTAAAAAAAACTAACACAAGAACCACCAACACAAATGGAGAGGATATGCGGCCAGCAGGTGTTTTGACACGTTGGACCCCCTGGGACACATCTCATTGCCTTGGCTGTGCTCTTAGTGTGTCTTTGATGTAGGGAAAGATTTGAATACATTTTTTCTGTGTTTATATTGTGAATTCTGGGAGATTCTCTCACAGCTACCCTACCTGAAGAAGGAGCGAACAGCTCCGAAAGCTTGTAAAATTAAATAAATCTGTTGGACTATAACCTGGTGTTGTGCGACTTCTCATTTTTGTCCACCCCAGTCCAACGCCGGCATCTCCACATCGTGTTGTATAACAGTGTCAGCTGTGGCTCAGTGGGTAGCACACTCGCCTCTGACTCAGAAGGTTGTGGGTTTAAGTCCCACTCCATGGAACTTGAGCACAAAAAGCTAGGCTGACTCTCCAGTGCAGTGCTGAGGGAGTGCTGCACTGTCGGAGGTGCTGTCTTTCTGATGAGACGTTAAGCCGAGGCCCCGTCTGCCCTCAGGTGGACGTAAAAGATCCCATGGGGACTATTTCGAAGAAGAGCGGTGGAGTCATCCCCGGTGTCCTGGCCAATATTTATCCCTCAACCAACATAACAAAAACAGATTATCTGGTCATTATCACATCACTGTTTGTGGGAGCTTGCTGTGCGCAAATTGGCTGCCGCGTTTCCCACATTACAACACTTCAAAAAGAAGTTAATTGGCTGTAAAGCGCTTTGAGATGTCCAGTGGTCGTGAAAGGCGCTATATAAATGTAAGTCTTCTATAACTGCTAGAACATAAAACAAAGAAGCTAAAGTGGGCATCACAGAGAGATCTCTAATCAGAGGCTTGTTCATCATTCAGGAAACAGATAGATCCCCATCCGGCTAATCTGTCTTGTATCAATTGAACTTCCAATGCCTTTCAGAACAGCTCTAGTTAACCTGTCTGGCTTTGTAATCCTTTACTGACAGACCCAGCTGTTACGGGGAAAGTCCAAATCATTCATCATATTAGCGGGTCTGTAATTAGCAGAACGAATGCGGTAGTATGTTATCCCTGCCTGATAGCTGGTCAGGGCCATAGATCATACCGTTGACACTGACTATGCTGCCTGCAGGGAACACGAGAGTATCGAAGCGCTAGCACTGCTGATAGCTTTATTAGTTTGCAGGTCTGTCACACATTCCTCCTTGTTGGTTGCCTTCTGTAACAATGCTGAAAAGAAAAGCAGCATGTGCCGAGCAATATGGAGTGGCTCCTGGTACTTCTTCATAGCCTTCAGGTCTTGGGGCTTGAGACGACACATTTACTGCAGTGTTCTTACCAGACGTCCATAGACATTACATTGCAATTAAAGCCACAGTGTGCAATAGTCAGCTCGTTCGGCATTTTCACAACCAAGGGGCTGCCAGCCACAATAACTTGGGGCAACTTGCAAACTCAGCTGAATCCCAAGATGGGTGTAACTGGGCCCAACTCGTAGGGTGATCGACTCTTAAAACTCAAGAGCAATGGGAGTAGATGTCAAAAAAATGCCCCCATGCCTTTAGTCTGTGGAAGGAAAGTTCTGCAACCCTATATATCCAAGCTCACACGCTCTGTAACCGACTGAGTGCGCCCCCTGCCTCCACTCCATCATTAATGGCTGAGCCTTCAGCTATCATGCCCCCCGCACTCTGAAATTCCTTTCCATTCCTTGTCCACCTTGCTATAGCACTCTCTCGCTTCAACTGCTTCCCCATACCCCAACTCCTTCACTTAAGGTTTCTCCTAAGCCCTTGCTCAGTGTCCTTTGCCGTTTCCCCTCCCCTCGTTAAGTACTTTTGGTCATGTTGCTATATTAAAGATGCTATATACGTGTGAGTGGTTGTAGATCCCCAAAGGTAACTGAGCAAAACAGCAGAATATTCCTCCATCGCCATGTCTTCACTGTCCAGCGTGTCTCTGCAGACAACATTACTCATCCCCCAGCTCCAGTAGCATTATTTTCTCATATCCTGTTCCCATCCAGTTATTTATAACAAGGTGTGCCTGAGCGACTCCAGCATGTGTTTTATGTTAACTTACAATTCAGTAGAATATCGGATCTCTTCTAAATATCTGTTAAAATATTAAAAGCAGTGCATTGAGGACGCATAAATATCACACCTCAGGCGTCACACTTGGTTGCAGATGGAAAGCAATCTTAAAATCTTCTGAACTGAAATTTACAAGCACTTTCAAAGTTCCCTCACCAAACAACAGTTAAACTCCAAATGGCCTGAGCCTGTGTTCACTTAACAAGTAGACTTTGTAGCCTTAGATGGGACACAGCTCCACCCTGGAAGAATAACTCAGTACATTTGGGTAGAACAGTTCCCTCCTCCTGAAACAGCACATGCTCCGACATACTGTGAACGAGGCCACTGGGGACCCATGAGTAATAATACGTGCAGGGTTTGTACAGTAACATGCTGTTTAATAACCGAAGCCTCTCATTTTCCAATCTGTTTTACAGATTCATGAAGACAGCGAGGACAGTGGTCAACGCAGTAACATGGCAACAGTAGGTATTTAACCTTTGTTAACACTTCAGTGACTGCCACTCAGTTTATTGTGATCAGCACCTTACTGCGCCCTGACTTTTCAGAACCTAGGCATAAATTTTCTTCAGTTTATAATTAGTGTAAAATCTCTGGCAGGAATAAAATAGTCGTAGATTCAGTCAGAAAAGCCTCTCCCAGACTGCAGTTATTCTGTCCTCTGTTTAATATTTTTCTTATTCTTGTGCGTGGGGTTGGCGGGAGGGGTGAGTTTTTGTGCTTATTGAGGTGGAGTGACGTCAGTGCGGTGCAATGGCGTACTTTCGGGCACCCAAAGTTGGCATCAAGTACTCCTGGGTTGGGTATAAATGAGCTGCAGAATAAATCGCCCCCCTTCTCTGCTTCAGTGCAGCATTGAGGGAGTGCTGTGCTGGAGGTGCCGGCCTTCAGGTGAGACGCTATACGCAAGCCCAGCTTTTCTGTTTCAATGCTTCTAGTGGCTGTCAAAGGGCCCCCACGGCACTCTTTGAAGAAGATTTGGGAGTTTTTCCAGTGTCCTCGACAAAAATCCTGCCTCAACCAACTAACTGGTCATTCAACTCATTGTTGTTTGTGGGCCGTTACTGTGCGCAAAACAGCTGCCCTGTTTGCCTACATATCGTGAGCCTACGTATCGCTTCAAAAGCAATCCATTATACATGAAATCTTAAATGCATTCCCTCAACCGGTGGGAACAGTAGCACAGTGGTTATGTTACTAGACTAGTAAATCCAGTAGGTCTGGACCAATGATCCAAGAAGCATGTTTAAATCCTATCATGGCAGCTGGGAAATTTAAGTTCAGTTCATTAAATAAATCTGAATAAAAAGCTCGTGTCAGTAATGGTGACCATGAAACTACAGGATTGTTGTAAAAACCCCATCTGGTTCACTAATGTCCTTTAGGGAAGGAAATTTGCCATCCTTACCCGGTCTGGTCTATATGTGACTCCAGACCCACAGCAATGTGGTTGATTCTTCAATGCCCTGTGCCACTCAGTTAGTTGTATGGGGATGGGCAGTAAATGCTGGAATTCCCAGCTACGCCCACATCCCATAAAGATTTTAAAAATGTGCCGAAAGACTGCATCAGTATGACGCTTCCATGCCCCACACCAGTCATCCTTGCCAAGAGCAGGTATTTGCCTCACTGTCCTTCCGCAAAAAAGACACAACATGATTATTTTTAAACGTTAACTCTGTTTCTCTCTCCACGGATGCTGCCTGGCCTGCTGAGTTTTTCCAGCGTTTTCTGGTGTTATTTCGGATTTCCAGCATCCGCAGTATTTTGCTATCGTATCATGATTATTTTTGCATTTGGTGTTTCTGGGACCTTGTGTGGAGAATTGGCTGACACGTTTGCCTCCATGACAACAGAGACGGGATTGGTTATTAAATTCTTTGTGACATCCTGCAGACATGATCAGGAGCTACGTAAATAAAAGTTCCTTCTTTCTTTATATGACTCAGTACCACAAGACACATTGTGCATTTACCCCACTGAGCCGCTGGAGAAAGCCCTGTCACTTTCTGGGATTGTTGACTATTTGCCCTACGAGTGACTCATGGAGATTTGTCAAGACAGTCCAGTCGAGCATTCGCACAAAATATGTAGGAGATGGTGGGGGTCTCTTGTGCTTGCTAAGGCTCTGCTTCATTTTTTCTTTATGACTGTACGGTCCTGAAGAGTGTGGAGGTGAGTCACGCTTCCTAGAAACATAGAAACATAGAAAAATAGGAGCAGGAGTCGGCCATTCGGCCCTTCGAGCCTGCTCCGCCGTTCAATATGATCATGGCTGATCCTCTATCTCAATACCATATTCCTGCTCTCTCCCCATACCCCTTGACGCCCTTTTGTGTCTAGAAATCTATCTATCTCCTTCGTAAATATATTCAGTGACTTGGCCTCCACAGCCTTCTGGGGTAGAGAATTCCACAGGTTCACTGCCCTCTGTGTGAAGAAATTTCTCCTCATCTCAGTCCTAAATGTTCTACCCCATATCCTGAGACTGTGACCCCTCGTTCGAGACCCCCCAGCCAGGGGAAATATCCTCTCTGCATCCAGTCTGTCTAGCCCTGTCAGAATTTTATACGTTTCAGTGAGATCCCCTCTCATTCTTCTAAACTCTAGTGAATACAGACCTAGTCGACCCAATCTCTCCTCATACGACAGTCCTGCCATCCCAGGAATCAGTCTGGTGAACCTTCGCTGCACTCGCTCTATGGCAAGTATATCCTTTCTTAGGTAAGGAGACCAAAACTACACATAGTACTCCAGGTGTGGTCTCACCAAGGCCCTGTATAACTGTAGTAAGACATCCTTGCTCCTGTACTCAAATCCTCTTGCAATGAAGGCCAACATACCATTTGCCTTCCTAACTGCTTGCTGCACCTGCATTTTTGCTTTCAGTGACTGGTGTACAAGGACACCCAGGTCCCTCTGTACATCAATCTTTCCCAATCAATCACCATTTAAATAATACTCTGCCTTTCTGTTTTTCCTACCGAAGTGGATAACTTCACATTTATCCACGTTATACTGCATCTGCCATGTATTTGCCCACTCACTCAACTTGTCTAAATCACCTTGAAGCCTCACAACTCACAATCCTCCTCACAACTCACAAGCCCACCTAGTTTCGTGTCGTCAGCAAACTTGGAAATATATCATTTGGTTCCCTCATCCAAATCATTGATATATATTGTGAATAGCTGGGGCCTAAGCACTGATCCCTGCGGTACCCCACTAGTCACTGCCTGCCACCCCGAAAAAGACCCATTTATTCCTAATCTCTGTTTCCTGTCTGTTAACCAATTTTCAATCCATGCCAGTATATTACCCCCAATCCCATGTGCTTTAAGTTTGCACACTAATCTCTTATGTGGGACTTTATCAAAGGCCTTCTGAAAATCCAAATACACCACATCCACTGGTTCCCCCTTATCTATTCTACCAGTTACATCCTCAAAAAACTCCAGTAGGTTTGTCAAACACGATTTCCCTTTCATAAATCCATGTTGACTTTGTCTAATCCCGTTGATATTTTCTAAGTGTCCTGTTATCACATCCTTTATAATAGACTCTAGCATTTTCCCTACTACTGATGTTAGGCTAACCGGTCTGTAGTTCCCTGTTTTCTCTCTCCCTCCTTTTTTAAATAGCAGGGTTACATTTGCCACCCTCCAATCTGCAGTAACTGTTCCATAATCTATAGAATTTTGGAAGATGACAACCAATGCATCTACTATTTTCATGGCTACCTCTTTTAGTACTCTGGGATGCAGATTATCAGGCCCTGGGGATTTATCGGCTTTCAGTCACATTAATTTCTCCAGCACTATTTTTTTACAAATACTAATTTCCTTTAATTCCTCCTTCTCACTAGACCGTTGGTTCCCTAGCATTTCTGGGAAGTTATTTGTGTCCTCTTCCGTGAAGACAGAACCAAAGTATTTGTTTAATTGCTCTGCCATTTCCTTGTTCCCCATTATAAATTCTCCCGTTTCTGACTGTAAGGGACCTACATTTGTCTTCACTAATCTTTTTCTTTTTACACACTTGTAGAAGCTTTTACAATCCGCTTTTATGTTCCTTGCAAGTTTATTCTCATACTCTATTTTTCCCCTCTTAATCAATCTCTTGGTACTTTTTTGCTGAACTCTAAACTGCTCCCAATCCTCAGGCTTGCTACTTTTTCTGGCAACTTTATATGACTCCTCTTTGGATCTAATACTATCCTTAATTTCTTTTGTTATCCATGGTTGGGCCGCTTTTCCTTTTGTGATTTTGCGCCAGAAAGGAATGTATAACTGTTGCAATTCATGCATTCGTTCCTTAAATGTTAGCCATTGCCTATCCACCATCATGCCTTTTAATGAAGCTCCCCAATCTATCATAGCCAACTCACTCCTCATACCTTTGTAGTTTCCTTTGTTTAGATGTAGGACCCTAGTTTCGGATTGGACTTCTTCACTTTTCATCTTAATGAAGAATTCTATCATGTTATGGTCACTCTTCCCTAAAGGACCCTGCACAACAAGATTATTAATTAACCCCTTCTCATTGCACAATACCCAATCTAGGATAGCCTGTTCCCTAGTTGGCTCCTCAACGTACTGGTCTAAAAAACCATTTCGTACACACTCCAGGAATTCGGCCTCCACAGTATTATTGCTAATTTGGTTTGGCCAGTCTATATGTAGATTAAAGTCTCCCATGATTACTGTAGTACCCTTGTTACATGCATCTCTAATTTCCTGTTTGATGCCATCCCCTACATTACCACTACTGTTTGGAGGCCTATAGACAACTCCCACCAATGTTTTCTGCCCCTTGGTGCTTCTTAGCTCCACCCAGACTGATTCTACATTTTGATTTTCTGAGCCAATATCCTTTCTCACTATTGCTCTGATTTCATCCTTTACTAACAAGGCCACCCCACCTCCTTTTCCTTTTTGCCTGTCCTTCCTAAATATCAAATATCCTTGGATATTCAGCTCCCAGCCTTGGTCACCCTGCAGCCATGTCTCCGTAATCACAATTATATCGTATCCGTTTACATCTATTTGCGCTGTTAATTCGTCTACCTTATTACGAGTGCTTCTTGCATTCAGATACAGTGCCTTTAGATTTGTCTTAACATTTTTAGACATCTTAACATTATTTGTCTTATTACCAGTTTTTCTTACCCGGACCCTATTTCTTAGTGCACTCCTTTGTTTGTACGCTCTGTCCCTTCCTGACACAATCTGGTTATCTTTACCCCAATCACTTTCCTGCACTGCTTCCTTGTCTTTTCTCTCAGCATCTACAAGGGCACTTGTGCTTTCACATCTTTCACATACCTTGGCTAGCCTAGTGAGATCATTAAAATGTTTCCAGCACTGAATAGTTGTTGGTGGGATTGTAGAGTTGACAATGAACACCAGTGCATTTCCTCTTTCCAGACTCTTTTTACATCCTTTTCTGATACAGAGACGAGAATCAGCAGAGAGGAGTTATGAGAGCAAAAGATGGAAAGACGAAAGTGATACTCAATATGTTCTTGGCACGGTCTGCCGTGCCTCAGTGGGTAGCACACTCACCTCTGAGTCAGAAAGTTGTGGGTTCAAGTCCCACTCCAGGGAGCTCAGCACAAAATCTAGGCTGACACTCCAGTGCAGTACTGAGGGAGTGCTGCACTGTTGGAGGTGCTGTCTTTCGGATGAGACATTAAACCGAGACCCCATCTTTCAGGTGGATGTAAAAGATCCCATGGCATATATATGCTTTGGCGATTCTGTATCTAATTTACTTCACCTGAGGAAGGGGCAATCGATAGCTCCGAAAGCTTGTGATTTCAAATAAAACTGTTGGACTATAACCTGGTGTTGTGCGACCTCTCAATTATATCGAAGAGCAGGGGAGTTCGCCCCTGTGTCCTGGTCAATATTTATCCCACAACAAACATCACTGAAAAACAGATTATCTGGTCATTATCTCATTGCTGTTGGTGGGACCTTGCTGTGCACAAATTGGCTGCTGCGTTTCCCACATTACAACAGTGACTACACTTCAAAAGTACTTAATTGGCTGTAAAGCGCTTTGGGATGTCCTGAGGTTGTGAAAGACACTGTATAAATGCAAGTCTTTCAAGTCTTTCTTTATGTGTATCATATACCGTTGATGGCTATTGATGTCTAACGAATTCATTGTTTTAATTACATGAGGTGCTGAACAGTGAGCCAAGTGTTATTTTATGATCCTTTTGCATACCTCAAAACTAACAACATTCATGTTGCTGCTGATTACGGTTACAGCGTCCACACTGATGAAATAAAAACTATTTTCTTTTGCAGCCTCAGTGCAACACGGCTTCCTGTGGGACAGTCACAATATTTGTTTTAAACCTCAACCAAAGTGAATATTTGTTTAATGTTATAAAGGGGAGAGAGAGAAAGATGCTAGCACTGGCTGGTGCCAAAACAGAAATGTCAATTAAACTTGTTTTTCCTTTGAGTTTAATATGTTTCAGTTATTAATATGAGGCAAAGTCATTCATCATGTTCCAAAGGAATCTTATTTGCATTTAATTGTAAAATAAAAACCATTACTAATGTAGTAATTACATGCAGCACTATATTGTAGTGCACTTGGATGCACATTTCACACGTGGTTATTCAGTCAATATAAATCCAATTGCAGTGACTACTACCATGTGCCAACCCAGATACTTGCACCTGGAAAGAATTAGATAGTGCCAACAACAATAACTTGTATTTATATAGCGCCTTTAACGTAGTAAAACATCCCAAGACGCTTCACAGGAGCGTTATCAAGAAAATTTGACACTGAGCCACATAAGGAGATACTAGGACAGGTGACCAAAAGCTTGGTCACAGAAGTAGGTTTTAAGGAACGTCTTAAAAGAGGAGAGAGAGGCAGAGAGGTGGAGAGGTTTAAGGAGAGAATTTCAGAGCTTAGGATCTAGGCAGCTGAAGGCACGGCCACCAATAGTGAAGCGATGAATATCAGGGATGCGCAAGAGGCCAGAATTGGAAGAGCGCAGAGATCTCGGAGGGTTGTAGGGCTGGAGGAGGTTACAGAGATGGGGAGGGGCGAGGCCATGGAGGGACTTGAAAACAAGGATGAGAATTTTAAAATCGAGGTGTTGCTGGCCCGGGAGCCAATGTAGGTCAGCGAGCACAGGGGTAATGGGCGAACGGGATTTGGTGCGAGCTAGGTTACGGGCAGCAGAGGATGTGGCACTGGGAGCTGGAGGAGTGACGAGCAGCCGTTGATATTCCACCTCCCCAGCAGAGGCTGAGGAGAAGGTTACCCTTCACTGTGGAATCGGGAGACGCAGAACTCGGGTATTCATCTGAAAAGAAGGATGTACATCATATCTATGTGTCGGCTCTGCGGTTGATCTCTGAGGAAGTGACTCTTGGGTGTACAGCTCTCATTTGTGGCAAAATTAGGGATGCTTTTTCTTCATTGCAGACATGAGTGGCGAATGTGGCAGCTATACTGGAATAGGCAATAGATCCCCATCCAAAAGTTGGCCAGAAACCAGTTGGTGCCTCCGCCCCGCCCCCACCCCAACCCCAGGAGCACAGATTCAGCCCTGGTGCTAGTTGGGGACAGAATAGACAGGACCCTGTGTATCGGCTTCCAGCTCCTGGCAACCAGGATGCAGGCCTCTGAGGGCTTCAAGGATCTAATAGCTGTCAGTAGACCAGCTAGCCTGCTGATCAGTGGAGCCACAGATCCATGACCCATTGCAATGGGTACGGCTGAAATCGAGTCCGCCGTGTCTCAGGACAAGCAGCACATGCGAGGCTTGTGGCCACCCCTCCCCTGAGAGCTCCACGCTTGCGGCACGTAGCATGTGACATCAGGCTGCCCAGGAACGAGGTCCAGAGATGCCGCCTCCAGTGGCTCCCTCCCAGGAACAAGCCATCAGAGGAGGGCCACCCCAATACCATGAGCCTTTTGTAGAACATGAGCAACCAACCACCTCACACGATACTGGCCCTCAGGTTGCATTTAAGAGAAGCACCAGAATAGGATGGGAAATGCACATGTAGCCACCCAGGGGAAGCACAGTTTTAGGAAAAAGTAGTTTGCCCTGTGCACACTTTAAGCTTTATTGTATTAAAATAGAATGTGCACTTATGTCGACCTTTGTTATTCATGGAGGTTACTGTCATACAGGAATGGGTGCACTTACTTCATGCTGACTTATTCAATCAGGTGATGATTATCGGCACGGCCTTGTAGGGGCAAAGGGGGCTGACGTGTTGTCATGTTCTAGGATGGCTACTGGATTGAAGGATTGGTCCTTTACTTGAAGGTGGGAGAGAAGGAGTTAAGGCAGTAGTGACAAAGTTCTGATGAAGGGTCCCAGACCTGAAACGTTAACTCTGTTTCTCTCTCCACGGATGCTGCCTGGCCTGCTGAGTGTTTCCAGCATTTTCTGTTGTTATTTTATATTATATTAGTGACAAAGGTAGACTGTGTTACACAGAAGAGGAGTCCTCAGAGATTAGTTATGCTCTGATGCCCCTTGCAGCAGTCATTCAGATGCTCTTCTCCATGTAGTTCTATCTCCAAAGCATCTAGGTCCACCTGTCCAGGAATGTCAAAGTTCAGGCCTCTTTTTTAACGCCAGAGTTTTGTCGGGCACAGCAGGGTACAACAATGTGGGACACACGAGCTGCAGCATGCTGCAGAACCCTTCCTGATTTTTCGAGACAGCAAAAGAACCTCTTTATAACCCATACTGTAGCCTGGCTGATATTACCGAGATCCCTTGTGGCTGCCTGAAATGAGCCCGTGCCATAAAGGTTGATTGTGGTCATCAACTTCACAGCCACAGACAGAGCAATGTGAACAGATGAGTGTGGCTGCAGGTCCTCATGCAGTAGGTGGCACAGCTGCCCTCTTGCCTCTTCTACTACTAATCTCCTCACTAAGGTCCTATGGTCCTATCGATGACCACTCTGGTAGAGGCATGTTCCTCGTTGTGGCGCTACTCTGCTGCTGTTTGGGCAACTTTTGTGGGTGATCATTATCCATGATAGGGCCTCACCATCCAAAAGACATCCATTGACTGATTTTCTTCCTTGGAGAGATGAGAGAGGGCAGAATTTCGAAGGATGAATGCATCGTGACAATGTCCAGAGTATCTCACGTTGACTTGTTGTCATACGCGTTATGTAAATCTAAGGAGTGACAGCCCTTCCAGTTCAGGAAAAATAAGGGTGGGTGGGGGGGCGGGGGGGGGTTGCCTGTAGAAGCTTGCAAAGCAACATGGGTGCCATAGCCTTGATAAAGCGAGCAAACCTGTAAAGGTGAATGGCCCTATCTCGCTGCTGCCTTGCTCTGATGCCAAAGCCGATGAATTCCCCAGCTCTCCTGTAATGGGTGTCAGTGATCTGAGAAATGCATGTCTGTACTGCAGCCTGGCTGTTCGACAGAGGTCGCCTTGTCGCTGCCTGACACATGAGCATGTGCTATAAATGTTGAGTGTGGTTGTCACCTTCATAGCTACAGGCAGAGCACTGCAGAAAGTTGACCATGACTGCAGATCTTCATGCAGTAGGTGGCAGATTTCCCCTATTGCCTCTTTGGTGAAGCTCACTCTCCCAATGCCAAACTCCTCGCTAAAGCTCTCGTTCAACCTGTGAAGCCTGTATATTCTTTGGGGAGGTAGGGAATAATATCCGACAGGATGCAACCTCCTTAAATGTAGCTCACTCTCCTTTCCTCCATCCTGTGCCGCACTTCCTCCTCCTCCATGATAATGACTGACAAAGAAATGCCCGTACCCGCTCCTGAGAAGCCCTCGCTGAGGGTGGGTGAGCCAAAATCTCCCAGTGGTCTCACACTGCCAGAAGCAAGTCCAAGGCTGTAAAGGCAGAATGCCAAAAAAAAATAACTGCTGCTTTTAAAGTTGTTCCCAGCTGTAGCAATGACTATTCAAATTCCCCACCCTTTTCAGGCTCAGAAAATTCTCACTTACGCAAGTCTCAGCTGATCCTGGCAGCGCCGATACCTTATTTCGCTCCTTCTAACTCACTGTTGGTGCAGTGTGAGTGCAAAAAAAACCAGGAGATTCGGGGCGGCCGTGCCACTGGCCCTCATTACCGTATATTATAATGACCTGGCTAGGGACTCGGTCGGCAGATCGCAGAAAAATAACAGGTTGATTTTGGAATCGGGGTGGGGATTGAGTTTGTGGCGGAAAACTGGCAGAGACAGCTTCCGTCCCAATTCGCCGCCCAGTCTGTTGGGTGGTAGACGATATGTTGCCATCTCTACCTCTTTTCAGGTGGCGTGGGGCTGATTGTGAAACTTGGCAGTGGTGCACAGGTTTAGAGGCACTTTGATTGGTGTCTCTCAATTAGCACATTCTCAATTTTAGAGGTAACTGTTTAATTTGTTCTTGTGGCTGGTTCTCGTTGAAGTTACTGTTGATTTCCAGAGTTCTGGAGCATTTCCCAGCGTTCTATCCAGCCTCATACCTCTTAGTCAGTCACTTATTGCTGAACGGTTTGCTTTGGTTAAGAGTTTTCTCCTGAGGCACATGTAAAGGCTTCCTTTACTTGTCTTTCAAGATTCATAAACAAGCCATCAACAGACATGTCAACACCGTGACTAGCAGCCAATAGAGAGAAAAAGTCACATTAAGCTATCGGAATGCAGTACATGCTGGGAGGCATAGGAATTCATACCTAAACTGGCTACTGCAAAATTGACAGGCCTGATGAAAGTCTAAGATAGTGGAGTTAAAATACCCAAGTAAAGTTGCCAACTGTCCAATTTAACTGTGCGTTTTTGACAACTTGTCAGCACAAGTCTTTCTAAAATTTATGAAGAATTCTAGCGTTTGTGTCTTAGTGCCAACTTGATGTTGGCATCAATCATGAGACCATGAAGCTCTTGCCAATCTCTTGACAGCTAAATTGGGGGGTGTAGTTAATACAGAGGAGGATTGCGACAAAGTACAGGAAGACATTAATAAACCTGCAGAATGGGCGTGTAATTGCCAAATGAACTTCAATATAGATCAGTGTGAGGTGGTACATTTTGGTAGGAAGAATAAGGAGGCCACATACTCCTTGGAAAATAAGTGTCTAAATGGGGGAGCGGAGCAGAGGGATCTGGGGGCACAGATACACAAATCACTAAAAGTTGCGACACAGGTCAATAAGGTCATAAAGAAACAAACCAAGCACTGGGGTTTATTTCTAGAGGGATAGAGTTGAAAAGCAGAGAAGTTATGTTAAACCTGTATAGAACTTTGGTTAGACCACACTTGGAGTGTTCTGGTCTCCATATTTTAAAAAGGATATCGAAGCACTGGAGAAGGTGCCAAAAAGATTTACTAGAATGATACCAGAACTGAGAGGTTATACCTATCAGAAAAGTTTGAGCAGGCTGGGGCTCTTTTCTCTAGAAAAGATAAGACTGAGGGATGACCCAATAGAGGTCTTCAGTATTATTGAAGGGTAGATGTACAGAACATGTGTCCACTTCTGGGCGAGACCAGAACTAGGGGCCACAAGTATAAGATAGTCATTAATAAATCCAATCGGGAATTCAGGAAAAACTTCTTTACCCAGAGAGTGTTTAGAATGTGGAACTCGCTACCACAGGAAGTAGTTGAGGCAAATAGCATAAATGCATTTAAGGGGAAGCTAGATAAGCACATGAGGGAGAAAGGAATAGAAGGATATGCTGATGGGGTGAGATGAAGAGCAGTGGGAGGAGGCTTGTGTGGAGCATAAACACCAGCACAGACCAGTTGGGCCGAATGGCCTGTTTCTGTGCTGTAAGCATTTTGTAATAGCCTGTGGGGGTGTTGGCAAAACAGATTTAAATCTTTCCGAATTTCTGTATCTTACATCATTCCTTTGTTAAACAGCTCAGCCATTGAAACCATTGAAGACAAGAAAGGAAGGAATCAATTGCATTTATATAGCGCCTTATCATGCCTCTCAGAAATTTCCCATTGTGCTTTGCATACAATGAGTTACTTTAAGATAGTCACTGTTATGAGGTAAATGTGGTGGCCATTTTATAAGAACATAACATAAGAACATAAGAAATAGGAGCAGGAGTCGGCCATTTGGCCCTTCGAGCCTGCTCCGCCATTCAATAAGATCATGGCTGATCTTCTACCTCATCTCCACTTTCCTGAACTATCCCCATATCACTTGATTCCCTTAATATTCAAAAATCTATCGATCTCTGTCTTGAATATACTCAACGACTGAGCCTCCACAACCCTTTGGGGTAGAGAATTCCAAAGATTCACCACCCTCTGAGTGAAGAAATTTCTCCTCATCTCAGTCCTAAATGGCCGACCTCTTATTCTGATTCTGTATCCAATTTACTTCACCTGAGGAAGGAGCGATAGTTCCGAAAGCTTGTGATTTCAAATAAAACTGTTGGACTATAACCTGGTGTTGTGCGACCTCTCAATTTAGACTCCCCAGCCAGGGGAAACATCCTCCCTGCATCTACCCTGTCAAGCCCTGTAAGAATTTTGTATGTTTCAATGAGATCACCTCTCATTCTTCTAAACTCTAGAGAATCTAGGCCTAGTCTAATCGATCTCTCCTCATAGGACAATCCCCCCATCCCTCTATGGCAAGTATATTGTTCCTTAGGTAAGGAGACCAAAACTGTACACAATTCTCCAGGTGTGGTCTCACCAGGGCCCTATATAATTGCAGTAAGACGTCTTTACTCTTATACTCAAATCCTCTTGTAATAAAGGCCAACATACCATTTGCTTTCCTAATTGCTTGCTGTACCTTCATGTTAACTTTCAGTGATTCATGTACAAGGACTCCCAGGTGCCTCTGAACACCAACATTTCCCAATCTCTCGCCATTTAAAAAATACTCTGCTTTTCTATTTTTCCTACCAAAGTGGATATCTTCAATGCGCAGCAAAGTTCCACGAACAGCAAGTTAACTGGTCATTCAAGGAAGAACTCAACCTATGCACAGAAATATACTCTATTAGTCTATCTCTACAACTTTGTAGTCTCCTGAGGTTCTAGTCTGTTGCTTGCAGCCCTTTGTTGGTCCATTTCTAACAGCATTCAAACAGTGGAAGATTTTTGCCTGGTCAGTGCCTGGCACATTGGGTATAAATGTTAAGAAGTTTAGAAGATTTCTCCAAAGGTCCTTGGAAGCAAGGATCTAGCACTCTGAAAGCATGAAGGTTCCAACGTCCAGTCTTCAGGAGTCAAAGTATTGGATTCCCCAAATGCTGCAGTAGTCACATGCTGCTGCTAGGTGTCTTTAACATGTTCTGTTAATATATGAGGGTAAATTCAGAATTCACATGCTTGCTGCAGGGAAGCCACGTTGGGAGAGAGATTGAGTTGGAGATACAGCTCCAAATTTGGACCCCAATTCTCTGACCCATGCTTTCTTTGAGTGCACCTCAAACATTAAACATTCACTCCCTCACCACCGGCGCACCGTGGCTGCAGTGTGTACCACCTACAAGATGCACTGCAGCAACTCACCAAGGCTTCTTCAATAGCACCTCCCAAACCCGTGGCCTCTGCCCCCTAGAAGGACAAGGGCAGCAGGCGCATGGGAACACCACCGCCTGCAGGTGCCGCTCCAAGTCACACACCATCCTGACTTGGAAATATATAGGCTGTTCCTTCATAGTCGCTGGGTCAAAATCCTGGAACTCCCTCCCTAACAGCACTGTGGGAGTACCTTCACCACACGGACTGCAGCGGTTCGAGAAGACAGCTCACCACCACCTTCTCAAGGGCAATTAGGGATGGGCAATAAATGCCGGCCTTGCCAGCGACGCCCACATCCCGTGAATGAATAAAGAAAAGAACCTCCCTGTGGAAAGGCTGAATTTACACTGTAATGCAGTAAGCAAAGAAAGAACTTGCATTCATACAGCGCCTTTCTTGAGGAAATCTCCAAAGTACTCACTAACCAGTGAGTTGTTTTCGAAGTGCAGTCACTGTTGTTAAGTAGGCAAGCACGACAACCAATTTGAACCTAGGAAGGACCCACATACAGCAAATTAGACAAATGACCAGTTAGTCTGTTTTGGTGGTGTTGGTTGAGAGATAAATACTGGCCAGGACACTGAGAGAACTCCCTTTTGAATAGTGCCATGAGATCTTCTACATCCAGCTGAATAGGCAACTGAGTTAACATCTCATCGGAAGATTAATAACAATACTAAATCATTCAATTAATACTTACTAAATGTGCTGGCAACATCTCGTAGCTGAGCATCAACAGTAGATCAATTGTCACAGATTTATTACATATAATTAGGCTGCTTACAGATTCAGTAAATTCCTATTACTCAAACTGATTGGTTTTGTTGCTTTTCTGTTCTTTTAGTCAACATTAATATTACAGCAATAAAGACACTCGAACATAAGGAGTAGCTTTAGTATCACATCTAGTGTCAGTTTGGCTCAGTTGGTAGCACTCTTGACTTTGAGTCAGAAGGCTGTGCGTTCAAGCCCCACTAGGTAGCTGAACATGTAATCTAAGCCGACATTTCAGTGCAGTACTGTGGGAGTGCTGCATTGTCAGAGGTGCTGTTAAACCGAGGTCACACCAGGTCTGTTCAGATGGACGTAAACGATCTCATGACACGATTCAAAGAAGCTCTCCTGATGTGCTGGTCAACATTCCTCCCTTAACCAATACCACCTAAACCAGATTACCTGGTCATTTATCTCATTGCTGTTTGTAGGCCCCTGCTGTGTGTGAATTGGCTGCTGTGTTTTCCTATATAACTACATTAACCACAATTGGCTGTGAAGTGCTTTGGGGCATCCTGGCGATATGAAAGATGCTATATAAATGCAAGTTCTTTCTTTTAGTATTTTCATATTAACCCTTTAGAACCAAAATATGAGACGGAATTTTCTGACGTCCGTGCGGGCGGGAATGGAGGCGGGTCGGGAGGGAAATTTGAAATAAGTTGGAGCGGGTCGGGAATCCGCCGTCATCCCGTCCCCACGGGTATTTCCCTCGGGTGCGTTTGCCAGCGTGGCAGCGACCCGAATGGCAGAGGCGGCTGAGCTAATTCAGATGATTATTAGGTACTTGTCAAACACTTGAGAGTCTTTTTAGCCCTACCTTTCAAATTTCCCTGGATGAGCACGAGAATCACACAGCTCAGGAACCATGTCTGTGAACCTGAGGCAGAAGTTCAGTGGCCATTGATCCAGCTCAATAGTGCACAGCATGAAAAGTACAATAAAGGCTCCCACCTGACACCTGGTTACTTTGCTAAGGCAGATGCTGTTGCTGAGTGCATTGTCAGCACAGATTTAGCTTTCTAGAGGTTGAAGTCTTTTCAGCAAAGTCGGGATCCACTGTCACCTCATTGGTACAACCTATCACACCATTGACAGATTGCTTCTGTCAACTCTACTTGATCTGCCATCTATTACATAAGCATTGGTGCCGTTTATACTGTCTCACCTTGGTCCTCAGAATCAGATCTCGATGAGCCCCAACACCAGCAGCACCAACAACAACATCACCAACGTTCTCCTCACCAACCTGATGCTGCACAGGACAGAGGGCATCAACGTAGGGCTGCACCGTGCCGGAGGCAATACCCCCAACACAGGGTATACAGGCAGAGGATGAGCTTCCTCAACATGACTGAGCAGCAGTGCCAAAGGAGGCTCAGGCTATTGCGCCAGGTCGTCGCAGACATTTGCAGATTGCTGGAGCAAGATCTGCAGCCCAGAGGAGCGGGTGGACACGCCTTACCAGTGGCTGTCAAAGTCACCAGCGCCCTCAACTTCTTCGCCTCAGGCTCCTTCCAGGGATCTGCAGTGGAGATTTGCGGCATCTCGCAGTCGGCCACCCACAGATGCATCACACAGGTCATCGATGCCTTGTTTGACAAGTCAGCCAATTATATCAACTTTGCCACTGATGAAGCCAGTGTTACTGAGCGGGCGCTCGGCTTTGTCGCTCTGGCTATCTTCCCGTGGGTGGAAGGCGTCATCGACTGTACACATGTGACTATCAGAGCACCCCATCATCACCCAGGAGTGTTTGTGAACCGTCATGTAAGAAAACTACTAGGCACTTGGTCTGAGTATTAAACAAGGCTTTAATCAACTGTTTTTCAACATGGAGATCTAGTTGTGTCCTTCACTAGTTCCTGTTAAAGAATGTCCTGAGCAAGCTGGGCCTATGCCCGAGTATTTATACTCTCCCTGGACATCGCCACCAGCAGGCCGCCCAGTATTACTTCATAAGTCATTTCCACATGAATGACAAGATTCATGTCAAACTGCAAGGGCTTCCACTCCCTCAATGTGCAGCTTGTCTCCAACCATAGGAAGATCATCATGCATGTGTGCGCCATGACTCTTTTGTCCTGCACCAGTCCACCCTCCCTCAGCTCATCACTCCTCTAAACAGACTTTCCGGCTGGCTGCTTGGAGACAAGGGGCAGCCACTGAAGCCGTGGCTCATGACACTCTTAAGGAGGCCAAGTACTGAGGCCGAGGAGAGATATAATGAAAGCCACATTTCCACCAGATGTGTCAGAGCAGACAATAGGCTTGCTGAAAATGCGCTTCAGATGCCTTGACAGATCTGGAGGAGCCCTTCAGTACGTACCAGCCAGGGTCTCCAGAATCGTCGTGATCTGCTGCACCCTGCACAACATAGTGCAGCAGCGAGGATTAGTGCTGCATGAGGAGCAAGGCACTGAGTGCACAGGCTCTTCAGAGGATGAGGAGCAGGAGGAGGAGGAGGAGCATCAGCTGGAAGACGAGGAGGAGCAGGAGCTGGAGGAACCTGAGGTCCAGATCCCACCAGCACCCGAGCACATTGCTGCCCGGGAGACCAGATTTACTTAACTTTACGCATTACACCCATATGGCTGCCAATTGCTGCACCAGGTTGGTACCACCCCACAGCAACAGCATAAAGCATCCCTACAATGACCAAGCCATTCCTTTCACACTGACCACCATTGCTGGAGGTAACGTTATGTCTCACCATTCACTCCAACTCACTAGGCCACTTCCAAAGTTGCAGACACAATTGTCATGACTGGAAAGTGGTGAAAATAAGAATTTTTATCTGTGACATCACATTAACAGAAACTTCACACAAACAGTTTTTAAAACACCCAAGTGCTTACCCTTGTGCATCCACTTGTGTGTCATCTTTCTCTTACACATGTTTCTACAAGGTGCTACCCCTGTGGCTTCAGCAGAGGTAGAGGCAGCCTGCTCACTTCCCTGCTGCGACTGCATAGACACTTTTGGCGGACGTCCTTTGGGTTTTGGAGCCTGTGATGGCCCAGCCAAAGTCTGCACCTCCTGCGACTGTGCAGGGGCAGACTCGGCCATCGTGATCCGAGGAGCTATCTGGGTCTCTGACTGAGGGGGGGGGGGGCAATGGGGGGAGAAGTGTGAGCATTTTTACAGGAGCCCCCACTTCCACGTCCCCTCCCACCATCATCCCTCTCATGGGCCACCCGCACTTCCCTGCTAGCAAGGAGCTGGAGAGCACCTTGCTGCACAGCAATGGGGCCATGAGGACCAAAGTCTACATTGACATCCCTCCTAGAGAGGCGGTCTATGAGCGTCTGCCATATATTCCCCATAGAGATCATCTGCTCCTGTGAGTGGCGCATTAGCTGCTCCATGCACGTGGCCGTCCTATCCATGGAAGAGCCTACAGTCGCCATTGCCTGTGACATGGTGGTGCTCATGTTGGAGATGGACTCCTCCATTCTCTGCACTTCTTGCTGCACCTCCAGGATCGCCCTCTTTCTGGATGGCCCCCGACGCTCAGCGTCTGCATGCAGCTGAGCAGAGCTGGGAGCATCCTGCGCCCTCCAGCCAGGATCCTCCACTGCTGTCCCTGTCTCCACCATCTGCTCTTGCTCACTTGTGAGTTGTGAGACACCAAGTGGCAACACTGCTCTATCTCACGTGGCACCCACCGAGGTGTGTGTGTCTGCGCTGGTGCCGGGTGCGCTTATGTCTGGTGACGGTGCGCCCTCAGAGGTTGGAGGCTCCTCTGAGGAGGAGTCTTCCTCTTCCTCCTGGACAGTGGAGTGGGAGGGGGGGAGGCTCTTGATGCACCTGTGGGACAGTAAAGAGATGAGTTAGATAAGTCATATCAAGAATGGGTACAGATACCATTATGCACATGATGAACATTCACTGGCTGCTGACATCAGTTCCCATTTGAGTGACTACTGTATGACAAAAGGAAAATACTGCAGATGCTGGAAATCTGAAATAAACACAGAAAATGCTGGAGACACTCAGCAGGTCAGGCAGCATCTGTGAAGAGAGAAACAGAGTTAACGTTTCAGGTTCTGACGAAAGGTCATCGACCTGAAACGTTAACTCTGTTTCTCTCTTCACAGATGCTGCCTGACCTGCTGAGTGTCTCCAGCATTTTCTGTTTTTACTACTGTATGCCATGTGGCTGTATGAGATGTAATTCTGTCACCAGGTTGCTGAGATGTCCCCCTCTCTCTGTCTCCCACCTCCAGCTGCTCTGCAACTCCTGACACTTCCATAGCGACCTCCTCTGCTGCTGTTAAGGTGGCCAGTGATGGAGGGCCACCTCTGGTTCTCTCCCTCTCCCTCTTATTGTGGGCTCTTTTCTCCTGCAAGGAGGGAAAGAAGAGAAGGTTAAGTGAGAGTGATGGAATGAGTATAAGGAATGGATGGGTTACATCTTTAGAGGGAGACTATGATGGAGTGGAGTGGCAATGCCAAATGCCTCCTTGTGTGTTGTTAGTTGGTATGATTGCATTAGGATGAGGGTGAGTGTGAGGGGTGGTTAGTCGGATGGGGAAGTGATAATATAGATAGAGAGGAATGGGCAGACGTGCAAGGTATGTTGGTGTGAGTAAGGATGTGCAGGAGTAGGGTTGGGAGGCAGAGTGACGGGGATGTGATGAGAGGCACAGCAGGATGAAGTTGAGTGTGACTTTGCACTCACCTTTCCTGATCTAATGAGATCATTGAAATGTTTCTGGCACTGCACCCAGGTCCTCCTGACCACATCCCTGCTGTCGACCTCCTCTGCTATTTGGAGCCAGGCTGCGTTGGTCTGCTGGGGAGGTCTCTTCCGCCCATCGGAAGGGAAGAGGACCTCCCTGCTTGATGTGACTCCCTCCACAAGCATAGGGAGGGAGTCATCTGAGAACCTGGGTGCAGCCCTCTGTCTCAGTGCAGGCATGTTTGCCAGTCTTTCCAACACTCCAATGGTGCTGTGTGCTGCCTGCACACTCCTAGACGAACCTTCAAATGCAATGTGGCCATGGCTCCTTTAAATATCCCGGCTGAAGACGCGTCATCAACGTCATCAGACCCGCACCATTTAGTAGGGCCAGGTAACGCGCAGGGCTGCCTTAATAGGCGCCATTAAGGGAAAGTCGATCTCGAGCGGGATGAAACGAGGAACGGGGTCGTGATCCGCCATGGCGACCGCCCGCACCCAACCCGCCCGGGTACCGAAAATTCCGGCCATACACTTAAAACACAATTTTAATTGCAAATAAAAAGATGAAAACATTTAATTTTGCTCACTCTGTTGTCTCTGTACTTTTCCATTCTCCGGTAGCACTATTTTTATCTTTTAACTTTAATTTTAATTTTTCTTTTTTCCCCTACCCAGTCGAACCCATTGTATCTTTCCTAACCTGTTGTTTACTCACTTTTTAGCTCTTAGCTTCAAACATTCATTTTCAGGGAACAGATTCACCAAAAATAGGTTTTCAAAGTCTGGAAGGATATGTTGACAGGGTGAGATGAAGTAGGGTGGGAGGAGGCTCGTGTGGAGCACAAACACTGGCATGGAGCAGTTGGGCCGAATGGCCTGTTTCTGTGCTGTGCACTCTACGTAATCTGTGTCTATGTGAAAACTGTTGTCAAATAATCGATGTAAAGCCCTTGGATCCTCAGCACATTTGGAAGGGCTAATTTGTCCACAGCATTGGAAGGGTTAATCCTTCCTATGGCATCTCATTAAACATCAACAATCTATTGGTAGTGTGGCTCGATTCAGCATTGGTCTCAGCGAGCTGTGGATCTCACATGTTAGAAGCTGTACTTAGTTAAAGTAAGAAAGGAAACAAAACAAATTTCTTAATTCTCCCCATGTCTTCGCTATACCCAATAGCCAATAGAAAATGGTCAGAATTGCACAGAAGGAAACAAATTGGGTTTAGAATTCAACAAGAGGGTTTAATCAATTTGTTTTCATTGTAACCACTGATGGATTCAGCTCTTTAAGAAAGAAAGACTTGCATTTATATAGCGCCTTTCACGACCTCAGTGAAGTAATGTTAGACTGTTGTAATGTAGGAAATACGGCAGCCAATTGGTGCACAGCAAGCTCCCACAAACAGCAATGAAATAAATGACCAGATCATCTGTTTTTTAGGTGTTGGTTGAGGGATAAATGTTGGCCAGGACACCGGGAGAACTCCTCTGCTTTTCTCCAAAATAGTGGCCGTGGGATCCTTTACGCCCACCTGAGAGAGCAGACGGGGCCTCGGTTTAACGTCTCATCCGAAAGACGGTACCTCTGACAGTGCAGCACTGGGAGTGTCGGCCTAGATTTTTGTGCTCAATTCACTGGAGTGGGACTATGAACCCATGACCTTCTGACTCAGAGGCAAGAGTGCTACCCACTGTGGCACAAGAGAATGTTCAATTGATACACTTTTCTATTCCTGTCAAAAGAATTGTTAATGGAAATGAAATACAAAGCTAAACATAGCAGTGATACAGCGTGACCTTTGCTACACCTTCAATGGTCTACAGCTCCTTCATTATTTGGGAATCCATGCAATGGGCATTGTCTATAGCGCGCCTTTAATTATGACAATCTTTATGCATGGCTCCCAAGATAGAAGGAAAGTCATCTAGAAACCTGACAGTTTTGACAAGCATTTAACTACTACAAAGGGAAAGAAGATGGTGTAGCACATGAGTCCTGCACCTAGCTCTTGTAGAATGACTTAATGCCCAACTACCACAGTTTTGCTTTAAAACGCCTTGGCGGCAGTGAAAGTATCAGGTTTCTGAGCAGTTCTGAACGATGGCCAGTCACTTGCCCTACTAATGTGTTATGCTGTGTGTCTGTTGCAGTTACTACATTGACAATCAAATGGCAAAGGTGGCTGACTTTATGAAAACCCGTCTCCTGGACACTCTCTCAGATCAGATTGCCAAGGTACACCGGGTGAGTTTCTGCTGGTTAACTTAGACACCGAGTAGCAGCGCAAGAGCAATGAATCCAAGTGACATTGCAAACAGCCTCCTAAGCTGAAGGTGTGTGGAGGTCGGGGCGGGTGGGGGGAAGGCTGCATGAATTTCTGACACTGGTTGTCAACACCTCACATCCAAGCCATGTTACAGATTCTTGTCCAGGATTAATACAACCAGGAGAGTTAAGAAAGTGTTGTGTGGTTTATATCTTTCTACCCATGGGGATACCCAGTCAAAACTTATGTAATCAAATTAAATTTGCCGTGTTGATTTCTCCACCACTGATTTTACTTTTAATAAACCTGATTTGTAGTTTGAGCCTAAGTCACTTAGCCTGGTAGTTTTTATTGATACATTATCCAAAAGTTAGGATAACACAAGAGGTCTCATGTCATTCAGTGAGTTAATCACAGCAGCAATGTCACCTGATATTGGGTCTATCAATCAATGTTCAGAGGGTGCAAGGACTCACAGATTGCTCTTTGCTGCTGAGCATGAGAGAACTAACTGGTGAAGCCCTAAATAAAAAAGCATAAGACTTGCATTTATATAGCGCCTTTCATGACCACAGGACGTCCCAAAGCACTTAGCAGCCAATGAAGTACTTGTTGAAGTGCAGTCACTGTTGTAATGTAGGAAACGTGGCAGCCAATTGGCACACAGCAAGCTCCCACAAACAGCAATGTGATAATGACCAGATAATCTGTTTTTAGTGATGTTGATTGAGGGATAAATATTGGCCCCAGGACACTGAGGATAACTCCCCTGCTCTTCTTCGAAATAGTGCCATGGGATCTTTTACATCCACCTGAGAGAGCAGACGTTTAACGTCTCATTCAAAAGACGGCACCAGTGCAGCGCTCCCTCATTACTGCACTGGAGTGTCAGCCTAGATTTTTGTGCTCAAGTCTCTGGAGTCTAAGATGTAACTGCGGGGAACAATAGTCATAGAGTCATAGAGTCATAACGGCACAGAAGGAGGCCATTCGGCCCATCGAGTCCGTGACAACTTCATCCCCTGAGACCAGCGATCAGCCTGAAGCTTTGCTTCTTTCCCCTCGTGATGTCCTTACCTCTTAGTTGCGCCGTAGCCCAGTACTTCACACTCCAGCTGCGATCCCGTATTATTGCAGTGTTTTATGTAAGATGGGGAGCTGTTTGTAATAATGGAAGGAAAGCTTCACGAGAGCGAGGGTCTCCCCCAACACCCTGTATACAGCTCTGTGTTATTCAGGGTAAAATATTTTTGTATTTCGGCTCACACTCTGTAATATTACAGTGAATGGAAGCAGTTCTACAGGCTGCAATCTAAGTGCTGCAATTACTGAGAAACTGACTGCAGCGCCCTCTATTGGTCAGTGACGCTGCCATTTCCTTGTAACTCAATTAATGCTACGGTACGCATAAGGGAGTCAGCTCCCCCACCAACTCCCCCAACCTTTCCTGTTGGGAAGCAGCAGGCTTCAACTTTGCATCCACCCCAAATAGCAAGGTCCATGACCATTTAAAACATAATCATTAATCGCACGCGGCTGCAGTTTATTTTGACTTGGCTTTTTTTCTTCTCTTTGCCCCTATATATAAATATCTAAGTGCAACAATAACAATTTGTATTTATATAGCGCCTTTAATGTAGTAAAGCCTCCCGAAATTTGACACCGAGCCACAGAAGGCGATATTAGGGCAGATGACCAAAAGCTTTTTTTTATTCGTTCATGGGATGTGGGCGTCGCTGGCAAGGCCAGCATTTATTGCCCATCCCTAGTTGCCCTTGAGAAGGTGGTGGTGAGCCGCCTTCTTGAACTGCTGCAATCCTTGTGGTGAAGGTACTCCCACAGTGCTGTTAGGGAGGGAGTTCCAGGATTTTGACCCAGCGACGATGAAGGAACGGCCGATATATTTCCAAGTTAGGATGGTGTTTGACTTGGAAGGGAACTTGGAGGTGGTGGTGTTCCTGTGTGCCTGCTGCCCTTGTCCTTCTAGGTGGAATAGGTTGCGGGTTTGGGAGGTGCTGCCGAAGAAGCCTTGGCGAGTTGCTACAGTGCATCTTGTAGATGGCACACACTGCAGCCACGGTACGCCGGTGGTGGAGGGAGTGAATGTTTAAGGTGGTGGATGGGGTGCCAATCAAGCGGGCTGCTTTGTCCTGGATGGTGTCGAGCTTCTTGAGTGTTGTTGGAGCTGCATTCATCCAGGCAAGTGGAGAGTATTCCATCATACTCCTGATTTGTGCCTTGTAGATGGTGGAAAGGCTTTGGGGAGTCAGGAGGTGAGACACTCATTGCAGAATACCTAGCCTCTGACCTGTTCTTGTTGCCACAGTATTTATGTGGCTGGTCCAGTTAAGTTTCTGCTCAATGGTGACCCCCAGGATGTTAATGGTGGGGGATTCGGCAATGGTAATGCCGTTGAATGTCAAGAGGCGGTGGTTAGACTCTTGCTTGTTGGAGATGGTCATTGCCTGGCGCGAATTTTACTTGCTATTTATCAGCCCAAGCCTGAATGTTGTCCGGGTCTTGCTGCATGCGGGCATGGACTGCTTCATTATCTGAGGAGTTGCGAATGGCACTGAACAGTGTGCAATCATCAGCGAGCATCCCCACTTCTGACCTATTGGTCAAAGGGGTAGGTTTTAAGGAGTGTCTTAAAGGAAGAAAGAGAGGTAGAGAGGTGGAGAGGTTTAGGGAGGGAATTCTAGAGCTTAGGGGCTCAGCAGCTGAAGGCACGGCTGCCAATGGTGAAGCGAATAAAATCGGGGATGTGCAAGAGGCCAGATTTAGAGGAGCGCAGAGATCTCGGGGGATTGTGGGGCTGGAGGAGGTTTCAGAGATGGGGGGTGGTGTGAGGCCATGGAGAGATTTGAAAACAAGGATGAGAATTTTGAAATCGAGGCGTTGCTTAGCCAGGAGCCAATGTAGCTCAGCGAGCACAGGGGGTGGTGGGCGCATTGGAATAGTCTAGTCTAGAGGTAACAAAGGCATGGATGAGGGTTTCAGCAGCAGATGAGCTGAGGCAGGGCTGGAGTCAGGCGTTGTTACGAAGGTGGAAATAGGCGGTCTTAGTAATGGCCCAGATATGTGGTCGGAAGCTCATCTCGGGGTCAAATACGACACCAAGGTTGCAAGCAGTCTGGTTCAGCCTCAGACAGTTGCCAGGCAGTGCGAAGGAGTCAGTGGCCAGGGAACGGAGTTTGTGGCAGGGATCGAAGACAATGGCTTCAGTCTTCCCAATATTTAGTTGGAGGAAATTTCTGCTTAGCCAGTACTGGATGTCGGACAAGCAGTCTGACAATTTAGAGACCGTGGAGGGGTCGAGAGAGGTGGTGGTGAGGTAGAGCTGGGTGTCATCAGCGTACATGTGGAAACTGACGCTGTGTTTTCGAATGATGTCGCCGAGGGGCAGCATGGGAAATAGGATGGGGCCAAGGATAGATCCTTGGGGGACTCCAGAGGTAACGGTGCGGGGGCGGGAAGAGAAGCCATTGCAGGTGATTCTCTGGCTACAACTGGATAGATAAGAATGGAACCAGGCGAGTGCAGTCCCACCCAGCTGGACGACGGTGGAGAGGCGTTGGAGAAGGATGGAGTGATCAACCGTGTCAAAGGCTGCAGACAAGTCGAGAAGGACGAGGAGGGATAGTTTGCCACTGTCTCAGTCACAATCGGATGTCATTTGCGACTTGGATAAGAGCCGTTTCGGTACTGTGGCAGGTGTGGAAACCTGATTGGAGAGATTCAAACATGGAGTTCCGGGAAAGATGGACACGGATTTGGGAGACGCCAGCACGTTCAAGGACTATCAGATTACATGGTGCAGATGTCACAAGGGTGGAGTAGGGAGGGCTCTTCTGAGGTTGGAACTGAGACACATTGTTGAAACAGAGTTGTGGAATCTTTACTCTGTTCTCTAGCCAAGCAATGCCTGACCTGAAGTGAACCTGGCCTTCTGCGAAGGGAAAGTGTTCCATTCCCCAACGCTGATACCTCTCTCCTTGATGAGAACAAAGATGCCCATCACACTGAGTGACAAGTGACCCTTGAAGCATTTTCCTACTGTTGGTTTGAAGCCCTGATGCAGCCTGGCATTACTTGTGCGTTATGTGCTCGTGTTGCTATCTGCTCCCATACGCTGTGCGCACATTGTTTACAATGATAGGATACAACAGTGGCACAGAGCCCAGACACAGCTGCAGTCCTGAACAGGAGAGAGGTTTCACCTTAATGAGAAGTGCACGGCAAAGTCAAGCTCCCTCTACTCAGTCCCAACGATGTACAAAGTGGGAGCAAGTTGCTTTTCACAACAATCACCCTGAGGAGTTCAATTTTTGACCAGAGATTGCATTCTTCATTGAAAAACCCGGGTGGAGAACCAAGGCCCATAGTGCAGGACACCAATAAGGCTGAAAACAGTAGGAGGGGAGAAAAGGTCAAGCAAGAGACAGTGGTTCGATGACGCTAAGAAAGAAGGAAAGAAAGACTTGCATTTCTACAGCGCCTTTCACGACCTCAGGACGTCCCAAAGCGCTTTACAGCCAATGAAGTATTTTTGAAGTGTAGTCACTGTTGTAATGTGGGAAACACGGCAGCCAATTTGTGCACAGCAAGCTCCCACAAACAGTAATGTGATAAAGACCAGATAATCTGTTTTAGTGATGTTTGTTGAGGGATAACTATTGGCCCCAGGACACCGGGGAGAACTTCCCTGCTCTTCTTCAAAATAGTGGCATGGGATCTTTTACGTCCACCTGAGAGAGCAGACGGGGGCCTCGGTTTAACGTCTTATCTGAAACACGGCACCTCCGACAGTGCAGCACTCCCTCAGTACTGCACTGGGAGTGTCAGCCTAGATTTTTGTGTGACAGGAAAAACAGATTTTGAAAGCCTGTAGATTGTAGCAAAAAGAAGAGCGCTGAGGAGTTGGACAGTTTTGAAGTGCTGGAAATGAACGAACCAGGAGATGAGGCAGTGAATCTTTGAATTCAATGCAGTGAGGAAACAGGGAGGAGGAAGGGTGGGTAGAACAGGAACAGTCAGGCACTGGTAATATTGGGCAAGGGAGTGACGTTTGAGGGCTGCAGCACAGCCTTCTTCTGAGAGTGCGATATATAAACACAAGGCTTTTTTCATTGGTGCATGCCAAGGCTTTAGAGAAATTGGGGAGTTTTAAAAACAGGTTTACACTGCCGAAGAATTTAGTGGCATGGCTTCGAAAGAAATTTTTAAAGAAAATAATCTCCTGTTCTTCAACAGTTACCGCAGGACATCTGATGTAATAGAAGTGTCCTGCTGTGGCTAAGAATGTGGTGCGAAGAGAAACAGTCAAAACAAGTTGATCTGTGGCTGGCTCAAGGCGGCAGTGTTTATTGGTGAACAGTACGTACTGACTGCTCGGGGCCTCAAGTGACTTAGCACTTGACTTAAAACAAAACAAACGGAGTCTCACTTCCCAATTGTCAAAAGCTGCCCGTCGTTTGGACGGACTCGTCTCTGGATTTGTGGGCTTCTGGTTTTTCCTCAGCTGGGCTACTAAACAAAGCAGCCGAAACAGTAGCTCCAAACGTGGGCGGTGGCGGATTCGCAGCTTTGTGCTCGTTAAGAAACCCGGCTGATGGGCCAAGGGCCGTGGTTTCAGAACACCACCGAGGACAGAGGATGAGGTAAATCAGGAGGCCATGGTCTGGTGGTGCCAAGCTTGGCTTCTCAGAGTCTGTGAATTTCAGGTGGAAGGGGAGACCGATGGAGGGAAGGAGTCCCACAGTTTCGACGTCCTAGGAATGAATACGGGGGGGGGGGGGGGTGGGGGAAAGGAAAATGGATCTGGCTCCAGTTGCTCTGCTCAAAATGGTGGCTTCTCTTGGGTGATGACGGAGGCCTGGTGCAGGAATTTAGCTTGATGCTTGGGCCCGGGAGGGGGAAAACAAATCAGCCAGATATCTATCCCGCTCCTGATCACTAGCCAGTGACAACTGCTGAAGGTGCACTCGTGTGGACATCAAGTGAGGACAGCATCGGGCTCAGCTGTGAGGCCCCTGCAGTCGAGTAGGCGACCAACACACATTCCCAGGCCAAAGAGTCAAAACATTCAGGACATGGAAGGGAGAAACAATTGGCAGGAAAAAAACACAAGTGTCCATTTTATAGTTGAACATAAGAAACATAAGATGTAGGGGCAGGAGTCGGTCATTCGGCCCCTCGAGCCTGCTCTGCCATTCAATGAGATCATGGCTGATCTGGTCTTGGCCTCAACTCCACTTCCCTGCCCGCTCCCCATAACCCTCGACTCCCTTATCGTTCAAAAATCTGTCCATCTCCACCTTAAATATATTCAATGACCCAGCCTCCACAGCTCTCTGGGGCAGAGAATTCCAAACATTCACCACCCTCTGAGAGAAGAAATTCCGCCTCATCTCCGTTTTAAATGGGTGCCCCCCTTATTCTGAAATGATGTTGATGAATGTTGGTGCTTGCACTGCAGGCTCTGTTGGATGGAGTTTCCCAGGGCCTATGTTCTGGCCCCCCTACTGTTTACACTCATGATACGGAGCAAGGTACTTCTGATCCCATAAAAGCAGTGATCCTGGCAGCTGATTGTCTGAGGCCTGGCAGCAAGCACATCATCGCTTGCCCACTCCCTGGGCCGCTATACCATGGAAAATATTCTGGAGCCAAATTACTAATCTAACTGGCTCCACAGTGGCTGCCTGGTCCATAGTGCTCACCCACTTGGCTTGGGCTAGGGCTCTGCGTGGCAAAGCTGCACTGAAACCATCCCAGCCAGCAGTTAGAGTTAGCAAAGTCCCTGGAACACCAGGGAATGGAAAGAACAATAGATGGACCACAGCAGTAGGCCGTTCAGCCCCTCGAATCTGTTCTGCCATTCAAGCAGATGATGGCTGATTTATACCTCAGCTGATTTACCTGCCTTTGATCTATATCCCTTGCTACCCTAATCTATCAATCTTCAATCTTGAAAGCTCCAATTGTCCCAACATCCACAGCCTTTTCGTGAGGGGGTGGGGAGCGAGTTCCGGATTTCTACAACCCTTTGTACACACACACAGACCCACCCACACACACACACAGAACCACCCACACACACACAAACCCACCCACACACACACACACACACACAGACCCACCCACACACACACACAGAACCACCCACACACACATAAACCCAACCACACACACACACACAAACCCAACCACACACACACACACACACACAAACCCACCCACACACACAAACCCAACCACACACACACACACACACAGACCCACCCACACACACACAAACCCAACCACACACACACACACACACACAGACCCACCCACACACACACACACACACAGACCCACACAAACACCCACACACACACAGACCCCACCCAAACACACACACAGACACGCCCACACACGCACAAACCCGACCACACACACACACACACACAGACCCACCCAAACACACACACACACACACAGACCCACACACACACACACACACAGACCCACCCAAACACACACACACACACACAGACCCACCCAAACACACACACACACACAAACCCACACACACACACACACACACACACAGACCCACACACACACACACACACAGACCCACACACACACACACACAGACCCACCCAAACACACACACACACACACACAGACCCACACACACACACACACAGACCCCACCCAAACACACACACACACACACACAGACCCACCCAAACACACACACACACACACACACAGACCCACCCAAACACACACACACACACCCACCCAAACACACACACACAGACCCACCCAAACACACACACACAGAACCACCCAAACACACACTAACCCACACACACACACACACACACACAGACCCACCCAAACACACACACACACACAAACCCACACACACACACACACAGACCCCCACCCACACACACACACACTGACCCACACACACACACAGACCCCCCCACACACACACACACACAGACCCCCCCACACACACACACACACACAGACCCCCCCCACACACACACACACACAGACCCCCACACACACACACACAGACCCACACCCACACACACACAGACCCCCACACACACACACAGACCCACACACACACACACAGACCCACACACACACCCACACACACACACACACACACAGACGCCCCCACCCACTAATGTTCCCGTTAAGCTGCACGGCCGTCAAGCGCTCAGGAGGTCCTGCACAATGGGGAAAAACCGCACACGCGCGGAAATTTGAATGGGCTGCGCGGCCCCTTAAAGGGATGTGCACCCAAAAAAAATTAAAGGGACGTTGCCACACACACACACACACACAGACCACCCCCCACACACACACACACACAGACCCACACACACACACGCCGAACATCCCCCCCACACAGACCACCCCCCACACACAGACCACCCTTCACACACACACACACACACAGACCCACACACAGACCACCCCCCCCACACACACACACACACACACAGATCCACACACACACGCCGAACATCCCCCCCACACAGACCACCCCCCCCACACACATACACACACACAGACCCACACACAGACCACCCCCCCACACACACACACACACAGACCCACACACACACACAGACCCACACACAGACCACCCCCCACACACACACACACACACACACACACAGACCCACACACAGACCCCCCCCCACACACAGACCACCCCCCCCACACACACACACACACACACAGACCCACACACAGACCACCCCCCACACACACACACAGACCCACTTTATTTGAAAGAAATTGAAGAAGGCTCAGCAGAGTAATGACTGTAATTCAAAACGCAAGTTATAGGAACAAGTTCTCCTTAAAAACAGAAGATTGAGAGGTGACATGATCCAGGTTTTTCTAACTACGAGCAGCCATGGTTATTGTAGATGTAAGCAGTTTAGCTTTGACTTGATTATTGCAAGGACGAGAGGACACGGGTACAACATTGGCAAGCTTTAAGCAATGCTTAAGACTGGATAAAATGCCTTTCTTTACAGAATAGCAAAGATGTGGAATACACCATCATGAAAGGCAGCGAACAGCCATCTGGTTCCAAAAAGGCTGGAGGGATAAGAATAGATGGAGATGATGAAACAGTCTGTGATACTTTGACTCTGATCCTGCTCAAAATACACCAAAGTCACTGTGTGGAATGCAACACGTCAGGGTTGGAAAGTGTTAGGTTGACGAACCGCAGCTTTTCACTTGGTCGCCTTAAAGTGGCAGCACAACATTGCCGTTCCCCTTTGGGAACATTTACACATGTTTATTTGGTTCCCCCGGGAGACTAGCAACTAGGGAGAGTCCAAGTGCAAATTCCCAAATGGCCGACTGGAAGCAGGAAGTTCAGTGGGTCAAACGCACCTTTCTCTTTCCACGCTTTTCCTGTTGTCCGACTGCATTCACGCAGCAGTACAGTGACGAACAGCGTGTGCATGGTTTTACATTGAATGAATTAAATATTCCGACTTACACTTCCTGGTTTAGACTCTGCCTGTCCCAGGAAGGATTCTTCAACTGGTTGAAGAGACAGGCTGTTGCTTGCCCCGTTCCTGTTCACGTAGGCCCCAGCTCCCCTGCAGAGAGCGCCGTGCTGCAATGGACTTCTAATCATAGAACCATAGAAATTTACAGCACAGAAGGAGGCCATTCGGCCCATCTTGTCCGTGCCGGCCGACAAAGAGCTATCCCAGCCTAATCCCACTTTCCAGCACTTGGTCCGTAGCCCTGTAGGTTACGGCACTTCAAGTGCATATCCAAGTACTTTTTAAATGCGATGAGGGTTTCTGCCTCTACCACCCTTTCAGGCAATGAGTTCCAGACCCCCACCACCCTCTGGGTGAAAAAATTTCTCCGCAAATCCCCTCTAAACTTCCGACCAATTACTTTAAATTTATGCCCCCTGGTTATTGACCCTTCTGCTAAGGGAAATAGGTCCATCCTATCCACTCTATCTAGGCCCCTCATAATTTTATACACCTCAATTAAGTCTCCCCTCAGCCTCCTCTGTTCCAAAGAAAACAGCCCCAGCTTATCCAATCTTTCCTCATAGCTAAAATTCCCCAGCCCAGGCAACATCCTGGTAAATCTCCTTTGCATCCCCTCTAGTGCAATCACATCCTTCCTGTAATGTGGTGACCAGAACTGCACGCAGTATTCTAGCTGTAAGTTGCCGTCAAAAGCCCAGGAAAAGTCTGTGGGCAGCTGTAAGCGTAATGAACGGCGAGCGCCATTCCTTTGCTAATGACCGCAAAATCCACACCTTCCAATACAAGAGTACGTGCAAACACCATTTCAACGCTGTAATGAAACACAGAAGTAGCAAGGAAATGTGAAATAAAGGAGAGTTTCCATAGGGCGTGTTATCAAACTGTAATGCAATCAATAGAGGTAGAATAGATCAGAAACTTAAGGGTTATATTGAGTTACAGTGGAACCATAGAACAGCAAAGGCATTGGAGGACCCTTTATGATGTAACACAATGTGACAGGGGTTTTCCAAATCACCCGACTTTTACTAAATAAAAGTCCTTTTACTGAGTGAAAACACTCTAAATATTTATTTAAAAAATAGAATGACAGAGCGAGGACATGGCAGCGATCTCATCGAGTGGTTCCCATGACATTCTAAAGTGCAAGGCCAAAGATTGAGCTGTTTAGATCCTCAAGATTGAACGAGAGCCTTCAAACCACTTCAGCATGTTCATCAGTTTACAGTGCTGGCAGACCTCCCCTGCTGTCACTCATGGTGAGCCGCTGGATTCACTGTTTTATAACAAGTGGGGCGTTGTCGCCAAATGTGATGGGGAAACTGTCATAGGAACATAAGAAATAGGAGCAGGAGTCGGCCATTCGGCCCCTTGAGCCTGCTCCGCCAGTCAATGAGATCATGGCTGATCTTCTACCTCAACTCCACTTTCCCGCCTGATCCCCATATCCCTTGATTCCCTTAGTATCCAAAAATCTATCGATCTCAGTCTTGAATATACTCAACGACTGAGCATCCACAGCCCTCTGGGGTAGAGAATTCCAAAGATTCACCACCCTCTGAGTGAAGAAATTTCTCCTCATCTCAGTCCTAAATGGCCGACCCCTTATCCTGAGACTGTGACCCCTGGTTCTAGACTCTCCAGCCAGGGGGAAACAGCCTCTCAGCATCTACCCTGTCAAGCCCTCTAAGAATTTTCTATGTTTCAATCAGATCACCTCTCATTCTTCTAAACTATTGACCCATTCCACTCAATCTCTCCTCATAGGACAACCCTCTCATCCCAGGAAGTAAGTGTGACACTGACAGGAAGTGTGTACTTTAAACAAGTGTACTTCGACTGCCAGTACTCTCCCGAACACTGAAGCGTTACAGTGTTCTAACTGAAGGCTGAATGATTGTGAGATTGTGACACGTTTATGGAGAAAAGATTTGCAGTGGATTGCTAGGAGGATTGATGGCCAGTAGTATGACAGCATGGCACATGCCATGCTCAGTGAAAGAGGGAAAGGACATGCCAACACTCCTGCCATTTAATGTATAGGCAAGGGAATACATATTAAATGGTAGGACACTGAGAAGTGTAGAGGAACAAAGGGACCTTGGAGTGCATGTCCACAGATCCCTGAAGGTAGCAGGCCAGATAGATAAGGTGGTTAAGAAGGCATATGGGATACTTGCCTTTATTAGCCGAGGCATAGAATACAAGAGCAGGGGGGTTATGCTTCAACTGTATAAAACACTAGTTAGGCCTCAGCTAGAGTACTGCGTGCACTTCTGGTCACCACATTACAGGAAAGATAAAGATGTGATTGCACGAGAGAGGGTACAGAGGAGATTTACAAGGATGTTGCCTGGAGTAGAGAATCTTAGCTACGAGGAAAGATTAGATAGACTGGGTTTGTTTTCTTTGGAACAGAGGAAGCTGAGGGGAGACCTTATTGAGGTGTATAAAATTATGAGGGGCCTAGATAGAGTGGATAGGAAGGACCTATTTCCCTTAGCAGAGAGGTCAAAAACCAGGGGGCACAGATTTAAAGTAATTGGTAGAAGGATTAGAGGGGAGTTGAGGAGAACTTCTTTCACCCAGAGGGTGGTGGGTGTCTGGAACTCACTGCCTGAAAGGGTGGTAGAGGCAGAAACCCTCATCACATTTAAAAAGTACTTGGATATGCACTTGAAGTGCCATAACCTACAGGGCTACGGATCAAGAGCTGGAAAGTGGGATTAGGCTGGATGGCTCTTTGTCGGCCGGTGCAGACACGATGGGCCGAATGGCCTCCTCCTGTGCTGTAAACTTCCATGATTCTATGATTCCTGCTGCGGAATGCAGTTTATTGATCTCCGTTAGAACTCCATTATTGGATGGGAATACCGCATTTCGATCCTACACCTTGTGCTTCCTTTTATTACATCAAAAAATGATTTCCAGTATTTCACTCTGACAGGTTGTGAACTCACACGCACCAGGGAAAAAGGTGTGGCTCGGAGGGGTAGGCCCAGCGTCGGCTGGAGGGACAACCAACCTGTCCGATACCTATGCAGCGGGATTCCTGTAAGTATCCTCTTGGTATGTTTAAAGGCTCTGGCCAGCGACTGTTGTGTGTCGGCACAGTTTGCCCAAATATCATTAAAAAACAGTCTGCCAAAGATGAGAAAGCAAAATACTGCGGATGCTGGAGATCCGAAATAAAAACAGAAAATGCTGGAAACACTCAGCAAGTCGGGCAGCATCTGTGGAGAGAGAAACAGAGTTAGCGTTTCAGGTCTGTGACCTTTCATCCGAACCGGAAAAAGTTAGAGATGTAATGGGTTTTAAGCAAGTGCCTTCCACCCTATCACAGACCTTCCCTTTTGTTCTTTCCTTTCCCCCCCCTCTCCCTGCCCCTGCACTTGCTTGAAATCTGTTACATCTCTTAACTTTTTCCAGTTCTGACGAAGGGTCATCGACCTGAAACGTTAACTCTGTTTCTCTCTCCACGGATGCTGCCTGACCCGCTGAGTGTTTCCAGCGTTTTCTGTTTTTACGCTGAGATGAGGTTGTCCCATGTGGTAGGCAGTAGGTATGTAAGAAATATAGGCCCAGAAATTGATCTCGCTCTGTTCCCGCGGGGGTAAGCCTTCCCCGCGATGTCTCACCTCGCTTGTGCTTTTTCAGATCCAGCTCGCACGAACTTGATGTTCTGGACAGCTGCTGGGCAGTGCTTGCGTATCCCACCGGCGTAGTGAATTCGTGCGAGCTGTGGGATCACGTGACTCAGTTAGAGCCAATGGCAGCACACCATCTTCCATTCATAAGTTTGAGAAGTCGCACAACACCAGGTTATAGTCCAACAGATTTATTTAATTTTACAAGCTTTCGGAGCTATCGCTCCTTCGTCAGGTAAGTTAGCAACTTACCTGACGAAGGAGCGATAGCTCCGAAAGCTTGTAAAATTAAATAAATCTGTTGGACTATAACCTGGTGTTGTGCGACTTCTCATTTTTGTCCACCCCAGTCCAACGCCGGCATCTCCACATCATTCATAAGTTTCACAGACGTGCTGTGAAATCTATGAATCTTACACCCCCCCAAAATAACAGCTAAACCTCAATTAAATTAAAAAAAAACATCACATTAATAAAATAAGTATAGTTAAATAAATTAACCATTTTAAATAAAAAATTAAATTTTTGAAAAAATTTAAAATCTTTTAAAAAGTTATAAAAATAAACTTACCTGTCTTTAAAGTCTCTAAAAAAGATATACCTGTAAAAAAAAATTCAAAAAAATACTTAATTCACTACTTACCTTGTTAAAAGTGGGTCTTACTCCTCCTTTTTACATTTCTAAAATCTTCAGTACTTACCTGCGCGTCCAAAGCATGAAGTGCACAGCGTGCGCGCAGCCTGTAGCGCGCACGCGATGCACCGAGGAACCGCCCCCTTTTCAAAAGAGCAATTGCCGGTTTTCAGCGCATGCGCAGGGCAGGCAGAAAGCACCGCGATGAATTTTTGGGCCATAGTAATCTGATTGCATAGACAATTCCAAACTACAATTCTTCCCCCCATTTGAAAAAAAATCCAACTATTTTAAGATCGACATAGAATTACATGGAATGTACAGCACAGAAACAGGCCATTTGTCCCAACTGGTCCGTGCTGGTGTTTATGCTCCACACGAGCCTCCTCCCACCCTACTTCATCTCACCCTATCAGCATATCCTTCTATTCCTTTCTCCTTCATGTGTTTATCGAGCTTCCCCTTAAACGTATCGATGCTATTTGCCTCAACCACTCCCTGTGGTAGCGGGTTCCACATTCTCACCACTCTCTGAAGGAACCGCCAAGTTAAGGGGTTGAATTTCCTCTGGCCTTCTCGCACTCCGCCACTATAACTTCGGTGGGAATACCGGTTTCGCGTGTAACCAACGTTTCCACCGATGTTCCTGGTGGAGAAGCCCTGAGGAGGTTCCCGGCGTAGGTGTCACAGGGTGTGACGATGATGTCGGTACCAGGGACGGGTAACTCCGAAGCGTGTGGCCAAACCTGGCGCCAGCTAAAAAAAAGTCTTTAGAAAACGGTTAAAACGAATGGAAGCCCACTCCAATGGGTTCCCTGGAAGGGTAGTTAGAGTCAGGACACCAGGCTCATTAGAAACTACTAGCTCGTGTAACCAGAAGATGGTAGGGTTGGTACTGTGGAAGGTGCAGACTAAATAGGATGAAGAGCTTTCATCATTTGGGAATATCTTGTAAAATTATGATCTCATATCACACCAAGTGCTTCTGTATTTTATCTATTCTTTTTAGTATTGAAATTGTTCTTTGATACAACACATTAACATACATGACAGTGTTTCGTTCACAGCGTGTGTGCTGGACTGCAGTAGCAAGTTTGTGGGTGACCCTGGGGAGCGGTGGCACATGTTAAGGTCTACTTCAGCGGTTGCTCAGGGGGGTCATTGTCGGACGGGCTTTGGTTGTGGCACTACCGCTCTAACTGAGAGTCAAAGGCAGCCAGCTGAGCCCATCCAAAATACCGAACTGCCAGTGGGAGGCGTACCATGGTTGATAATACAACTGATTATTTAGGTATAATGACCAGACCTTACAAGCCCCGATTTTAACCCAACTCGTCCGGCACGAACTGGACGGGTTCCGATCGGACGCCTGTTTTACACCCTGCCTAGCTTTATGTTCCGTCGTCTTCAATGGAATGTAAAATCATCCCCTCCCCCCCAGTTGTGTTAGATTAAAGACGGGGTTATAATCACACCCTCCTTGAGGGGAATGGATTTGAAAACATAAATATCAATAGGCAGCTGATCGTGGTGGAATTATAATCCTTTTTTCACTAACAAGTCCCACCTAGGAAGCACAGCCTCTTTAATCTCCGAACCTAGACCACACAGATAGGAAAATATTTTGGCTCTCAGCTACCCATTGGACAGGCACCAAAGTGGCTGCCTCGTCAGTTCTGGAATTAAAGATGGTCAGCTGCTTGGCACAGGCGAGAAGTGTGTTTGCACAGCAAAGCTGCACCAAGGCAATTCCAGCCACCAGCTACAAACATCAAGAAGCCTTTTTTTCTGTGAAGTGGAACATAGCCTTGAGACATCCTGTAGATCTCGACAACTGTTGCCATCCCCGTCTACTCCGAATATTCACTGTAATGAAACGCGAGCATAATGTCAATGTTGAACGGACTGGCCTGAACCAAAAGACCACCGTTAAAAGTAAAAAAAAAAGCAACCCGAACCAGGCCAAAGCTTCATGAAAATCACTATTGGCGGACCTTTTCTCATTCGCTTTCAAAAACATGAAACAATGAATGGAATCATGGAATCAGAGAATGGTACAGCACAGAAGGAGGCCATTGGGCCCATCGAGTCTGCGCCGGCTCTTTCGAAGAGCAATCCAGTCAGTCCCACTCCCCCTCGCTCTTTCCCCATATCCCTGCAATTTTTTTCTCCTTCACGCATTTAAGTCACATTGAAAACATGTCCCTGCTCAGCAATATTATCATCAAAATCTGGTTTTGCTCTCCAAACAAAGAGCAAGTTTGCCAAACACATTTTTTCTATCATGAAGGCAGTGCCTCTTGAATAGATTGCTGTTTGTTGAATGCTGAGACTGAAGTGCTGAACAAATAAATGGCCTTTTGGACAATGATTAGCAAATGGCTAATTAATATGCAGGGCCTTTAGAGAAACCCTCACCCAAGTGAAATATATTTGGCGAACTATTTACACGGCTCAAACGACTAAATTTACCTTCGCCAGAGAAAAGAAGGGAGGAGAGACTTGATATAGGTATTGATGAGGATTTTTAAAAAATTAATTCTTGGGATGTGGGCGTCGGTGGCTGATTGCCCATCCCATCTTGCCATAAGAAGGTGGTGGTGGGTGGGCCTTCTTGAACCGCTGGGCGCCTTGATGCTGCTGAGTGGCTTAGTCCAGAAGGAAGTTAAGAGTCAAATATGTTGGTGTGAGACTGGAGTCAGATACAGGGTCAGGACGGCAGGTTTCCTTCCCTTTAGAACATGAGTGAACCAGTTGTGTTTTTAACCACAATCTGATAGCTTCATGATGAAGTAAGTGAGCTATTTAACTTGGTCAGTAAGCACAGGACTACATGGAAAGAAGCAGAAAATTGACAAGCCTGAAGCAAGGTTAGAGATTAGGGGCAACGTTTTCCCGACAGGATTGTGGGCCTTTGAAGGGAGTTGATTCGCAGTCGACTGACGTTATTATTAAAAAAAAACTGCCTCGACATCTGTTGTGAAGGGGGATTGAGGGTTACGAAGATATTAACAGCACTGCTTGATTTTTTTTTTAGGGGAGGTCAGGGTGCTTAGTGTACCCTAAAGTAGATCAATGGATGGTGAGGGGAGTGGAGTCCGTGCGTGATTAGTCGAATTGCCCTTTCTTGCTGAGGACTTTCTAATGATTTTATTTCTGAGGACCTGAGAGTATTTGAGAAAAACACACATTTTTATTAAATCAATGAGCTGGCGCATTCGACTCAATCACAGGGCAGGGTTTTGTAATCAAATCTCATTGTCACGTAGAAATCAAACCAAAGATGTCCTTTTCCACACATCCCTTCACTTAATCCTTTTATTACCATGTATCCCAAACAAAGGATACTGATGACCACTTTGAACAGCGGCATGCCAGTGGTGTTAAAGGGGCGCGGTCTCTGAGACACGCATTCCAGCAGTGGTCACAAGATAGGAAGGAACAACATTTTTTTTGAATTCATTGATGGGGTGTGGACGTCGCTGGCAAGGCCAGCATTTATTGCCCATCCCGAATTGCCCTTGAGAAGGTGGTGGTGAGCCGCCTTCTTCTTGAATACAACTGAGTGGTTTGCTGGGCCATTTCAGAGGGGCAGTTAAGAGTCAACCACATTGCTGTGGGTCTGGAGTCACATATAGGCCAGACCGGGTAAGGGCAGCAGATTTCCTTTCTTAAAGGACATTAGTGAACCAGATAGGTTTTTACGACAATCCGGCAGTTTCATGGTCACCATTACTGACACTAGCTTTTTATTCCAGATTTATTTAATTAACTGAATTTAAATTTCCCAGCTGCTGTGGTGGGATTTGAACATGTCCCCGGATCATTAGTCCAGACCTCTGGATTTACTAGCCCAGTAAGATTTCATGTATAATGGATTGCTTTTGAAGGACAGCAGATTTCCTTCCCTAAAGGACATTAGTGAACCAGATGTTTTTTTTTTACGACAATCCATTTCAAGGTCACTATTACTGATACTAGCTTTTTATTCCAGATTTATTTAACTAACTGAATTTAAATTCATGGGTGGGATATGGACTCATGTCACCAGATCATTAGGCCAGGCCTACTGGATTACTAGTTCAGTAACATAACCACTATGCTACCATACCCTATAGGAGCAGGAGAAGGCCATTCAGCCCTTCGATCCTGTTCCGCCATTCAATTAGATCATGGCTGATCTGTAGCTTATCTCCATCCACCCGCCTTGGTTCCGTAACCCTTAATACCCTTGCCAAACAAAAATAGCAATCAGTAGCGGGAGCCCTGGCCAATTAATCCTTAACGCAAGGGCACCGAGGCCTTTATAACACCCCTGTTGCTAAGCCAACTGAGGTCCGCTAACTCATCACAGACAGGTGATTGAACCTGGGACCTTCCTGTCTCCGCAACACAAGCAGTGATGTGGTTATCCAGAAAGCCACTAGAAGTTCTTAAACCTGCTTAACGTTAATCAAAGCACCTTTTTTAAATCAAATTTCAGTTCACAAACATGGATGTGGGCAACACTGGCAAGGCCACATTTATTGCCCAACACCAGTTGCCCTGGGCTTTTTTCTCTGTAATAGTAATTGTTTTTGCAGCGGAGTCACTCACAGTGTGGGACTGGAGTCAGGTGTGGGCTCCCTTCCATTGAAGGGCGTCAATGTACCAGATTGGCTTTTATCACAGTCTAGAGCTTTCCTGGTCATTTTGTTAAGAAAGTAAAACTTGCATTTCTACAGCGCCTTTCACAACCTCCAGACGTCCCAAAGCGCTTTACAGCCAATGAAGTACTTTTTGAAGTGTAGTCACTGTTGTAATGTAGGAAATGCAGCAGCACAGCAAGCTCCCACAAACAGCAATGTGATAATGACCAGATAATCTGTTTTAGTGATGTTGATTGAGGAATAAATATTGGCCCCAGGGATAACTCTGCTGCTCTTCTTCGAAATAGTGCCATAGGATTGTATGCGTCCACCAGGGCCTTGATTTAACATCTCATCAGAAAGACGGCACCTCTGACAGTGCAGCACTCCCTCAGCACTGCACTGGAGTGTCAGCCTAGATTTTTGTGCTCAATTCTCTGGAGGGGGACTTGAACCCACAACCTTCTGATTCCGAGGCAAGGGTGCTACCCACTGAGCCACGGCTGATACTGCAACTAGCCAGATTATTGAACTCAATATGGCGGGTATTGAACTCACAAACTCTGGAGTTACTAAACCCTGAACATTAAACACTTACACCACTGTGTCCTATTTCGTCTTCCACTCTTGTTACCCATTTTCCCACATATCAGAGGAAATAACAACAGACGAATCAAGCACTTACTCTATTATGCAATTAAGTGGGTTCTGAATTCAAGTGGAAAACGTTGCATAGATATTCCTGCAGATTACCGCACTATTCAATCCAAACAGGGTCATTTTCTGAAGCTGTTTATTTGTAGTGGCTGCTGGGCCTCCAAAGTGAGACTCTTTCTCACAGTGCCGTGCACAGCCACAGACGGACAGAGGCTGACTTTCTCTGCTTCTATATCTACAGGTGGTTAAATACGCTGGGAATGTCAGCCAAGCAGGGGATAGACGTCGTGATCCGGAATTCGTTCTTTGACCACGGATTTAATCACCTTGTGGATCAGAACTTCAACCCGCTACCAGTAAGCTCAAAAGAAATCTTCAATTCTTACAGCTTCAGTTATTAGACAATCAACTGCTTATGTTGGAACAGAACAACGGAGGAGTGGGATTGCCAGCGATACAGGCAGATTTCACAGCCGAGCTGGACCCTGTCCTTGCCCGACACATTGGCGACCCCCCCCCCCAGCTCTCCTCCTCCCAAAATCCTGAGGGCAATTTTGGCATCCTTATCCCCCATCTGGCCTGGATAAACTAACTCAGCACACACCATGGATCAATCCTGCTCTGCAAGGCTTAGTGCCATGCTGAATCGTGTACTTCCCTACTGAGGTATCAGAGCCCCTCTGTGCAAAATTCCCCAGCACTGACAGCTCTCACCTGGTGAGCATGGGCATGGCGAATATAACTTGCCTATTATATCAAAGGAAGAGGCCATCTAATGTGCTGCCGGGGTAGCGCATTTAGCTACCAAATCTTCAGTTCTAGCGAGTACCCGGACAAGGCTCACATCCTTGATTTCCTACATAGCAAATTGCAAAACAGGGTCGAGGTGCTTTGCAACTGGGAGGGAAAAGGATATACACGGTTCACATTGACAAATCACCTCCAATCGAATTTGAATCCAGCCCAGTGTCACAAGGCAGAGTTCCCCATGAAGTGTATTCGAAAGAAAGAAAGACTCGCATTTATAAAGCACCCTTCACGACCTTCACGTCCCAAAGCGCTTTATAGCCAATGAAGTACGTTTGAAGTGTAGTCACTGTCGTAATGTAGGAAACGCGGCAGCCAATTTGCGCACAGCAAGCTCCCACAAACAGCAATGTGATAATGACCAGATAATGTTGTAGTGATGTTGGTTGAGGGATAACTGTTAGCCAGGACACCAGGGATAACTCCCCCTGCTCTTCTTCGAAATCGTGCCACGGGATCTTTTACGTCCGCCTGAGAGGACAGATTGGGCCGAAAGACGGCGCCTCCGACAGTGCAGCACTCTCTCAGTACTGCACTGGCTCTCTGGAGTGGGACTTAAACCCACAACCTGCTGGCGCAGAGGTGAGAGTGCTACCCACTGAGGCCACAGCTGACACAGTCAGATGCACTTGGAACTTTTCTGAGGATGGGTTGCAGCAGAGCAGAAGGAGCTTCAGCATCTACTTGAACTCCACCTAACCTGGTCTACCTGATGGTCACCCTGGGTGTCCAAACGTTATGACAGCTCTCACTTATTAAGCACAAAAAAATGAAAAGCAAAACTTGCCAGTTATACATTAAATGAAAAGAAACCTATGAAATCTAACACTATTTAGTATTATTAATTTAACAGCTGCAGCACTATATAGCTTAAAAAACCCTGCAGGGTTTGAATTCTTCAATCTTAAAAACTTGCTAAGAGTAATGGAAACTAAGCAAAAGTCTTTTAATTCTCCTCATAAATGTCAATTCCAAATGAAAAACTATCAGTCAAATATCAAGTAGAGGGGCGTCTGGTCATAACTGTAAAGATGATGGAGGTTTCCTTTCCCAGGAATGCCACAGATAGCTCGACATCCCCAAGTGAAATTTAGAATTACATTTCCTGCGTTGGGGTGGGTGAGTTGGAGGGGTGGGGTGGGGCGAGGGAAGGAATGGAGCGGGAATTATCATCATTTAAGCTATTCCACCAAGAGGCAACCTATCTGCAAATCCCACGGCATCTTTGACAAGGTGGAGAAGTCCATAATTTGGACAATCTGATTTTCCCTACCCCAAAGACAGGACAGTGAGGCAAACAGAAAGGTCGCAGCAAGAAAGACAGAAAGACATGCATTTATATAGCACCTGGCACAACCTCGGGATGTCCGAAAGCACCTTACAGCCAATGAAGTAGTTTTAAGTGTAGTCGCTGTTGTAATTTGGCAAATGCGGTAGCCAATTTGCGCACAAACATTAATGAAATAATGATCAGATAATTTTTTTTGTGATATTGGTTGAGGGATAAGTGTTGGCCAGGACACTGGGGAAAACTCCCCTGCTCTTCTTCGAAATAGTGCCATGCGATCTCTTACGTCCGCCTGAGAGGGCAGACAGGGCCTTGGTTTAACATCTCAGCCGAAAGTCAGCACCTCCGACAGTGCAGCACTCCCTAGATTTTTGTGCTCAAGTCTCTGGAGTGGGACATGAACCCACAACCTTGTGACTCACAGGAAGGGCTGGATTTTGATACTGGGGATGTGATGGAGGCGGGACTCCCACTTTTTGGGTTGTAGTCCTGCCTCCATCGACTTGTGGCCATACCACTGCATTTTCACTTGATTGATCTTGTTGAGCCCGCCCAGCGGGCTCAGCAGGCCAATTAAGGGCCACCCGGCAACAGGTGACGTCACAGATTGACATTTCATCTGTCAAGAGCTTTTGACAGATGAAATATCAGCGTTTGACAGCTCTGTGAAGCTGTCAAACACTGACAATTTGTCTTCTAACTTGAGTCCTTCCTCTCAGGCTGAGTTAGAAATCATTCCAGCACAGAAAACAGAGGCTGAAACTTTTGACAGCTCAACGGCCTTTCTGCCTTCTGTGCCGGTGAGATTTCTGACTCCCGAGACCTGAAGGGCTGACACCTGCAGGAGGAAGTTAAGGTAAGTAAAACTTTTTCCCACACTTTGCACTTACCTTACACACTTACCTCTGCACACATGCACCCATCACTCACCTGCCCACCGGACATATCGACCCCTCCAACCCCTGCAGACCCACGGTCCGCCTCGCTAACTTGGCGTGGTTGGGACCTGTCGGGAAGCCCACATTTCAGCTTTAAAAATAGGGATTAGGCAAAAAACTGCCTGTTAACTACCTGTTAACAGGCAGTTAATTGTCACTAATCCCCTTCCCGCCTCGGGGAGTCGGGTCTCAGCACAGGTCGGGTACCCGCCTCCAGCGAAACTGGCATGGAGGCGGGTTGGGAGCGGGATGAGTTCGGGACCCCCGAATCTGCAACTTTAACCCCCCACACGCCTCCAAACCCGACTCCACGGGTCAATGAAAATCCAGCCCGAAGAGTTTGCAGCTCTGCGTCATAAGCACAGGGTTCACGTGTTTAGATTTTGTTTCCACGGTGGCGTGAAACATTCCGGGTTTTTTTTTTAATCCAGAATATAGCTTTAGGGAAAAAAAATTAATTTTAAACTTGAAACCTTTTTTGCTACTTTTATTAAAGAGTCTCGCACCTGCTAATCGAGTCTCCGTACATGAGGTTTAGAGCTTACTCTATTGATGTCTTCATTTTATAGTTCGTCATGTCTTTAGAAGTTAGTCCCTGCAGTACAGTCAATAGCTCTTTCATGTTTATTGGCTCATAAAGTTTCACCTGGAAATTTAATAGGATATCTTGGCAGAGCTGCCCATCTAACACAGAAAAACACACCCCTTTCATTCTCGGATCAAGACGAGGCCATTCAGTCCATCCAGCCCGGGTGCTGCCAAACTCACAATATTTATTCAGTGACCCAGCGCTCCCGTGTGGGGATCCTTGCTCACCAGGATTACAAAAGCAAATGGTATGTTGGCCTTTATTACAAGAGGATTTGAGTATAAGAGTAAAGACGTCTTGCTGCAATTATATAGGGCCCTGGCGAGACCACACCTGGAGTATTGTGTACAGTTTTGGTCTCCTTACCTAAGGAAGGATATACTTGCCATAGAGGGAGTGCAACAAAGGTTCACCAGACTGGTTCCTGGGATGGGGGGATTGTCCTATGAGGAGCGATTGAGTAGACTAGGCCTATATTCTCTAGAGTTGAGAAGAATGAGAGGTGATCTCATTGAAACATACAAAATTCTTACAGGGCTTGACAGGATAGATGCAGGGAGAATGTTTCCCCTGGCTGGCGAGTCTAGAACCAGGGGTCACAGTCTCAGAATAAGGGGTCGGCCATTAAGGACTGAGATGAGGAGAAATTTCTTCACTCAGAGGGTGGTGAATCTTTGGAATTCTCTACCCCAGAGGGCTTTGGAGGCTCAGTCGTTGAGTATATTCAAAACAGAGAGCGATAGATTTTTGAATATTAAGGGAATCACGGGATATGGGGATAGTTCAGGAAAGTGGAGATGAGGTAGAAGATCAGCCATGATCTTATTGAATGGTGGAGCAGGCTCGAAGGGCCAAATGGCCGACTCCTGCTCCTATTTCTTATGTTCTTATGAGACAGAAAATCAGCAGCACAGTGTTGAGCTTATCTTCGTTTTCCTTCTTTTTCTCACGCCAAAGCCACGTCCCCCTCTTCTTGCTGTTCCAATCCCCTTTTGGATGCTTCAGCTGGGTCACTATTTACCATGCTCAGCGCCTCTCTACTCCATAACTCATTAACTCTATATATGAAGAAGTTAGTCCTTAACTTGTGACTTCTCCCGTTTATGATCTGAGATGGAGAGTGGGGAGGAAATTCCTCTGCTGGCAAAAAATGGAATGGCGTCCGCTTTCCTTCGCAGTGAGCTGCTAACGAAATTACAGGAATGTGAAGCTTTGAAAGACGCAGCTTCATTCATTCCTGTTTTTGCTAAAAGAGAATTTTGACCCCCTCCCCCTCTCTTTAGTACTCCTATCCTTCTCCACAGAATACTGCCGTATCACATTATCGATTCCCTTCATTATTTTTTTTTAAAGGGATCATATTCCACCAATTAACCTTTTTTTCCCTGTGAGAATAGACTTGCAATAGATCGATAATGTTGTAATTCCCCCCACTACAATATCTGAAAGTGCAGCAGTCCCTCACTGGAAAATTCTGACTTCTCTGAACTTTTGACTCTGCGATTAACTTAAACAAAATACCCCCAAAAAGTCCTCTTTGCATCACATGCTTCACTGCATGTGTTCTAATATAACCTCTGATATAAAACACACTCAGCAATAGCTCCCTACGTTTAATGGAGAAACTGTATGAATCACATATTTTGTTACAGAACAGTTTTTCTTATCACTGGCCAAGATAGGGGCGCACTCACACTTGTAATCCAGTAACTACTTCAAAAGGTAGGGACGGTCTTTGTCTTAAGACTCATTAGAATCATAGAATGGTTACAGCACAGTAGGAGGCCATTCAGCCCGTCAAGCCCGTGCCGGCTCTCTGCAAGAGCACTTCAGCTAGTCCCAATCCCCCGCCCTTTCCCCGTAGCCCTGCAAATTTCTTTCCTTCAGGTACTTATCCAATTCCCTTTTGAAAGCCACGATTGAATCTGCCTCCACCACCCTTTCAGGCAGTACATTCCAGATCATAACCACTCGCAGCGTAAAAAAGATTTTCCTCATGTCGCCTTTGGTTCTTCTGCCAATCACCTTAAATCTGTGTCCTCTGGTTCTCGACCCTTCCGCCAATGGGAACAGTTTCTCTCTATCTACTCTGTCCAGACCCCTCATAATTTTGAACGCCTCTATCAAATCTCCTCTCAACCTCCTCTGCTCTAATGGAGAACAACTCCAGGTTCTCCAGTCTATCCACGTAACTGAAGTCCCTCATCCTTGGAATCATTCTTGTAAATGTGTCAGCTGTGGCTCAGTTGGTAGCACACTTGCCTCTGAGTCAGAAGGTTGTGGGTTGATAGTCCCACTCCAGGGACTTGAGCACAAAAATCTAGGCTTACATTTGAGTGCAGTGCTGAGGGAGTGCTGCACTGTCGGTCTTTCGGATGAGACGTTAAACCGAGGCCCCATCTGCTCTCTCAGGTGGACGTAAAAGATCCCATGGCACTATTTCGAAGAAGAGCAGGGGATCTGGTGTCCTGGCCAATATTTCTCCCTCAACCAACATAACAAAAACAAATTATCTGGTCATTATCGCATTGCTGTTTGTGGGAGCTTGCTGTGCGCAAATTGGCTGCCGCGTTTCCCACATTACAACAGTGACTGCACTTCAAAAGTACTTCATTGACCGTAAAGCACTTTGAGACGGCTGGTGGTCGTCAAAGGCGCTATATAAATGCAAGTCTTTCTTTCTTTAAATCTTTTCTGCACCCTCTCTAAGACCTTCACATCCTTCCTAAAGTGTGGTGCCCAGAATTGGACCCAATACTCCAGTTGAGGCTGAACCAGTGTTTTATACAGGTTCATCATAACTTCCTTGCTTTTGTACCCGATGCCTCTATTTATGAAGCCCAGGATCCTGTATGCTTTTTTAACCACTTTCTCAACCTGCCCTGCCACCTTCAACGATTTGTGCACATATACCCACAGGTCTCTCTGTTCATGCACCCCCTTTAGAATTGTACCCTTTAGTTTATATTGAGCCAGAAATTCGGTTTTCCAGCTTCCTGCGGGTACAAGCATCGCGCGGGTACTTACCTACCGCGCCTGCCGATGTGTTTTGGGCCCATGAGAACTTCGGGTCCTGGGCCTCCTCCAGCTGCCGGCGCGCAGTGCTTGCGTATCCCAGGGGCGCAGTTAGTTCGAAGCATCCCCTGGGATCACGTGGGCCATGGAGAGCCAATCCTAGCAGGGCATTTTCATTCACAGATTTGACAGGAAGACCTGTCAAATCTATGAATTGAAATCGGCCCCAAAACCACACTTAAACTTCAAATAAATTTTTAAAAAACCTTCACATTTTTAAAATAACTATAAGTTAAATAAATTAACTACTTCAAACAAAAATGTAAATTTTTGAAAAAATTAATTATACTTTTTAACGGTGCTTAAAATAAACTTACCTTTCTTTAAAGTATCTAAAAAAGATAAACCTGTTGAAAAAATTTTTAAATTGTAATTAATTAACCACTTACCTTGTTAAAAACGGGTCCTGCGCCTCCTTTTTAAAAGCGCAGCTTCTTCATACTTACCTTCCCAGAGAAACCTGAAAAAAACCCGAAGTTCGCTGCGTGCGCGCAGCCTCTCCCGCGCACGCGTTCGACTTCTGAACCCCTCCCTTCACCAGACCGGAAGTTCCGGTTTCCCGCGCATGCGCAGTGCATGCAGGAAACCGGCACTTCAAGTGGCCTCACGGGTGAGTACACAGCGCGTACTCACCCGGCAAGCGCCGAATTTCTGGGCCTCTGTCTCTCCTCGTTCTTCCTACCAAAATGTATCACTTCGCACTTTTCTGCGTTAAATTTCATCTGTCACGTGTCCGCCCATTCCACCAGCCAGTCTATGTCCTCTTGAAATCTATCACTGTCCTCCTCACTGTTCACTAGTTTGCATGGTTTCTGATCACCAAGATAAAAGGACATATTTATGTTGCAACATTACCTTATGTAACCTATAACTATCCTTCCCCTCCCCAAACCAGTACCTACTCCCTAAAAAAGGAAAAAATATTGAAAATTTGCTGGGCTCTGAGGAAAGGACAGGGGAGTGGGGCTAATTGGATAGCTCTTTCAAAGAACAGGCACGATGGGCCGAATGGCCTCCTTCTGTGCTGTAAGATTCTGTGATTCTAAATTCATGGATTTATTTTAAGGCACAGGAAAGTGGAGGTAATTCTGAAGATACTAGATAAAAAGTTTGTTTGTGTGTGTGTGTGTGTGTGTGTTCCTACTGATGTGCAATGCTTGCTATATCTTGGCTTGATCGCTTAGAGCTCGGGGCTCTCTTACTATTTTTCCCGTGGGAGCTATCAGGAAGATGAAAGAGGTGCTATTTTATGATTAGGAATGTATAACTGTATCACAGAGCTGCAGTCGGAAACATTATCTTCATGTCACTCGGCCTGGCAGACCTTGTTGCCAGAACAGCACATGTGGGCTTTGCTTTGTGTGCACATACAGCTCCTGAAAGACATGGAACCTGAGAGCTAGACACGAGCCGTAGCTTTAGCCCTCCTTTACTCTGCGAGTGCTTTGGTATAAGCTATTGACTGGGATTAATATGCAACCTCATTTTTAAACTTGCTGGGATTGAAAGCCAATATTGCTACGCTACGTATCGAAAAATAAAATACCGTAAGAAGTCTTCCTGTAATTAGTTTGAATAAAAAAGTTAAAATAACCTGTTAATACTGCGGACCCCGTATCATCAATCCATTATACCGGCTGACGTGAGTTGCAACACGGTCCTTTCACATTTGGAATGAGTGTCGGAATCCAACCCAGATGGAAGGAAAGAAAAATCTCATCCCTCTGCCGACTACGAGGGTCCTAAAAGAGGGGAGCTTGGTTAGTCCCAACCCAGTTCCCAGAGCTGTCATTAGTTGAAGTTAAGCCACATTGTTAGGGCAGAGTCGAGGAGGATTTACTCTGTATCTGCCCTGCTTTCCCGAATCAGGCCTTAAAATGCCTGCTGCTGACAGAGGGTGTCCAATGCAGCAAGGGTTTCATTCCTTGTCACTGATGCATCCTTCACCTTGAACACAATTTTCACCAACAACTATAAGAAATTTGTATAAATCTCTATACTATATACTTAGGGGGAGAAATTCCCCTAGAGGGCCATTTGGGGCGCTAAAGTCAAAAATGTTTGAAAAGTTAGCGCCCAGGCGCTAACCTTTTCAAACATTTGAGAAATTCCCATTTTTTGCTCCGTGAGGGAAGTGGGGCGCTAAACCAAACACTCCACTTGCCTCTTGGAGCGCAAGAGGTGGGGAATGTCCCGAACCAGGGCGACGTGCTCAGCAGTGCCACGTGTGGCCACGCGTGGCGTTGCCGCGTTGCAGGGGCTCTTCCCTCAATTAAAGGGAAGGGCTCCCCACTGCCAGCTCTGCATTTTTTTCTGGCATCCGCTGGAGCTCCGGGGTGCGGGAGCAGGCCGGCCACCGCGCCTTTAAATGGCGGCCCGCGAGCAGCCGGCCTCACTGTTCGTGACCCCTGCAGCAGTCGGTGACATCGCTGCTGCGGGACGCGAGGGGGAATTTTTCTCCTGAGGTGCTGCGCCCGGAGATGACATCATGATCTCCGGGTGCAGAAGGCCGGGGCGATACCCGGTAGCGCCGCCGCTAACCTCCCGTGGAATTTCGCCCCCTTAAATTCGTACACATGAATTGATAATATTCCTTGGCCTAGGTCAGACAGTACTGTTTTCCGCTTTCAAATGGCATCACTAATGCAGCACCATAAGGGTAAGAGGCAACAATATTTGAAGGAAATTGTTACTGTGGGAGGAGGCAAGAAGTACTTTTTTGTTTATTCGTTCATGGGATGTGGGCGTCACTGGCGAGGCCAGCATTTATTGTGAAGGTCTTTCAGTACGAAGGACTCTCTTGGAGGCACAGCAACTCATGCAGGGGGTCTGTCCCCACAGGCAGCATCCATCCCGTAGCTTACCCAGGTAACCATCTTCCTGCGTAACCTGGTTAAAGACCATCAGCTGGTTCATCAGCTACGGGGAGGCTTCACAGCCCATCTGATGTCTGCACCTGTGCTCTTCGAAAGTGTGGCGGGTGAGGTGGGGGGGAGGGCACTGCATGGTACTTCATTTAGAGGATATGGATATAACAATACCTAGTTTAAAGCAATATCAGAAAAGAGCGTAATTTTTTCCCCCTCCTCCCATCCATCCATACAGACAGACACAGACATGCAGACGCACAAGGATACACAGTAGTGGATATGTAAAAAGATCTCCTGGCAAAAGTAGTTCATACTGTGTTAATTAATGTCCCTTTCTATGTCAATTAATCTTCCATTCTGTGTTAAGTAATGTCCCTTTAAAAAAATGGAGCTGGATAACTATCTAGGACAGAAACCGAAGGCTATAGGTACATGTAGTCATAATGACTAAATACTCAATGGACTCAATGGCAGCGATGTTACCGACTGCTGCAGGGGTCACGAACAGTGAGGCCGGCCGCTTGCGGGGCGCCATTTAAAGGCGCAGTGGCCGGCCTGCTCCCGCACCCCGGAGCTCCAGCAGATGCCAAAAAAAATTTTTCTTCAATTTTAAGTCTATTTCTTTTAAGGTAGTTCATAGTTAAGGTAGTTCGGGAGAGCGAGAATCTGAGAGTTTAAATTTACGGTAAGAGTTTTTAAATTAAAAGTATGACAGGGGACCTCAGTCCCGTGCGTTGCACGGCCTGCAGCATGTGGGAATTCCTAGACGCTTCTTGCAGTCAGGATGACCACCTGTGCAGTAAGTGCCAACGGTTTGGCCAACTTGAGATCCGGTTTTCGGAGCTCGAGCGTCAGCTGGAGGCACTGCAGTGTATCCGCGAGGCTGAGAGTTACGTGGATAGCACGTGTTTAGACATGGTCACCCCGCAGCTTAAGAAAGTGCAGTCAGAGAGGGAATGGGTGACCACCAGTCTGAAGAAGGGGGGCAGGCAGGTAGTCAGGAAAGCCCCAGAGTGCATCTCACTCAACAACCGTTTTTCTGTGTTGGAAAGCGGTGAAAGTGACGGTTCCTCTGTGGAGTGCAGCCAGAGCTACACAAGGGGGAAGAAGTAAGAGTGGAAGGGCAATAGTGGTAGGAGACTCAATAGTGAGGGGTGCAGACAGGCGTTTCTGCGGCCACAGACGTGACTCCAGGATGGTATGTTGCCTCCCTGGTGCCAGGGTCAAGGATGTCACTGAACGGCTGCAGGGCATTCTGAAGGGGGAGGGCGAACAGTCAGAGGTCGTGGTTCACATTGGTACCAACGACATAGGTAGAAAGAGGGATGAGGTCCTGCAACAAGAATTTAGGGAGCTAGGTAGCAGATTAAAAAGCAGGACCTCAAAGGTTGTAATCTCTGGATTACTCCCGGTGCCACGTGCTAGTGAGTCTAGGAATAGGAGGATAGAGCAGATGAATGCGTGGCTAAAGAGTTGGTGCAGGAGAGAGGGCTTTAGTCTCCTGGATCACTGGGTCTGCTTTTGGGGAAGGTGGGACCTGTACAAGTCAGCCGGGTTGCACCTGAACCGGAACAGAACCAACATCCTTGCGGGGAGGGTTGCTAGTGCTGTTGGGGGGGGGTTTAAACTAACTTGGCAGGGGGATGGGATACGGAGTGGAGCTATAGTAGAGGGTGATGCACAGCCAAATATAGAGGAAAAAACAAGTCAGTCTGGAAGGCAGAGCAAATATGTAATGGCACAAGGGAGTATGGCAAGGCTGGATGGCATTTATTTTAATGCAAGGAGTCTTGCGAGTAAGGCAGATGAATTGAAAGTGTTGATGAACACATGGGAGTATGATATTGTTGCTATCACAGAGACATGGTTGAGGGAGGGGCAGGACTGGCAGCTCAATATTCCGGGTTATAGAATCTTCAGGCAAGACAGAGGGGAGTGTAAAAGAGGAGGGGGTGTCGCAATATTAATCAAGGAGTCAATTACTGCTGTAAGGAGGGATGATATCTTAGCAGGTTCCTCTAATGAGGCCATATGGGTAGAACTTAAAAACAAAAAGGGGGCAAGCACTTTGCTGGGAGTGTACTATAGGCCCCCAAACAGTCAGGGGGAGATAGAGGAACAGATATGTCGACAAATCTCAGAGAAATGTAGAAATAATAGGGTAATAATAGTAGAGGATTTCAACTTCCCCAATATTAACTGGGATAGTCAGAGTGTGAAAGGCTTAGAGGGTGCGGAATTCTTAAAGTGCATCCAGGAGTGCTTTTTGAGCCAGCATGTAGAAAGTCCTACAAGAGAAGGGGTGGTACTGGACCTAATTCTAGGGAATGTAGCCAGGCAAGTGGTAATAGTGTCAGTAGGAGAGCATTTTGGTGACAGTGACCATAATTCGGTGAGATTTAAGGTAGTCATGGAAAAGGACAAAGATGGACTGGAAATAAAGGTTCTAAATTGGGGGAAGGCCGATTTTAATATGATAAGGCAGGATCTGGCCAAAGTGGACTGGGATCAGCTACTTGTAGGAAAATCCACATCAGAGCAGTGGGAGTCATTCAGAAAGGAAATAGAGAGAGTACAGCGCCAACATGTTCCCGTAAAGGTCAAGGGTGGGACCAACAAGTCCAGGGAACCCTGGATGTCAAGGGATATACAAGAATGGATTAGGAAAAACAGGGAGGCTTTTGGCAGATACAAAGGACTAAAAACAGTGGAAGCCCTAGAGGAGTATAGAAAGTGCAGGAGGGTACTTAAAAAAGAAATTAGGAGAGCAAAGAGGGGGCATGAAAAAACACTGGCGGGCAAAATAAAGGTAAATCCCAAGGTGTTTTATAAGTATATTAAGGGCAAGAGGATAACCAGGGAAAGAGTAGGGCCCATTAGGGACCAAAGTGGCAATCTGTGTGTAGAGCCGGAAGATGTAGGTGAGGTTTTAAATGAATATTTTGCATCTGTGTTCACGATGGAGAAGGACGAGGTAGGCATAGAAATCAGGCAGGGGGATTGTGATGTACTTGAACAAATTAGTATTGAGAGGGAGGAGGTACTAGCGGTTTTAGCGGGCTTAAAAGTGGATAAATCCCCAGGCCCAGACGAGATGTATCCCAGGCTGCTGTGTGAGGCAAGGGAGGAGATTGCAGGGGCTCTGACACACATTTTCAGAACCTCTCTGGCCACAGGGGAGGTGCCAGAGGACTGGAGGACAGCTAACATAGTACCATTATTCAAGAAGGGTAGTCGGGATAAACCAGGGAATTACAGGCCAGTGAGCCTAACATCAGTGGTAGGGAAATTATTGGAAAAAATTCTGAGGGACAGAATTAGTCTCCACTTGGAGAGGCAAGGATTAATCAAGGATAGTCAGCATGGCTTTGTCAGGGGGAGATCATAGCTAACCAATTTGATTGAATTTTTCGAGGGGGTGACTAGGTGTGTGAATGAGGGTAGTGCAGTTGATGTAGTCTACATGGACTTCAGTAAGGCTTTTGACAAAGTCCCGCATGGGAGACTGGTCAAGAAGGTACGAGCCCATGGGATCCAGGGCAATTTGGCACATTGGATCCAAAATTGGCTTAGTGGCAGGACAGAGGGTGATGGTCGAAGGTTGTTTTTGTGACTGGAAGCCTGTGTCCAGTGGTGTACTGCAGGGATCGGTGCTGGGTCCCTTGCTGTTTGTCGTGTACATTAATGATTTAGATATGAATGTAGGAGGTATGATCAGTAAGTTCGCAGATGACACGAAAATTGGTGGAGTGGTAAATAGCGAGGAGGGAAGCCTCAGGCTACAGGACGATATAGACGGGTTGGTCAAATGGGCAGAACAGTGACAAATGGAATTTAACCCTGAAAAGTGTGAAGTGATGCATTTTGGGAGGACTAACAAAGCAAGGGAATACACAATGAATGGTAGGACCCTAGGAAGAACAGAGGATCAGAGGGACCTTGGTGTGCATGCACATAGATCCCTAAAGGCAGCAGGACAGGTAGATAAGGTAGTTAAAAAGGCATATGGGATACTTGCCTTCATTAGCCGAGGCATAGAATATAAGTCATGATGCGGAGATGCCGGTGTTGGACTGGGGTGGACAAAATTGAGAGGTCGCACAACACCAGGTTATAGTCCAACAGTTTTATTTGAAATCACAAGCTTTCGGAGCTATCGATTGCTCCTTCCTCAGGTGAAGTCTTCACCTGAGGAAGGAGCAATCGATAGCTCCGAAAGCTTGTGATTTCAAATAAAACTGTTGGACTATAACCTGGTGTTGTGCGACCTCTCAATAGAATATAAGAGCAGGGAGGTTATGATGGAGCTGTACAAAACGCTAGTTAGGCCACAGCTGGAATACTGTGTGAAGTTCTGGTCGCCACACTATAGGAAGGATGTGATTGCATTGGAGAGGGTGCAGAGGAGATAGGTTACCTGGGCTGGAGCGCTTCAGCTATGAAGAGAGACTGGACAGGCTGGGGTTGTTTTTCTTAGAGCAGAGAAGGCTGAGGGGGGACCTGATTGAGGTGTACAAAATTATGAGGGGCATAGATAGGGTAGATAGAAAGGAACTTTTCCCCTTAGTAGAGGGGCCAATAACCAGGGGGCATAGTTTCAAGGTAAGGGGCAAGAGGTTTAGAGGGGATTTGAGGAAAAACTTTTTCACCCAGAGGGTGGTTGGAATCTGGAACTCACTGCCTGAAAGGGTGGTAGAGGCAGGAACCCTCGCAACATTCAAGAAGCATTTAGATGAGCACTTGAAACGCCATAGCAAACAAGGCTACGGACCAAGTGCTGCAAAAATGGGATTAGAATAGACAGGGCTTGATGGCCGGCGCAGACACGATGGGCCGAAGGGCCTCTTTTTGTGCTGTATAACTCTATGACGCTACTGTGGTCGTATCATTTCAGTTCAGTGGGCGCAAAACAGCCGGTAGCAGCTCGGCTACCATTGATGGCAACGGAGAGGAAAATTGGGGTGGCCCGTTTAAGGGAGGCCGATCCGCTACCAGCCATTTTGCGCCCCTCCCCCCCGCCAAAGCGAATTTTGCCTCAAATGGCTCCGATTGGGACCATCGGGACTGCAAGAATGCTGCCCACCACATGAAGCTGAGTCAGGGTCGAAGAACGTGCAGTCTAATATTAAATGGAAATCCAGGAATTTTCACTCAATTGCCTTTGACGTCAAGAAGAAATTTCCTGGAATCCTTGAAAGTTTAACTTGTCATTCTCCGCTCAACACAGATTTATTGTGGAATGTCTAAAGGAGTGCGGAATTGGTCTTTTTGGAAGGAACAAGCTTGATCGCAGGAGCAGTAAACTAGAGCCCACTCTCCCTCACTTCTGACATACCACAAGCTAAACTGATAATTATATGAAACAAGATTTTGATATATGGAACCACAAACCCATATTAAAGTATTTAAAGAGTTACTTAATTACACAGAAAAACACATACTCTGAAGGGAATTTTGCTTTCTTATGGCATCCTGAGGAAGCTGTTGTGAGATGAGAGAAACCACGGTGAGTCTGCATTTAATTGATTTTTCACATGTGTTTCTGTTGAAAGCAGAGATACCCTGTGTCGGATTGTGTCTGCTAGGAAGTCTAGAGTAGTGGTGTGCGGCTGGTACGAGGCATTGAGCAGGAGCCACACAGGAAGCCCAAGCCCACCAAGCAACTTATGTGGGGTCTACCCTACTGGATGCTCACTGATTCGAGAAGAGCTGCTTCCCTCCCTTCCCCGCCACCCCCCACCTCACATTTTTTTTCAATTAATATTTAATGCAAAAAGATTGAGGTAAGTTTTTTTTTTAATTGGGAAAAACCTAGATGAAGGACTGGAGTCCATAGAGCAGGACACCACCAAGGTTGAAAAGAATAGGGGCAGAAGTTTGGTTTAAGTTAAGTGGGCGTCTTCAAGATTTTTCAAAGCCTGATGATTATAGGGGAAAAGGAAGTCTGAGGGAGACAAGGAGTTCCACCGGCATGAGATCCTGAGAAAGAATGAGTTAAAGCAACCATTTCCAATGCGTTGTAAGACACTGAGACACACCTCAGCCTGCACTAAGAGGTAGATTATTGATTCATAGAGATCACGTTGACAGATAGAGGCTCCAATCCAGGGTAAAAGAGCCCAGTTCTAGAACAAAGTCACAGCTCAGTAGTATGTCACAACCTCTCTACCAATGGTCCTAATAAGTGTTGCAGCGTGTTCTGAGCTAGTATGATGTCCGAGGGAGCCAGTTAAAACGCACAGGTCAAACACTAGTTTGAAGGCCCCTACCTTCATTGCAACTTTTTTTCCCCTTCTATTTTTATCAACGCCACTATGGTCACGCTACTCCGATCGTTCCTGTCTTATTCCTTTTAAACTCCAAATACACCAACGTACATAGAATCTTACAGCACAGAAGAAGGCCAGATGCATTCCCGGTCATAACAACGTGCTGCGCAAAAAAAAAATCTCATCTCCCCTCTGGTTCTTTTGCCAATGTTGTGCTTTCCCTCCACTCTGCCTCCTCCTGCTGTTGAAATCAAGAATTATTGCATCATCTCCTCCTGTAACTCATTCCCAGCACCTTGAAACTGTGGAACATCTTGCCTCACCTGTCTGACTTTCCTCCTAGACTCAAGGTTAGCACCACCTGACTTAGCTCCTTCTACTCTTCAACTTTGGTATAGTCCTACACTATGGACCTTGGCCATTCGCTTAAGTTACGAACATACAAAATTGACGGGCAGGAAAAGACCATCTGGTCTATTAAACCTGCCCCACACACCGTTAGGTGTCCTCGTACAAGAAACACAGAAAGTTAGCATGCAGGTACAGCAAGCAATTAGGAAGGCAAATGGTATGTTGGCCTTTAATGCAAGGGAGTTGGAGTACAAGAGTAAGGAAGTCTTGCTACAATTGTACAGGGCTATGGTGAGACCAAAACTGGAGTATTGTGCACAGTTTTGGTCTCCTTATCTGAGGAAGGACATACTTGCCTTCGAGGTAGTGCAACAAATGTTCACTAGATTGATCCCTGGGATGAGAGGGTTGTCCCATGAGGAGAGATTGAGTAGATTGGGCCTATACTCTCTGGAGTTTAGAAGAATGAGAGGTGATCTCATTGAAACATATAAGATTCTGAGGGGGATTGACAGGGTTGATGCTGAGAGGTTGTTTCCCCCTGGCTGGAGAGTCCAGAACCAGGGGACATAGTCTCAGGATAAGATGAGGAGGAATTTCTTCACTCAGAGGGTTGTGAATCTTTGGAATTCTCTGCCCCAGAGGGCTGTGGATTCTGAATCATGGAGTATATTCAAGGTTGAGATAGATAGATTTTTGGAGTCTAAGGGAATCAAGGGATATGGAGTCAAAACAGAAAATGCTGGAAATACTCAGCAGGTCAGGCAGCATCTGTGGAGAGAGAAACAGAGTTAACGTTTCAGGTCGATGACCCTTCGTCAGAACTGGAAAAAGTTGGAGATGGAACAGGTTTTTAAGCAAGTGCAGGGGCAGGGAAAGTGGGGAGGGGAGGAAAGAACAAAAGGGAAGGTCTGTGATAGGATGGAAGGCAGGAGAGATTAAATGACAAAAGGGATGATGGTGCAAGTCAAAAGGAGATGGTAATGGGACAAGTTAAGAAACAAAAGATGACTCTAGATGAAGTGTAAATGGCGATGGCAGGATGATCAACAGCTGCCATGTGAGTGAGAGAGGATTTGAGTACAGGAGTAAAGAAGTCTTACTCCAATTATATAGGGCCTTGGTGAGACCACACCTGGAGTACTGTGTACAATTTTGGTCTCCTTACCTAAGGGAGGATATACTTGCCATAGAGGGAGTGCAACGAAGGTTCACGAGATTGATTCCTGGGATGGCGGGACTGTCGTATGAGAAGAGATTGAGTAAACTAGGCCTGTATTCTCTTGAATTCAGAAGAATGAGAGGGGATCTCATTGAAGCATGCAAAATTATTACAGGGCTTGATAGGATGGATGCTGGGAGAATGTTTCCCTTGGCTGGGGAGTCTAGAACCAGGGGCCACAGCCTCAAGATAAAGGGTAGGCCATTCAGGATTGAGATGAGAAGAAATTTCTTCACACAGAGGGTGGTGAATCTTTGGAATTCTCTACCCCAGAGGGCTGTGGAGGCTCAGTCATTGGGTATATTCAAAACAGAAGTCGATAGATTTCTGACTAGTAAAGGCATCAAGGGATATGGCGATAGGGCCGGTGAATGGAGTTGAGGCAGAAGATCAGCCATGATCATATTGAATGGCGGAGCAGGCTCGAAGGGCCGAATGGCCGACTCCTGCTCCTATTTCTTATGTTCTTCTTACGTTCTTACGATGGCCGGAGCATCATGGCATTACAAATCCATCTTAAAACATGCTGGAGCATTCATTTTAACCATGAGCAAACATGAACTTAATTCCACTGCTAGTAGATTATAGTTTTTTTTAATATAGAAAAGGAGGAGGAAGGTTGAGACAAGCTGTTGCTGATGGGTATATCATTGCATGTTCTTAAACTCAATAAACAAAGTCCAATGAAGGGTTTAGGGGAGGGGAAGTAAAGCTGAGACAGGGGAGAGAAAATACACTTGATGCCTGCAGTATTATAACAAGCGAAAAACCATAGAAAATGCTGGAAATATTCAGCAGGTCAGGCAGCATCTGTGGAGAGAGAAACCGAGTTAACGTTGCAGACCGGTGACCCTTCGTCAGAAAAAAAAACGTAAAATCTGTTTCTTTCCTTGTAACTTAAATCTGCAATACCTGTTTTGTACTGATTCCTGATCATAATCTGATTAATTACAGTCAACTTCAGCAAATGGGTGAAAATCTTAATTCGCTTCCTTCAGTGATGGAATTGTTCTCCCATGTATACTGTACATAGGCTTCTGTATAGGTTCAGCATACTCTGGCTCATCTCAGTACCTTTATTACTATATTGGGTATCTGAGATTGTGAGTGGAGATGAGGATATGTAGAGTTACTGTTGCTCTTACGTCTTTCTCTGAAGATAACACCTCATCCTGGATGGGGTAGGTATTGGCAATTCATCCATCGTGGGTGGGACAGGGAATGACAATTCATCCATCTTAGGTAGGACAGGGAATGACAATTCATCCATCTTGGGTAGGACAGGGAATGACAATTCATCCATCTTGGGTAGGACAGGGAATGACAATTCATCCATCGTGGGTGGGACAGGGAATGACAATTCATCCATCGTGGGTGGGACAGGGAATGACAATTCATCCATCTTGGGTAGGACAGGGAATGACAATTCATCCATCGTGGGTGGGACAGGGAATGACAATTTATCCATCGTGGGTGGGACAGGGAACGACAATTCATCCATTGTGGGTAGGACAGGGAATGACAATTCATCCATCGTGGGTAGGACAGGGAATGACAATTCATCCATTGTGGGTAGGACAGGGAATGACAATTCATCCATCGTGGGTGGGACAGGGAATGACAATTTATCCATCGTGGGTAGGACAGGGAATGACAATTCATCCATTGTGGGTAGGACAGGGAATGACAATTCATCCATCGTGGGTAGGACAGGGAATGACAATTCATCCATTGTGGGTAGGACAGGGAATGACAATTCATCCATTGTGGGTAGGACAGGGAACGACAATTCATCCATCGTGGGTGGGACAGGGAATGACAATTCATCCATTGTGGGTAGGACAGGGAATGACAATTCATCCATTGTGGGTAGGACAGGGAATGACAATTCATCCATCGTGGGTGGGACAGGGAATGACAATTCATCCATCGTGGGTGGGACAGGGAATGACAATTCATCCATCGTGGGTGGGACAGGGAATGACAATTCATCCATTGTGGGAAGGACAGGGAATGACAATTCATCCATCGTGGGTGGGACAGGGAGTGACAATTCATCCATCGTGGGTGGGACAGGGAGTGACAATTCATCCATTGTGGGTAGGACAGGGAATGACAATTCATCCATCGTGGGTGGGACAGGGAGTGACAATTCATCCATCGTGGGTGGGACAGGGAGTGACAATTCATCCATTGTGGGTAGGACAGGGAGTGACAATTCATCCATCGTGGGTGGGACAGGGAACGACAATTCATCCATTGTGGGTAGGACAGGGAGTGACAATTCATCCATTGTGGGTAGGACAGGGAGTGACAATTCATCCATCGTGGGTGGGACAGGGAATGACAATTCATCCATCGTGGGTGGGACAGGGAGTGACAATTCATCCATTGTGGGTAGGACAGGGAATGACAATTCATCCATTGTGGGTAGGACAGGGAATGACAATTCATCCATTGTGGGTAGGACAGGGAATGACAATTCATCCATTGTGGGTAGGACAGGGAATGACAATTCATCCATCTTGCCAATGAATAAGGGACACCAGAAATTATAGTGAAGGGCCTCTCTCCTAAGCCAAAGTAAGTGCTTGACTGACCAAAGTGCGTGCCATAGACAGCGTAGAGGAGGAGGTTGCGGACATTATCTTAAGTGAAAGAGGCTATGCTCCAGTGAAGAGAGAGAAGAAAAATATTGAGGGGAAAAGAAAGGATTGAAGAAGCAACATTAGCAAAATCATGTCCAAAGGTCAACATTGAGATAGGCAGAACAACCTTCAGAGCCGGAGATGCACAATTCAATCAGTCAGCAGAAATAACGGAACAATCGCTTTACTGTGGAAGTGACACACTTATCCAGAGAATTAGAGGAAAGGTTAAAGGGTTAAATTGTTCCAGGGACCGAAAGGCCTGCTCCACAGTTTCAGAAATGTAGTTAAACAGAAGAGAAAATAGGATAGTCAGAAGTGTAATGTATTGCAAAGCAGATATGCTCACAGGAAATAAAAAGGGCATCAGTTCTACCTTTGACGGGAACGTTAGAAAAATAACTAGTTGTTAAATTATTTTAAATTAATCTAATCTAAAACACTTCCAGATGGGAAAGGTCAGATCGGATCGTGTAATTAAGTGTAAAGTGTTTAAATTGGAGTTCTCAACTCTGACCACAACGAAATGGCTTAGCTCTCATCCCGATGAGAAAACAGAACTTGTTATGGTTAACACAGTAAGGGTGATTTTATCATATTGAGCACCTGGTGTGGAACTTCACCTACTGGAGCGCAATTGGGAATTCCATCCATAATTCTCGGCCCATTCATTTTGGGGGTCATTTTAAGAATTAGGTTCTTGGGTGAAGCTGTGCTCCAGGAGTGTGAATTCATAACATTGTCTCTATTGTGTAATCAAGCATAGCCTCTGTAAGCCTGACATTCTTCATTCTTTATTTTTCACAACTCCGTCTTGAGCTCCTTTTAGGGCAGTGCTTGTTGCCTGCAAACTCTTTCTGCTTTCCAGCCCATTGACAGTCATTGAATTACGTCAGATCGAAGAACACCTGTCAAGACAGTGAACCGCTTGCTTTCGCCTCTTTACATTTTGCGCTGAGAAGCAGGCATTGTAGGGTTTCCTGTGCCTAGAATTACAGATTAGCTGACTCAGTACAGAAAAGGGTTTGTAACTGGGATTTCCTGGTCTGTGTGGTGCTGTAGATTCAGCACAGAGCCTTTAAAGGAGCCTCACCATTTAAATATTAAATTAATGGGTAGACACTCTGCATCCATTCCTAATGAGTAGGACGGCACAGCTGTGCGAGCTACCAACCAGCTGTGAGATACCAACCAGCTGTGAGATACCAACCAGCTGTGCGAGCTACCAACCAACTGTGAGATACCAACCAGCTGTGTGAGATACCAACCAGCTGTGCGAGCTACCAACCAACTGTGCGAGATACCAACCAGCTGTGAGATACCAACCAGCTGTGCGAGATATCAACCAGCTGTGAGATACCAACCAGCTGTGCGAGCTACCAACCAGCTGTGTGAGATACCAACCAGCTGTGCGAGCTACCAACCAGCTGTGCGAGATACCAACCAGCTGTGCGAGATACCAACCAGCTGTGCGAGCTACCAACCAGCTGTGCGAGCTACCAACCAGCTGTGCGAGATACCAACCAGCTGTGCGAGATACCAACCAGCTGTGCGAGCTACCAACCAGCTGTGCGAGCTACCAACCAGCTGTGCGAGATACCAACCAGCTGTGCGAGATACCAACCAGCTGTGCGAGCTACCAACCAGCTGTGCAAGATACCAACCAGCTGTGCGAGATACCAACCAGCTGTGCGAGCTACCAACCAGCTGTGCGAGCTACCAACCAGCTGTGCGAGCTACCTACCAGCTGTGCGAGATACCAACCAGCTGTGCGAGCTACCAACCAGCTGTGAGATACTAACCAGCTGTGCGAGATACCAACCAGCTGTGAGATACCAACCAGCTGTGCGAGCTACCAACCAGCTGTGTGAGATACCAACCAGCTGTGCGAGCTACCAACCAGCTGTGCGAGCTATCAACCAGCTGTGCGAGATACCAACCAGCTGTGCGAGATACCAACCAGCTGTGCGAGATACCAACCAGCTGTGCGAGATACCAACCAGCTGTGTGAGATACCAACCAGCTGTGCGAGATACCAACCAGCTGTGCAATCATAAGCCAGCACCTTCAGGAGGGGAGGAAATGGGAGAAAGGAAGTTTTAACCTGCTGGTGTTCGGCCGTTTCACTTGCTGAAATGCTGGATATCGCTGGAATAAAAGGGAGCGAGGGGTGGGGGCGCTCCAGCCCGCCAATGAAGTGTGGAGCAGCAGAGGAAACTTAATATATTTTGGCACCCTCGTCCCCACCCACTCCCCCCTCAGTTGTCGCATAAGCATGTGGCCAACTCCCAGCTATGACCACCGTGCAAAAACGGTTTAAGAAAGGTTATAACGCCACAAGGAGGAAGGCGAAATAAAAGCAGCCGTCCTGTCAAAGAGCGTTTTGCAATGGGGGACTAAGATCTGGAGTCGATGGTCATTCCACTAACTTCCTGCTTGAGTGGAACCCGTTAATCGAGCAGCAGTCAGTGGGTAAATTTCCGCAGAAGAGCCACGGAAACCACGGGGAAATCACTGTTGGTGTCATTTCTCCGGAGTTTCCGCCGCTCTTCGCCAAAGCTGCGGCAGGCGAACAGGAGAACCCCTGCGGCAATTCACTCTCTGAGACCCGGCAGTCTGTATGGCTGCACAGTGCGAAAGGCTTTTGCCTGGTGCAAAAAAACAGACACCTCCCAGTGAAAAATCAATACGAGCGCCTTTCGACGAAAAATCAATGCCGTCTTATTTTGTCCTAAATTCTGCAAAACTTACCTACGCCTTCTTCTTCTGGCCAGTCGGCTCCTCCCACCGCGACTCGACGTTAAAATCACGTCGCAGCACCGATGGCATCATCTTAGCGTGGGTCAACTTGAAAGTCGGCGAAGTTGAAATGGCGCCGGGCGGGTTTCGGAGTGGTCTCGGGCCAGTAAGTGGACTCGGCCTAAACCTAAGCCCTCCCACGCACCATCATCGCCGGGCGAGGGGGGATTAAACTCGAAGCCAGTGTTCCTATTAATGGGACAAAATTATATGCTAACAATCTGGTTATTTGTATTCTTTGCTAAACTGTATAAAATGTGCAGCACACGTCGTTAAAAGGCAGCGCATGGCCGCCGCTATCTCCCAGTATCTGCAAACACTTCAAGACTGAGACTTGTTTTGATGAAGGGATTTTAAAAGTCCGAGTTAAACGCTGCCACATGCGAAATTCCATGGGAATCTCCGCCTGAGTGTAAACCTTGAGAGAACAGACTCAATTAGATCTTGGTCTCATTACCGAACGAACAACTCTGCGGTAATCTTAAGTTCAAAGAAAACCCCCAAAAATATATAGACCTGATAAGGAAACATAACTGTGCTTCAGTGAAGGGTTTAAGTCAAGAGAGTGTTTGAAAATCAGTGAGTCGCGAGAGTAAATAACTGCTTACTTGCAATTACATTTTCCAAGATCATCTAATGGATTAGAGTGACCACCACAAATGGCTCCAGTAATTGGGTTGGCATGTTGGCATACTTGGCATTGCCAGGATCCAGGTTAAGTAGGAGGCAGACCATGAGGTACTTGTTTTCTTTTTCTGTTAGCTGAATGGAAATTTTGTGCTTATTTTAGAAAGCTTGACTGGAGTGAAGTGTCAACCGTCATCCTGCCATACTGCAGGGCGCACTGAATAAAGATAATTTTGGATTGTAATGTTGAAGTGAAAGAAAGAAAGACTTGCATTTGTATAGCGCCTTTCACGGCCACCGGACGACCCAAAGCACTGTATAGCCAATGAAGTACTTTTTGAAGTGTAGTCACTGTTGTAATGTGGGATACTCGGCAGCCAATTTGCGCACAGCAAGCTCCCACAAACAGCAATGTGATAATGACCAGATCATCTGTTTTAGTGATGTTGGTTGAGGAGTAAATACTGGCCAAGACACCGGGGATAACTCCCCTGCTCTTCTTCGAAATAGTACCATGGGATCTTTTACGTCCACCTGAGAGAGCAGACGGGGCCTTGGTTTAACGTCTCATCCAAAAGACGGCACCTCCGACAGTGCAGCACTCCCTCAGTACTGCACTGGAGTGTCAGCCTAGATTCTTGTGCTTAAGTGAAGACATTATTTAGAAGTCTTAAATTGTTTTATGGACTTGGGAGCTAGTTTGAATGTTGTTCTCAGCAAGCTAAGGAAAGTTATTGCTGGGAAACTTTCCACTTTTTAAATCCAGTGCATAAAGCACTTCCAGGTCAGGTATAACATGTATAAGTGCAAAGTAAAGCTTCTCTTTATTCGAACCCAAAATATTGGCCTAAGCTCAGTAGAACACCTCCAAATGACCAGTAACTATTCCAAATGCTCTCCTGGCTGGCCTCCCGCCTTGCACCCTTCACAAACATGAACTCATCAAAACTCTGCTGCCCGTATCCTAACTCGCACCAAGTCCCATTCGCCCATCACCCCTGTGCTCACTGACCTACATTGACTCCCGGTCCAGCAATGCCTCGATTTAAAAATTCTCATCCTTGTTTTCAAATCACTACATGACCTCGCCCCTCCCTATCTCTGTAACCTCCTCCAGCCATTGGTGGCCGTGCTTTCAGCTGCCTAGACCCTAAGCTCTGGAATTCCCTCCCTAAACCTCTCCGCCTCTCTCTCCTTTAAGATGCTCTTTCAAACCTACTTCTTTGACCAAGCTTTTGGTCATCTGTCCTAATATCTCCTTATGTGACTCAGTGTCAAATTTTGATAACGCTCCTGTGAAGCACCTTGGGACGAGTTAGCAGGGGTGACTGATACCTTGGCTTTTTAGAATTTTTAGCTATTTTTGCACCCCCTCAGGAGATCAAATTGGAGAGAATTCAGTACAGTGCATTTTCTGTTGTGGGGAGTGACCTTAGTCATCAGAATAGCCTTTATTCATTCCACCTTATTTTCTGATGGTGCTCCTGGGTTTAGTCTCATAGGTTTAGGCTCAAGCAACAGCACCTGTATTTCCCTGAAACGTTTACTGTAAATGCAGTACAGGAATCCCGCCCCAACCGCGGTTTTGCCATACGCGGATTTCAAGTAGACACGGTTTCCTCTCTGCCACAACTTTTGCCAACCGCAGCAGTGAATTTTGCGTATACGCAGTTTTTAATTTAGGATTAAGGTAAATAACATGATTTTATTGCTTTTATATTCTTTTTTATTGTGTTATTTGAACATTTATACTGTATTTGCCAACCGTGGTTTTACTAACCACGGGGGTTTTCAGGGACGTCTCCCCCGCGGTTGGGGAGGGATTACTGTATAAAGAGATAAATTATTTGGCCTGTAGTCAACTCTACTGAATTACTGATCGGTGTGCAGAACCGGGAAGTTCTGAGCAAAGGTGTGTGTGTGGGATGGCTCAATTCATTACCTTTCAATTTTCCACAGTAATCAAAAACCAGAAAGAATTGGCGCAGCAGAAAATGATTGCCATGGTTTTACTCCTGACAAGTAAATAAAATGTGGAAACACTGAACAGGGACAGACCCTCCCTGGGACTGTTTTGAGGAATGTACATGCACCCAGAACCTTGTTTTTTAGTTTTAATTATGGATCGTGTGAAAAGACAACATTATATCCTGTCTAGCCGGAGTGACCTTAGTTAGACACCTAAAGGTTGTGTCACAACTTGTCCCAGTCATCCCATGTCAATCATTAGACGTCTGGCGGAAGAAGCCACTTGTGGAGGAGTCTGTTTCTGGTTAATTTTTTCCAACGTGGATACCAATTCCAAAAACAGTGGAACGTAAAAGGCAGCGGCGTTCCCAACCTTAAAAAGGTTTTAAAGAGGTTATAGGATAGGGCACGCAATGTGGAAACAAAGCTGGGATGGTAAAATAGGAAAGAGAGAGAGAGAGAGAGAGAAGGAGATTGGAGTAGAGAGAAAGGGGGATAGGGTGATTAGAAAAAAATCTGGAAATTAGAAAATTCCCCCCATAGGTGATCAAAACTAGTCCAAGAGATCACTCTGGTCCTGATAATGCTATACAATACCTACCTTTTGTACAAGGTGATCTCCGCCCCAAGCAGAAACCGATCTTGCTCTCACTTGAAAGAATCCAGCAATCAGCATTCACCACACGAGCTGTCAAACTGTTCAACAGGTCCACTGTTCTCAGGGAAAAGGACCACCTCCTGACATCTAACACAATCTGGAAACAAAGCTGGGATGGTAAAATAAGAAAGAGGGAGAGAGAGAGAGAGAGAAGGAGATTGGGGTTGTTAGAACCGGGTTTTCCTAGGTTCTCGTCTGGAGTTCCGCTGTACGAAGAGTAATTCAGGCTCGAGGGTTCGGAGAGTTAAAACAACACTTTATTACTTCCAACTGTTCGGCGATGGTTACACAGTACATTGAGGTTCTCTACCGTACATTCGTGTCCCGAGAGTCACATCGGGTTAGGCACGTGTTGCCAGCATTTACGTCCCCGGGTGGTGTCTGACCCTCTTGATGATCCACACGGCTTCTAGCCAAAAAGAGAGAGAGAGAGAGAGTACCGGCAGGGAAGCCCCTTTTATACAGTGAGGCATGGGTCATTACATCACTTCCCTGGCAACAAGCGTTCTCCAATGGGGGTCCCTTTAGCCCTTTACCTGGTCTTCAGTCTGGCGGGCAAGTCCTGACTTGTCTCACTGCTGCACCTGCCTCCCTAAAGTGCCGGATCGTGATTGGGCGCCGCACAATAGCTAGTCAATCATCTTGGCCCCAGGCTGGGGCAGGTCTCTCTCCTTTCTGCTAGCTTTGTACTCTTTAATCTAATCTAGACTTTCCTTGTGCGAAGCCATTCTTTGTAAGCCAATTCGTCGTCCATTTTATTCACGTTTCCACATTCCTCCCTTTGATTCTTTGTACAATCTCCAAGAATCATTATATACGAGGTATCCTCTTGATAGTGCACTTTATCAAGACCATACCCCGTGGCTCCGTTTTGTTTGTGTTCTGGCCATGAACACAACCAAAAGGGTTTTAATTTCGAGTTTACAGATAACTGTGTAGGACCGAACAGGCTTCCTCTGGGGATTTCGCCTCCTCTGCTGCGTCTACTTCTACCCTAATTCGGGAGAGGTGAGGGGATATAGTAGCTCCTGCACGTTTTATACAACACTTGATAATAGTTACAAAAATAATAATTCCCAAAATTACACCACTTATAACAATCAAACTATACATTAATTTCTGTCCCAATGTTCTCAGCCATGCAAACCATCCTTCACCCCCTCCAGCTTCAATGAAGTCGTCCAGTTGATTTTTAATCTTGTCTATAGTGTCTTGGATATTTTGTTTCTCACTATCGACGTTTGTGATACATTTGTCTCCTATAATCAGACACACACCTCCCTCTTGTGCCAAGAGGTAGTCAGAAGTATATCGGTTTTGCATGCTAAAAAGACGTAGGGTTGCCATTTCCTTATTTATGGCGGTTAATGCTTTAATGGTGCTATTGCCCAGGAGGGTGATTCCGCACATTAGATAATTCCTATTCTTGGCTGCTATTACTCCTGCGCCCCCTCCCAGTGATATGGCCGAAAGAATACCCCACCCTACCGAGCTACCCAGTGTGGTCGGGTCCCGCCAATCTGCACAGAACTCCTTGGAGACTGCCCGGCGTTTCCGTCTGGATGGTATATTGGTGGGGTAGGGAACAGCTACGGGGGCGATTACTCCTACCGCGAAGAGAGAGGGGAGTTTTGGCGTCGCTGTTGTATATGTTCCATTGAGGAGGAACGCAAATCCGTTCTTTGCTCGGTAGCATTTGACCTCCCGGCTATCAACCTTCGCAAACTGTTTATAATAATAGTTAAGGGGGTCATTTGAGTTTCCCCCAGACCCGGACAGCTGAAATGTATCAAATGGGAAGGTCCATTTACCGGATGATACATGGGTCCCATTACACCGACCACAAATAAATTGTCTTCCTGCTGTCACATTAAAGCACCTTTGTTCATCGCATGTACAGGCCAGCTGGCCCCTGGGTGCCTGACAGCGGTGTCGGGCACATTGTTGTTGTATGCAGGTATTGTCCTGGGGGACAAGGGCATATACGCACCCCCATCCCTTACCCGTAAAACACAGGGGATAGCTACCTGACGTTGTGCAGTTCTTACCCGCGGGCCCTCGGCAAACGGGGTCTGTCGAGCTTATTAGCTGCACGCATCGCCCTCGAATGCCCTGGCTATATCGGCCCGTCTGGCCCTCGCATTTCTGTTTCGTGGTGTGGGCGGTATATAGTGGGAGGGGTTGCCAACCTGGTGTGGCTGCAAACAAGGATTCCACTGATGTGGCTAGAGGGTAACATACACTCCGGTTTCCGTGTATCTGTAGGTGGGTCTGATAAAATAGGTTATTCTCTATACTTCCTACCCATGTTAGAAAAGGGGTAAAGGAGATGGCTAACAGTATGCTGATGGGAATCATAGTCCACAATAAGTCCAATTTATTCTTCTGTTGAGGCTCCTGTCGTATCTCTTTTCACGTGTGTTGCGTGTATCCAAGCTTTTTTTCCTTGTACTTTCACGGCTGCTTCTATGGTCAGCAGGATGACATATGGACCTTCCCACTTGTCTTCCAGGGGGGCTGGCTTTATTTTCTTCACCCAAACTTGTAGCCCGGGGACTAAACTGTGTCCTCCCAGTGGGGGTTCTTGCCAAGCTGCACTGACCTGTTGGGAAGCAAAACTGACAGCATCGGTTAGATCTTTACAATACTTTAATACTGTATCACTTAGAAGATGAATGTCAGCCCTACGTAGATCTATTGTTCCGGGTAGCGACATTGGTCTACCGGTAACGACCTCATAGGGACTGAGTCCAGTGGTCCTATTCGGGGTGGCTCTAATACTACATAGGACGAGGGGTAGGGCCTGAGGCCATGGCACTCCTTCCGAGTGGTACTTAGTGAGCCGTTGTTTAATTGTCCTGTTTGCTCTTTCCACTTGTCCTGATGATTGGGAGTGGTATGGGCAATGCAGTGACCATTTTATTTGTAGTAGTCTACAAAGTTCTTTAATTATTTCTCCCGTAAAATGTGTGCCTTGGTCTGAGTCAATACATAAGGGCACGCCCCATCTAGGAATGTAGTCTTTACACAAGACTTTCGCGGTTGCAGCAGCGGTGGCGCTTCTAACTGGGGTGGCTTCGATCCATCGTGAAAAGCGGTCGACCATCACCAATACATCTGTATATCCCTGACATTTTGGCAAGGAAATATAGTCAACCTGCAAATGTTGGAAGGGCCCTGCTGGAGCGGGTGCTTTTAACATTGGTACTTCAATTTTTTGTCCGGGATTTACTTTTTGGCATGTCACACATTGCTCCACTATTCTTTGGGCTTGAGTTCGAAACCCTTTTGCCCACCAGTTTCTCTGGAATCTGGCTGCCATTTGCTGTGCGGCTATGTGTCCACACGAGTGTATTTGTTGGGCCAAAAACGGCATCAGTTCCTTTGGGCATCCTACTGCTCCCGTTTTGAGATGTTGCCATATGCCATCTTTATTGGGTTGCAACCCATTTTCTAACCATGTCCATTGTTCCTCCCTTGGGGTCTCTCTTTGCATGAGTAAGATGTCCCTTTGGTCGTTGTTTGTCGTGATATATCGCACCTGAGGTGTTGGGGGGGCAATGGTACGGGCGGCATTTTTGCTGCTTCGTCTGCCCTAGCGTTGCCCCTGGCTTCAGGGGTATCTTCTTTGTTATGGCCCTTACAGTTTAGTATGGCCACTTCTTTGGGTAACTGAATAACATCCATTAATGCTGTTACCTCTCTTCCATTTTTTATGGGTGTACCTGCAGCTGTCAGAAAACCTCTTTGTTTCCATAGTTGTCCGAAGTCATGAGCGATGCCAAAGGCATATCTAGAATCGGTATATATATCGGCCGTCTTGTCTCGAGCATAGAGACAGGCTTGGGTGAGGGCGACTAGTTCTGCCTGTTGTGCTGAGGTCCCTCCTCCTATACTTCCTGCTCTTATTACTGCAAATTCTGTTGTGACCGCCCACCCTGTTAATCGGGTTCCTTTTTCCACAAAGGATGACCCATCCGTGTAAAGGACCATTTCGGGATTGTGTAAAGGCAGTTCCTGCGTCTCAGCCCTTTCCTGCATGGTGTCTAACAGGGTAGAGAGAAAAGGGGATAGGGTAATACTGTCGTATGAGGAGAGATTGGGTCGACTAGGCCTGTATTCACTTGAGTTTAGAAGAACAAGAGGGGATCTCATTGAAACATATAAAATTCTGACCGGGCTCGACAGGCTGGATGCAGGGAGGATGTTTCCCCTGGCTGGGGGGTCTCGAACGAGGGGTCACAGTCTCAGGATACGGGGTAGGACATTTAGGACTGAGATGAGGAGAAATTCCTTCACTCAGAGGGTGGTGAACCTGTGGAATTCTCTACCACAGAAGGCTGTGGAGGCCAAGTCACTGAATATATTTAAGAAGGAAATAGATAGATTTCTAGACACAAAAGGCATCAAGGGGTATGGGGAGAGAGCGGGAATATGGTATTGAGATAGAGGATCAGCCATGATCATATTGAATGGCGGAGCAGGCTCGAAGGGCCAAATGGCCTACTCCTGCTCCTATTTTTCTATGTTTCTATGTTTCTAGTTCTAGCCTAACATAACTTGAGGTTGTGACCCCGGTCCTCCCTAACCTATTTAGTTGAAGCAAGCTGTCTACACAAACACCATCTATTCCCTTCATCATCTGATAAACCTCGATCAAATCATCGCTTCTCTAAAGTGTAGAGACCCAGCTCTTTGAGCCTATCTTGGTGACTAAGTAACTGAGATGTTTTAAACTGGGAATGAACCTAGTGGCTCCGCCTCTGCACCCTTTCCAAAAGCCTCAATATCACCCACCAAGTGAAGAGACCAAAACTGGTACTGAATGCAAAAAGATATATTTCCGAGGACATTCTGTCTCCCCGCCGCCCCCCCCCCCCCAACCACACCCCGAGCACCCTGTATTTTTTTTAATGTATTTTATTTCTTCCCGTCTATAGGTCTCCCCACTCAACTTCCCAATGGATAGGGTGAACAGGTGATCTGCTCCCGGACCTCGGCCAAAGCCACTCTTGAGTGGGCTGCCAGGAGGTGAGCAAGAGCAGCCTGGCTGACTCACCCTCCGACTTTTTTTTCTTCCCTGTTAAAAATGACGAGGCTGCATTTATACAGAATATGCACGAAAGTCTTTTTTTATAAAGAACACCTGCCCAGGACTGGCTTAGTGAAAATTGGTTGCAACGCAAATCAAGGTGTTGGCATCCACTGGCCGTTCACATTCCTTAGATCAATGTTCCTGTCGTTTCGTAACAAATTCTACTATTTATTTCGGTGTTTCTCAGGTCACTGTCTGACTGACTGACCGTGCATTGAAAGTGCACAGATTGTCTTAAGGTGATTTCCTTACACGTGAATTAAACCTTGCCATAGTTTGTTCATGTTTTAAGAGCATGGGGCAGGGATCCCTCTGGTCCCCTCGTGCAGTGACATTGCAAATGAGTTCCTCTACTCGCTATTTCTGGTGAAATTTTGAATGCATTTTTAAAATGTAAGAGATGAAGGGTGATGTAGAAGGTCCAGGTGAGTTAATTTTTCACTGTATTTGTGCAATTGTCTAACTGATGATAACAAAAGAAATTGTTCCAGAGGGGTGCAGAACCTGTCTAACAATGTACGGACAAACTGATCTTGTCCCATGGCAGTTCTCGGATTCTATCCTCCCTGTGGTAGCCATTTAAAAAAAAATAGAGATTTCAGCATATATTGTGACTCAGAAACAAATCCTAATATTACAGTATACTCAGATGTCGAGAGTAGCTTTATTGCCGTAATATTAACCTCATGCTAATAAAGTATCATTTTGAACAATTTTTAGAAACTGTTACTTTAATCTGTTTCCATTCTCCTGTTTTACAGTGTAGCTCTGCTCAAATCAATTTCCGATTGGCTAAAAACCAGGCTGTACTTTAGACTAATCAGGTGGCAGGGCAGGGTAGGGCAGGTTGAGAAAGCGGTTAAAAAAGCATACGGGATCCTGGGCTTCATAAATAGAGGCCTAGAGTACAAAAGCAAGGAAGTTATGATGAACTTTTTATAAAACACTGGTCCTGACCTCAACTGGAGTATTGTGTCCAATTCTGGGCACCGCACTTTAGGAAGGATGTGAAGGCCTTAGAGAGGGTGCAGAAAAGATTTACGAGAATGATTCCAGGATGAGGGACTTCAGTTACGTGGATAGACTGGAGAAGCTGGGGTTGTTCTCTATTAGAGCAGAGAAGGTTGAGAGGAGATTTGATAGAGGTGTTCAAAATCATGAGGGGTCTGGACAGAGTAGATAGAGAGAAACTGTTGCCATTGGCAGAAGGGTCGAGAACCAGAGGACACAGATTTAAGGTGATTGGCAGAAGAACCAAAGGCGACGTGAGGAAAACTTTTTTACTCAGCGAATGGTTATGATCTGGAATGCACTGCCTGAAAGGGTGGTGGAGGCAGATTCAATCGTGGCCTTCAAAAGGGAATTCGATAAGTACCTGAAGGAAAAAAATTTGCTGGACTATGAGGAAAGGGCGGGGGAGTGGGATTAGCTGAAGTGCTCTTACAGAGAGCCGGCACGGGCTCGACAGGCCGAATGGCCTCCTGTGCTGTAACCATTCTATGATTCTAGGCGTCTGGGCACTGTCATTTGACATGACTGTGTCCACATCAAACCATTACCTTAAAATTATGCCAACATGTAGAACCCATAATTATTTAAATGGTGATAGATTGGGAAATGCTGATGTACAAAGGGACCTGGGTGTCCTTGTACACCAGTCACTGAAAGCAAACATGCAGGTGCAGCAAGCAGTTAGGAAAGCAAATGGTATGTTGGCCTTCATTGCAAAAGGATTTGAGTACAGAAGCAAGGATGTCTTACTACAGTTATACAGGGCCTTGCTGAGACCACACTTGGAGTACTGTGTGCAGTTTTGGTCTCCTTACCTAAGAAAGGATATACTTGCCATAGAGGGAGTGCAGCGAAGGTTCACCAGACTGATTCCTGGGATGGCAGGACTGTCGGATGAGGAGAGATTGGGTCAACTAGGCCTGTTTAGAAGAATGAGAGGGGAATCTCATTGAAACGTATAAAATTCTGACAGGGCTAGACAGACTGGATGCAGGGAGGATGTTTCCCCTGGCTGGGGGGTCTAGAACGAGGGGTCACAGTCTCAGGATACGGGGTAGGACATTTAGGACTGAAATGAGGAGAAATTTCTTCACTCAGAGGGTGGTGAACCTGTGGAATTCTCTACCACAGAAGGCTGTGGAGGCCAAATCACTGAATATATTTAAGAAGGAGATAGATAGATTTCTAGACACAAAAAGCATCAAGGGGTATGGGGAGAGAGCGGGAATATGGTATTGAGATAGAGGATCAGCCATGATCATATTGAATGGCGGAGCAGGCTCGAAGGGCCGAATGGCCTACTCCTGCTCCTATTTTTCTATGTTTCTATAATATTACCCAGTGGCAGCTGCTGCGATCTGTGTCTCACCAGAACAAGTTTTCTCACTGGTAGCGCTCAAAGGGTTGAATAATTTCAATGGATGGCTGGAATGAAAGCAAAAAATAAGATAGATCCTTGAGGGATTCCAAAGGTAGCTGTGTGTGTGTGGGGGGGGTGGTGGGGGGGTGGAAGAGAAGAAGCTATTGCTGGAGGTGCTCTGGCTATGATCAGATAGGTAAAAGTGGAACCAAGAGAGGACAATTCCACTGAGCTGGAACAACAGAGGAGGATGGTGTGGTCCAACATGTCCGAGGCTGCGGAGAATTCGAGGAGGCATAATGCACCACAGTCACAGTGGGTGTCACTTGTGACTTTGGTTAGGGCCGTTTCAGTTTGGTGGCAGGGACAGAAACCTGACTGGAGAGATTGAAACATGGAGTTGCAGGAAAGATGGGCATGAATTTAGGATGTGGCAACTTGTTGACAAACTTTGGAGATGAAAGGGAGTTTGGCAATGGGATGGTAGTTTGCAAAGGCAGAGGGGTCGAGGTTAGATTTTTGAGGAGTGAGATGATTACAGTAGTTTTGAAAGTGAGAGGGACAGTACCTGAGGAGAGGCAGCCATTTGCAATGTCATCTAGCGTGCGGACCAGGAAGGGAAGTGGAATGGTAAGCAGGTTAGTGAGAATGGGGTCAAGGGAGCAAGAGGTGAGTGTCATGGACAAGGTGAGCTTGGAGAGAGCATAAGGAGAGATAGAAGTGAAACCAGAAAGAAGATGTGGGTTCAGGGCTAGGGAGAAGGGCTTGAACCATGGCCTTCTGACCCAGAGGCAAGCCCGCTACCAAACAAACCTTGACTCAAGTATCTGTTATGTTAAAAGGCAGAATTTGCTGACCAAATTTGTTGCTAGTAGCAGGTTTTTTCTTAATTTCCCAATAAAATGTGAGAATGTGAAGTTGCGTTTTGCATGCAGTTCAGTGCATCAGGGGGGAGTCATTGCGTCCTTGGGCAGATTGAACACAGTAAGTTCAGTTACAGTGGTACCTGCTGTAGCAATGACTGGACTCCACTGTTTGAATAAACTGCTTGATCAGATTCTCACGGCATGACATGGTTGGAAAATAAAATCCATCTTGTGTCTACACTTGAATCATTGCCTGGATCAGCTCCATGAGATAATATTGGCTAAAGAACCAACACAGATGAATAGTACTCTCATTTACATGAAATAAATGCATGGCCTTATGCTTTGGCCGAACTCTTTTGCTTGGGCCTTTGCCCTGCACATGAGTTCAGTTTGGATTTCCTTACTCATGACTGCAAGGTATGCACCTATGTCATAGACCAAGAATATACATCAACTATCAGACAGAAGGAAACTAATTACAAGACATTTGTCATTCATTTTGCCAAAAATGTGTTGGTACTAAGCCAATATTATGAATTCCTAAGCACCTTGGTTCATAATGATCTATTTTCCTTCCCCTGGAACCACTGCAGTCGCTGTGGCGATGGTGATTCCACAATGGTGTTAGGTAGAGAATTCCACGATTTTGACCAGTGACGATGAACCAATAGGTCCAATCTTTCCGCCCATTGCCAGGAGCATCAAGCAGATGGGCATGTATCAATGAAAAGGTTTGAAGGTCTCAGTTCAATTTCTGAAATGTAAAATAGGTTTGGAATTTTCAACACCCTTTCCTATGCTCTTTCTAATTCAAAGTCCAGAGGGAAAATCTAGAAAACCCTTACCATTGGGTTGCAGAACAAGGAAAAGAAAGGTTTCCGCTGTTTACTATTCATAGCAAAAGCACAAACGTGCGTATAAATAATGGGGGTGAAATTCGATGATACAACAACAACAACAACTTGTATTTATATAACCGTTAAAGTTAATTTGTCACTTAACTGCCCAGTTTGCAAGTTTTCTAATGTCTTTTTGTATTATGTTGCATTCTTCCTCAGTGTTAGCTACGCTCCCCCCCCCCCCCCTCCCCTCCCACCCCAGTTTGGTATCATCTGTAAATTTTGATATTGAGTTACGGTTAAGTCATTATTAAGCTGCTTCCGTTTACAGACAGCAAGTGAACATACTGAGAGACAGTTACAATCAAAATTCACTTACATCATTTAACTGGAAACCCCTCCTAGTGACTAAGAAAAATATTTAACCTCACTGTCTTGCCCTGGATTAGTGGGGTGACTAATACTTGCCTTTGGTTAGTCTAGCATTGAAACAAACCAAGGCTTGCATGGGTTTGGTTGGGACAAGTCTTACAATAAAGACTAACGTTTCCTACATTACAACAGTGACTACACTTCAAAAGTGCTTCATTGGCTGTAAAGTGCTTTGGGATGTCCTGAGATCATAGAAGGCGCTATAGAAATGTAAGTTCTTTCTTTAAACTGCCTAGGACTTTATTTCTTTCCTCTCAGGAAATCATCCCAACCGTGAATATTGGGTTTTCTCTCCTTTTCGTTACTTTCGATCGCATGAAGTGGGTGGGCTGCCCCTCCAGCTTCTTCCCCATTCTGTGGTTCACCAGCCTGTCAATAAAACTGGCCGCCTTCCCCTCAGGAGAGTGAATTCTTGGCAGAATCCCCATGTTAAGCTCAAACAATAACAGGTGTGGAATAAAAACAGAAAATGCTGGAGATACTCAGCAGGTCAGGCAGCATCCGTGAAGAGAGAAACAGAGTTAACGTTTCGGGTCGATGACCTTTCGTCAGAACGTTCTGACGAAAGGATCATCGACCTGAAACGTTAACTCTGTTTCTCTATTCACAGATGCTGCCTGACCTGCTGAGTATCTCCAGCATTTTCTGTTTTTATTTCAGATTTCCAGCATCTGCAGTATTTTCTTTTTGTAATAATAGGTGTGGATGTTGGTCGAAATGAGATGGTGATTTAACTATTGTCCCCAGTGGTTGTGCAAAACACATCTTCAATGTCTGGCTTATTAACATATAAACGCCTCTGTCTCAGTGCCTGCAGCTTATGGAGAGTAAGTAGAATTTGCAGTCTGTGCGAGCCCACTTTAATTTAAAACACACCACTTAAAAAATAACTCATTTTGAAATCCCATGGAAAAATGGACCAAAAATCCCAAAACATAACAATGACCAATCATTTCACCTCAAATTTGGCGTTAATATTTAAAGCAATTATAAAAATACAGGAAATTGCACAGCAATGGATGGAGTTTTACAAATACCACGACACTGAATGGATGCTAAAATCACATTAATAAGCTCACTCCAATGCCAGTAGTCATAATTGCCGTAATACTGCTCCTAAACTACAGAAACAACCACCTTGAATTTAAATGTAAGTTCTTCCTTTCTTTGAACTGCCTCGGACTTTATTGCGTTCAATAATTTTAATTACAAATAATTTTTTTTTAATCATGTTTGAATCCCACCACGGCAAATTGTGAAACTGAATTCAGTAAATCTACAAATTTGTGACTCGCATCAGAAAAAATTACCGCGAAACATTTAATGGGCCGTATTTTGCGACCCCTACGGGTGCGTATGAGGTGCGTGCGCGCCCGTAGGGGCCGCGCAGTTTTCCGGGTTTAGGCGCGGGAAGTGCATGCGCTAAAACCCGGAAATTGATCCTCCGCATCCCCGGGAGAAGGGTCTCTGCGGGTGGAGAGTTGCGCTATTTGCCCAACTTCCGCCCGCTGAATGCCCGTGAAATTCTTACGCATGGTAAAAGCAGGTGTAAGGCCTCCTTTTGCCAGCAAAAGAGTTTTAAAAAATTAGAAAAATAAAATGTTATCACTCATTTATACATTAAAAACCCTGTCCAATACGGTAAGTTTATTTTTAGCCCCGTTAAAACATATGCATTTTTTTCCCCAAAAAATTACATTTTCGTTTAAAATATGCATTTTAATTAATGTTAAATATGTAATTTAAAAAAAATTATTTCATGTGTTTGTGTATTTTTTAAGTGATCCCCATGCATACTTATGGGGATTCCATACGTACGAAACTCCTATAAGTATGAATGGGGATTCCTCTTCTTTTGTTGGTTGGGCCGGCCCACGTGATCCCAGGGGCGCTTGCGAACCGTCTGCGCCCCTGGGATACGTGGGCCTCTGCCCGCGCGTACCCGGAGAGGCCCAGGATCACAAGCCTCCATACCTCCTGGGCCACCAGGTAAATGCGCAGATTTTTTACAGGTGGGAGGCATCCGCCCCGCGGGAAGCCTCCGACCGCAAATTTTGGGCCATTGTTGTAAAAACCCAACTGGTTCACTATTGACCTTCAGGGAAATAAACATGCTACCTACTGCTGGCCTAAATGTGTCTCCAGTTCTACATTACATGGCTGAGTCTTTAATGTCTTCTGAAGTGGTTAGAAAGCCACTTAATTGTAAAAACAGTCGCTGCTCAAGAAGGAGGTTCATTGCCACCTTCTTAGGGCAACTTGGGATGGGCAATAAATGTGGCCTTGCCAACGTCACCCACATCCCAAGAACAAAAAAGACACTTTAATTGTGATCACCCTGTTGTCCTTTGTTTCTCTTCCCTATTTTTCTTTTTCTGAATATTGATCTGTTCTATCTAATGCAAATGAACCTACTTTCAAACTCTTTCCTGACCACCTTTCTTCTTCCTGGCTCCGTTCTTTACTGTAAGAAAAGTGCTTTTGGTTGGCTAAAACCTGGTTCCATAGGCAGTTTTATTAGCCATTCAAAAGCCAGAATAGTGATGATTGACACGGTTATACCATATTTCCGGCCCAGTCAATTCCCGTGCATCAAAACGGAAAAGGGCTGCTGACAATCCAGCGGTGTGTCCGTGGAGGAAAACAGCGCGGCTGGACAAGTAAACTAAGTCCACCGTATCGCAAGGGTTAACAGTCAGCGATGCAGCAGATTGTTCAAATGGGCCAAAGTAAGAGAAGTCCTGCAGAGCAAACTATGCTATAATTCGTCAGCCAGACTCGATGAAAGAGGAGTGCGTACCCGCCCAAGGATTTTGCATAGTGAAGAATGCGCCACAGAAACATGCCCAACATCATAAGTGTTTAATTAAGACCCCACTTTTACACATATCCAGTTGGGATATGATGCTAATTAGACGCAACCACTGAAAGATGTTTATAGTTTCAATGGTGTGTGAGGCTGTATTGTGTACAAAATACCTGGGGATTGCTAGAGCTTCAAAATAATGAATAGTTAGCTAATGACCCGAGTTTATAAGGCCATTGAATTGCTCATTTTTAACTTTCCCATGCTAGTGTATCTCTTTTGAAAGCGCACAATATATCAGGATGGTGATTTCCTTTTTCCTATTTTATTTGAATTAAGCTTGGGGTAAGATTTGCTGTTAAGTAACACAACTTCAAATCGACTAACCACCTCTCACGAAGATGAAAGATGCCGCAATGCCCACTGCCCTCCAGAACACCCTCCCAAGAGCCCTCCAGCTTACCACCTTCCTTCCTCCTTTCAAAAGCCTGTTGCATTTTTAGAATTCATTCAGATATTTCTTTGATCTGCAGCGCTGAAGTCCACCCTCGTAACTGAACACAATGTCAGTTATTGAAGTCTTCTTCTTCTTCTTAGGCAGTCCCTCGGAACCGCGGATGACTTGCTTCCACATTAAAAATGAGTTCTCAGGTGACTGATGAGTCCAATGCGGGACCTACAGTCTCTGTCACAGGTGGGGCAGACGGTGGTTGAAGGGGCGGGTGGGTGGGGTGCTTGGTTTGACGTGCGCTCCTTCCGCTGTTTGCGCTTGGCTTCCGCTTGCTCCCAGTGAAGAGACTCGAGGTGTTTGGCGCCTTCCCGGATGCTTCTCCTCCACTTTGTGCGGTCTTGGGCCAGGGATTCCCAGGTGTCAGTGGGGATGTTGCACTTTTTCAAGGAGGCTTTGAGGGTGTCCTTGAAGCGTTTCCTCAGCCCCTACAACTTAGCCTGCAAGTGACAATTCATTACAAGTAAAGGTTAAACAATAGCATAAAGCCAATACAGTAGATTTCACTTGATTACAGATTTCTAACCTATGCCTGCTCAAATGCAAAAATAACACTTCACTAACTCTCTTAATAATACTAAACCTCGACCAACTCCATAACATAAAATTTCTATGTGAAGTTTCACCTAACCACTGAGCCATTAATTATTCATCTCTACCTCGATGAACCCAGACACACTGAGGATCTGGCCAATTTATCCCTCGGAATCAGTGCTTCTGACTGCCGAGGATCAGTGTCCTTCCGCTCAGAAGGCTGTCTCCAGCCAATCAGCCAGATTCAATAGCTGGTAACTGTGCTGATAGTTATTATGGCGTGCTACTGCTGAGATCAACAGTAATGGCTTCGCACGCAACGATATTTAACAAATCATGGCATGTAGATAGAGCTGTCTCGTCGATGGGATGGGTGAAGGGAAGAAATCCAAATACAGAATGTTTCGCTTTGACGTTCTCTAATGGTTGACCACATGCAGCTGTCTGCAGTCAGTGGGCTTGGATTACTCACTTTCAACCACACCTACAGAATGTGGATTCTACCTCATTGGCACAAAGCCAATTTAAAGTGATTGGTCTCATCCCAAAGATACTCAAAAAATAAAGAGACTTATGACTTGAACTACTATTCATCACGGCCATCTCGAAAATATTCTTTTCTTTACTTTGCCTTCGTCCTCCCACTCCCCTCCATTTCTGTTTTCTTTCCCATCAGTCCAGCCTCAAGGGACACCAGCCAAGTGTTCACCAGGTAAAAAAATAACTCGGCAACCAGGTCTGGTCCTGAATGGCTTCTGTGGGGCTCAGTGTCAGCTCCTTTTTTTATTCGTTCATGGGATGTTGGCATCGCTGGCAAGTCCAGCATTTATTGCCCATCCCTAATTGCCCTCGAGAAGGTGGTGGTGAGCCGCCTTCTTGAACTGCTGCAGTCCGTGTGGTGAAGGTACTCCCACAGTGCTGTTAGGGAGGGAGTTCCAGGATTTTGACCCAGTGACGATGAAGGATCGGCCGATATATTTCTAAGTCAGGATGCTGTGTGACTTAGAGGGGAACTTGGAGGTGGTGGTGTTCCCATGCGCCTGCTGCCCTTGTCCTTCTAGGTGGAAGAGGTCGCGGGTTTGGGAGGTGCTGCCGAAGAAGCCTTGGCGAGTTGCTGCAGTGCATCTTGTAGATGGTACACACTGCAGCCACGGTGCGCCGGTGGTGGAGGGAGTGAATGTTTAAGGTGGTGGATGGGGTGCCAATCAAGCGGGCTGCTTTGTCCTTAATGGTGTCGAGCTTCTTGAGTGTTGTTGGAGCTGCACTCATCCAGGCAAGTGGAGAGTATTCCATCACACTCCTTACTACAGAATATTTGTTCTTTAGGATGGGTAGGATGCAGGAGAACCAGTGCTTGAGAAGAGAGGGCAAGCTTTAAAAATGACGGAAGAACTGGTGCTAGTTTGTTACCAATAAAGATGTAAGTGCTGCTAGGCAAGCTGATAAAGATTTGGCTCTCTCACTCGGGTTTACTCGTTTCCTGATTGAAATGTGGGTGAGATGCTCCACTTCTATGTATGGTTTACTGACCTGGCCTAAAGAAACTCTTTTAAAACAGCACAACAGGCACAGGAGGACTAATGGGGTTTAAAAATAGTCCCTCAAGCCACATTAGGCTGTCACTGCAGGGATAAACACTAGCAAGAGGTGCATCTACCAATGTGCACAACCAACTGTCCATTCTTTCCCACTTTGACACCAGGTGTTTCTGTTGCAGTGTAGTTTATGATCATTTACAGCAGCCTCTTCGATGGGTTGCCTCACTCTTCATTCGATATTCCATTTTCTAATGGTGTTTTACCTGTTATACTGTGTCCACTTGGTTGCATTCTCATGGAGCCCAGTTCCATGTATTCACCAAACACAGGTGGTCAACCTGACTGTTTAAACTGAGTGAATCCAAGTGACTGCAGTGGGACAGGATGGCACAATGCGTCAGGATATATTTTCTCTTTAGAATTTCTGGTAAGCATCTACCCCGGAGGGATGGGTTGAAGTTTTATGTGACTGTCTCACATTAAGTTCTTCTCTATCTAATTGCCAGTAGACAAAGTTCAATCTCTCCCCACTTTCAGCACTGCTTGAAATGATTTCACGGCCTAGATTTGAGTGACTGAACTACGCAAACAGTGGCAGATAGATCAACATTGAGTGCAGGTGAGTTGGCTCGGCGATGGGATGGGGGAGCGAAGAAATCAAAAGACAGATTGTTCTCTCTTGGCGATCTCTAATGGTCGGGAAACGTTCCAGAAAATTTAGAGATGTCCGCACTCATCTGCCTTTTCTCTCAGACAGAAAAAAATGGTGGGCTGGGGGTGGGGAGGTGGTGGAGTACAATTAAAAACTCGGAGCTGCACAACCACAAGGTGTGTGAATACGACACATTGAGTATGTTATCTTGTGTTACTGTCACAACATAACAATCCTTTCTTCATCTCCACCCACTACCATTTGACTTCAGTTTAAAAAATCTAAAAACACCACTTTTCTTGACTTCCACGCAGGACTATTGGCTTTCCCTCCTTTACAAACGGTTGGTGGGAACCAAAGTTCTCACAGTTCAAGTGGCAGGCCTGCAGCGGAAACCTAGGCCCGGGCGAGTCATACGGGACAAGCTGAGGATCTACGCCCACTGCACACATATCCGCAAGTAAGTCTCCTTTGTAGTGTCTTTGCTCATCATTAATATTTTTTTTTAAAAACACGCTACCAAACTCGATGCCTTTCAACTGCCAAGTAAGAATATTATCAAAGGATTAGAGGGCACGCCAAAGACCAGGACAAAGGGCTACTGCCCTGGGATGGAGTGCTGGATTACACTGAAGACTAAGTAAGTCTATGCCATTGCTGACATCTGGAGATCTCGGTTTTGCATCACCCTCCTAGTTAAATGAGCACTGCCATCAAAGGGCATCATAGCAATTTTTTTTTATCTTGTCAAAGGGACAGAAGTCACTATTGTTCCAGCTTTGCTGAAGGTAATTTTCCTGCAGATAAGTGTTCCAGAACTTTCATCAGTGACATGAATGAGCACATCAGATGATAAGTGATGCACATTAAAGCTAATGGCTGTTCCTTCTGATGATGTACTTGGTTTGTCTCACCGCCATAGTTGATATTGACCTCTTCCCTAAGTATTGTGTATCTGTATTAATTCATCTCGTTTGAAAGATTAGAAATTACGGGCCAAGAGAAAAGCAACGCTCCCTTTTCTCAGCTGCAATCTAATTAATCAAAAATTAATAATGTATAACAAGTCTAAACATTTGTTTAGGATCCTTCGGCCTCAAAAATCCCTCATTTTTTTTGGGGGGGGACAGAGTGTTGTCTAGAGATTGCCTAGTTGGTTCTCTAAATTCAAGGCTGGTATACAACGCTTATAATTGAGACTAGGGTAGCTGGCATGTTGGCATGGGATCTAAACTTTCTACAGGGTTTAATTAAGAAACAGCTGGATAAAAGAAATGGATTGCCACCCCACAGGGCTGTTTTCATGAAGAGATTTCTTCTACAAGATGTTGATGTATTTACAAGCTGTGGCCTTGGACTGGTAGGGCGTGGGTTCATGCCCAGAATTACAGATCTCCCTTATAATGGAGATCCCAATCTGAGGGCTGGATTTGACCAATGGGGAGTTTTTGGAGGCGGGACTCCCTCTTGTCGGGTTTTAGTCCCGCTTCCATCGACTTCTGGCCAACCCACGCTATTTTCCCTTGATTGACCTTGTTAAGCCCGCCCAGCGGGCTTAGCAGGCCAATTAAGGGGAAGCCGGTTACAGAGAACGTCAGCGTATGACGTTTCATCTGTCAAAAATTTTTGACAAATGAATTGTCATCGTTTGACAGCTCTGTGAAGCTCTCAAACACTGACATTCTCTGTAGTTTGATGAGGTCTTCTATTCAAGACCTTATCAAACCTCTTTCTTTCACAGAAATTGGATGGTTGTTGCATTGGAGAATGCAGCAGCCATCTGTCATCTCTGCCGCGGAGATGCGAGACTCTCTGCATCCCCAACGATTGAAGCCTGCAGGAAGAAACAAAGGTAAGTAACCTTTTTCTAACACTTTCTACTTACTTCACATACTCACCTCTCCACGCTTGCACCCATCACTTACCTTCACAGCGCACTTTTGGACCCCCCCCCCCTCCGACCCCCGCAGACCCACGACTCGCCTCGGTGACCCTGGCGGGGTTCGCAGCCTTCGGGTAGCCCGCACTTGTGTGGGTAAAATGGGGATAATCCTCTTATCTGCTAACTACCTGTTAACAGGCAGTTAAGTGGCTGTAATCCCCTTCCCGCCTCCAGGAGACGGGACCTGGCTCGGGTCGGCTACCCGCCTCCTGGCAAGATGGCACGGAGGCAGGTTGGGGGCGGGTTGGGCACCCGTCCCCAGAATCTGCCATTTTTCCGGCAGTCCCACTTCCAAACCCGCCTCCCCAGGGCTGGCAAGATCGCGCCCTGAGTTATACCTTCAAAGCGAGACACAGAACACAGGGTGAGAGGAAAGGCGAGAGGAGGAGAAAAGGAAGTCACCACAAGTTGCTCCCATCCCTTATGATCAGTTCAACAACAGCGTAGGAGGCGCTTGAGAATTAGTCACTTTCCTAGCTTTGCAAATAAGGAGCTTATAAATGGGTGCAGCCGAGTAGTGGAAGAGGCTTTGTTTGTAGATAAAACTCAGTCCTTCAAAAATTGGGGATGTGGTTTCTTTAAAAAAAACTATCTGTTGCATAAGAACTATAGACGCTTGTTAGTAATGAATGTGTGATTTTAAAATTCTGGACCAGAGGCTGGAAGTTATTGAGATGTTTATTACAGATTAGGATTGCAAAACATCAACATTTGGTGACTAATCTCAAGGCATATTCTTCATATTAGTCACAAGTTTAAGAGTATCAATGAGAGATGGTCATTCACCTCTGCCATTGCCACATCCTGAATTGGCTGTCTCAAGCAGACACCATGGGGAGCTCCCAAGCATAGGATAAGAAGACCAGCATTCAGAGAGCACCTCATCATTGCCGGCATTGTCTCAAAGCATTTCACGTAAAAGCAATTTACTGTGAAGTGCGGTGTCTGTTGTCATGTGGCAAATGTGCCAGCCATTTTTATCACCAGCAAGACCGACTGAACAGCAATGAGATGAATGTCCAATGAATCTGTTTTTGATAGTATTAGCGAAGGGAGGAATGTTGGCTTGGACACCGGGAAGAACTCCCAAATATTCTTCAAGGGAAGGGTGGGGGGTGCAGGGGGGGAGGTGGCTGTAAAACAATGGAGCAACCGGCCAGACAGCTTCCACATAACTCATTCCAGAGCGGCATTGGGAGAGGCTATGGCGGCAGTATATCTGGCTCCCTGCACTTCCAGCTATGGAGAGTGTATAATGTGTGAAAATTAGGGAGGCATTGGGGAGGATGAATGACACGGTAAAAATAAGGTAATCGCACCTCAGCAAAAAAGATTGGAAACAGGCTGAACAATTATGTAAACACATATCAAAGAGAAAATAAAAAGAGGTTTGCTTGTGCTGCAATAGCATACAATACCTTATAGCATGAAAGCCCTGGCATCCATCGCATGTTATGGATGGCCTGAGGCCTTTGGAAGTCTGGCAATGTTCAGTAGTAATTGTCTGTACCACTCAACACCTTGTTGGAAACGGCTACTGTTAAAAAAATAAATATGGGGCTATATATCGTCTCGGCATTAAAAGGACTAGGCAACGAGAGTTTAAAATAAATAAGTGTTCACATTTGTGATCACACGCTGGTTATTGGGTGTTTTTATCCTCTATGTGTACTGGAGTCAAGAACGTACAAACAGACAAGGACAAAAAAAAAGGCCAGTTAGCTCATCTCACTACTCGAAAAGAATGAACTTGCCTTTATATGGCACCTTTCACATCCTCAGGATGTCCCAAAGCGCTTCACAGCCATTGAAGTACTTTTGAATTGTGGGCAAATGCAGCAGCCAATTTTCACATGGCAAGTTCCCATAAGCTGCGACATTATGCGGTTACATAGAATCTACAGCACAGGAACAGGCCATTTGGCCCAACAGGTCTATGTTGGTATTTATACTCCACACGAGCCTCTTCCCACCCTGTGTCCCTATCCCTCTATCCCTTCTCCCTCTGTATGCATCAAGCCTCCCCTTAAATGCATCAAATTTCTTACCTTCCAAGGATTAAGTGGCCTCCTTATTCCTCCTACCAAAATGAGCCACCTCATATTGAATTTTATTTGCCATTTATCCACTCACTCAGCAAGCCTTTTTATGTCTTCCTGTATTTTGGTGGCAGTCCTCCATATTCTTAGCTATACCCCCTCATTTAGTGTCATCTGCAAATTGCGACACGACACCTCAAATTTTTTGAGTCCAGATCATTTATGTATATGGTAAACAACGGTGCTCCCAGCATGGACTCCTGCGGGACACCATTTCCTACTATCTACCAGTCTAAGAAATGTCCCTTAGCTCGTACCCTCAGTTTTGTGGCCATTCTGCAACCTGACCCCCCTAATTCCACATGCCCTGACCATTGTCTCTTACGTGGCACCTTATCGAAGGCCTTCTGAAAGTCCATGTACGTCACATCCGCTGCATTGTCCTTGTCTACTCTTTCCGTTACTTCTTCAGAGGTTGGTTTCAGTGCCCGGGCCATTTAACAAATCTATTCAAGGGTCTTCTTCAAGCAGAATAAATCCAAGAATCCGACTTAGCTTTAGCAAAGACGGTTTTCTGTTGCGGCGATAAATTTGTAACTAGTTTGCCAGCAAACACACTGCTTTGGTGAGGACGGTAGTGGACTGCGCGGAATGCTTTCCAATCTCCGATCCAAAGGCATTTCAAACATTCATGCCACAACCAGCCGCAAAATTGAAAAAAACTCACACTCCGACAGTCATTAAGTACAAGGTGTTATTGTGTGAAATTTCATACAATCCCATCATGAGCTTGCATCCTTAGGCAACAGATTGACAATGTCTGAGAGAAGAGGTCATTAAATGAGAAACAGGAATAACTGGAGCAAGTGTTCCGCTTGGATCTGGAATTTTAGAGGCATAAAGGCTTTCTTTGTTCGGGAATTATGGAGATGATTTGGCTCTTCAATCCCATGCCATTTCATAACTTTATAGTACAAAGGTTCAATGCCCTCCAAGGTGTATCCAAGTAATCTGTGCTGTTAGGCACAAGTCAAAACGGAGAGTTAAGATCAAACATATGTTTATATGCGCATATAAAATGCTCAAGTGCCTCCTCCAGAACTTCTGACCAGCTCTGCCAAGACCTCAGTAAAACCCACTTCAAAACAAGATTCTCATTTTAATCAAAAGTGCTACTCTCGTTGACTATCCCAAAGAGAGGCAGAGCGTAATCTCATAATTCTGGTCTCAAACTGAAGACTCAACACTCAGTCACATCGATAACCGTGCAATTACGTTCCCCCGCCCCCCCCGCCCAACCCCGCCGCATCCACCGTTCCACTAAAATCAGTTATAATGTGCCCTCTCCCAGAAATAAACTAAATCATGTACATGCACGTGGGTTACAGTAGCTTAGTGGGTCTGTTACTGGACTAGTGTCAGCTGTGGCTCAGTGGGCAGCATTCTCACCTGTGAGTTCACGAAGGTTGTAGGTTCAAGTCCCACTCCAAAGACTTGAGCACAAAAATCTAGGCTGACACGCCAGTGCAGTGCTGAGGGAGTGCTGCACTGTCAGAGGTGGCGTCCTTCAGATGAGACGTTAAACCGAGGCCCCGTCTACTCTCTCAGGTGGGCGTAAAAAATCCCACGGCACTATTTTGAAGAAGAGATGGGGAGTTCTCCCAGATGTCCTGGCCAATATTTATCCCTCAACTCAACATCACAAAAAAAAAACAAATTATCTGGTCATTATCACATTGCTGTTTGTGGGATCTTGCTGTGCGTAAATTGGCTGCCGCGTTTCCCACATTACAGAAGTACTTCATTGGCTGTAAAGCACTTTGGGACGTCTTCAGGTCGTGAAAGGTGCTAGATAAATGCAAGTCTTTCTTTCTTTTTAGTAATCCAGGCAATGTGAGTTAAAATCTCACGACCGCAGTTTGAGAATTTGAATATCTGGAGATAAAGTGCTGGTGGAAGTGACCATGAAGCTGTCGAGATTGTCGTTAAAAACCCAGCTATTTCACTAAATGTCCTTTAGAGAAAGGGAACCTGCTGTCCTGACCCGTTGTGGCCTTTCTGTGACTCCAGTCCCACACCAACACGGTTGATTCTTAACTGCCTTCTGAAGTGGCCGGTCGAGCCGCTCCATTGTTTCAGCACCTTCTCAGGGCAACTAGGGACGGGCAATAAATGCCAGCCTTGCCAGCGAGGTCCACATCCCCAGAATAAAGTCAACCTTCCAATTCTGATGAAGGGTCACCGACCTGAAACGTTAACTCTGTTTTTCTCTCTCCGCGGATGCTGCCGGACCTGCTGAGTGTTTCCAGCATTCTCTGTTGTTACTCCCAAATTCAATCCTTTTAAAAACTGTGTGACAAGTCCAATTAGATTAGATTTCATGGGAGCAACACATGGATAGCTGTCAGTGAAATAGCGCCATGACAGATCAGAATGTGGGGAACATACATTAAAAAGCTCAAGATCGCTCACTGCAGGTAGGACAGGATTTTAAAAAAAACTAGTCCATAATTACTCCAATAATGTCAATTTGTCAGCTGTGGCTCAGTGGGCAGCACACTCGCCTCTTGAGTCAGAAGGTTGTGGGTTCAAAGTCCCACTCCATAGGACTTGAGCCCCAAAATCCCGGCTGACACTCCAGTGCAGTGCTGAGGGAGTGCTGCACTGTCGGAGGTGCCGTCTTTTAGATGAGACGTTAAACCGAGGCCCCGTCTGCTTCTCAGGTGGACATAAAAGATTCCCTGGCACTATTTCGAAGAAGAGCAGCGGAGTTACCCGCGGTGTCCTGGGGCCAATATTTATCCCTCAACCAACATAACAAAAACAGATTATCTGGTCATTATCACATTGCTGTTTGTGGGAGCTTGCTGTGCGCTAATTGGCTGCCGCGTTTCCCACATTACAACAGTAACTCCACTTCAAAATAAGAGTACTTCATTGACTGTAAAGCGCTTTGAGACATCCGGTGGTCATGAAAGGCGCTATAGAAATGCAAGTCTTTCTTCAATAGCTTAATCGGTAAATTGCGCACAACAAATAACGCCTTGCGTTAAACTGCGACACTCAGACCATAAAGGTCCCAGATTCAATTCCCAGTCTCTGCTAAATTATCTAATCTCAGTCACGCCAGTAATTGGCCATTGCCTCTGGGCTGGGGAGAGGGGGAAAGAGTCAATGAGGGTTCTTGTTCCCGATCACCGTCCAATTACTCTTGCTATAAAATGTGTATGTGTTGGCAGTGGGTGAGAACAGGATCAAACTCAGTTGTGGTGCCCCCCCCCTCCCATGGGTGAACACTTAGCATCTGGGCTCAAGGATGAAGGATGACTACTTGGGTGATTTCAATGAATTAACTCTCTCTCCAACCTGAACTGGGGGGAATCAGAGACAACAACTTTGGCGATGACGGGAGGGGGAGGAGGGAAAATAAAGGATCGAATGAGCTCGTCGAGCCCAATTTTGGCCTATACTGGCTGAGCAAGTGGAGGGCAAGTAAACAGTGAAAGTGGATATAAGTTTCAAAAGGGCAAAGTGAAAAATGATAGGAGAATACATGGTACACAAGGGTGTATGAGCCACACACATTAGCCTGTTTATTTCGAATCAGTTCACCAATTACTCCCCTCTGAACTGGAAGACTCCCCTACAAGGGGAAGTAGGAGAGAAGGAATTCTGTACTGAGGGTCAGTTAAGGATTGCTCGCAGCTTGGCTGAAGAGGCCAGGAGCGAGTGAAATCGCGTCCCAAAGATTCATTTCAGATAGATTTTCTTTCTCCTTCCTCTAACCCTGAGAGATAGCGGCCCGCTCCCACCCTTCTTGAGATCAGCTGGCTGACCAGCGAGCAGCCATTTTATTTTAAAGACTGAAGCCAAAGACTGACCACTAGGAGCACACGGCACACAGAGGGGGCACAAGCTAATGGGGTGCCCGGTGGAATGGGGCACAAGCCAGTAGTCAGTGGGTGCATGAGGCAGTGTGGAGAGGCGTTCACTTCAGTCTAGACCTGCCATGAGCACCTAGTTACTAAAAGTAGCCACGCAGGTTAATAAGCCCATAAAAAAAGCAAACCAAGCACTAGGATTTATTTCTAGAGGGATAGAATTGAAAAGTAGAGACGTTATGCTAACTTGTATCGAACCTTGGTTAGACCACACTTGGAGTACTGTGTACAATTCAGGTCGCCATATTATATAAAAGATATAGAGGCACTGGAGAGGGTGCAGAGAAGATTTACAAGGATGATACCAGAAATGCGAGGGTATACATATCAGGAAAGGATGAACAGGCTGTGGGTCTCTTTTCTCTTGAAAAAAGAAGGCTGAGGGGTGACCAAATAGAGGTCTTTAAAATTATGAAAGGTTTTGATACAGTGGATACAGAGAGAGTGATTGCACTTGTGGGGAAGAGCATAACTAGAGGCCATCAATATAAGATAGTCACCAAGAAATCAAATAGGGAATTCAGAGGAACTTCTTTACCCAGAGAGTGGTGAGAATGTGGAACTCGCTAGCACAGGGAGTGGTTGAAGCGAATAGTATAGATGCATTTAAGGGGAGGCTGGACAAGCATATGAGGGAGAAGGGAAGAGAGGGTCATGCTGATAGATTTAGATGAGGAAAGACGGGAGGAGGCTCGAGTGGAGGAGAAATGCTGGCATGGACTGGTTGGGCCGAATGGCCTGTTTCTGTGCTGTATATCCGATGAATCCTATGTAAGCTACAGCCCTACACACTCGTGGGGAGATCTGTAGAGGCCAAATGCCCCTTGGAGAAAGTCTCACCATAAGGATTCCAATGAAAAAAATCTCATTGTTAATAGAGAATTTTAAAGAACTTAAATTTAAACAAAAAACAAAAACACTGCGGAGCTGGAAATCAGAAACAGAAAATGCTGGAACCGCTCAGCCGGTCAGGCAGCTACTGTGAAGAGAGAGAAACAGAGTCAGCGTTTCAGCTCGATGACCTTTGTCTTTGTTTTAAATAATTGTTTGTTCAGTTTTGATTTTTTTGAAGAGTGTATTTGTTTATAAATATTCCAAATCTGCTACAGAAACACGAGTGAATGACTTGATGCTACTGTACGTTGGACTGGCGACATCCAGCGCCACCCAGTGTTCAGACCTGGTTCCACAGCCAGAATCCTCCACACTGTTGAGCCGCCAGTTGCAGTTAAACTGCTCCGAAGCTGCAGAGAAACCCCCGGGGGCACAATGCGGCTTAATATTTTCTGCGCACAAGGACAAAGCCGAGAAGTCCCCCATAAATAGTATGACATGGGTTATGGTCCTCCCTTTCCGCTCCCACTCGAAATCTCAGAACTCCCCTGGTGTCTCTCCAGCTCTTCGTGCTATGGTAACACCTCTGAAGAGCAAAACTCTGGATTGAAACAGTGGCAAAGGAACAGGGGTCTCCTAGGGCTGTATAAGGTATAAAATGGAAGAGAAAAGGTTAACCCTGAACACTATTTCAAGATAGACCATGACTGCAGGACAAAAGCACACAGGTACTAAGGCAAGATGGCGACTGATGTTGGGAGGCGCAAGGAGACATGATTACCTGTAATGGGTTTTCCCAGTAGGGGAGTGGAGGCAATGGGGGGGATTTTGTCTTGGGGTCGGGTTGGGGTCGTGTCATCCGCATTTCGTGTTCCCCCCCGACTCCAGATTAATGTGGATGAATGATGCAATTTTCACTTAATTGGGCAATTGAGTTCCAGCATGTGGGAACCCATGAACCAATTAGTGGTTTCAGTCTGAAAGTCGCCTCTGATGATGTCATCATTGCTGCTGCCTGGTCTCAGAGACTGACTGGATGTTGGTGAGAGAGGACCTGCCTGGCTGTGAGTGGACCTGGATGCAAAATGGAGAGAGAGAGAGAGAGACATTGAATGCAGCAGCATCAGAGGCGACTTTCAGACCTAATACTACTACCTTCATCACATCTCCGTTGTAATAGTGGACCTGCAGCCGATAGTCAGCGATCCACTTGTGCTCCCGCCAGGTTTCACTGGCGTGTTTCACATCAGGCGTGCTTCACGTCGGAAAAGGGTTAAACTAGCTACAGCGTTTCAAAATGGCATTACAGAGCCAATTTAGAGCTTGTTAAGGGCTTTAATGGCCTCTCCCGCCTCTTGGAGGCGGAACAGAGTCGGGGACCCCGCGACTGATTTTGTCAAAATTGCGTGGAGGCGGGATGGAGTCGGGATGGGGTCGGGACCCCCGACCCCGCAAATTTAACCTCCCACACGCCTCCAAACCCGACTCCATGGGTCATTCAAAATCCAGCCCGTTAACTCTGAAGTCATTCAGGAGGCAGTTACGTGCTGTGATGGGGAGACAATAGGCTACTACGGAAGGATGGGTTAGATGGGCCAAATGGCTTTCCTCAGCTGTGATCTCCACCAATGAGATATTTTTGTTCTGTGGTATACAAAAATACCTTGAGTGCAACTCGAGCCATATAAGAGGAAGCATTTTGCAACGACTAATTCTACTGTCTCGCTCCTTTTCAGTCACAATTACCTGCGAGGATCCATTACCATTTACATCATCAATCTCCATAGATCAAGAAAGAAAATAAAACTGGCTGGAACGCTGAGGGACAAGACAGTTCACCAGTACCTGTTCCAACCTTACGGAGTTCAGGGGTTACAAGCAAAGTAGGTACAAGCACATTACCAACAATTGATTACAGGCCAGGCTCTGAGCCATATTGATTAGTGAATTAAGTCTTTCTTACAAGTCCTGGTTGCTGCCTTGTCCAACAAACAACTTGCATTTGTATAACCCCTTTAATGTAGAAAACATTCCAAGGTGCTTCACAGAGAGGAAAGAAAAAAATAGTTAAAAAGAATTAAAGAACAAACAAGCCATGGTGCGATGTTAGGCGAGCTGACCTAAGCGTCGATGAATAGACGGGTTTTGAGAATGTCATTGGGAGAAGTGGAGGGGTTTAGGAAGGAAATTGCACAGAGAAGGGACAAGGCGGCTGGAGGCTCTTTCATCAATGGTAGACAAAGGGAGGGGGGGAGGTTACACAAAAGGCCAGAATCAGAGGACTGAAAGGTGTGGGAAAGCAGGAGGAGGTTGCAAAGATGGGGAAGGGGGCAAGGCCACAGAGGGCTTTGAAGGTAAGGATGAGAATTTTAAATTCAATGCATTGCGGCAACAGGCAGCTAGTGTAGATCAGCGAGGACAAGGGTAATGAGTTAGCATGAGTTAACAGTGGCCCAAGGATGGGCAGCAGTAGGCCATAATAAATATAAAGTCCATCTAAACACAACGGGGGTCATTTTGACTTTGTGTGATAGTGTGAAACAGGTGATAGCGAATCAACCTGACATCAATGTAAAAACAAAATCAGGAGAGATGTAAAACGGGCTGCCGATTCACTCATACCCATCAAAATTACACTCAATCAGACTTAGGCGTGGGGCGGGGAATGAAGGGTTAGTCCCACTTCACCCCCCCCCCCCGCCAAAAAAAAATGTTTTGACATAAGACATAAGAACATAAAAACTGGAGCAGGAGGAGGCCATACGGCCCCTCGAGCCTGCTCCGCCATTCAATAAGATCATGGCTGATCATCGACCTCAACTCCACTTTCCCGCCCGATCTCCATTCCCCTAGAGTCCAAAAATCTAGCGATCTCAGCCTTGAATATACTCAACGACTGAGCCCCCATAGCCCTCTGGGGCAGAGAATTCCAAAGATTCACAACCCTCCGAGTGAAGAAATTCCTCCTCATCTCAGTCTAAATGGACGACCCCTTATCCTGAGACTGTGACACCCTAGTTCTAGACACTCCAGCCAGGGGGGAAACAACCTCTCAGCATCTACCCTGTCAATCCCCTTCAGAATCTTGTATGTTTCAATGTGATCACCTCTCATGGGTTATGTTCCTCTCTTCCCCCCTCCCACTCCAAATCCTGTAACTCACCTGATGTCTCCTCAATTTTTTATGCTATGGCTCTACCCTCTGAAACCAACCACCAATATATATATTTTTTTTAAACACTGACACAGTATAAATTCAGTAGATTTTAAAAAATGCAAAAAACATGATCTCCTGCTGATAATTCAAAGTTATTTTTTATACAGAATTATCCAGTAATTCATATTAAGCAACAGTAACAACAAAGGAGAGAAGGAATGTAGTGCTAAAATAATTCAAATTAAGCGAATTTGATCTTTAAAAATGTGTTCTTGAGGTGTGTGGGCGACACTGGCAAGGCCAAGATTGATTGCCCATCCCTAGTTACCCTGAGAAGGTGGTGGTGGGCCGTCTTCTTGAACTGCCACTGTAAGCCTTGTGTTGATGGCGCTCCCACGATGGTGTTAGCTTGGGAATTCGGTGATACTGACCCCGCGACAGTGAAGAAAACGGCGAGATTCATCCAAGTCGGGAATGGTGCGTGACTTGGGAACCTGCAGGTGATGGCGGTCCCATGATGTTGCTGCTCCTGTCCTTTCTCGCTGGCAGAAGTCTCGGGCTGGGAGGTGCTGGCAACGTGAGCTTGGTGAGTTGCTGCAGTGCATCCTGTAAATCGTACATATACAGTAGTCCACAGTGCGCTGGTGCTGGAGGAGGTGGATGTTCAGCTCAGTGGAAGGGGCCCTGATTAAGCAGACTGCTTTGTCCTGAATGATCAAGGTGAAACCCCTTGATGCGTGTAAGAAACAATTGGCTGCTGAGGGGACTGTAGATTGCTTCTGGATGGACGGAATAAGATGGGCTAAATGGTTTTCCTCATCCACAGTTATCTTGTGTTCACATGTGCCAGTTCCCAATTCATAACGTCTCAGGCAAGCCTCCTGACTGCAATGTCCTGTTGCCCTGACTGAGGGCGTCAGGAGCTGGAACAGGTGATTGGAGATCTTCTGGGGTGACTAGCAAGATATAGGACAGGGGGGCGAGTCTTAAGTTTGGAAGCATGTCAGTTCTGAGGTTCACCTGGTGCTGATTGAAAAACTTAAGTCAGTTTTAGTAATCAGCGCCCGCACATCATGAGATAGACAAAGACATTTTTCGAAATTAAAACACAGGTCTTTGGTGTGCAGAACGCGCAAAATGTAACGTGGACAGCCCACTCAATCCAATGGAACAGGAAGCAGCTGCCTTGGCATTTCTACAGCGCTTCGCTATGAAGTCCTCCTGTAGGCCAAGCCAGTAACTACAACATCAAGGCGTTATGAACCTGTAGTGTTCGTGGAAAAGGCTGTCAAGATATAATTTCGGATGGTTGACTGTTTCCAGGAAAATAGAGACGTGGCCTCTAATTCTCGGAGGGAGGGAGGGAGGGATTGGGGGTGGGGGCGGTTGGAAAGTAATAAGTTTAATTGTTTCCTCTTGGCCAAGGCCAGGCAAAAACAATTCTTCACTTTCCTGCCAGGAGACGTCGACAACAACAAACATAGAACAGAAACGGAGAATCACACGTGCAGGCCAAGCTAGAAGTTGTGGTTAAACCTTGTTTACTTTACTGAGGTGCCGCCATTACAGACAACGTTTTGACAATATTTTGCCGAAATTTGGAAAGAAAATATTGTTTTGCAGTGAAAGGGATGCACAAGGGCACCGTTTGAGATATCTCTCCCTGCGTCTCTCCTACACAAATCATTTAAGAGTCGGACTATGTTTCCCCTACCTCACAGATATTCAAACAATTAATAATTTTGCAAGATTATGTTTCACAAATGCAAGGGCTGCCAAATTATAAGACAACTCATTTTGGTGCAGTTTTTGGAATTGAATTTCCATAAGCAGCCTTAGAAAGAAAAGAAAGACTTGCGTTTCTATAGCGCCTTTCACGACCACCGGACGTCCCAAAGCGCTTCACAGCCAATGAAGTACTTTTGAAGTGTAGTCACTGTTGTAATGTAGGAAACGCGGCAGCCAATCTGCGCACAGCAAGCTCCCACAGACAACAGTGAGGTAAATGACCAGATAATCTGTTTTCAGTGGTGTTGGTTGAAGGATAAATATTGGCCAGGACACCGGGGAGAACTCCCCCGCTCTTCTTCGAATAGTGGCGTGAGATCTCTTACCTGAGAAGGTAGACGGGGGCGGGGGGCTCGGTTGAACGTCTCCTCCAAAAAACGGCACCTCCGACTGTACAGCGCTCCCTCAGCACTGCACTGAAGTGTTAGCCTATATTTTATGCTCAAGTCTCTGGAGTGGGGCTTGCAGCCACAACCTTCTGACTCAGAGGCGCGAAGGACCAAACAGTAATAATGAGACACTGTGTACCTTCAATGTACAGACAATGTGGTGAAGCAATCAGCAAAGCTAATATAATGCTGGGATATATCGGCAAAACGGTAGTGTACAAGTCCACAGAGGTTATGTTAGGGCTGTAAAATGCACTGGTCACACCACACTTGGAGTACTGGGTCCCGGTTCGGACACTGTGCCACGAAAGAGATATACTTGCATCGGAAAGGGTACGAAGAAGAGGAGGGCAACTGTACACAACTTAGGAGAAAGAATCGAAGGAAAGATTTTGAGAGAAAAGGACTGCATCAAACGGGTTTTGTTACAGTGACGTGCCAGACTGTGAAGCAGCTGGAATAAGCAGGCCGGATGAACTTGGTAGCTCTGGATAGTGAATTGGAGCCTCGGGGGCCTTTGTGCAGCTCACTGCCAAAATCCCAACAGGCCAAGGCGGCTCAAAATTTGACAGATTGATTAAAAGTATGTTTTCCACGCTTACCAGATAATTCCCTACCACAAATCCGAAAGCCTTTGAAGAAGCATGCCTGAGTTTCAGAGCGCACCACAAGTGCAGCCTTCGAATTCGAGAGGCATAGTTTCATGTAAATTGTTAACTTGGAGAAATTTTCCCCATTTGACTTTCCCGCCACACATCTTCCTTGACCAGCCGAATGGGCTGGCGACCTATTTCCTGGCCTCTGCCCAGGCCACCCTATTGACCCTCATGAGGAGGAGCCCAGCAGTAGGCCAAAATGACTGGAACTCCGTCCCTGTCTGTGGAGACGCAGGTTGGTCCAGATTCTCAGCTAGTATCTCTGAACCTTACCGAGAGAGAGATAAAGAGGGAAGGAGAGAAGATAGAGAGAGACAGTGAGAGACCATAGGACGGACAGAGTGGGAGAAACACATATATAGGATGAGAGACAGCATGTGTGCGAGAGAGGGACAGACATGCAGAAATAGAGTAAGTGCGCATTAGAGAGAGACACACAGAAAGAGAGAGAGAGACAGAGAAAAAGAGAGAGAGAGCTGTGTATAAAATTTTGGAGAACTTCACACTTTAGATAGCCAAAAGTATTTTAAAAAGGCAGTTTCTTCATTCAGCAGCTGATACAGGTTCATTACTGTGGGGGAGAGATGTTTGCACATTGTCCAGCACTCAGAATGTAGAAGCACCTAGCAATGGGCAAAATCCTCTTGCCAACAGCCATCAAACTCTAATTGACCTTAGGCTTGTGTTTATCTACAGCGAATACATCTTGTGGCCTCAAAGGACGTCTTAAACACAGCTCAGTTTATAAGCACGTTGCGTTACCCGGGGTAAACCTTCAGTCCTGGTAAAAGAGCATGTCATCCGAATTGAGCAAGGCCATGGGAGATCTGATGTTTGTATATAAAAAAAAATTAAAAACAGGAATGTTCGTGATGCAAACAAGCAAACAGACATTCTTATTTTATCGCATTTCCCGCTGAATAGACAGCACTCTGTGTGTTGAACTGTCTAACTGGAGTGAAGTAGTCCTATCCTCCTGTGACACCAGAGTGCACTGGTAATTGTTTCACTGTCCCGCTGATTTCAAATAAAATCGCACATCCTGTAACCCAACAGGAAAAAATATGTAAACTATATTGGAATCGAATTTCCGTGGGGGGGGGGGGCGGGTGTGGTTCTCACGATTGTTCGCCTTTTTTTGCCGCTTCTCCCGGGTTTCCGCGGATCTTCCGTGATGGATGATCAGGTGAATCCCCGTTGGAAATTCAAGCCCACATTGTCTACAGTAACGGTTTTAGTGCCACCACAGGCGTGGTATGGAAAGCCAGACTTTAGCGTTTTCATTGTCTCATTGCCAGTCAGGACAGGACTTCGACAGGACAGCAGTCATTTCCCAGACCCTTCAAGCGTCTCGTTCGAGTGCTCGCCCTTACTTCAGGGAGGGGGGTGGGGGGGAGCTAAATTTTCCCCACACTGATTATGAGTGGGGGGAAAATCGCTCTTGAGTACCTTCTCTCTTGAACGCTCTCCGTTTATCCACTTTTCCCAGTCTCTGAACATCTCTAACCATTGATCTCTTGCTATATTTTCATCTCTTTGTCCATTCACATCTTCCTCCAAAGTCCTCTGGCCTGATTCCTGCACCTCTGGCATCAAACTGTATCTCCTGCTTATTTTTAACTTGTCTTACAACTGATTTGCTCAACGGTTTACATTTTTCTCTCTTCCCGCTCTGATCTTTTTGCGCTCCGATGCTCACCTGTGCTGTTCCTATTCTTACTGCTGAAAGCATCGACTGTACTGTGACTTGAGGTGGAACTTCCACATCCACATCTTAAGCACTCTTGGAACACAGGGTCCCAGTTCAACTGGTTTACTGAAATGTGAGGGAGTAATCAGTGGGAATATCGGAACACAGGAACAGGAGTGGGCCATTCAGCCCCTCGAGCCTCTTCCACCATTCTAGATTCTTCTCACTGGATAGACAACTGGGGACGGTAGCGTAGTGGTGATGTCACTGGGCTAGTAATCTAGAGGCCTGGCCTAATGATCCAGAGACCGTGAGTTCAAATCCCACCACGGTAGCTGGGGAATTTAAAAATTCAGTTAATTGAATAAATCTGGAATAAAAAGCTAGTATCAGTAATAGATTGTCGTAAAAACCCATCTGGTTCACTAATGTCCTTCAGGGAAAGAAATCTGCCGTCCTTACCTGGTCTGGCCTATATGTGACTCCAGACTCACAGCAAATGTGGTTGACTCTTAACTTCCCTCTGAAATGGCCTAGCAAGCCACTCAGTTGTAACAAACTGCTATAAAACACAATAATAAGAATGAAACTGGACGGACCACTCAGCACCAGCTACGGACACGACAACAGCACACCCAGCCCAGTCGACCCTGTAAAGTCCTCCTCACCGACACCTGGGGACTTGTGCCAAAATAGGGAGAGCTGTCCCACAGAATCATACCTTTCAACCAATGTCCCAAACTCCTCCATCACCATCCCTGGGTATGTCCTGTCCCACCGGCAGGACAGACCCACCAGGGGTGGCGGCACTGTGGTATACAGTCGGGAAGAAGGGGCCCTGGGAGTCCTCAACATTGACTCTGGACCCCATGAAGTCTCATGGCTTCAGGTCAAGCATGGGCAAGGAAACCTCCTGCTGATTACCACCTACCGCCCTTCAGCTGATGAATCAATACTCCTCCTTGTTGAACACCATTTGGAAGAAGCACTGAGAGTAGCAAGGGCACAGAATGTACTCTGGGTGGGGGTCTTCAATGTCCATCACCAAGAGTGGCTCGGTAGCACCACTACTGACCGAGCTGGCCGAGTCCTGCAGGACATAACTGCCAGTCTGGGCCTGTGACAGGTGGTGAGAGAACCAACACGAGGGAAAAACCTACTTGATGTCGTCCTCACCAATCTACCTAATGCAGATGCATCTGTCCATGACAGTATTGGTAGCAGTAACTACTGCACAGTCATTGTGGAGACGAAGTCCCATCTTGGCACTGAGGACACCCTCCATCGTGTTGCGTGGCACTACCACCGTGCTAAAATGGGATAGATTCAGAACAGATCTAGCAGCTCAAAACTGGGCATCCATGAGGTGCTGTGGGGCAGCAGCAGAATTGTATTCCACCACAATCTGTAACCTCATGGCCCGGCATATCCCTCACTCTACTATTACCATCAAGCCAGGGGACCAACCCTGGTTCAATATGGAGTGTACAGGAGCAGCACTAGGCGTACCTAAAAATGAGGTGGGAAGCTGCAACTCAGGACTACATGCATGCTCAGAAGCAGCATGCTATTGACAGGGCTAAGCGATCCCATAATCAACGGATCAGATCAAAGCTCTGCAGTCCTGCCACATCCAGTCGTGAATGGTGGTGGACCATTAAACAACTAACAGGAGGAGGAGACTCCATGAATATCCCCATCCTCAATGATGGTAGAGCCCAGCATGTGAGTGCAAAAGACAAGGCTAAAGCGTTTCTAACCATCTTCAGCCAGAAGTGCCGAGTGGATAATCCATATCGGCCTACTCCTGAGGTCCCCACCTTCACAGAAGCCAGTCTTCAGGCAATTCGATTCACTCCACATGACATCAAGAAACGGCCGAGCGCATTGGATACAGCAAAGGCTGTGGGCCCCGACAACATCCCAGCTGTCGTGCTGAAGAATTGTGCTCCAGAACTAGCCAAGCTGTTCCAGTACAGCTACAACACTGGCATCTATCCGACAATGTGGAAAACTGTCCAGGTATGTCCTGTCCACAAAAAGCAGGACAAATCCAATCCGGCCAATTACCGCCCCATCAGTCTACTCTCAATCATCAGCAAAGTGATGGAAGGTGTCATCAACAGTGCTATCAAGCGGCACTTACTCACCAAAACCTGCTCACTGATGCCCAGTTTGGGTTCTGCCAAGACCACTCGACTCCTGACCTCATTACAGCCTTGGTCGAAACATGGACAAAGGAGCTGAATTTCAGAGGTGAGGTGAGAGTAACTGCCCTTGACATCAAGGCAGCATTTGACCGAGTGTGGCATCAAGGGGCCCTAGTAAAACTGAAGTCATTGGGAATTGGGGGGAAAACGCTCCACTGGCTAGAGTCATACCTAGCACAAAGGAAGATGATTGTGGTGGTTGAAGGTCAATCATCACAGCCCCAGAACATCGCTGCAGGAGTTCCTCAGGGCAGTGTCCTAGGCCCAACCATCTTCAGCTGCTTCATCAATAACCTTTCCTCCAACATAAGGTCAGAAATGGGGATGTTCGCTGATGACTGTTCTGCACCATTCACAACTCCTTAACTGGACCAGCCACATAAATATTGTGGCAACAAGAGCAGTCAGAGGCTAGGTATTCTGCGGCAAGTGTCTCACCTCCTGACTCCCCAAAGCCTTCCCACCTACAAGGCGCAAGTCAGGAGTGTGATGGAATACTCTCCACTTGCCTTGATGAGCGCAGCTCCAACAACACTCAAGAAGCTCGACACCATCCAAGACAAAGCAGCCCGCTTAATTGGCACCCCATCTACCACCTTAAACATTCACTCCCTCCACCACCGGCGTACCGTGGGTGCAGTGTGTACCATCTACAAGATGCAGTGCAGCAACTCGCCAAGGCTTCTTCGGCAGCACCTCCCAAACCCGCGACCTCTTCCACCTAGAAGGACAAGGGCAGCAGGCGCATGGGAACGCCACCACCTCCAAGCTTCCCCTCCAAGTCACACACCATCCTGACTTAGAAGCATATCGCCGATCCTTCATCGTCGCTAGGTCAAAACCCTGGAACTCCCTACCTACAGCACTGTGGGAGCACCTTCACCACACGGACTGCAGCGGTTCAAGAAAGCGGCTCACCACCACCTTCTCAAGGGCAATTAGGGATGGGCAATAAATGCTGGCCTTGCCAGTGACGCCCACATCCCAGGAACGAATAAAAAAAAAATTAAGATATTAACCATCACTAACAGACAAATAAATGAGCTTTACAGCAGTCTGCTGCCATCTGATGGTCTGTTTCCCTTTGACACCTGACCATAACAGAAATTCCGGCCGGAATTTTGCCGCTGCTCAGAGTGCGGGTTTGGAGGCGGGTCCGCTGTCAAAATCACAAAGATTGACAGCGGGTCGGTATCCCGCTGTAAACCCGCCTCCTTGTCAGTTTCCCAAGTGTCGGGTCTGTCGTCCCCGAACAGACCCGACACCAAGCGACGGGTCAGCCAATTTAGATACTTAAAATCTTGCTAAAAGGTAGTTAAGCACCGTTTTCCCATGTACTTATCATTTTAGCAGGTTTTTAACGTGTTTCCCAGAGCGCAGGGATCACATCAGGTGCAAATGGTCTATGAAAGCTCCCATTTCATAGGTCTTCACTTTCCAAGGTTAGAAGCTGTTGCTTACTGCATTTGGATGACAGATTGAGCTTTATGCAGGTTGCAAGTGTTTGGAGAAAACTCTATCCAGTGTCACATCATTGCAACAACCTCTCTCACCTTTGACAGATCGCTTCTGTCATCTCAACCTCACCTGCCATCTATTTCATCAGCGTCGGTGCCGTTGAAAAAATCTCACCTTGGTCCTCAGAATCCCACCACGATCAGCCCCAACACTAGCATCACCGGGCACACCAACAGCACCAACATCCACACCAACCTGCTCTGCAATCAACTGATGCTGCCCTGCACACAGGGCATCATCACCCAACCACATTATTGCCCGGGACGCCAGCGATGGCCTCACCATGGCCAGATTTACTTCACTTAATACTGTACACCCTGGCTGCCACATGATGCGCCAGGTTGGCACCACCTACACCTGCACCATAATGCATCCCTACAATGTCCAAGCCATTCCTTTCACACTCATCACCATTGGGGGGGGGGGGGTAATGTTATGTCTCACCATTCACTGCAACTCACTAAGACACTTCCAAAGGTACACACAAATCTGTACAAGAACGCAAAGTGTTGAAAATAAAGATTTGACAACACATTAACAGAAACTTTACACGAACATTGGCTAAAGCACACGAGTGCCTACCCTTGTGTGTTGTTAGTTGGTATGATTGGACAAGGATGAGGGTGAGTGTGAGGGGTGGCTAGTGAGATGGGGATGTGATAATGTAGATAGAGAGGGATGGGTGGAGGTGCAAGGTAAGTTGGTGTGAGTAAGGATGTGCAGGAGTAGGGTAGGGAAGGCAGAGTGATGTGTGGCACAGCAGGGTGAGTTTGAGTGTGGCTTTGCAGTAACATTTCGTGATCTACTGAGATCATTGAAAGGTTGGTGCCACTGCAGCCTGGTCCTCCTGACGACATCCCTGCTTGTATCCTCCTGTGCAATGTGCAACCAGGCTGTGTTGGTTTCCTGGGGAGGTCTCTTCCACCCATTGGAAGGGAAGAGGACCTCCCTGCGTGCTGTGATTCCCTCCATAAGCATAAGGAGGGAGTCATGGGAGAACCTGGGTGCAGCCGTGCACCTCTGTGCAGCGCTCGTCAATGTTTGAAGCACCCCAATGCTGTAGAACACTGACAGCACAACTGTCAAAATGAATGTGACATGGCCCCTTGAACGAAACCGGCTGATGACGCATCATCAGATGACGTCATCAGACCCGCTTCCTTTTAATTGGCCGGGAACCTCGCAGGGCGGGATTAACAAGCCCAATCAATGGAAAATCACTTGGAGGAGGCGGGATGAAGACGGGAGCGGGGTTTGAAGCCGCCGTCTACTCCGGCCGCACTAGACTTGCCACGGTTGGCGAAATCGCGGCCTCCATCTTGTCCAGTCCTCACGTTCTTATCAATGCTTTTAAACAGTAGGTAACCTGAAGGGTTCAACCATTAGCTGTAATGATTTAGACTTCATCTATATTTCCCAGTTGGCAAAGATTGACATTTCAAAGGCATAAAGGAGCAGCCAACAACAAAATTTAGTCTAGTTAGTTTTGGATTACTGAAAGTCAGTCACCTATCATTGAAACTGTGGATGTCTCTAGACAGTTTAGTGCTTTGGATAAAAGAAACCCCTTTTAAAAGACACAGCTAATCTGAAGCCGATCTTGAACATTCACATTACCCTGTCTATCCAGAGTCATACATAAAAGATGTAATGCAGAACTTTCCTCTTTTTGTTACCCTACGAAGTTCTGCTGTCATTACACTAACAACGTAACACCACGGACCAGATTCCAACATTCATCCATATTAGCCAATGACCCCATGGACCAGTCAGACTGTTGGTAAATAAATTCACCCATTCACAGCTGTCTGATAGTTCCCCCTTTCCCCCTTGCCCAGCTCCTGCACCTCCCCAGCTGACTACTGTGCTCCCAGGCATGGCCTTGGCCTCTGCTTCCTGCGCTCGCAAACTGATTTTGAGTGTTCCCGCTCTGCTTCCCCTTCTCTGTCTCTCCAGCCCACCCCAAGTGGCCCAGATCCAGGTCTGTTCCTTCCCTTCCGCCAAGACCCACCCATCTACTCCTCCCTTCCACTTGCAGCCCACCACAAGTACTCCAACCGTGGCTCCGCTTGGCCCCCCCCCCCCCCCCCTCCACCTGCTTGACCCAGCGCTTAGGGCAACAGCCCCCTTCCCGTCCTGGCCCTGACCGCAGCAGCCAATAACAACTGGCATTTATATAGTGCCTTTAATGTAGTAAAACATCCCAAGGATGCGCACGTTGTTGAAGTGCACCAGTATTTTAACACACCGTGTAACAAAGCGCCAAGCCTCGGGTTTGAACGCACGATTGTCCCTCTTCAGTGTGTCATTATGAAGATGATTTCTCTCTTGCGGATGGGAGGTGGGGAGGCAGAGCAAATCAGAAGGTATCGCCCGGGCTGCTGCCGTAGAAACACGAGGAGAACTGTTTTCTCAGCTGGGGTAACAGCACACTGCACAGCAAGATATGACAAAAGGAAAATCATATAAAGTGTCAGCCTTGGCTCAGTGGTAGCACTCTGGCCTCTGAGTCAGAAGTTCATGAGTTCAAATCCCACTACGGCAGCTGGGGAATTTAAATTCAGTTAATTAAATAAATCTGGAATAAAAGAAAAGCTCGTGTCAGTAATGGTGACCATGAAACTACCGGATTGTTGTAAAAACCCATCTGGTTCACTAATGTTCTTGAGGGAAGGAAATCCACCGTCCTTACTCGGTCTGGCCTATATGTGACCCCAGACCCACAGCAATGTGGTTGAGTCTCAACAGCCCTCTGAAATGGCCTAGCAAGCCACTCAGTTGTCAAGAAGGCGGCACCTCACCGCCACCTTCTCAAGGGCAATTAGGGATGGGCAATAAATGCCGGCCATGCCAGCGACGCCCACATCCTGTGAATGAATAAAAAATAAGTTCGAGCACCAGTGCAGAGACTTGAGCGCATAATCTAGGCTGAGGCTTCAGCGCAGTACTGAGGCCCTGTCCACCCTCTCAGGTGAGTGTAAAAGATCTCCTTGGCACTATTAAAAGAAGAGCACTTCTGGCCAACATTTATTCCCTCAACCAACATCACTAAAACAGATTTGCTGTTTGTGGGATCGCGCTGTGTACTGACTGGCTGCCACATTTCACTCTTGCTTTGAACGCGGGGACAGCTCCACTCCCAAAATGCCAAGAGCAAAACAGAAAAAGAAAATAAAGCAAGAGGCGGGGAGAAGTGGAGGAAAGAGATAGACTGATAGATTAATGCCATTTTGCCATTCCTGTGATCCATACGAGCAACATAACTTGTCACGTTTAACTGTATTTCTATGACATGACGCAGTATAGTACGGGTTGGGCCCTGAAACTTCAGAGCTACATAGAATTACATGGAATGTACAGCACAGAAACAGGCCATTGGGCCCAGCTGGTCTATGCTGGTATTTATGCTCCACACGAGCCTCCTCCCACCCCTACTGCATCTAAGCCTATCAGCATATCCTTCTATTCCTTTCTCCTTCATGTGTTTATCTAGCTTCCCCCAAAAGGCATCTTTGCTATTCGCCTCAACCACTCCCTGTGGTAGCGAGTTCCACATTCTCACCACTCTCTGGGCAAAGAAGTTTCTCCTCGATGATCCAAAGCCAATCAATAAGATGCGCCCCCCTCCCCACCCCCACCCACCGCCCAGAACACAAATGGCGAGGCTGTTTGGCCTGGGTTTCTGCTGGACTGGGTCTCCAGTAGCTTTGAATATTTCTTTTTTTTTAAAACCACCTCAGTACAAATGGTTTCACATTGTCTTGAGAGGATTATAAACAAATCTCAGTTCCAACTATGAATGAGATTAACTTTAAACAATTCACCAGATTGTTATTCATGGCAAATAACAAAGAATAATGTTATCTTTCTAACAGCTGCTCTCACTTATCTTTGAATATTAAGAGTTTTATGTGTAAATCCAGGGCATCAGTTATTGGTTTACTCTCTGTATGCCAATCCTCAGCAAGCCTCAGCAGATCAAGCTCGACTCTATCTCTGCCTCCTTTAGTCCCCTCTTCTCTCTCCGGGTCACGGTGGGGTCATTTCCGCCTTCACCGCTTGGGGGGTCACTTTAACTGTAAAACGGGCGATATCCGATCGCTCACGATTTGCTTCCGCTTAACGGGCGGGACGATCAGATATCGGCCCACTTTACACAATCGGCAAGAGTTAAAATTGCAGCCCCGTTGAAGGGTAAAGTGGCGGAGAGGATTGGCGCCTGTTAGAGACTCGCCGGACCTTTCAAGTCCAATAGCTTCAATGGGCGTTTCAGTGGTGATAATGGACCCCACCGGGATCCATTTTGACCTTAGGGAGGCCGATTGGCGAAGTGCCCTGGCCAATCCCCTTCTGCCCTCCCTCTTCCCCCCCCCCCCACCCCCCGCCCACACGTTCCAGCGGCAAAGAGGCCCCCGCGATTTTGAAGGCCCCGGCCTCGTTCGAATTTGGCAGGCAAGCTGCAAACACCAGTCAGGAGTTCCGGTGCATCTCGGCGCTCTGCAGCCTCAGGAACGTCTGCCAGCCGGGACACCGGCAGAGACCCCGCAGGTAGGTGCTCGGGGGTGGGGTGGGGTGGGGGGGGGGTGGCCAGCGATACCAAGGCGGAGCGAGGGCGAGTCCGGGCCGACAGCAGCGCACAGTGTCTTTGTGGAGCCGGGAGGAGGACTCCCGTTCCTTCGATTTCCACAAAACAATCACCCTCGCTGGCGGAAGAAAAAACACTGTCAGATAATCAGACGGACCTTCCCGTCCCCTCCATGGGTCCTGGTAAAAGCCGCAGCAGACCTGGTGCCCACTCTGTGCCAGCAGTTAGCCCCACCTTGCACCCGATCACGCTCGAACCTTGTATCCAAGATCTCTCAGCTCACGCAGAAACCTTGTTGGAAGAGTTGGTCTCCGGTGCCACATTCACCCTATCTGTGCCTACCTCCTGGTGGCCTGGGCTATTTTTCCCACTCTCCGGTACTGAAGACACCTTCAAGTGGGTTTTAATAACAGGGGCTCCTGCCACCCTACAACACCTCACTGTTCTACCATGGGGATCATAACAATCAAATGCCATCATACCCTCAGCCAACACATTATAGATATATACATCCATACTTATGTATATACACACACACACACATTTATATATGTATATAAAACATAAGAACATAAGAATTAGGAGTAGAAGTAGGCCATATGACCCCTCGAGCCTGCTGCACCATTCAATAAGATCATGGCTGATCTTTGACCTCAACTCCACCTTCCTGCCCTATTCCTATATCCCTTGATTCCCCTAGAGTCTGAGGGCTGGATTTTGTCAATGGGAAGCTTTTGGAGGCGGGACTGCTGCTTGCCGGCTTTCAATCCCGCCTCTATCAGCTTCTGGTCAACCAGTGGGATTTTCCCCTGATTGACCTTGTTAAGCCCGCCCAGCGGGCTCAGCAGGCCAATTAGGGGGAAGTCTGTGACAGAGCACGTCAACGTCTGACGTGCCATCTGTCAAGAATTTTTGAAAGAAGAAATATCAGCGTTTGACAGCTCTGTGAAGCTGTCAAACACTGACATTCTGTGTAGTTTGATGAGTCCTTGTGTTCAAGACTCATCAAACTTTTCACCTTTGCAGAAATCACCTGGCTGTTGGATTAGAGGATCCAACAGCCAGTCTGTGATCTCTACAATGGAGATGTCGGGACTCCAGGCTCCACAGCGGCTGAAGGCTGTAGGCAGAAACAAAGGGAAGTGAACATTTTCTAACACTTTACACTCACCTTACATACTTACCACTCCACACTTGCACCCATCACTCACCTCTACATCGCACTTTCAGACCCCTCCGACCCCCGCAGACCTCCTTCTCGTCTCCTCCACCCTGGCGAGATTCCCCGAGGTCGGGAAGCCTGCACATCGAAACGTAAAATGGGGATAATCCTATTTTCTGCCTGTTAACTACCTGTTAACAGGCAGTTAATAGGCTTTAATCCCTTTTCCGCCGCGAGGAGACGGGACCCGGGGCAGGGCGGCTTCCCGCCTCCTGGCAAGAGGGCACGGAGGCGGGATGGGGGCGGGTTTGCCACCCGGCCCCAAATTCTGCAACTTTACCGGCAGTCGCGCCTCCATACCCACCTCCTCGGGGCTGACAAAATCCAGCCCAGAAAGTCTATCGATCTCAGCCTTGAATATACTCAACGACTGAGCATCCACACCCCTCTGGGGCAGAGAATTCCAAAGATTCACAGCCCTCTGAGTGAAGAAATTCCTCCTCATCTTGGACTGAAATGGCCTACCCCTTATCCTGAGACTATGCCCCCTAGTTCTAGACTCTCCAGCCAGGGGATACAATCTCTCAGCATCTACCCTGTCAATCCTCTTCAATGAGATCACCTCTCATTCTTCTAAACTCAGGAGAATATAGGCCTAATCTACTTAATCTCTCCTCATAGGACAACCCTCTCATCCCAGTAGCAATATATATATATATATATATATATGTAAACACATGCACCCAAATAGATTATTTCTCCATTTATCTCATTGCTGTTTGTGGGACCTTGCTGTGCACAAATTGGCTGCAATGTTTCCTACATTACAACAGAGACCACACTTCAAAAGTATTTCGTTGGCTGTAAAGTGCTTTGGAACATCCTGAGGTCATGAAAGGCGCGATATATTTACAACGATGATATCAGAACTGAGAGGTTATCAGAAAAAATTGAACAGGCTGGGGCCTCTTCTCTAGGAAAGAGAAGGCTGAGGGGTGACCTGATAGAGGTCTTTAAGATTATGAAAGGGTTTGTTAGGGTAGACGTAGAGAAGATGTTTCCACTTGTGGGCGAGACCAGAACTAGGGGCCATAAATATAAGATAGTCACTAATAAATCCAATAGAGAATTCAGGAGAAACTTCTTTACCCAGAGAGTGGTGAGAAGGTGGAACTCGCTACCACAGGGTAAGGGTTGAGGCGAATAGCATAGATGCATCTAAGGGAAAGCTAGATAAACGCACGAGGGAGAAAGGAACAGGTGATGCTGATAGGGCGATATGAAGAGGGTGATGGGAGGCTCGTGTGGAGCATAAACACCAGCATGGACCAGTTAGGCCGAATGGCCTGTTTCTGTGCTGTAAATACTTTGTAATAAATGCAAGTCTTTCTTTCGATAAAGAACACCCAATTCAATGAATCCACGTAAAAGGCACTCCTGCCAAGTTGACTTACAGACTTCAAATTAAAACTTATTTTTGTGCGGTTAAAAGTATTCAAAAGCACTTGCCCCTAATGCTTAGCTGCCAACTAACGGCGGGAATTTGCTCAGGGATTTCTCCCGATGGACCGCCGTGCCTTCGACGGAAGATCAACGGGAAGCCCGTTCACACGATTGATCCGGGGGTTTCTGGCGATCTTATGACTGAGAGGACCCCATATCCCCACGGAAATTGCCAGCCTAAATGTTTGAATTGGACACCACTGTTTGGAGTTTCTGTTCAGCTTCCACAGCAGGTGAGTCACTGGGCTTTTCCCGGCCCGAGCTTGGAGGCTACACTTTGGCTACATCTGAACCAGGAGATCAGCAAAACTGTTCCTTGCTCATGACCCGTGATTATATCAACTTTCCAAGGGCCAACAAGTAGGGTTGCCAACCATCCCGGATTGCCCGGGAGTCTCCCGGAACGGGCTACCAATCTCCGTGGGGGCTGCTGGTGACCCGGGAGAAAAAGTGCTTCCGCGAATACGCCTGTTCCGATGGCCCCGAACTTTCAGGTCCCGCCCCTGTGCTCGCTGACCTACATTGACTCCCAGGTCAGCAACGCCTCAATTTAAAACTTCTCATCCTTGTGTTCAAATACCCTCCCTGGCCTCGCCACCTCCCTCTCTCTGTGACCTCCCCCAGCCCTACAACCCTCCGAGATCTCTGCGCTCCTCCAGTTCTGGCCTCCTGCGCATCCCCGATTTTCATCGTTCCACCATTGCTGGCCGTGCTTTCGAGCTGCCGAGGCCCTAAGCTTTGGAATTCCCTCCCTAAAGCTCTCCGCCTCTCTCTCCTCATTTAAGACGCTCTTAAAAACCTACCTCTTGGTCACCTCCTAATATCTCCTTATGTGGCTCGGTGTCTAATTTTGTTTGATAATTGCTCCTGGGAAGCGTCTTGGGACGTTTTACGATGTTAACGGCGCGATATCAATGCAAGTTGTTGTTAATCTTAAGTTCTTATCCTTCCCTCCCTCCGTGGAGTTGGAGGCGGCCGTCGATCACCAGATTGAGCAACTCCCCGCTGCAATATCCCCAGTGGCTGGCCACCGGTCTCGCCATCAAGCTAGTTGGAGGAGTGCGGCTCGCCTCGCTTCCCGTGAAGTTGCAGCAGTGGAAGAGGGACTGGCCGCGAGGAGATCGGCTGTCCCCGCCTCACTTGCCTTATCAGCATGAGCCAGCAGGAGCAGGACGACCCGTACCTGGTGGAATTTCTTCTCTCCTGAGGAGGAACTTCTTCTCTCAGAGGGTCGTAAATCTGTGGAATTCTCTGCCCCAGAGAGCTGTGGAGGCTGGGTCATTAAATACATTTAAGGTGGAGATAGACAGATTTTTGCAAGATAAGGGAGTGAAGGGTTATGGGGAGCGGGCGGGGAAGTGGCTTTGAGCCCAAGATCAGCCATGATCTTACTGAATGGCGGAGCAGGCTCGAGGGGCCAAGTGGCCTATTCCTGCTCCTATTTCTTATGTTCTTATGGTGGAGGGACCGAACGGCGAGGTGGGGCTGAGCGACGAGGAGGGGTCGGTCTCCAGCTCTGAAGACCAGTCCAGCGACAATGAACTTGCACAGTATCATGAGCTTCCCTGGTTACCAATATAACAGAATTTTGCATCGCCATCCTTGAGCTTCAGTGTCAGCTCCACCATATTCAGCTCAGTCGTTTAAAATGATAGCCTTCAATGGTAGTCATTGGCGCCCTCAGCAAAGCACAGATATCCAGCCATTGCTGAACCTAGACAGTGTTGGCAAGCTGTTCAACTATGGAAGGCATCGCAGCGGAGCCAAATTCTGCTCTCACACATGCACCTTCCAGTCGGAGTCGCTGGACAGCGATTACTTGGCTGACTTCCCCTCCCCAGCCCAAGGACACTTAGGTCAGTTATAACACATGTGTAAACATTAGTTGAAGACATGATCTGGCAAGGTGCGATGCCTTCTACGGTAAATAGCCTTCTGGCACTGCCCGGACCTGCAGAGGAAGAGCAGCCACGAGGGGCTCCATGCCTGAGGACACCCTGAGAATCTCGCCACCGCACAAACCAGCACATTCGGGCCAGGACGAGAGGACATCTGTGGCGGTGTAGTGTTGTTAAGAAGATCATAAAACTCCCTGTGAGGGGTTTGGAGTCGCTGGACTTAGATGTATGCTACAAATCAACGGCATAGCACATTAATATTCAGTCGCTCTCTGTAATTCTGTTAACCGCATATCGTGAGATGTCGAGTCAGAAATGAAAGGCCCAAAAACTGAAGGAAACTGTTTATTGTGGGTCTTACATGCACTCTCGCTCATTGGGAACTCTCTTGTGCTTTTTCACGCCCTCTTTGCCCAATATTCACAACACCCACGTTCCTGCTGGAGTCACAGCCCCGTGGACTGAGAGGTTGCAGCACAGACGGTCATTCGGCTCATCGTGCCGGTGCTGGCTCTTCATCCGGAGGTGATCCTCTTCAAATCCCATTCCCCCCTCCCCCCCCACCCTTTCACCATATCCTTTTTATATTCTTCCATATTTCAGATACTCATCCAATTGCCTTTTAAACGTTACAGGCCGAGAAGTTCCTCGGAGCTGCTCCCGTTTCCGCCGGCCATCCGTTGCCGGAACTGCGTCGGGAAACCTCGGTTTACGCCTCACTTACGGTGAAGCCGGCCTCCCACATTCCACCCTACGTAAACTTGAACTCATCCAAAACTCGGCTGCCCGTGTCCTAACTTGCACCAAGTCCCGTTCGCCCATCTCCCCCTGTGCTCGCTAACCTACATTGGCTCCTGATTAAGCAGCGCCTCGATTTCAAAATTCTCATCCTTGTTTTCAAATCCCTCCATGGCCTCGGCCCTCCCTATCTCTGTAATCTCCTCCAGCCCCGAGATATCTGCGCTCCTCTAATTCTGCCCTCTTGAGCACCCCTGATTATAATCGCTTCACCATTGGTGGCCGTGGCTTCTGTTGCCTGGGCCCTAAGCTCTGGAATTCCCTGCCTAAACCTCTCCGCCTCGCTACCTCTCTTTCCTCCTTTAAGACGCTCCTTAAAACCTACCTCTTTGACCAATCTTTTGGTCACCTGCCCTAATTTATCCTTATGTGGCACAGTGTCAAAAAATTTTGTCTTACAACGTTTTACTACGTTAAAGGCGCTAGATAAATACAAGCTGTTGTTGTTGTTGTAGTAACGCCAGTGGAGCAGGAACAACTCCGAGGAACTTCCCGCTCATAGTCTCTGCCTCAATAGCGACTGGTGGTAAAATATTCCATGTTCCAATAACCCTCTGGGGGAGAAATTAAGTCGCGTCCCCTTTGGGGCGCTAACTTCGCCGGGGCACTACTTTAAATTAGCGCCCTCGCGGCCGAAATTGAGTGGTAGCGCCCCAAGAGGGAAGCGGGGCGCTACTGGGGCGCTGCGAGGGAATATCACGGCGTGCTGCGGCAAATCGCGTCGTGGTATTGCAGGCCTTCCTCCCCTTCTTAAAGGGGAGGGGCCTTGCACAGCGTGACCCGGGGCCCAGCTGGGCCTCCGGGGATCGGAGTGCCGGCAAAAGAGCCCGGCACTCAAGAGAAGTTCCGGGCTCACGGAGCGCAGCCGGCACTCCGCGGGGGGGGGGGGCGGGTAAGGAGGCCGGGGACGGCAGCGGAGGCAGGTGCTGGCAGGCGGCCAGCAACAAAAATGGCCGCCCGGCACCTCACCTTTAAATAGCGCCGCCCTGGCCGCAGGTAAGCCCCCCTGACCCCGTCGGACGTAGCGTCCGGCAGTAAGTCAGGGGGCGCTACCGAAGATCGCGGCCGGGCGCGAGCGGGGTGCTGCGTACAGGGATGACGGCGGCGGCACAGCGCCGCGGGGCGCTAATGGTTACCGCCACCGCTAACCTCTCGCTAGATTTCCCGGGAGGCGTTGGCGGCGCTGCACCCGGACGCTAGTTGCTTCGCCCTTAGGGCGCTAACAGGAGGCGCAAAGCAACCGAATTTTTCTTCCTCTGTGTTTTAATATTGTTCTTCTAGTGACAACCCTGAGTTTACGGATCAATTTGTCACCAATTTGCCAACCAGCGGAAATAATCTGACGCACGTTAGCCTCTCCCGATCTTTGATCATTTAGATCCCTCTTAGGCTTTCACTGTTCCAGCGAAAAGACGCTCAGTTTCTCCAGCCTTTGAAACAGGAGTGAAAAATACGGCCAATGTTTTATCCTTTCTCTGACTCGGGGATGTTGAAGCTGAACGCGGTAACCTTAACTGCAGCCCTGATTGAAATCAGTTAACTGACAACAGGTCAGGGGTGAAACGTGAGACATTTAAGGGCACATTGACGCACCATCTTGGTGCGTAAACACAATCAATGTCACATTGAATCCATCTGCACACCCAAAATTTGAATGCCCCCCCCGCCCCCCGCATCAGTACCTGACGGTGTGAGATCCAAACTGCAGACTGCTGTGTAAATACAACCTTCTGCTGTTCAGGTCCCAAAGGAGCAGAGTAGAGCATAACAAGGAGGAGAGGGAAATAATTGAAACTTGATGTCCCTTCTGGGGATAATAGTGGAAATCTTATTGATTGCTCCTAAATCTACCCAACTGTAAAGGAAAGAAAGACTAGCATTTATATAGCGCCTTTCATCACCTCAGGACGTCTCAAAGCGCTTTACAGGCAATTAAATACTTTTGAAGTGTAGTCGCTGTTGTAATGTAGGAAACGCGGCAGCCAATCTGCGCACAGCAAGCTCCCACAAACAGCAATGTGATAATGACCAGGTAATCTGCTTTTAGTGATGTTGGTCGAGGGATAAATATTGGCCCCAGGACACTGGGGATAACTCCCCTGCTCTTCTTCGAAATAGCGCCACGGGATCTTTGACGTCCACCTGAGAGAGCAGACGGGGCCTTCAGTTTAACATCTCATCCGAAACACGGCCCCTCCGACAGTGTAGGAATCTTTCAGTACTGCACCGAAGTGTCAGTCGAGATTTTGTGCTCGAGTCTCTGGAGTGGGACTTGAACCCACGACCTTCTGACTCAGTTCTACCCACTGACACCATAATACTACGTGTTGTAACATCATCGTGCAGATGTCGTAACGTAATAGTGTCAACTGCCCTCCCGTCCGTTCAGACCCCTAGAAGTGGACTCGGAGGTGCCAGCACGAATCAGCTCTCCGAACCTGAAGCAAACGCGGGAGCCTTTCGCTCCCGGTTCACGTGGCGTGTGAATGCTCCGTCACAGCCCTGGCTCATAAACCGAGACCTTTCGTGCAAAGTGAACTAGTGATGTGGTTAACATAAAGTTTTCGCTGCCCTTCACATCTCTTAACAACTGATGAACTGATTATTTAATAGCTTTCCCTTAGTCCTAAGTAAATAACAGTGACAGGACTCACTCTTAAATTATCCCCATATGGCCTTGCGTGCCCCTTCAAAACTCAGCACTTTACACAACACACCAGACTAATTAAAAAATGCAATACTTCCACTGTCGGTAAATAAATTGGACCAACACATACCCAGCTGTCATACGGCGATTGCCAAATATTACTTGGACTGTCTCTGCACCATGCCAAGTTAACCCCTTTTTATAATAAGTAATGCCACAGTATGCTCGTGCCCACTGACAGAGAAGCAGCACTGCTGGCCTAACAACGCCATAATCTTGCCATTGATTCATCTTCTCAACAACAGCAACAACAAATTGTATTTATACAGCGCCTTTAACGTAGTAAAACGTCACAAGGCGCTTCACGCGAGCGTTATCAAACAACATTTGACACTGAGCCACACAGAAAGCGATTAGGACAGGTGACCAAAAGCTGCTGACCAGGTTATTCACATCCTTGGCATCCTATTTGACTGCAAGCTGAGTTTCTGACCACATAACGTCTCCATCACAAAGACTGCCTATTCCTGCCTCCGCCCCGACCTCAGCCCAGCTGCTGCTGAAACATTCATCCATGCCTTTCTCAAATCCAGGCTCGACTATTCCAATGCTCTGCGCTCCGTAAATTCCTATCCTGCACCACCATCCTGCTCACCCATCACCCCTGTCCTCACTGACCTATAGTGGCTCCCGGTCCGCCAACACATTCCAAATTTAATATTTTTCATCCTCGTGTTCAAATCCCTTCATGATTACACTCCTCCCTATCTCTGTAACCTCCTCGAGCATTACAACTCCCTCTCCCCTGAACTCTCCATTCCTCTGACTGACCTTTTCTGCATCCCCATCACCTTTCACCCCACCGTTGGTGGCTGTACCTCCAGCCATCTCGGCACCACTCTCTGGAACACCTCCCTCTCCTCCTTTAAAACCCTCCTTAAAACCCATCTCTTTGATCAAGATTTTGGTCACCCCTCCTAATATCGCCTTCTTTGGCTTGGCGCCCATTTTTTCCTTATGCCTCTGTGAATAGGAAGCACAGGAACAGAAGTAGGCCACTCAGCCCCTCAAGCTTATTCCACCGTTCAGTTAAATCATGGTTGATCTCTACCTCAACATTTACATTTACCCGCCTTGGATCTATATATATCTTGATACCCTTACCTAACAAAAATCTATCGATCTCAGTCTTGAAATTTTCAGTTGACCCTCCCTGCACATTACTGGACAGAGTAGAATTTTCATCTGCATCTAACTATTATGCCTGACCTGGGTGTGCTTGATGCTGATACCGGGTGCCTGAAATGGAAAAGGTTCCATTCTCTCACACCTTGATGGGCACAAGAAGAAACAAATCGATTCTGAGTTAACTTCTTTTTAAAACTCATTGATCTAAACTTAGAATCGCCATCATCATCATTATTCCCCTTTGAATGCTCTTCTCTCCCTCTACAATCCTTTTGTGAATGTGGTTTACTGAATGTGGACACAGTACTTCACAGTCAAGCTATGGAAGATTGCAGTAGAAAAAGGTCGGTACAAGTGGCTGCTGGACCATTTGCATAACAGAGGTAAAAAGAAAGACTTGCATTTATATAGCGCCTTTCATGACCACCGGACGTCTCAAAGCGCTTTACAGCCAATGAAGTACTTTTGAAGTATAGTCACTGTTGTAATGTGGGAAACACAACAGCCAATTTGCACACAGCAAGCTCCCACAAACAGCAATGTGATAATGACCAGATCATCTGTTTTTAGCGATGTTGGTTGAGGGATAAGTATTGGCCCCAGGACACCGGCGATAACTCTCCTGCTCTTTTCAAAATAGTGCCCATGGGATCTTTTACGTCCACCTGAGAGGGCAGACGGGGCCTCGGTTTAACATCTCATCTGGGAGTGTCAGCCTAGCTTTATGTGTTACAAGTTTCTGGAGTGGGACTTGAACCCACAACATTCTGACTCAGGTGAGGGTGCTACCCACTGAGCCACAGCTGACACTGAGAGGGGAGTAGAAGGAAAATCCCATTCCTATTTCTCTTCCCTGATGAGAAGTGTGCATTCCCTGCCACCCACATAGCCCAGATATGACTGAAATTCAAGCGGGGTGATCAGTGGATGAACCATTTTGTCTCAGGACGCATTGGAATTCCATTACACAGCTCCCGGAAGGAGCCTCTTGGAGATGAGTAACTTGGGGTCCCAACACACATTTACTTATTGACACGGTGGAAGAAAGAAGGTGCATTATGTGTGCTATTTTGAATAGAATGTTTCCCAGTGGTGGAATCCAATGGGGAACAGGAGTTTCTGAGAGTTGCCATGGCAGCAACATTCCGTATTCCTGGAAAGTGAACATTCCTTGGCCCACCTGACTTTGGAGAAAAAGCTTCTAAATTTGGTGGTGGCGGCGGTGGTGGCGGTGGCGGTGGTGGCGGTGGTGGTGGTGGCGGTGGTGGCGGCGGCGGTGGTGGTGGCGGTGGTGGTGGCGGTGGTGGCGGTGGTGGCGGCGGCGGTGGTGGTGGCAGCGGTGGCGGCGGTGGTGGTGGTGGCGGTGGTGGTGGTGGCGGTGGCGGCGGTGGTGGCGGCGGTGGTGGTGGCGGCGGTGGCGGCGGCGGTGGGTGGCGGCGGTGGTGGTGGCGGTGGTGGCGGTGGTGGTGGCGGTGGTGGCGGTGGTGGTGGTGGCGGTGGTGGTGGCGGTGGTGGCGGTGGTGGCGGTGGTGGTGGCGGTGGTGGTGGCGGTGGTGGCGGTGGTGGCGGTGATGGCGGTGGCGGTGGTGGCGGTAGTGGCGGTGGTGGTGGTGGTGGCGGTGGTGGTGGTAGCGGGCCTTTTTCTTGAACCGCTGGGTGTTTGGATACAACTGAATGGCTTGCTGAGCCACTTCAGAGCCGACCACGTTAGTACGGGGCTGGGATCACATATCGGCCAGACTGGGTCAGGACATCAGTTGGGTTTCTAAACGACAATCTGCCAGCTGCATGGTCACTTTTACTGATAGCAGGTTTTTTTTAAATTCAAACTCGTAAACTGCCAGGATGGGAGCTCACGTTCTCTGGCCTATTAGTCCAAGCCTCTGGATCACCAGTCTAGTAGCATAGCCGCTACACCGCTGTACGTACTACAAGAGGAATCCGAATCAAGTTTGCGATTAATGTATCTCTACTATAAAAGCCTTTACGGAAAAAAAATAGCTGAGGTACTCGCCGAACCGTGTGTGATGGCTTTTGAGGTGTTATGACTACATTTGCTCTCTGTATATTTACCTATCTTCTCTTTCTCTCTTATTTATTTTCTCTCCTGGAACTGGCCTTCAATGTTTTGACTCTGCTGGCTGTCTCCCTTTTTGTTTTTATATGCCACTGGCTTGGTTTCTCTGCAGCTTTCTCATACCCTGATCCCTTACGTGTATTTCTTTGCCGCCGCGCCTGCTTTTTTAAATTATTTATTTATTTTGCAACGGTGCATGCGGCCGCACAACATTCCATTCAACAGACAGCCAATAATCACCAAAACTCAGGGGCAAGGTCAGCTGAATGGCAGTGGGGTCGAAGGAGAAATAATTTGAGGCGAGACCCCCCTCCCCCCCCAGCATGGAGTTTTGTTAAACTGGATCAGTCGTCACAGAGTCAGCCTATTAATTTATCCGCTATCTCCAACCCCCGCTCCCAAATCGGATCAGGTCCATGCCGGGAGTCTTGCCTCGCTAAATATCTCCATACGGTTCACAAAGGCCCTAACAGATAGTCTGTGTGCTAATATCCTGTTAGTAGGTTGCGTCTGTGGCCCTATTGACATGTTTGTGAGGACTGGATGTTACCAACCTCGGCGGGTCCGTTGGCGGGCGGTGTCAGTGGTGGGTCCCGGCCCCGCTGTGTAGAGTGATCTTATGCTGATTGGGCCCGTTAAGCCCCGCCCAGCGCATTTCCCGGCCAATTAGAGGAAGCGGGTCTGGTGACGTCATTTGCTGACGCGTCATCAGCCGGTTTCCTGAAGGGGAGCACGGCCAACTTTATTTTGACGTTTGTGCTGTCCGTGTTCTACAGCATTGAGGTGCTGCCAACACGGACAAGCACTGCACAGAGGGGCAAGGCTGCACCCAGGCTCTCCCATGACTCCCTCCATATGCTTATGGAGGGAGTCACAGCACGCAGGGAGGTTCTCTTCCCTTCCCATGGGTGAAGAAGACCTCCCCAGGAGATCAACACAGCCTGGTTGCACATTGCAGAGGAGGCCACAAGCAGGGATGTGGTCAGGAGGACCAGGCTGCAGTGGTGCAAACCTTTCAATGATCTCAGTAGATCACGAAACGTTCGTACAAAGCCACACTCAACCTCATCCTGCTGTGCCTCTTATCACATCCCCATCACTCTGCCTTCCCTACCCTACTCCTGCACATCCTTATTCACACCAACTTACCTTGCACCTCCACCCATCCCTCTCTATCTACATTATCACATCCCCATCTCACTAGCCACCCCTCACACTCACCCTCACCCTAGTCCAATCATACCAACTAACAACACACAAGGGTAGGCACTTGGGTATTTTATCCAATGTTCATGTAAAGTTTCTGTTAATCTGCTGTCAAACATTGAAACCTTTATTTTCAACACTTTGCGTTCTGTGTGCACCTTTGGAAGTGGCTTAGTGAGTTGCAGTGAATGGTGAGACAGAATGGTACCCCCTGCAATGGTGATGAGTGTGAAAGAATGGCTTGGGTATTGTAGGGATGCTTTATGGTGTTGTTATGGAGTGGTGACAACCTGGCGCATCATGTGGCAGCCAGGGTGTACAGCGTCAAGTGAAGTAAATCTGACCATGGTGAGGCCATCCCTGGCATCCTGGGCAGCAATGTTGTCGGGTGCTGACGCCCTGTGTCCTGTGCAGCATCAGGTGATTGCGGAGAAGGTTGGTGTTGTTGTTTGTGCTGCTGGTGTGCCTGGTGATGCTGGTGTTGGGGCTGATTGTTTTGGGATTCTGAGGACCAAGGTGAGAGAGGTTCAGTGGCACCAATGCTGATAGAATAGATGGCAGGTGAGGTAGAGATGACAGAAGCGATCTGTCAATGGTGGGAGAGGTAATGAGGTCAGACTGGATGGAGACTTGTGTAAAGACTTGCAGCATTCTGAATCTGTAGTGGAAATGCAGTTTAGAAAAGCTTAAGGTTAAGGGAACATTTCTCAATCAGCTGGGAGCTTTGACTTGACATTTGATGCTGTCAACTCATCAGCTGATTCAATGGCCACTGACCTCCCGCCTCAGCTTCACAGACGAGGTCCAGGCACAGCGGGAAACCGGTGGGCGACCTGTCAAAATCAAAAAGCTGGGAAAAAACCATTGTTAAGTGGCTGTAAACAAGCCACTAATGATTTTAATTGCCTCCCCCGCCGATGCGTGTCGGGTCTGCTCAGCGCTGGCAGACCCGACATTTGGTAAAGGTGTGTGGCGGCAGGGTCACAACCCGCTGGGGAAAAAAAACACTTTCCCACCTGACCCGCCACCGATCATGCCCGCTGACCCACCTGCAAAATCCAGCCCTAAGTGTGCCTCTGCTCTGTAAATAAGTTACGTGCAAGTGTGTTCAAGTGCCCTATTGGCAGACTATGTGCGTGCCAGTGCCCTAGATCACAAGATTGGTTCATATGGAGAAGGTCCATTTCATCTCTTCCTTTAAGAATGCACAACCCCATCATAGAGTCATAACAGCACCTGGCTGCCTCTTAAATTGGTCCAGTCTTCTGACCTTAACCATTCTTCCTGCCAACCCGTTCCAGCTATTTATCATCCTCCATGGCAGCTACATGTGTTTGTCCTACTGGCACTCCGTGTGTGTATCCATATAACCTCAAAGTGTTAGCCGCGGCTCAATCCAGTAGCACTCTTGCCTCGGAGTCAGAAGGTTGTGGGTTCCAGTCCCACTCCAGAGACTTGAGCACAAAATTCAGGCTAACACGCCAGTGGAGGTGCCGTCTTTCGGGTGAGATGTTAAACTGTAGGCCCTGTCTCCCCTCAGGTGGATGTAAAAGATCCCATGGGCACTATTTTGAAGATCTGGGGAGTTATCCCCGGTGTCCAGGCCCAATATTTATTCCTCAGTCAACATCACTAACACAGATTATCTGATCATTATCACATTGCTGTTTGTGGGAGCTTGCTGTGCGCAAATTGGCTGCTGCGTTTCCTACATTACAACAATGACGACACTTCAAAAAGTACTTCATTGGCTGTAAAGCGCTTTGGGTTGTCCGGAGGTCGTGAAAGGTGCTACGTAAATGCAAGACTTTTTCTCCACGAGAGTGTCTAACTATTGACCAGCAGATGCACTGCATTACATAGTCTTCTACATAGAATCTTACAGCACAGAAGGAGGCCATTCGGCCCATCGAGTCTGCGCCGGCTCTTTCGAAGAGCAATCCCGTTAGTCCCACTCCCCCCGCTCTTTCCCCATATCCCTGCAATTTTTTCTCCTTCAAGTATTTCTCCAATTCCCTTTTGAAGGCTACTGTTGTATCTGCATCCACCACCAGTGTTCCCTCTAATTTTTTTTTGGTGCGCGGTCCCTTTAAAATTTCTGCGCAGCCTCAAGCGCGCGATCTTTTCCAGCGGCAGCAGCGATTGAGCGGTCTGCGCGGGACCACCTTAAGGGGAACATTGTCCATCGCCCTATCAGGCAGTGCATTCCAAATCCTAACCACTCTTGCATAAAAAAGATTTTCCTCGTGTTGCCTCTGACTCTTTTGCCAGTCACCTTAAATCTGAGCCCTCTGGTTATCGACCCTTCAGCCACTGGAAACAGTTTCTCTTTATTTACTCTATCTAAGCCCTTCACGGTTTTAAACAGCTCTACCAAATCTCCTCTTAGCCTTCTCTGCTCCGAGGAGAACAATTCCAGCTTCTCCAGTCTATCCACGTAACTGTAATCCCTCATCCCTGGAACCATTCTAGGAAATCTCTTCTGTACCCTCTCCAAATCCTTCACTTCCTTCCTAAAGTGTGGCGCCCAGAATTGGACACAATACTCCAGCTGGCGCCGAACTAGCACAACTTCCTGGCTTTTGTACTCTATGCCTCTATTTATGAAGCCCAGGATCCCATATGCGTTATTAACTGCTTTGTTAAGCTGTCCTGCCACCTTCAAAGATTTGTCCACAAGCACCCCCAGGTCTCTCTGTTCTTGCACCTCCTTTAAAATTGTACCATTTAGCATGGATTGTCTCTCCTCATTTTTCCTACCAAAATGTATCACCTCACACTTCTCTGCGTTAAATTTCATCTGCCACGTGTCCGCCCATTCCACCAGCCTGTCTATGTCTTCCTGAAGTCTATCACTCTGCTCCTCACTCTTCACTATACTTCCAAGTTTTGTGCCATCCACAAATTTTGAAATTGTGCCCTGCACCCCCAAGTCCAAGTCATTAATGTATATCAAAAACCGCAGTGGTCCCAGTACTGAACCTTGGAAAATGTCAATGTATACCTCCCTCCAGTCCGAAAAACAACCATTCACCACAACTCTCTGTTTTCTATCCCTTAGCCAATTTTGTATCCATGCTGCTACTGCCCCTTTTCTCCCATGGGCTTTAATTTTGCCAACAAGCCTAATATGTGGTACTTTATCAAACGCCTTTTGATGGTGCACATCAACTGCACCACCCTCATCCACCCTCTCTGTTACCTCATCAAAAAACTCAATCAAGTTAGTCAAACACGATTTGCCTTTAACAAATCCGTGCTGGCTCTCCTTTTTTAGTCCATGCTTGTCCAAGTGGCTGTTAATTTTCTCCTAGATTATTGTTTCTAAAAGCTTCCCCACCACTGACATTAAACTGACTGGCCTGTAATTGCCAAGTTTATCCTTCTGCCCTTTTTTTGAACAAGGGTGTAACATTTGCAGTCCTCCAGGCCTTTGGCACCACCCCTGTATCTAAGGAGGATTGGAAGATTGCGACCAGCACCTCCGCAATTTCTACCCTTACTCCCCTCAGCAACCTAGGATGCATCCCATCCAGACCGAGTGACTTATGCACTTTAATTACCACCAGCCTTTCTAGTACCTCCTCTTTATCTATTTTGATCTCATCCAGTATCCCAGCAACCTCCTCGTTTACCATAGCTTTGGCAAAGTCCTCTTCCTTGGTAAACACCGCTGCAAAGTACTCATTTAGCACCTCAGCCATGCCTTCTGCCTCCACCAATAGTTCTCAGTATGGTCCCGAATAGGCCTCACCGCTCCTCTGACAAACTTTTTACTGTTAATAATGCCTATAGAAGACCTTTGGCTTACCTTTTATGTTAGCCCCCAATCTATTCTCGTACTGTCTCTTTGCCCCTCTTATTTCTTTTTTCACTTCTCCTCTGCACCTTTTATATTCAGCCTGATTCTCCCTTGTATTATCAAGCTGACATTTGTCATACTCCCCCTTTTTCTGCTTCATCCTGCTCTCTAACTCCTTCGTCACCCAGGGATCTCTGGTTGCCCTCCCTTTCCCCCCCTTGTAGGAATGCACCGATATACCTTGTAGGAATATGAACAGGGTCCTCCTAACCATGGTTTTCCTTTGTCCTAGGTCAGTTCAGCTGAATGGTCGGCCGCTAGCAATGGTAGACGACGAAACATTTCCCGAACTAAAACCAAGAACTCTACGAGCCGGAAGAATTGTGGTGGTTCCACCTCTTTCCATCGGATTCTACGTGGTGAAGAATGCCAACGCCCCCTCTTGCAAGTTCCGGTAGCCATGCTGCCCACCGACTGAGAACCTGCCACCTTGTCCGAAGCAATATTACAAAAAAAAATTAACGGCTGACTATTTCCATTCCTGCCTGAACCTCTTCTGAAAAGTCCCTGAAGTGTCAAAATGTGATCTCCCTCTCTTCCCCGCCCCCCCCCCCCACCCCCCCCCCCCATCTTCTCTCAGATAGTAAGAATTTGTTCTGCAGGCTGTTGTCTGGTTCACGGATTAACTAACCACCTCAAACACTACAGCAGTTCCTTTGTTGTAATGGTCTTCAATGAATGACTTTTTTTAAAAAGCAGAATCATCCAAGGAACAGTCTTCATAACCACAGCAAGTCTACTGCTCAGACAGCGTGTTAGACTCTGGATTATACACTGACAATGCCTCAGGCACCTTCTGTACAAAAGAGTTATTTTTCTAGTCAGATACTGTAAATCAGACCCAAATCTCCATAGCAACCTCTTCAAAACGTCCAATTAGTCGGTTTTATATTGTCAGTCTGGTCTGTGTAAGTGGAATAAATGTGTTTCCATGACTGTTAACCAGCTTCCACCAGCTTTCCTGATGTCTTAATGGGTCAGAGCACCACCTCTGTGTGTAACTGAGCCATCCAGGCCAGGAGGACCCCGGGATCAATCGATGGTGTGTGCTGAGTTAGTTGATCTCCACTGGATCACTGGCAGGGGGTTGCTACAACTGACCTCAGTGCCCCTTGGGTTGGGAGGCGGGGGGAGGGGGGGAAATCCGCCAGAGTTCTCATATCCATTGACCGCTGCTGGAAAGTGTGTGTGTTTTAATTATGGTCGACGACTGATTCTGACACGGCTGTGATCTCATTCATGGCTGAATAACCGTCTGGGCTCACGCAAGTCTGGAAACTTGGGTGAGCGACCAGAGGGTTGTCAACTCCCTGGGTGGGCAGCGCCATGAGAAAAAGTGAGGCGAAAACTGGAGGAAATGAGAAACTCCACTAAACAGTGTGTTTCTCTCGTTCATAAACTCCATTTTGTACTGAAGGCAATTTGTGATACACAATTTATAATTGTTACATTAAGCACGGGCACGAATTCTATCCAATTATCCAATATTTTTTTGTCTTTTAGATAGATGCAGTACAGAAGGAGGCCATTCGGCCCATCGTGCCTGTGCCAACTCTTTGAAAGAGCTCTCCAATTAGTCCCACTCCCCCTGCTCTTTCCCTATAGCCCTATCATTTTTTTCCCCCTTCAATTCCCATATCCAATGTAGAACAACTGTTGAGAATGTCACCCACATCCTTCCCCTGTATCGGTCCATCCTTGTGATTCACACAGAAATAAGCTTCACGTACGGTGGGAGATTATTACATACTGAAACATCCCACCAGTTAGGCAAAACTCCAATAAGTTGCTCGTTAATTTGTCAATCATCAGTTATCCAGTCAGCCTCAGCTCTGAGGGGAAAAAAAATCATTTCAGTCAAGTTTATGCCTCTTCTATTTGGAATAAATTCCATAAGCCCACGTACGGGAGATATTTATCACAGGGGATGGGGGGGATTTGCCCCATACGGTGAATTTAGAAGCTGTATATAAAATTAATTTGTATAATGAGTGCACGCTAAGCACAAAGGGTCAGAGTGACAGAGCCTCTGGGAAAGGCAGGGCGGAGATGTAAATGGTCCGGGAGAGTCCCGAATGTAGACCAAAACAACAGGAAGAGCTGTAAGGGCTGGATGTCCTGTGCTCACTCCTTTCCGACATTAATAACTTATTTGCCGTTCTTCAATCCTTACCTGAACTTAAGGGCCATTTATCCGCAACTCCTAGTATTATGGACAGTTCCAAACAACGAGTGGATCAATATGGACACTGAAGGGACAATTGGAAACCCCAATATCTCCTTCAGTAAGGAAACCTGATCGACTGAAACAAAAAATGATGTATATAACTGATAATGCACTTGGGGATCAGGATGAAACGCTTGAATTTTGTCTCGTCCCGATCCTTATGAATCCACACTTCTTTCCTCAGTTACCATCCCAGTTGCATAATTTCCCAGGTACATGCAAGTGCCTACCCGTTCGTCCCACAACTTCGCCTTGTCTTATTTTAATTCCTTTACATTTTAACGTTATGCAGTAGTGACATACAGCTAATCACTTAAAATAATGTCATGTTAAAATGTCCTACTATGTAATTAGCAGTATCAGAAACAGAAGATATTAACAACACTTAATATATTTGATGTCTTGCTTATAAAAGTATTTACTAAGATGTTCATATCTCTTTGAAAGATGAAGAATCGTCTCAAGGTTATAACTCATATACTCGCCTTATGCAGGATTTTTTTTTAGCACTACACCATATAGCATGTTCTCCAGCGACTGAATACTTTTCTGGCAATTTTATTTTGTTTGAAAGGTGCTGAAGTTCTATTAAATTATGCAAATCATTTTTTTTAATAAACACTAAACATTAAGCCTTCTGAGTGTTGAATTATCCTTGTATTTTGCAGTGTGCTTTGGAGAGGAAGGCTTCTCATCAGAGGCAAACAAGCAGCTTCTGCTTCAGAAGCCTGTTTCACAGGCTCATCGGATGAGGGAGGCCGTTTGGCCAATCCTGTTTTATCTATCTTCGTCAGCACCTCCCAAACCCGCGACCTCCACCGCCTAGAATCACTAAAAGTTGCGACACGGGTTAGCAAGGCCATAAAACAAAGAGAACCAAGCACTAGGGTTTATTTCTAGAGGGATAGAATTGAAAAGTCGGGAAGTTATGCTAAACCTGTATCGAACCTTGGTTAGACCACACTTGGAGTACTGCGTACAGTTCTGGTCGCCATATTATAAAAAGGATATAGAGGCACTGGAGAGAGTGCAGAGAAGATTTACCAGGATGATACCAGAAATACGAGGGTTACATATCAGGAAAGGATGAGCAGGCTGGGTCTCTTTTCTCTTGAAAAAAAGAAGGCTGAGGGGAGACCTAATAGAAGTCTTTAAAATTATGATAAATTTTGATAGAGTGGATACAGAGAGAATGTTTCCACTTGTGGGGAAGAGCATAACTAGAGGCCATCAATATAAGATAGTCACCAAGAAATCCAATAGGGAATTCAGGAGAAACTTCTTTACCCAGAGAGCAGTGAGAATGTGGAACTCGCTACCACAGGGAGTGGTTGAGCCGAATAGTATAGATACATTTAAGGGGAAGCTAGATAAGTACATGAGGGAGAAAGGGAATAGAGGGTTATGCTGATAGAGTTAGATGAGGAAAGACGGGAGGAGGCTCGAGTGGAGCATAAACGCCGGCATGGACTGGTTGGGCCGAATGGCCTGTTTCTGTGCCGTATATCCTATGTAATCCTATGTAGAAGGACAAGGGCAGCGGCCCATGGGAACACCACCACCTCCAAGTTTCCCCTCCGAGTCACACACCATCCTAACTTGGAACTATATCGCCGTTCCTTCATCATCACTGGGTCAAAATCCTGCAACTCCCTCCCTAACAGCACTGTGGGAGCACCCTCACCACACGGACTGCAGCGGTTCAAGGAGGCGGCTCACCACCAACTTCTCAAGGGCAATTAGGGATGGGCAATAAATGCTGGCCTTGCCTGCGATGCCCATATCCCACGAACGAAAAAAAAAACCTCACAGTCCTCCCATCAAGGAATCCAAACCATTTCTTAGTTGGGCCCAAGGTTTTGGCCTCCACCACTCCAACTGGAAATCCATTTTACATGTGAAGAAGGGCTAAGATCAGTCCCAAATTTTATTTTTGTCAGTTTGATGGGACTAAAAGTCAATAAATCCCAAGGACCGGATGACCTACATTCTAGGGTTTTGAAAGAGGTGGCCATTGGGATAGTGGACGCATTGGTTGTCATCTTCCAAAATTCTATAGATTCTGGAACCGTTCCTGCAGATTGGAGGATAGCAAATGTTACCCCGCTATTTAAGAAAGGAGGGAGAGAAAAAACGGGGAACTACAGACCTGTTAGCCTCACATCAGTAGTTGGGAAAATGCTGGAATCTATTATAAAGGATGCAATAACTGGGCACTTAGAAACTAATAGTAAGATTGGGCAGAGTCAACATGGATTTATGAAAGGGAAATCCTGTTTAATAAACCTATTGGAGTTCTTTGAGGATGTAACTAGTGGAGTAGAGAAAGGGGAACCGGTAGATGTGGTGTATTTGGATTTTCAGAAGGCCCTCGATAAGGTCCCACACAAGAGGTTGGTGAACAAAATTAGGGCACATGGAATTGGGGGTAATATATTAGCATGGATTGAGAATTGGTTAACAGACAGAAAACAAAGAGTAGGGATAAACGGGTCTTTTTCAGGATGGCAGGCTGTGACTAGTGGGGTACCGCAAGGATCGGTGCTTGGGCCCCAGCTATTCACAATCTATATCAATGATTTGGATGAGGGGACTAAATGTAACATTTCCAAATTTGCTGATGATACAAAGCTAGCTGGCAGTGTCAGTTGTGAAGAGGATGTGAAGAGGCTTCAAGGGGATCTCGATAGGCTCAGTGAGTGGGCGAGAACATGGCAGATGGAATATAATGTGGATAAATGTGAAGTTATCCACTTTGGTAGAAGAAACAGAAAGGCAGTGTATTTCCTAAATGGTGAAAGATTGGGGAATGCAGATGCTCAAAGGGACCTGGGTGTCCTTGTACATGAGTCACTGAAAGTGAATGTGCAGGTGCAGCAAGCCATTAGGAAGGCAAATGGTATGCTGGCCTTCATTACAAGAGAATTTGAGTACAGGAGTAAAGAAGACTTACTCCAATTATATAGGGCCTTGGTGAGACCACACCTGGAGTACTGTGTACAATTTTGGTCTCCTTACCTAAGGAAGGATATACTTGCCATAGAGGGAGTGCAACGAAGGTTCACGAGATTGATTCCTGGGATGGTGGGACTGTCGTATGAGAAGAGATTGAGTAAACTAAGCCTGTATTCTCTTGAATTCAGAAGAATGAGAGGGGATCTCATTGAAGCATACAAAATTATTACTTGGCTTGATAGGGTGGATGCTGGGAGAATGTTTCCCTTGGCTGGGGAGTCTAGAACCAGGGGCCACAGCTTCAGGATAAAGGGTAGGTCATTCAGGACTGAGATGAGAAGAAATTTTTTCACACAGAGGGTGGTGAATCTTTGGAATTCTCTACCCCAGAGGGCTGTGGAGGCTCAGTCATTGGGTATATTCAAAACAGAAGTCGATAGATTTCTGACTAGTAAAGGCATCAAGGGATATGGCGATAGGGCCGGTGAATGGAGTTGAGGCAGAAGATCAGCCATGATCTCATTGAATGGCGGAGCAGGCTCGAAGGGCCGAATGAGCTACTCCTGCTCCTATTTCTTATGTTCTTATGACCCTGTGCTCCTTATTATACTATTTGTTTTTTGGCACATATATTGTAGAGCTGAAATTCCAATCAGGACCCGGGTAAATCTGGGACAGATCACCTGACTGGGGAACGGAGAATAGGATGGAACCAGGTTGCACCTGGATTACGCCCCGTGTTTTTGCTCCAACCATTTTCTGATGGATGAGTCATGGGTGGACCTTCTGCTCACCCAACCCCCCTCCGCCCCCCCCCCCCACCACACCCAACGTCAAGGGGGAGAGTGTGGGGGATTTACCTGGTTACCCCGTGCTTTATGCTCTTAGAAGTCTTCACCAGAGCTCAAGTCAACTGAGACCTGGTGAGGACCCAGGAAAGACCCTGGCCCTTACCGGTAGCAAAGAAATGGATCCCGGAGGGGATCGATTACCCTTCTGCTGCCAGAGTTATGGTTCTTATGGGAGGCGAAGATCTTTCAGTGCCTGTTTGTCTTCAATGTAGTAAGGGCTTTGAGGCACCCTAATGGAGCAACTGGGTGCCGGTGCACCTTCTGGCAGGAAGGCTCGGCGCGGGCACCTCTGATGGTGCCCTTACAGTCACCGGCTGCCAGCACTGAAGGTGCTAATGACTCCACCCCGTAGTTTCGAGGGCTTGGCGCCTCCTTCAATTTAGGCAGTGGTGGGTTCTGACCCGCCTCACTTGCACACCAGCCGAATGGGCCCATTGGAATCTCCGCCTTTGTATATTCATCCCCTGGCCGACATCATTGTACACACGCTAGGTCCAACCTGACAACTGTTTCTAATCAGAAAAACCAAAGCACACGACACTGTCCATTAGCCAGAGTGAGAAAAGCTGGTTAATTATGTAATTATGCAAATTGCCTTGGGGGTTTTGTCCAGAAGTTGGGATTGTGCAATCGCTCCAAAACTTGGACCGCCATCAAGCAGGTGTGACAGGAAATTCTTACATATCCTTACGATTTCACATCTAATGACAGAACCTTTATGTTTCTGAAAATCACTCTATGCTCCTCAGCACCATAGCCTAGGGAGCCTCTTCAAGCTCCTATCTCACTCTCTTGGATAGCGCACAACAGAATTTTTCGATCTTGTTCCTTCCCAGCTCCAAATGTACTTTGAGATCCAGACTCAGTGCACCTTCTCTGTGTCAGCCGTGGCTCAGTTGGTAGCACCCTTGCCCCTGAGTCTGAAAGTTGTGGGGTCATGTCCCACTCTAGAGATTTGAGTAGAGTGCTGCACTGCCGGAAGTGCCATCTTTTGGATGAGATGTTAAACCGTGGCCCCGTCTGCTCTCTCAAGTGGACGTAAAAGATCCTATGGCACTATTTTGAAGAAGAGCAGGGGAGTTATCCCCGGTGTCCTGGGGCCAATATTTATCTCTCAATCAACATCACTAAAACAGATTATCTGGTCATAATCACATTGCTGTGCATTGTCACAAACAGCAACTACACTTCAAAAAATACCTCTTTAGCTGTAAAGTGCTTTGGGACGTCTGGTGGTCATGAAAGGCGCTATATAAATGCAAGTCTTTCTTTCACTCCATCTCATTTTTTCACAGGCGCTCAAAACTGTGGAACTACTTACCTGCTCTGTCCCCACTTCCTCCTACAATCTAAAGGCTTTTGAAAGCCAAGCTTGGTGTCACCTAACCCGACCTACCTGATCTCCTTTTCAACCGTGTTAGTGGCCTTCAGCTAGATTTCAAAACAAAAAAGTCCGGCAGAGGGGGCTGAATATTCAAGCCACAGACTGGAGATTGCAAATCTTGATATCCAATCAAATAGTCAAACGTGAAAGTAGGACATAAAAACAAAAAATGCTGGAACTACTCAGCAGGTCAGGCAGCATCTGTGGAGAGAGAAACAAGAGTTAACGTTTCAGGTCGATGACCTTGCATCGGACATCTCCCAGACTTGAGTTAACGTGTCACCCACAGTACCGTAGAGTGAGACACGAACAGGAGCCAACACATTGGCCTGGACATTAACGGGGCAGGTTATGTAGGTGGAGGCAGGTGGGGGGAGGGAGGAGTTTCAGAAGGGAAATCCAGAAGTGGGCGGGTTGGGGTCAGGTTTGAGATTTTAAACATTTTAGCCCCTGACCCGACCCCAACCTACCTGTTTTTGGGTGTTAAAATCCAGCCTGTTATGTTAAAGGAGGACTTTGGGCCTCACGATACCTGTTAATTCTTGGCTAAATATTCACAGTAGAAGAGGGCTCAGCCTTTTTTGTTTTTAATGTAAAACCAAGCTTGGCGTGTTAACAAAAACACGCTCAGCCAGGCACAGCTAAGGTCACCAAAGGTCATCCAACAGGACCAAACGGAGGCCTGACATGAATTAGGTTCAGTGACCTTTCAGTTCACCCATAGTGTTCTTGGAGCTGCCTTTGTCATAACTTGTTCTTTTCGTAGAGTCCCAAGGGCAATAGTGGGTCTGTTTCTGTTGGGAGAACCTCGCTTTTTAATCTTCTTTTAGGCTGTGAGCAATCGGCTGGCAGCCAGAAGGAAGATAAACGAGAGCCTGTCCTAAAACACCTGGCCAGGAAAGAAGCTGAAGGACCTGGGGCCTAGACATCAAACAAGAGATCACCAAGGAGACTGGCTGGGAGGACGGTCACAGCCGTTTGCACCTGGCCTCTGCCGGACGATCTATTAGTCGAAGGCTACAAACCCAGGTTTAAAAGCTAACAACTATTTTTACTAATGCTCTTTGCACCGGTAATAATATCAAAATAAGGATTACGTAAGAAGGGGAGTTGAGTTCATGGTCTCTTGAGCCCCTGGTGTTTCCACTGAAACCACTCCTACTCTTCCAGGGCATATTTCCTTTCAGTTGAATTTAAGAGCTGCTGTTACTGACAATGCAAAGAAAACTTGCGTTTATATGGCGCCTTTCACATCCTCAGGACGTCTCAAAACCGCTTTACATCCCAACGAATTACTTTAGAAGCGCGGCTGTCATCGTTGTTGGTTTAAATGCAGCAGGCAGTTTGTACACAGCGAGGTTCCACAGGCAACAAATGAGAGAAATGAACAGCTGATCTGTTGTTGGTGGCGTTAGCTGAGGGATAAATGTTGGCCCAGGACACCGGGGGAACCTTCTGCTCTTCTTTAAAAGAAAGTGCGATGGGTTCTTTTTGCATCCACCCGAACAGGCAGACAACCCAGGGTTTCAGTTTAAAATCTCATCGGAAGGACGACATCTCCAACAATGCAAGACTCCCATCGAGGGTGTGTTTAAGTGTCAGCCTAGATTGCCTGTTGCCAACTCCTGGAGCGGGGCTTGAACCCATAACCTACCGACTCAGGAGGTCAGAGGGCTAGCAACCGAGCCCAGCTGAAGAAATGATCACGTTACAGTGATGCCGAACAAATTTTAACAAAGAGTAATCCCACTTAGTGTCAGCTGTGGCTCAGTGGGTAGCACTCTCTCTCTCGCCTCAGAGTCAGAAGGTTGTGGGTTCAATTCCCACTCCAGAGACTTGAGCACATAAAGCTAGGCTGACACTCCCAGTGCAGTGCTGAGGGGGTGCTGCACTGTCGGAGGTGCCATCTTTCAGAGGAGATGTTAAACCGAGGCCCCGTCTGCTCTCTCAGGTGGACGTAAAAGATCCAATGGCACTATTTCGAAGAAGAGCAGGGGAGTTATCCCCGGTGTCCTGGCCAATATTTATCCCTCAGCCAACATAACAAAAACAGATTATCTGTTCATTATCACATTGCTGTTTGTGGGATCTTGCTGTGTGCAAATTGGCTGCTGCGTTTCCCACATTACAACAGTGACTCCATTCCAAAAGTACTTCATTGGCTGTAAAGCACTTTGAGACGTCCGGTGGTCGTGAAAGTTGCTATATAAATGCAAGTCTTTCTTTCTTTCTCCACCATGTCTCGTGTGGGGGAAACATGGCGGAGGTGGGTTCCGCTGGAGTTTCACCTTCCCCACCATAGACCAACCTTGGTCAACGAACCATGGTAGGATCTGTCCTTGGGGTCGGATCTCTGAGAATGCATGACTGCCAGTAATTCAAAGCCCAAAAACTATCCTCACCCGACATCCATACAACACGCATCTTCCCACGAGGCCAAAGGTTTGAAATGAAAACAGGAAATGCTGGTTAAGACACAGCAGTCAGTCAGCATCTGAAAGAGAAAAGGCAAGGGTAACGTTTCAGGTGAAACCCTTCATCAGAACTTTGCGAAGCTATCCATCTCTTTCAGACACTGGCCGACTGCTACGCCTGCCCCGCATTTTCTGTTTTTGTCCCAATAGGAGTTAGCAGATACCAACCATGAGACGGAGCAGGAACGCTGGTTGATTTTCCAATCCCTAGCTCAGGAATTATGGGGCCAGTTGTAGCATTTCACTGCCACAGTAGAGGATAGGGATTGTACCTGGAACCTTACAAAGTATCTACTGCACAGAAACAGGCCATTCGGCCCAACAGGTCCATGCCGGTATTTTATGCTCCACACGAGCCTCCTCCCACCCCTCTTCGTCTAACCTCATCAACATATCCTTCTATTCCTTTCTCCCTCTTCTCTTCCACCCTCAAAGCCTCCTTGAAAAAGTGCAACATCCCCACTGACACCTGGGAATCCCTGGCCCAAGACCGCACAAAGTGGAGGAGAAGCATCCGGGAAGGCGTCGAACACCTCGAGTCTCTTCACCGGGAGCAAGCGGAAGCCAAGAGCAAACAGCGGAAGGAGCGCACGTCAACCCAAGCACCCCACCCACGCCCGCCCCCTTCAACCACCGTCTGCCCCACCTGTGACAGAGACTGTAGGTCCCGCATTGGACTCATCAGTCACCTAAGAACTCATTTTTAGTGTGGAAGCAAGTCATCCTCGGTTCCGAGGGACTGCCTAAGAAGAAGAAGATTGGATTTATTAGTGACTAGTGATGGTTCCTAACCATCCTACTTTGTCAGTACCCCTACAGGCCGCTTATCACTAAGCCATGGACGACCCTCTCGGCTGGTTCTGTAATGTCTGCCTCAAACCCCACACGCAGCCCCTAACGTACTGAAAGCCTGGTTGACTCTAGAAACGTTGCAAAGATCGCGGTGAGCTCACTATTTGGGGTAAGCTCATCGATTCTGAGAGTAGCAAGGAGTCTGCACTCTGAACAAAGTGCTTCTGTTCAGGGACTGAAGACATAAATGTTTAAATCATTACTGTAGCTTAAAACTAGTCTGCAGCCCCTTGCTCACACATCAAAAGTGCTGAACCGAAGCAGCTACTGTGTAGATGCAGTTATTACTGAACTAGAAAATCCTGCCACCCTCTGGTTAATGGGTCTGTAAAAATACTTTCACTGATTCACAGAAAAAACTTAAAAAGAAAACTGAGAACTTTTTCTGGCAAGAGTCATTTACGTGGAACAACTTTAAAAGATTTGGCTACAGCTACCTCATTTACTAACAAAGTATAAAAAAATCTTTGGAGTCAGCAGAAATGTCTTGATTGCATACTGCTTTTTTGGGCTTGTTTATTTTGGACACCAATGGTCAGCATCACGCATTCCCAGTTCAGGTACAGCACAGTTAGATGCAGAGTAAAGCTCCCTCTTCTCCAGCCCAACAACTTGCTTCAGCCCCAGCCTCAGAAGAGCGCCCCCTACTGCAACAGTGAGACATTTCTCCATTTCCTACACAAGCCATCTTGAGACCTCTATGGGATTCCCAATGTAAAAGAAAAGAAAGACTTACATTTCTATAGCGCCTTTCACAACCTCAGGACGCCCCAAAGCGTTTTACAGCCAATGAAATACTTTTGAAGTGTAGTCCTGCTGTAATGTAGGAAACATGGCAGCCAATTTGTGCACAGCAAGCTCCCACAAACAGCAATGTGATAATGACCAGATAATCTGTTTATTAGTGACGTTGATTGAGGGATAAATATTGGGCCAGGACACTGGGGAGAACTCCCCTGCTCTTCTTCGAAATAGTGCCATGGGATCTTTTACATCCACCTGAGAGGGCAGACGGGGCCTCGGTTTAACATCTCATCCGAAAGACGTAGTGCCAAATTGGACCACTCTGATCTCCGTCCTCGGCCTCTTACACTGTTCCAATGAAGCTCACCGTAAGCTTGAGGAACAGCACCTCATCTTTCGATTAGGCACTTTACAGCCCTCTGGACTCAACATCGAGTTCAACAATTTCAGATCATAACCTCGGCCCCAATTATATATTTTTTTTCTCTCACATGGCAGCTGTTGATGATTCTGCCAGTGCCATTTACACCTCATCTAGAGTCATCTTTTGTTTCTTAACTTGTCCCATTACCATCTCCTTTTGCCTTGCACCATCCTACCTTTTGTCATTTAATCTCTCCTGCCCTCCACCCTATCACAGACCATCCCTTTTGTTCTTTCCTCCCCTCTCCTCTTTCCCGGCCCCTACACTTGCTTAAAAATCTGTTACATCTCTAACTTTTTCCAGTTCTGACGAAGGATCATCGACCCGAAACGTTAACTCTGTTTCTCTCTCTACAGATGCTGCCTGACCTGCTGAGTGTTTCCAGCATTTTCTGTTTTTATTTCAGATTTCCAGCATCCGCAGTATTTTGCTTTTGTGTTTGGGCCAATTATATGTTGTGCCACTGGATTACGACTCATTTCATACAAGCCCCTAAAAGCCAGCAGACAGGGCAGAATTTCATCCCATCAGTCTTAGGGTTTGCCTATTGTAATGCTGGGATTTCCCAGGCAGGGATTGGCATTGCTAATTGCCATTACTCTCAGACTACTATCAGAGTCTCTCTGTCTCTCTCTTTCATTTACAAGCTTCTTGTTTCATTGCCGAGGTACCACAGCTCCCACAATATCAAGTCAGTACACTTTGACCAGAACTTAAACCAGTTGCTCCAATAAGCTGACTTTTGTGCTTCTGGTATGTACCCAGCTCCTGCTCACACTCACCCGTTGACATCAGGCTTGCAAACTCCAGCTCCTCCTACCGCCTCTCCCTCACTGCCTGCCGATTGTCTCTATGGACACCTTCCTATTGCCCGCAGACACTCCATCAACTTCGCCTCTCTCCACAATCTCGCTCTCGGGCTCGGGCTCCTCTTCTCTCTCTTGCCCCAGCTTTTCTCTCAGCTCATGATCACTTTAGTTGTGGCCCGTACGCCAGTCCCTCTCACTCTCTAGCTCCTCTTCACCCGATCACGAGGATCAGTGCAGGCAGCTGTCCCCAGTCACTGGGTAAGTTTTGATCTTACCGTGGAGTCACTTCTGCGATTCCTGAATTTTTAAGCTGCAAATTCCAGGATTTCAGCGGCATTAGACCAAGGATTGCAAATCCTAATTAGTCTGGGCTGGACTTGACACCAAGTCACACTGGAGAAGAGTCACTCCCTAACCCACTGTGTCAACCAGTCCCCATAATACTTTCATTCTTATCAGCATGCAGGTACAGCAAATAATTAGGAAGTCAAATGGAATGTTGGCCTTTATTGCAAAGGGAATGGAGTATAAAAGTAGGGAAGTCCTGTTACAACTATACAGGGCGCTGGTGAGACCACACCCTGGAGTACTGTGTACAGTTTTGGTCTCCTTATTTAAGGAGGATATACTTGCATTGGAGGCAGTTCAGAGACGGTTCACGAGGTTGATTCCGGAGATGAAGGGGTTGTCTTATGAAGAAAGGTTGAGCAGGTTGGGCCTATACTCATTGGAGTTTGGAAGAATGAGAGGGGATCTTATTGAAACATATAAGATTCTGAAGGGGCTTGACAGGATGTTTCCCCTCGTGGGGGAATCTAGAACTAGGAGGTATAATTTCAGAATAAGGGGTCGCCCATTTAAATCGTAAATGAGGAGGAATTTCTTCTCTCAGAGGGTCGTGAATCTTTGGAATTCTCTTCCCCAGAGAGCTGTGGAGGCTGGGTCATTGAATATATTTAAGGTGGAGATAGACAGATTTTTGAAAGGTAAGGGAGTCGAGGGTTATGGGGAGCGGGCAGGGAAGTGAGTTGAGGCCAAGATCAGATCAGCCATGATCTTATTGAACGGCGGAGCAGGCTCGAGGGGCCAAATGACCTCCTCCTGCTCCTACGTCTTATGTTCTTATGTATTTCAAAGCAAGACTTTATTGGCAACAATATTCTTTCACGCAGCTCGCGATCAAGACTTTTTTTTCCAACAATCAAATAAATAACAGAGCCCGCTTTAATCCTGATTAAATAAAGATGCAAGAAAAGCAGGGATCAACCCTTGAAACAATTGTGTTATAAAAAAGCACGGAACAAGAACATTCCTTCAGCAGGCTCTATATGATTCACTCTATCATGGACTCTAAACAACGTCTTGGATGAATACCGTGGCAACAAGAGCAGGTCAGAGGCTGGGTATTCTGCGGCGAGTGACTCGCCTCCTGACTCCCCAAAGCCTTTCCACCATCTACAAGGCACAAGTCAGGAGTGTGATGGAATACCCTCCACTTGCCTGGATGGGTGCAGCTCCAACAACACTCAAGAAGCTCGACACCATCCAGGACCGACTTGATTGACACATCAGCCACTAACCTAAACATCCACCATCAGCTCACCGTGATCAGCATCTCTAAAACAGGCTATCTGGTCATTATCACATTACTGTTATGGGAGCTTGCTGTGCGCAAAATTGGCTGCCTCGTTTCCTGCATTACAACTGTGACTGTACTTCAAAAAGTACTTCATTGGCTGTATAGTGCTTTGGGATGTCCTGAGGGAGTGAAAGTCGCTGTATAGATGTAAGTCTTTCTTTTACTATCTACAACATGCACTGCAGCAACTCACTAAGGCTTCTTCAGAAGCACCTCCCACACCTGCGGCCTCCACCACCTAGAAGGTCAAGGGCAGCAGGCCCATGGGAACACCATCATCTCCAAGTTCCCCCTCAAGTCACACACACCATCCCGACTTGGAAATATTTTGCCGTTCCTTTATCGTCGCTGGGTCAAAAATCCTGGAACTCCCTCCCTAACAGCACCGTGGGAGTTCCTTCACCACATGGACTGCAGCGGTTCAAGAAGAAGGCCCACCACCACTTTCTCAAGGACAACTAGCGATAGACAATAAATGGCAGCCTTGCCAGTGACGCCCACAGCCCAAGAATGGAAGAAAAGTTCTGATCCTCAAAGGTAAATCAAGCAAGTATCCATTTATATTATACATTAAAGAAAGAACCTACATTTATATAGTACCTAATCACATCGTCAGTATGTACCAAAGCAATTTCCAAAAATTGGATTAATTTGTTGCTCTTGTTTTCCAGGCATCGTGGCAGCCAATTTTTTGCACAGTATGGTCCCACAAACAGCAAATGAATGAATGACCAGGGCTATGGAGAAAGAGCGGGGGAGCGGGACTAATTGGATAGCTCTACCGAAGAACCGGCACAGGCACGATGGGTCGAATGGCCTCCTTCTGTGCTGTAACGTTCTATGGTTCTGTGACCAGTTAATCTGTTTTTGATGGTGTTGGGTGAGGGAGGAAGGTTGGTCAGGATATTACAATCAGAGGGGGAAAAATTCAATTGGTTTGTGCCTCCCGTTAGCGCCTTAAGAGGGCGCTAATGGGGCGCAAAGCAACTAGCGCCCGTGGGCGGCGATGTTTGCGCCGCTCACGAAATTAACTAGACATTTTGCGGCGGCGCTAAACACTACCGCCACGATCTCCTGTGCCGGCAGATCGTGACTTCAGTCGAGTGTGCAACGCCCCGGTAGCACCCCGGACCGGATATTGAGTGGCGCCCCCTGCCTTATCGCCTGCCGCTAGCAACGACAGGTTGAGGGGAGCGTTTTGCAGTCAGGAAGAGACTGGGGGAGCGCTATTTAAAGGCGACCGCTTCCTGCCTTTTTTTGTTGGTGACATTTTTGCACCACGCATTCTGAGAGAGAGAGAGAGAGACTTCTGGAGAGATTCAACGCTGTGTGAAGGAGTTTTGGGTACTGAACAGCACTTTGCAGGTTCATTTTGATTTGCCCTTCCTTGTATCGATCTAGAAGAGACTGTGGGGGCTGCACTCTGAGCTCTTTCCCATGCCTCTCCATTGTTCTTTCCAGCAGATTTGATGTACAGGTCTCTCCAGGCCGAGATTCAAGGCTGCAATGAGCAGGATGTGGATGGAGAGCAAGACAAACCCTCCCCTTTAAGAACTGGCCGGGGCCATTGTGTCTGTGTTCCATTGCTGACTGACATCACATGAGCTTCGCCAGCGCTCTGAGGTAGCGCCTCGCTCCTCGGCCTTTGCACCTTAAGACAGGTGTGTAGCGCCTGATTTAGCTCTCCAATCACCTCCAGGGGCGATAAAAGCCAAGTATGCAGTCGGAGGCGATAATTAGCGCCAGGCACTAATCTTTGCGCCCGGCTGATAATTGCGCCCCAAACGGGGCAAAACTGAATTTTTCCCCCATAGAGTCATAGAGTTATAGATTTATACAGCACAGAAAGAGGCCCTTCGGCCCATCGTGTCCGCGCTGGCCATCATGCCCTATCTATTCTAATCCCATTTTCCATCACTTGGTCCGTAGCCTTGTATGCTATGGCGTTTCAAGTGCTCATCTAAATGCTTCTTGAATGTTGTGAGGGTTCCTGCCTCTACCACCCTTTCAGGCAGTGAGTTCCAGATTCCAACCACCCTCTGGGTGAAAATGTTTTTCCACGACTCCCCTCTAAACCTCCTGCCCCTTATCTTGAAACTATGCCCCATGGTTATTGACCCCTCTACTAAGGGGAAAAGTTCCTTTCTATCTACCCTATAGAAACATAGAAGATAGGAGCAGGAGTAGGCCATTCGGCCCCTCGAGCCTGCTCCACCATTCAATGCGATCATGGCTGATCATCCAAATTCAGTACCCTGTCCCTGCTTTCTCCCCATATCCCTTGGTCCCTTTAGCCTTAAGAAATATATCTAACTCCTTCTTGAATATATTTAATGAATTGGCCTCAACTGCCTTCTGTGGTAGAGAATTCCACAGATTCACCACTCTCTGGGTGAAGAAATTCCTCCTCATCTCAGTCCTAAATGGCTTACCCCTTATCCTTAGACTGTAACCTCTGGTTCTGGACTCCCCCGCCATCGGGAACATCCTTCCTGCATCAAGTCTGTCTAGTCCTGTTAGAATTTTATACGTTTCAATGAGATCCCCTCTCATTCTTCTAAACTCTAGCAAATATAAGCCTAATCGACCCAATCTCTCTTCATACGTCATTCCTGCCATTCCAGATATCAGTCTGGTGAATCTTCGCTGCACTCCCTCCATGGCAAGAACATCCTTTCTCAGATAAGGTGACCAAAACTGCACACAATACTCAAGGTGTGGTCTCACCAAGGCCCTGTACAACTGCAGCAAGACATCCTTGCTCGTGTACTCGAATCCTCTCGCTATGAAGGCCAACATACCATTTGCCTTCTTAACCGTCTGCTGCACCTGCATACTTACTAGTGTAAGAAAACTACTAGGCACTTGGTCTGAGTATTAAACAAGGCTTTAATCAACTGTTTTTCAACATGGAGATCTAGTTGTGTCCTTCCCTAGTTCCTGTTAAAGAATGTCCTGAGCAAGCTGGGCCCATGCCCGAGTATTTATATTCTCCCTGGACAGCGCCACCAGCAGGCCGCCCAGTATTATTTCATAAATCATTTCCACATGAATGACAAGGTTCATGTCACTTACCTTCAGCGACTGGTGCACAAGGACACCCAGGTCTCGTTACACTTCCTCTTTTCCCAATCTATTGCCGTTCAGATAATAATCTGCCTACCTGTTTTTGCCACCAAAGTGGATAACCTCGCATTTATCCACATTATACTGCATCTGCCATGCATCTGCCCAATCACCCAACCTGTCCAAATCATACTGGAGTTTCTCTGCATCCTCCTCACAGCACACACGCCCACCCAGCTTTGTGTCGTCTGCAAACTTGGAGATATTACATCTAGTTCCCTCGTCTAGATCATTAATATATATTGTGAATAACTGGGGTCCTAGCACCGATCCCTGCGGTACCCCACTAGTCACTGCCTGCCCCTCATAATTTTGTACACCTCAATCAGGTCCCCCCTCAGCCTTCTCTGTTCTAAGGAAAACAACCCCAGCCTGTCCAGTCTCTCTTCATAGCTGAAGCGCTCCAGCCCAGGTAACATCCTGGTGAATCTCCTCTGCACCCTCTCCAATGCAATCACATCCATCCTATAGTGTGGCGACCAGAACTGCACACAGTATTCCAGCTGTGGCCCAACTAGCGCTTTGTACAGCTCCATCATAACCTCCCTGCTCTTATATTTTATGCCTCCGCTAATGAAGGCAAGTATCCCATATGCTTTTTTAACCACCTTATCTACCTGTCCTGCTGCCTTCAGGGATCTGTGTACATGTACACCAAGGTCCCTCTGATCCTCTGTCCTTCCTAGAATCCTACCATTCATTGTGTATTCCCTTGCCTTCTTAGTCCTCCCAAAATGCATCACCTCACACTTTTCAGGGTTAAATTCCATTTGCCACTGTTCTGCCCATCTGACCAACCCGTCTATATCATCCTGTAGCCTGAGGCTTCCCTCCTCGCTATTTACCACTCCACCAATTTTCGTGTCATCTGCGAACTTACTGATCATACCTCCTACATTCATATCTAAATCATTAATGTACACTACAAACAGCAAAGGACCCAGCACCGATCCCCGCCAGTGTATTTTCATGCCCCCTCCTCGCTCTCCTAATTTCTTTTTTAAGTACCCTCCTGCACTTTCTATACTCCTCTATGGCTTCCACTGTTTTTAGTCCTTTGTATCTGCCAAAAGCCTCCCTTTTTTTCCTAATCCATTCTTGTATATCCCTTGACAATCAGGGTTCCCTGGGCTTGTTGGTCCCACCCTTGACCTTTACGGGAACATGTTGGCGTTGTACTCTCTCTATTTCCTTTCTGAAAGACTCCCACTGCTCTGATGTGGATTTTCCTACAAGTAGCTTATCCCAATCCACTTTGGCCAGATCCTGCCTTATCATAACAAAATCGGCCTTCCCCAATTTAGAACCTTTATTTCCGGTCCATCTTTGTCCTTTTCCATGATGACCTTAAATCTCACCGAATTATGGTCACTGTCACCAAAATGCTCTCCTACTGAGACTTCTACCACTTGCCCGGCTATATTCCCTAGAATTAGGTCCAGTACTGCCCCCTCTCTTGTAGGGCCTTCTACATGCTGGCTCAAAAAGCACTCCTGGATGCACTTTAAGAATTCCGCACCCTCTAAGCCTTTCACACTCTGACTATCCCATTTAATATTGGGGAAGTTGAAATCCCCTACTATTATTACCCTATTATTTCTACACTTCTCTGAGATAGAAACATAGAAACATAGAAGATAGAAGCAGGAGTAGGCCATTCGGCCCCTCGAGCCTGCTCCGCCATTCAATGCGATCATGGCTGATCATCCAAATTCAGTACCCTGTCCCTGCTTTCTCCCCATATCCCTTGATCCCCTTAGCCTTAAGAAATATATCTAACTCCTTCTTGAATATATTTAATGAATTGGCCTCAACTGCCTTCTGTGGTAGAGAATTCCACAGGTTCACCACTCTCTGGGTGAAGAAATTCCTCCTCATCTCAGTCCTAAATGGCTTACCCCTTATCCTTAGACTGTGACCCCTGGTTCTGGACTCCCCCACCATCGGGAACAGCCTTCCTGAATCTAGACTGTCTAGTCCTGTTAGAATTTTATAAGTTTCAATGAGAACCCCTCTCATTCTTCTAAACACTAGCGAATATAAGCCTAATCGACCCAATCTCTCTTCATACGTCATTCCTGCCATCCCAGGTATCAGTCTGGTGAATCTTTGCTGCACTCCCTCCATAGCAAGAACATCCTTTCTCAGATAAGGCGACCAAAACTGCACACAATACTCAAGGTGTGGTCTCACCAAGGCCCTGTATAACTGCAGCAAGACATCCTTGCTCCTGTACTCGAATCCTCTCGCTATGAAGGGCAACATACCATTTGCCTTCTTAACCGCCTGCTGCACCTGCATGCTTACCTTCAGCGACTGGTGCACAAGGACACCCAGGTCTCGTTGCACTTCCCCTTTTCCCAATCTATTGCCGTTCAGATAATAATCTGCCTTCCTGTTTTTGCCACCAAAGTGGATAACCTCGCATTTATCCACATTATACTGCATCTGCCATGCATCTGCCCAATCACCCAACCTGTCCAAATCATACTGGAGTTTCTCTGCATCCTCCTCACAGCACACACGCCCACCCAGCTTTGTGTCGTCTGCAAACTTGGAGATATTACCTCTAGTTCCCTCGTCTAGATCATTAATATATATTGTGAATAACTGGGGTCCTAGCACCAATCCCTGCGGTACCCCACTAGTCACTGTCTGCCACTCGGCAAAAGACCCGTTTATTCCAACTCTTTGCTTCCTGTCTGCCAACCAGTTTTCTATCCAAGTCAGTACCTTACCCCCAATCCCATGTGCTTTAACTTTGCACGCTAATCTCTTTTGCGGGACCTTATCGAAAGCCTTCTGAAAGTCCAAATACACCTCTTCCACTGGTTCTCCCTTATCTATTCTACCAGTTACATCCTCAAAAAATTCCAGTAGATTAATCAAGCATGATTTACCTTTTGTAAATCCATGTTGACTTTGTCCAATCCTGTCACTGTTTTCCAAGTGCTCTGCTATTACATCTTTTATAATGGACTCTAGCATTTTCCCCACTACCGATGTCAGGCTTACCGGTCTATAATTCCCCGTTTTCTCTCTACCACCTTTTTTAAATAGTGGGGTTACATTAGCTACCCTCCAATCCATGGGAACTGTTCCAGAGTCTATAGAATTTTGGAAGATGACCAGCAATGCATCTACTATTTCTCGGGCCACTTCCTTAAGTACCCTAGGATGTAGATTATCAGGCCCTGGGGATTTATCGGCCTTCAATCCCGTCAATTTCCCAAACACCATTTCCCTACAAATACTGATTTCATTCAGTTCCTCCTTCTCATTAGACAGGAGTTTATTTGTGTCCTCCTTTGTGAAGACAGAACCAAAGTATGTATTTAATGTATTTGCCTACATATCTGTTCCTCTATCTCCCCCTGACTGTTTGGGGGCCTATAGTACCAGCAAAGTGCTTGCCCCCTTTTTGTTTTTAAGTTCTACCCATATGGCCTCATTAGAGGAACCTGCTAAGATATCATCCCTCCTTACCGCAGTAATTGACTCCTTGATTAATATTGCGACACCCCCTCCTCTTTTACACCCCCCTCTGTCTCGCCTGAAGATTCTATACCCCGGAATATTGAGCTGCCAGTCCTGCTCCTCCCTCAAACATGTCTCTGTGATAGCAACAATATCATACTCCCATGTGTTCATCAACACCTTCAATTCATCTGCCTTACTCGCAAGACTCCTTGCATTAAAATAAATGCCATCCAGCCTTGCCATACTTTCTTGTGCCGTTACATATTTGCTCTGCCTTCCAGGTTGACTTGTTTTTTCCTCTATATTTGGCTGTGCATCACCCCCTACTATAGCTGCACTCCGTATCCCATCCCCCTGCCAAGTTAGTTTAAACCCCCCCCAACAGTACTAGCAAACCTCCCCGCAAGGATCAGGTGCAACCCGTCCGACTTGTACAGGTCCCACCTTCCCCAGAAGCAGACCCAGTGATCCAGGAACTTAAAGCTCTCCCTCCTGCACCAACACTTTAGCCACGCATTCATCTGCTCTATCCTCCTATTCCTATACTCACTAGCACATGGCACCGGGAGTAATCCAGAGATTACAACCTTTGAGGTCCTGCTTTTTAATCTGCTACCTAGCTCCCTAAATTCTTGTTGCAGGACCTCATCCCTCTTTCTACCTATGTCGTTGGTCCCAATGTGAACCACGACCTCTGACTGTTCACCCTCCCCCTTCAGAATGCCCTGCAGCCGTTCAGTGACATCCTTGACCCTGGCACCAGGGAGGCAACATACCATCCTGGAGTCACGTCTGCGGCCACAGAAACGTCTATCTGTTCCCCTTACGATAGAATCCCCTATCACTATTGCTCTCCCACTCTTTTTCCTCCCCTCTGTGCAGCTGAGCCACTTGTAGTGCCACGGACTTGGCTCTTGCTGCATTCCCCTGAGAAACCATCTACCCAGCAGTATCCAAAACGGAAAATCTGCTGGAGAGGGAGATGGACCCAGGGGACTCCTGCACTACCTTCCTAGTTCTTTTTCTCTGTCTGGCGGTCACCCATTCCCTGTCTGCCTGTGCACTCTTTACCTGCGGTGTGACCACCTCGTTAAACGTGCTATCCACGGAGATCTCAGCCTCGCGGATGCTCCACAGTGACTCCAGCCACAGCTCCAGCTCCGAAACGCGGATTTCGAGTAGCTGCAGCTGGAGACACTTCCTGCACATGTGTTCGCCCTGGACACCGAAAGTGTCCCTGACTTCCCACATAGCACAGGAGGAGTACTCCACGCTGCCGAGCTGCCCTGCCATGTCCTAACCTTAACTTACTCCCTTTACTTCCTTTAAATTAAAGAATTTTAAATACACTAGGGACCTTACTTCACTTTCAGCACTACTCACTCTAAACTAGAGACCTTACTTTTACTTCAACGACTGGACTGTAGAAATACTCACCAGGTCCTACTTACCAATCAGCTCCTTCCCTGGTTGTGAAGTCACTTTAGCGGTTTCGCAGTTGTTGTTGTTTGACTGCTCCCGCTCTCGGACTCTTTCCCAACTCGCAGCACTCCTCTGCAGCGCTCCTTTATGGCCGCTCCGCCTTCTCTCAGGTCAATATTGGGACAACTCCCTGCTCTTTATATAATGCCCGTGGGATCTTTTACTTCCGGCTGAACAGGCAGAGGGGCGCCTCAATTTAACATCTCAACCAATGGTTTTATACATCCTTAACTCACCGACTTCGTTAACACGACCTTCCCGGTACGGGAGAGGTTATTGGGACAAGATACAGCTGGAGGTCTCCGGCACGATGGGGGCTGTTACTTCTTAATGTGCCGTTAGATTTCCATTGACGCCCGTGTTTACCTTCTGAAATTCTGACCTTCTGTCAAATTTTTTGTCTTTTAACGCTCTTGTGAAGCGCCTTGGGATGTTTTACTACATTAAAGGTGCTATATAAATACAAGTTGTTGTTGTTGTTGTTGTTGTTGTTGATAATTGCTGGTTTGCTTTGACTAGCCCGAGAGAAACCTAGGGCTCCATAACCAGAAATGTTAGTCGATTATGTGGCATGGTGCTTGTATTGCAGTCGTAAGCATTGATAGAGCCTACTTTGGAAGGTTTCCTGCTTGAAAATGGCATTTTAGGAGCGATGACTGTTTCCAGAGCACCCCCTTGAACAAGGTCATTTGTGAAGCTAACAACAACAAAAACAACTTTCATTTATATAGCGCCTTTAACGTAGTAAAACGTCCCAAGGCGCTTCACAGGAGCGATTATCAAAGAAAATTTGACACCGAGCCACATAAGGAGATATTAGGGCAGATGACCACAAGCTTGGTCAAAGAGGTAGGTTTTAAGGAGCGTAGGTGGAGAGGTTTAGGGAGGGAATTCCAGAGCTTAGGACCCAGGCAGCTGAAGGCACGGCCGCCAATGGTGGAGCGATTAAAATTCGGGATGCGCGAGAGGCCAGAATTGGAGGAGCGCAGAGATCTCAGAGGGTTGTAGGGCTGGAGCAGTATTACAGAGATAGAGGTGGGGGCGAGGCCATTGAGGAATTTGAAAACAAGGATGAAAATTTTAAAATCGAGGCGTTACCAGACCAGGAGCCGCCAATGGTGGAGGCGAAGAAAATCAGGGATGAGCAAGAGGCCAGAATTGGAGGAACACAGAGTTCTCAGAGGGTTGTAGGACTGGAAGAGGTTACAGAGATAGGGAGGGGGCATATTAATTACTTTAGCTGAGACTATTACACAAATCCACTAATGAGCTCGGGGGGGTGTGGGGGGGGGGGGGGGAAATATTATGGATTTACTGAAACTTGAATGATGAATATGGTGAATAATGGGCCACTTGACAGAAGCATGAGCATACCCTGATTATATCACTAGGGGTAAAACACATACACCCTTTGGGATAAGAAAGGGACAATTTTCTGAATGCAAGCTCTCAGCATGGAGTCTCAGGGAAATCCCGGACGTGCTCCTGATGATTTTCCATCTCCCTTTGTGGGGAGTGCGCGCGTGATTTGCCAACTTCTGCCTCCAGCGGGCGAGATGCTGTACCAGGGCAAGCGGTCATATGAACATACGAACGGGAAAAGGCCCTCTTGTCCATCCAGTCACCCACAATTGAGATGCTTTGTGCATCACCATATATATACTCTGCACCCCCACCCTAAACCACCTGAGCTCCTGGGAGAGGTGGAAAAAAAACAGACCAAAACCCAGGCCAATTTGGGGGAAAAAATCTGGGAAATTCCTCTCCGACCCCCTTAGGCGATTGAAACCCATCCAGGAGATCGCTCTGGTCCTGATCATTCTGTGCCGTACCGGCCTCTTGTACGAGGTGATCTCCGCCCCAGCCAGAAACAGGTCCAGCTCTCGCTTGAACAGATCTCCCTCCCAATCACCCCAATATCGTCATCTTGAAACACGAGACAGCACAGAAAAAATAATTTATACGCCGCCTTTCGCGATCTCAGGATGTCCCAAAGCGCTTTACAGCCAATGAGGTACTTTGGAAGTGTCGTCACTGTTGTAATGTGGGAAACGTGGCAGCCAATTTGTGCACAGCTGTTTAATGACAGTTAAATCACATCATGAGGTCAGCAAAGGTAAGAGTGTTTTTAGATTAATAACAGGGCAAATAACTGAACCACAGAGAAACACAGCTCTTTGAAGTGTCGCATGACATCATTCTCCTAGTCAAAAAAGCAAAGTCTCTAGTCAGCGCTGATGTTAAATGTTCCACATCCTGTAATGTATGTGAGCGTATTGAAGTCTCCCATCCTCGGTCCTTGCACGCTGACACCAACATCCATTCCACAAATCCTGCCTGACTCTGACTGCAGGATCTGAGCAGTGTAACAGCCAATTAACACTATGCTTCCTCTTGCAGGAGAAGACAGCGCACAATGCCAGGGCGTGCTAGGGTACTGGGGCACTGCCAACATCCAACAATGGAATCTATTACATAGGTAGTATTACAAAGTATTTACAGCGCAGAAACAGGTCCATGCCCGTGTTTATGTTCCACACGAGCTGCCTCACACCCCTCTTCATCTAACCCCATCAACATATCCTTCCATTCCTTTCTCCTTCATGCACTTATCTAGTTTTCCCTTAAATGCATCTATACTATTCGCCTCAACCACTCCCTGCGGTAGCGAGTTCCACATTCTCACCACTCTTTGGGTAAAGAAGTTTCTCTGAATTCCCTATTGGATTTCTTGGTGACAATTTTATATTGATGGCCTCTAGTTTTGCTCTTCCCCACTCTCTCTGTGTCTACTCTATCAAAACCTTTCCTAATTTTAAAGACCTCTAGACGTGTCAGCTCCTGGCTGCAGAGCAACGGGATGATGATCTCAGGGATCCTGCCATCAAACAAAGATGCAAGCAGAGCATCAGACACGTACCAAGGTTCTGCATGGCCTCTCCCAAGATGTGCAGCAAATGGCTGGGCTAGCAATGGAGTCCACTGCCCTGCTATGTGCCAACATCCACCAGTGTGTTTAAATGTACAGTAAACTCTTGTTTAAACGGCACTTAATCAGCCGGAATACTTTAATAACCGGCAAAATAGATAACCGGTAATCTTGCCGAATCCGTCCAGCACTCGTTTTGCCGAGTCCGAGTCTCCCGCGGTGGCCGAGTTAGTCAGTGGTGATGGTGAGTGGAAAAGCAGCACCGTGGTAGGTATACCTCTCTGTTATCCAGAATATTTCAGCAACCGGCACCATCCTGGTCCCATAGGTGCCGGATAAGAAAGAGTTTACTGTACTAGGGTGCGTGTTTGTGTGCAAGTGTGAGCAAAGGTGCTCGGGATTTGCGTGAGTGTGTTAAAAGTACAAAGATTGTGTGTGTGTGTGTGTGTGTGCTCTCGAGTGTGTGTTTTTTGTCATCTTTGAAATCACAAGGTGAGCATATAATTAATAGCAGAAGGAATATTCATTAGGTTTCACGCCAACATTATATCAGCAAAGCTGGAGACTCAATTGAAAAGAATGACCAACATTCTCGAGTCCGGACACAGATGGTGCTGGCATCTCATACTCGCACTGTTGAAAAGCAGAGAATCATTGTCTTGTCAAAGCAATAACCGAAGGATTTCCTGACACAAAACATTGGTGAGCTGTTGGATTGCTAAACTATGCAGAACGTTTCACCGTATCCGATTCGATCACACACGTCTGCAAGATGTTGCCTTTTACAATGGATTCTGCAGAATCGAAAAGAAGAAAGACTTGTGTTTCTACAGCATCTTTCATGACCTCAGGACGTCCCAAAGCGCTTTACAGCCAATAAAGTACTTTTGAAATGTAGTCACTGTAATGTAGCAAACACGGCAGCCAATTTGTACACTGCAAGGTCCCACAAACAGCAATGTGATAATGACAATGGCCAGGTAATCTGTTTTAGTGGTGTTGGTTGAGGGATAAACATTGGCCAGGACACCAGGAGAATTCCATTGCTCTTCCTCAAATAGTGCCATGGGATCTTTTACATCCACCTGAGAGGGAATATGGAACCCTCGGTTTAATGTCTCATCTGAAAGATGACACCTCCAACAGTGCAGCACTCCTTCAGTACTGCACTGGAGTGTCCTCCTATATTATGTACTCAGGTTGCTGGAGTGGGATGTGAACCACATGACCTTGATGCTTGAGGCAAGAGTGCTACCCACAGAGCCACGGCTGAGCCTGTGAAGGGTGCGGTTTAGATACAAGTCCTTTCCCTTTTTTAACTTTGCACAGCTACATCTCCAGGGTCCCAAGGAGCCAGCGGCCATGCTGTTCCATGGAATATTCGATTATAAGTCCTTGTACTGCGATCCCACTCCTAAGCAGGCATTTAGCCACCTCTTTTGAAGAAGTTAATCAGCAGAGTATTTTAGCTTCTTTTGTTGTTAATCTGTTCCATATATCCACTAATCAATGAATAAAAAAAATATCTTCTCATCTCCTTGGCCTTGCCTGAGGCTGGTTTCATTTTCAACCTGTTCTAGTTCTGCGGCCAAGTCCAAGTTAATCAGCCGGCTTAAATCTCTGTCTCCCGGCATTTGGAGCACCGGGATCATGGCTTGCCACAATTTTCTTTTCTCCCAGTGAAAATAAATTCAGCTCTGTCCGTCAAGTAACTGAGAAATAAACTATTTTGTCTGTGGGACAAAGCGGTTGGAGTGGTGAGGGTGTCACGTTACTCTGTGTACCTCTTGCAGAAACTAGGAACGCTCGTGTGAAGTTCCTTCTTACCCAGGGGCACAACGCGTGTTTCCTGCCCTGGCACTCGTTCGATGTTTGCTCGCATGCAGATTGTACCGGTGTCAGATATCCATTTATTATCAATCAGGCAGATGGAAAATCTCTCGACGCGGGGAGTCAGCTTTCCGTCAGGATACGGTCAGTGGGACCCACTCGCTCGCAGAACCTTAAAGACCAGCAGTAAAAAGGAGGCTTTGAAAGAATACGGGAAAGGGGGCAGGGCAGCCTTCAGCACTGTCCTCTCACTTCTGGGAGCTGCCTTTAACCATGGTGGGATTGAAGAAATTGAAATTATTACTGCTCAAACAATATTAAAATGATAAGAAATTCATTTATCTGTTGTTTTAGTTTAAATAGGTTAATGACTTCATTATGACACTTCAAAAGTACTTCATTAGTTGTGAAGTGCTTTGGGACGTCATAAAAGTCGCTAAAAAAAAATGCATCTTCTTTCATTCCTACATTAAAGTAGAGGAAAGAGGGATTTCAAACGAACGCATTAACATGTTCATTCCTATTACCTGTTGGGCCCCGTGTCTCCTCTGTCACCAATGGCTGTTGCACTTCTAAGGGAAAACAGTTTGGTCAGTCCTGTTCCTTTTGGGCCACAAAGTTGGCCACAGTTTGTCACAAACTGGGGTGCCTCACTGGTACTCAGGCAATGGGTTAGCTTTTGTTTTGGGGCCATTCGTCCTGACTCCTCAGCTAAAGGCAGTGACACACTCTGAGTTGCATTTAATGAATGTTTCTAAAGAATAAACCTAGACAGTGAGTGTATCCAGACTATTCATCCATAGGGGTATCACATCCAAGCCTGTTCACACACACACACACAAACACACTCACACACACACACACACACTCACACACACACAAACACACTCACACACACTCACAGACACTCACAGACACACACACAAACACACTCACAGACACTCCCAGACACACACACAAACAGACACACAAACACACTCACACACACTCACAGACACACACCCACACACACACACAAACACAAACACACACACACAAACACACTCACACACACTCACAGACACACACCCACACACACACACAAACACAAACACACACACACAAACACACTCACACACACTCACAGACACACACACTCACACACACACGCTCACAGACACACACTCACACAAACACACACACACACACACACAAACACAGCAGAAGTCATTGGATAGCAATCAGAAGCAGGGATCCTGGCTAATTTTCTCTCCATTGCTTGGTACTGGCGCCAATTTCACTTTTTCATTCATTTTCATGAATTTAGGAGTCTGGGTCTGAAATGTGTGCAGGAGCCTGATTTCAATATTTCCACATTATGGACATGTTATATACCATGTGATTGACTATGATTATAAACCAATGCTGTGCTCTTTCGAAAATAAAGGATCATGATTTCTATTTTCTGCAACGATGCGTTTTAGAAGTGAGAGGCTCTTATAGCTCTTATAGTGCTGTGGTGCGGTGCGGGGAGGTGCGGTGTGGTGCGGGGAGGTGCGGTGCGGTGCAGGGAGGTGCGGGGAGGTGCGGTGCAGGGAGGTGCAGGGAGGTGCGGGGAGGTGCGGGGAGGTGCGGGCAGGTGCGGGGAGTTGCGGGGAGGTGCGGGGAGGTGCGGGGAGGTGCGGGGAGGAGCAGGGAGGTGCGGTTCGGGGAGGAACGGTGCGGGGAGGTGCGGGGAGGAGCGGTGCGGGGAGGTGCGGGGAGGAGCGGTGCGGGGAGGAGCGGTGCGGGGAGGTGCGGGGAGGTGCGGTGCGGGGAGGAGCGGTGCGGGGAGGAGCGGTGCGGGGAGGTGCGGGGAGGTGCGGTGCGGGGAGGAGCGGTGCGGGGAGGTGCGGGGAGGAGCGGTGCGGGGAGGTGCGGGGAGGTGCGGTGCGGGGAGGAGCGGTGCGGGGAGGAGCGGTGCGGGGAGGTGCGGGGAGGAGCGGTGCGGGGAGGTGCGGGGAGGTGCGGGGAGGAGCGGTGCGGGGAGGTGCGGGGAGGAGCGGTGCGGGGAGGTGCGGGGAGGTGCGGTGCGGGGAGGTGCGGGGAGGTGCGGAGAGGTGCGGTGCGGGGAGGAGCGGTGCGGGGAGGTGCGGGGAGGTGCGGAGAGGAGCGGTGCGGGGAGGTGCGGGGAGGAGCGGTGCGGGGAGGTGCGGGGAGGAGCGGTGCGGGGAGGTGCGGGGAGGAGCGGTGCGGGGAGGTGCGGAGAGGAGCGGTGCGGGGAGGTGCGGGGAGGAGCGGTGCGGGGAGGTGCGGGGAGGTGCGGTGCGGGGAGGTGCGGGGAGGTGCGGTGCGGGGAGGTGCGGGGAGGAGCGGTGCGGGGAGGTGCGGAGAGGTGCGGTGCGGGGAGGTGCGGGGAGGAGCGGTGCGGGGAGGTGCGGGGAGGTGCAGAGAGGTGCGGTGCGGGGAGGTGCGGAGAGGAGCGGTGCGGGGAGGTGCGGGGAGGTGCGGTGCAGGGAGGTGCGGGGAGGTGCGGAGAGGTGCGGTGCGGGGAGGTGCGGTGCGGGGAGGTGCGTGGAGGTGCGGAGAGGTGCGGTGCGGGGAGGAGCGGTGCGGGGAGGTGCGGGGAGGTGCGGAGAGGTGCGGTGCGGGGAGGAGCGGTGCGGGGAGGTGCGGTGCGGTGAGGTGCGGGGAGGTGCGGAGAGGTGCGGTGCGGGGAGGTGCGGGGAGGAGCGGTGCGGGGAGGTGCGGAGAGGAGCGGTGCGGGGAGGTGCGGAGAGGAGCGGTGCGGGGAGGTGCGGGGAGGTGCGGTGCGGGGAGGTGCGGGGAGGTGCGGGGAGGAGCGGTGCGGGGGAGGTGTGGGGAGGTGCGGTGCGGGGAGGAGCGGTGCGGGGAGGAGCGGTGCGGGGAGGAGCGGTGCGGGGAGGTGCGGGGAGGAGCGGTGCGGGGAGGAGCGGTGCGGGGAGGTACGGGGAGGAGCGGTGCGGGGAGGTGCGGGGAGGAGCGGTGCGGGGAGGAGCGGTGCGGGGAGGTGCAGGGAGGTGCGGGGAGGTGCGGTGCGGGGAGGAGCGGTGTGGGGAGGAGCGGTGCGGGGAGGTGCGGGGAGGAGCGGTGCGGGGAGGTGCGGTGCGGGGAGGAGCGGTGCGGGGAGGAGCGGTGCGGGGAGGTGCGGGGAGGAGCGGTGCGGGGAGGAGCGGTGCGGGGAGGAGCGGTGCGGGGAGGTGCGGGGAGGAGCGGTGCGGGGAGGTGCGGTGCGGGGAGGTGCGGAGAGGTGCGGTGCGGGGAGGTGTGGGGAGGTGCGGTGCGGGGAGGTGCGGGGAGGTGCGGAGAGGTGAGGTGCGGGGAGGAGCGGTGCGGGGAGGTGCTGGGAGGAGCGGTGCGGGGGAGGTGTGGGGAGGTGCGGTGCGGGGAGGAGCGGTGCGGGGAGGAGCGGTGCGGGGAGGAGCGGTGCGGGGAGGTGCGGGGAGGAGCGGTGCGGGGAGGAGCGGTGCGGGGAGGTGCGGGGAGGAGCGGTGCGGGGAGGTGCGGGGAGGAGCGGTGCGGGGAGGTGCGGGGAGGAGCGGTGCGGGGAGGTGCGGGGAGGAGCGGTGCGGGGAGGAGCGGTGCGGGGAGGTGCGGGGAGGAGCGGTGCGGGGAGGTGCGGTGCGGGGAGGTGCGGAGAGGTGCGGTGCGGGGAGGAGCGGTGCGGGGAGGAGCGGTGCGGGGAGGAGCGGTGCGGGGAGGTGCAGGGAGGTGCGGGGAGGAGCGGTGCGGGGAGGAGCGGTGCGGGGAGGTGCGGGGAGGAGCGGTGCGGGGAGGAGCGGTGCGGGGAGGTGCGGGGAGGAGCGGTGCGGGGAGGTGCGGTGCGGGGAGGTGCGGAGAGGTGCGGTGCGGGGAGGTGTGGGGAGGTGCGGTGCGGGGAGGTGCGGGGAGGTGCGGAGAGGTGAGGTGCGGGGAGGAGCGGTGCGGGGAGGAGCGGTGCGGGGAGGTGCGGGGAGGAGCGGTGCGGGGAGGAGCGGTGCGGGGAGGTGCGGGGAGGTGCGGGGAGGTGCGGTGCGGGGAGGTGCGGGGAGGTGCGGTGCGGGGAGGTGCGGGGAGGTGCGGGGAGGTGCGGGGAGGTGCGGTGCGGGGAGGTGCGGGGAGGTGCGGTGCGGGGAGGTGCGGGGAGGTACGGGGAGGTGCGGTGTGGGGAGGTGCGGGGCGGGGAGGTGCGGTGCGGGGAGGTGCGGGGAGGTGCGGAGAGGTGCGGTGCGGGGAGGTGCGGTGTGGGGAGGTGCGGGGTGGGGAGGTGCGGTGCGGGGAGGTGCGGGGCGGGGAGGTGCGGTGCGGGGAGGTGCGGTGCGGGGAGGTGCGGGGCGGGGAGGTGCGGTGCGGGGAGGTGCGGTGCGGAGAGGTGCGGTGCGGGGAGGTGCGGGGAGGTGCAGTGCGGGGAGGTGCGGTGCGGGGAGGTGCGGTGCGGGGCGGTGCGGGGAGGTGCGGTGCGGAGAGGTGCGGTGCGGGGAGGTGCGGGGAGGTGCGGTGCGGGGAGGTGCGGGGAGGTGCGGGGAGGTGCGGTGCGGGGAGGTGCGGTGCGGGGAGGTGCGGGGAGGTGCGGTGCGGGGAGGTGCGGGGAGGTGCGGTGCGGGGAGGTGCGGTGCGGGGAGGTGCGGTGCGGGGAGGTGCGGTGCAGGGAGGTGCGGTGTGGGGAGGTGCGGTGCGGGGAGGTGCGGTGCGGGGAGGTGCGGGGAGGTGCGGGGAGGTGCGGGGAGGTGCGGTGCGGGGAGGTGCGGGGAGGTGCGGTGCGGGGAGGTGCGGGGAGGTACGGGGAGGTGCGGTGTGGGGAGGTGCGGGGCGGGGAGGTGCGGTGCGGGGAGGTGCGGGGAGGTGCGGAGAGGTGCGGTGCGGGGAGGTGCGGTGTGGGGAGGTGCGGGGTGGGGAGGTGCGGTGCGGGGAGGTGCGGGGCGGGGAGGTGCGGTGCGGGGAGGTGCGGTGCGGGGAGGTGCGGGGCGGGGAGGTGCGGTGCGGGGAGGTGCGGTGCGGAGAGGTGCGGTGCGGGGAGGTGCGGGGAGGTGCAGTGCGGGGAGGTGCGGTGCGGGGAGGTGCGGTGCGGGGCGGTGCGGGGAGGTGCGGTGCGGAGAGGTGCGGTGCGGGGAGGTGCGGGGAGGTGCGGGGAGGTGCGGTGCGGGGAGGTGCGGTGCGGGGAGGTGCGGTGCGGGGAGGTGCGGGGAGGTGCGGTGCGGGGAGGTGCGGGGAGGTGCGGTGCGGGGAGGTGCGGGGAGGTGCGGGGAGGTGCGGTGCGGGGAGGTGCGGTGCGGGGAGGTGCGGTGCGGGGAGGTGCGGTGCAGGGAGGTGCGGTGTGGGGAGGTGCGGTGCGGGGAGGTGCGGGGAGGTGCGGTGCGGGGAGGTGCGGGGAGGTGCGGTGCGGGGAGGTGCGGGGAGGTGCGGTGCGGGGAGGTGCGGTGCGGGGAGGTGCGGTGCGGGGAGGTGCGGTGCGGGGAGGTGCGGTGTGGGGAGGTGCGGTGCGGGGCAGGGAGATGCAAGCAGGTACGGTGTGGTGCGAGGCGGCACTCACCCACCTGGCCACAGGGAGAGCCATCTGCTAGTGCCCCACTCTGCCCAAGACAGCAGAACCAGTGCAGCAAGGTAAATCACGACCAGTACTTTCTCCTGGGCATGGATGAACTGATTGCCCAGCTCGTCTATACAAGGCACCAATGTGGTTTTCCTATTGCTAGACGGCGCAGGTCTCCCTGTGTAGGTAGAGGGCTGGGTTTTCCTTAATCAATTTACGTAGAATTACATAGAATTTACAGCAAAGAAACAGGCCATTCGGCCCGACTGCTCCGTGCCGGTGTTTATGCTCCACACGAACCTCCTCCCGCCCTACCTCATCTCACCCTATCAGCATATCCTTCTATTCCTTTCTCCCTCATGTGCTTATCTAGCTTCCCCTTAAATGTACCTAGGCTTGTCGCCTCAACCACTCCCTGTGGGAGCGAGTTCCACTTTCTAACCACTCTCTGGGCAAAGAGGTTTCTCTGAAATTCCTTGTTGGATTTATTAGTGACTATCTTATATTTATGACCCCTAGATTTGGACTCCCCCATAAGTGGAAACAACTTCTCTACGTCTACCCTATCAAACCCCTTCAATATTCACCTCTATTAGGTCGCCCCTCAGTCTTCTCTCATCTAGGGAAAAGGGCCATAGCCTTTTTAACCTTTCCTGATAGCTACAACCTCTCAATTCTGGTGTCATCCTTGTAAAGATGGCTGGGGCTTGCACGGTGGCTCATTTTGGTCATTTTGTGGGGTACTGAGCAGTGCAGACTCAGAGTGTGTCACCCAGGCAGTGATGCATTGGCTGATTAAGTTTTCCTTAATCTCTCCAGGCTTATACGGAAAAGATATTAAAACATAAAAACTAGGAGCAGGAGTAGGTCGTATGGCCCCTCGAGCCTGCTCCGCCATTCAATAAGATCATGGCTAATCTTCAACCTGAACTCCACTTTCCTGCACTATCCCCATATCAAATGATTCCCCTCGAGTCCAAAAATCTATTACCCTCAGTCTTCAATATATTCAATGACTGAGCATCCACAGCCCTCTGGGGTAGAGACTCCCAAAGCTTCACAACCCTCTGAGTGAAGAAATTTCTCCTCATCTCAGTCCTAAATGGCCGACCCCTTATCCTGAGACTGTGGACCCTTAGTTCTAGACTCCCCAGCCAGGGGAAACAACCTCTCAGCATTTAACCTGTCAAGCCCTCTGAGAATTTTATACGTTTCAATGAGGTCACCTCTCATTCTTCTAAACTCCAGAGAGTATAGGCCTTTATAAATCACTGTTTAGGCCTCAGCTGGAGTATTGTGTCCAATTCTGGGTACCACATTATAAGAAGGATGTCAAGACCATGGAGAGGGTGCAGAGAAGATTTACTAGAATGGTACCAGGGATGAGGGAATTCAGTTACGTGGATAGACTGGAGAAGCTGGGATTGTTCTCCTTAGAGCAGAGAAGGCTGAGAGGAGATTTAATATGTGTGTTCAAAATTATGAGGGGTTTTGATAGGGTAGATAGGGAGAAACTGTTTCCACTGGCAGGAGGGTCGGTAACCAGAGGACACAGATTGAAGATAATTGGCAAAGGAACCAGAGGGGAGATAAGGAGAAGTTTTCTTTATGCAGCGAGTTATGATGTGGAATGCCCTGCCTGAAAGGCTGGGGGAAGGAGATTCAATAATAACATTCAAAAGGGAATTGTATGTATACTGTAGTTGAGAAGGAAATATTCATATGGGGAAAGAGCAGGGGAGTGGGACACCTGGATAGCTCTTTCAAAGAGCCGGCACAGGCACGATGGGCCGAATGGCCTCCTTCTGTGCTGTATGATTCTATGAATTCCCACTCCTGATCACTACTCAGTGACTCCTGCTGGAGAGCAGGCATGAGTGGATGCTCGATGATGAGGGCAGAATTGATGGGAGTCGGCCTTCATGCCCGCTCACACTCACACGTAAAGAATGGCCATTTAGCTCAGGATGGCCAGCACCTGTGAAACTGCCACCCAGCATGAGCCAGCATCTTCAGGAGAGGTCAGGAGAAATCAGGGAGGGCAGTACCTTACAAAGATGACATAGAATTACATTACACTCCACACGAGCCTCCTCCTCTCACTCTACTTCATCTCACCCTATCGCCATATCCTTCTATTCCTTTCTCCCTCATGTACTTATCTAGTTTCCCCTTAAATGCATCTCTGCTATTTGCCTCAACTACTCCTCGTTGTAACGAGTTCCACATTCTAACCACTCTCTGGGTAAAAAAGGTTTCTCCTGAATTCCTGATTGGATTAATTGGTGACTATCTTATATTTATGGCCCCTAGTTTTGGTCTCACCCACAAGTGGAAACATCTTCTCTCCGTCTACCCTATCAAACCCTTGCATAATATTGAAGACCTCTATCAGGTCACCCCTCAGCCTTCTCTTTCCTGTTCAGTCTTTCCTGACAGGTATCTCAGTTGTGGTATTATCCTTGTAAATCTTTTATCACTTTCTCCAGTGCTTCTATATCCTTTTTTGCAGCATGGAGACCAGAACTGAGCACAGTAATCCAAGTGTGGCCTAACCAAGTAAATTCAAAATGTTGTTTTCTGTGCACAGGATCATCAACTGTTCCCTGCACGACAGGGAAATAGCAGAGTCACTGGAGGAAATAGCAGAGTCACTGGAGGAACTCTGGCAACAAGCTCGTTCATGAAAAGAAAATATCAAAACGGACACAAACCCATTTTATTGGGCCAGAAATTCGGCTCTCCGGCTTCCCGCGGGTGCCAGCATCGCGCGCGTACTTACCTACCGCGCCTGCCATTGTGCTTTGGGCCCGCATGGAATTCGGGTCCTGGGCCTCCTGCAGCTGCCGGCGCGCAGTGCTTGCGTATCCCAGGGGCGCAGTTAGTTCGAAGCGTCCCCTGGGATCACGTGGGCCATGGAGAGCCAATCGGAGCAGGGAATCTCCATTCATAGATTTTGACAGGAAGACCTGTCAAATCTATGAATAGAGATCACCCCCCAAAACCTCACTAAAACTTCAAATACATTTTTTAAAAATCACATTTTTAAAATAACTATAAATTACATAAATTAACTACTTTAAACAAAAATTTAAATTTTTGAAAAAATTAATTATACTTTTTAACGGTGCTAAAAATAAACTTACCTTTCTTTAAAGTATGTAAAAAAGATAAACCTGTTGAAAAAATGTTTAAATTGTATTTAATTCACCACTTACCTTGTTAAAAGCAGGCCTTGCGCCTCCTTTTTTCCCACGCAGCTTCTCCGTACTTACCCTCACGGAGAAACCTGAAAAAAAAAACGAAGTTCGCTGCGTGCGCGCTACCTCTCCGGCGCACGCGGTTGACCCTCGAACCCCTTCTTTCACGAGACCGGCACTTCCGGTAGGTCTACGGGTGAGTATACAGCGCGTACTCACCCGTGGAGACCCGAATATTGTCTTTTTATATCACATGTAGAGGGAATATTGTCTCCTTGACCTAATTTTCAAATCCCTCCACGGCCTCGCCCCTCCCTATCTCTGTAATCTCCTCCAGCCCCACAACCCCCAGAGATATCTGCGCTCCTCTAATTCTGCCCTCTTGAGCATCCCTGATTATAATCGCTCAACCATCGGAGGCCGTGCCTTCAGCTGCCTAGGCCCTAAGCTCTGGAATTTCTCCACCTCTCTACCTCTCTTTCCTCCTTTAAGATGCTCCTTAAAACCTACCTCTTTGAGTAAGCTTTTGGTCATTTGCCCTAATGTGATTCGCTGTCAAATGTTATTTTAAGACCCTCCTGTGAAGCGCCTTGGGATGGTTTACTATGTTAAAGGCGCTATATAAATGCAAGTTGTTGTTGTTGTACAAAATGTTAATGAGAAGAAGGGACCTTGAAGTATCTTTAAAAGCACTGACACATTGACTGGGGCCAGAGCACGAATGCAGAAATATTTAGTAACATTGCTCAGGTTTAAGCCCTTTGCATTCACTTTTCACAAGCAGTTCAGGACAATTGCAAAGGCTTCAGACGTCAGTTATAGCCTGTCGTTGGTGTGGCACAAGGGTTCTCGGTAGCGAGATTTGAGAAGCAGCTCACATCACTGCCTGCTTGTTGTTAGCAGTCCTGCGGCATGATTCAATACAAACCACATGAAGCTGGCAACACATTTAAACATTCAAGAAACATTTCTCCATCATTTTAACTGCCATGCAATCATGTCTAATGGCTTGTTTTTAAAGTTCCATTCCTGTGTCTTTAACTGTATTCATTAGAGTATGGGGGTGTGCATTTTATTTCCTAGTCCACTGCCAAAAAAAGGCCTTTAATTGTCTATGAATGGCTGGGAAATCTAGCCCCCTATATTACAGCACCAATCGTGATGCCAATATGTGTCATTGCAGGGTTATCATCGCCCATTTTCAGCTGGAGAATCCAAGCTTTTATTCTTCACTTCCCACTTCAGAGACTTGAGCACAAAATCTAGGCTGGCACTCCAGTGCAGTGCCCAGGGAGTGCTGCACTGCCGGAGGTGCCATCTTTCGGATGAGACTGTTAGAAATCAGGGGTGTTCAAAATGCATATGGTTTTGCGGATAAAACTGTGACGCGAGTAAAGCTGTATTTACATGATTGTATTAGAACTAGAGACAGAAAGTCTCTCAGACTAGTATTAGAATAATTAGATAGATGCCTAGAATCTGCCTGTGTTTTGGTTCCCTGCGGATGTTATAGCGTTTTGCAGTGTGACGGTCATAAATAATCTTGTTTTCAAGTTAGGATTTCAACCTTGTTTATGTATCTTTAATTTGACCAACCAAGGCTCAATGCCTATGTTTCTTCCATTACTGCTAATAACCATATTATAATGCTAAGTTAGGATTTTGACTTTGTTTAACAAAAATGCTTTAAAATGCATAAGTTAACCAGTGTATGAGAATAGAATAGAAGATATCTTTGGGAATTTAATGATTCATTCCATGGTACAATAGTCTGATAATGAAATAGTTCATTTTGCTTAGCTAAAGCTGCATGAACAGCATGAACATAAATAACTGATAACAAGCAGTTACGAACATCTGATGGCCAAGAATGGCATGTCCGACTCCAAACTAGGGAGGATAGAGACAAGAGCGATAAGACATGAATTCCAAAGGAAGAGCCTTCAGAAAGATTAAACAATAAGACAAATTGAATGAGGTAATGAGACCTCCTTTTGGGGAGGGCTTTCATCCAAGAACCAAGACAAGGAACTTGAGCTGTCATTGGGTGATGAGGTTTTAGAGGAACCTCTATAGGTTAAATGGTCTTGTCAATAACTTGGCCTCAGGCCCACCCCTAAAAAGAGAATAAAAGTAACACCCTGAGTGCTTGTTCACACAGACGGTGGAGGGGAGAGCCAAAGAGAAGTTGGGCTGGTCGAACACTCTTTTGAGAGTGATCCCATGCTCACCATCGAAAGCCCTAGAGAGAGAGAGAGAGAGAGAGGCCGGAAGCCAGAGAACTGTTCACGCCGCCAGCCGCCTGTCCAATCGGGACCGGTACTAGCTGCTTGTCACGGTCGTATGTTTTTGCTGTATAACTATCATATTATATTCCATCTTAAACTCTGATTAAACACAATATACCCACCATATTGGTTTGCAGTCGATCCTGAATATTTGAAAGACTAGAGATAAGCTATCAATTGGCCTAATCTCTACAGACGTTAAACCAAGGCCCCGTCTGCCCTCTCAGGTGGACGTAAAAGATCCCACGACACTATTTCGAAGAGCAGGGGAGTTATCCCTGGTGTCCTGGCCAACATCTATCCCTCAACCAACATCACTAAAACAGACTATCTGGTCATTATTACAACGCTGTTTGTGGGAGCTTGCTGTGCACTCGTTGGCTGCTGCGTTTTCCACATTACAACAGTGACTACACTTCAAAAAGTACTTCATTGGCTGTAAAGTGCTTTGGGACGTCCTGAGGTTGTGAAAGTCTTACTTTTTTCTTTTTTCATGTAAATAGGACAGTTACGCCCGAAAGTGGAATAAAGGGATATGGGAACTGGGTGGGCACATAGGATTAGGACTACTACTCGTGTGGAGGACAAACACCAACATGGACTGCTTGGGTCGAATGGCCTGTTTCCGTGTTGTAATTTCTATCATTCTGCATCAGAACGGTCCTTTCAGCCTCAGCCAGTCCAAAACCAAGTGGGGCTTCCTTGCTGCACCAGCATCTCCGCTTCTGCATCCGAAAACCTTCATCAGTGCTGGAACTCCTCTTGCCTGCTGCTCCACAGTGTTGCTTCCCTCTGTTCCCCACAGAAAATGAACCTCCCCTTTAAGCTGCAGACCCTTAAGAGATTTCCGCAGCGCCCGATTTCCCACCTCCTAATGAGGGGCGACCAGGAAACTCGAACGTGACCCCCCGCCAACTCCACCAGGCGCCCATCACTCTCACACTGCCCACCAGCCCCTTCCCCCCCCGCCAACACCTGCTCAGAACCTAAACCGTCCCACCGTGTTCAATCCACCGTGTCATGGATTCTACACAACCCATCTAACCTCCGGAGAAAAGGTTAGGCAAAGGTTGTCCCTCGACCGGAACAGAGAAGTTCAGCGAGCTCTCCTGATGTCCTGGCCGATGTCCCTCACAGGGGATGTTGTGCAGGATGTTGGGGTGGGGAGGGGTCATTTTAACTTTGGCTGATGGTGTAAACTGGGTGATATCAAATTCATCGCCCATTACACACCATGCTTGATTTTCCCTTCCATTGACTTCAATAATGGAACGGACAATCAGGCGAGGTGTAGAATGGGCAGCTAGAATCCTAGAATAGTACAGCACAGAAGGAGGCCATTCAGCCCATCGAGTCTGCGCCGGCTCTTTCGAAGAGCAAATCAGTTAGTCCCACTCCCCCCGCTCTTTCCCCATATCCCTGCGATTTTTTCTCCTTTATCCAATTCCCTTTTGAAGGCTACTATTGAATCTGTATCCACCACCCTCAGGCAGCGCATTCCAAATCTAACCACTCGTTGCGTAAAAAGGTTTTTCCTCATGTCGCCTCTGGTTCTTTTGTCAATCACCTTAAATCTGTGCCCTCTCATTATTGACCCTTCTCCTTTATTTACTCTATCTAAACCCTTCATGATTTTAAACACCTCTATCAAATCTCCTCTTAACCTTCTCTGCTCCAAGGAGAACAACCTCAGCTTCTCCAGTCTCTCCACATAACTATAATCCCTCATCCCTGGAGCTATTCTAGTAAATATCTCTGTACTCTCGCCAAAGCCTTCACGCCCTTCTTAAAGTGTGGTGCCCAGAATTGGACACAATGGGCTGGATTTTCAATGACCCGTGGAGTCGGGTTTGGAGGCGTGTGGGGGGTTAAAGTTGCAGATTCGGGGGTCCCGACCCCATCCCGCCTGCAACCCGCCTCCATGCCAGTTTCTCTGGCGGCGGGTACCCGACCTGTGCTGGGACCCGACTCCCCGAGGCGGGAAGGGATTAGTGACAATTAACTGCCTGTTAACAGGTAGGTAACAGGCAGTTTTTTGGATAATCCCTATTTTAAAGGGTGAAATGTGGGCTTCCCGACAGGTGCCAACCACGTCAAATTATCGGGGCGGACCATGGGTCTGCAGGGGTTGGAGGGGTCGATATGTCCAGTGGGCAGGTGAGTGATGGGTGCATGTGTGCAGAGGTAAGTGTGTAAGGTAAGTGCCAAGTGTGGGAAAAAGTTTTACTTACCTTAACTTCCTCCTACAGGTGTCAGCCCTTCAGTTCTCGGGAGTCAGAAATCTCACCGGCACAGAAAGCAGAAAAGCCGTGGTCCTGTCAAAAACTGCAGCCTTCTGTTTTCTGTGGTGGAATGATTTCTAACTCAGCCTGAGAGGAAGGACTGAAGTTAGAAATCATATTGTCAGTGTTTGACAGCTTCACAGAGCTGTCACACGCTGATATTTCTTCTGTCAAAAGCTCTTGACAGATGAAATGTCAGTCTGTGACGTCACCTGTTGCCGGGTGGCCCTTAATTGGCCTGCTGAGCCCACTGGGCGGGCTCAACAAGGTCAATCAAGGGAAAATACAGTGGGTTGGCCACATCGCGATGGAGGCGGGTTTACAAGCCAAAATGTGGGATTCACAACACCAACCCGACCTGAGTATGAAAATCCAGCCCAAAACTGCAGCTGGGGCCGAACTAAAGTTTCATATAGGTTTAGCATAAAGTTCCTGGCTTTTGTAGTCTATGCCTCTAATTATAAAGCTCAGGGTTCCATATGCCTTATTAACTGTTTTGAACATAAGAACATAAGGAATAGGAGCAGGAGTAGGTCATTCAGCCCTTCGAGCCTGCTCCACCATTCAATAAGATCATGGCTGATCTTCTACCTCATCTCCACTTTCCTGCACTATCCCAATATCCCTTGAGTCCCTTAATATCCAAAAATCTATTGATCTCTGTCTTGAATATACTCAACAACTGAGTATCCACAGCCCTCTGGGGTGGAGAATTCCAAAGTTTCACAACCCTTTGAGTGAAGACATTTTTTTAAATATTTGTTCATGGTATGTGGGCGTCGCTGGCAAGGCCAGCATTTATTGCCCATCCCTAATTGCTCTTGAGAAGGAGGTGGTGAGCCACCTTCTTGAACCGCTGCAGTCCGTGTGGTGAAGGTACTCCCACAGTGCTGTTAGGGAGGGAGTTCCAGGATTTTGACCCAGCGACGATGAAGGATCGGCGATATACTTCCAAGTCAGGATGGTGTGTGGCTTGGAGGGGAACTTGGAGGTGGTGGTGTTCCCATGCGTCTGTTGCCCTTGTTCTTCTAGGTGGAAGAGGTCGCAGGTTTAGGAGGTGCTGCCGAAGAAGCCTTGGCGAGTTGCTGCTGTGCACCTTGTAGATGGTACACACTGCAGCCACGGTGTGCCGGTGGTAGAGGGAGTAAATGTTTAAGGTGGTGGATGGGGTGCCAATCAAGCGGGCTGCTTTGTTGTGGATGGTGTCGAGCTTCTTGAGTGTTGTTGGAGATGCACTCATCCAGGTAAGTGGCGAGTATTCCATCACTCCTGATTTGTGCCTTGTAGATGGTGGAAAGGCTTTGGGGTGTCAGGAGATGAGACACTTGCCGCAGAATACCTAGCCTCTGACCTGCTCTTGTTGCCACAGTATTTATGTGGCTGGTCCAGTTAAGTTTCTGGTCAATGGTGACCCCCAGGATATTGATGATGGTGGGGGATTCGGCGATGGTAATGTCGTTGAATGTCAAGGGGAGGTGGTTAGACTCTCACTTGTTGGAGACAGTCATTGTCAGGCACTTGTGTGGTGCGAATGTTACTTGCCCAAGCCTGAATGTCGTCCAGGTCTTGCTGCATGCGGGCACGGACTGCTTCATTATCTGAGGAGATGCGAATGGATCTGAACACTGTGCAATCATCAGCAAACATCCCCACTTCTGACCTTATGATGGAGGGAATGTCATTAATGAAGCAGCTGAAGGTGGTTGGGCCTAGGACATTGCCCTGCGGAACTCCTGCAGTGATGTCCTGGGTCTGAGATGATTGACCTCCAACAACCACAACCATCTTCCTTTGTGCTAGGTATGACTCCAGCCAGTGGAGTGTTGCCCCCTTGATTCCCATTGACTTCAGTTTTACTAGGGCTCCTTGATGCCACACTCCGTCAAATGCTGCCTTGATGTCAAGGGCAGTCGCTCTCACCTCACCTCTGGAATTCAGATCTTTTGTCCATGTTTCTCCTCATCTCAGTCCTAAATGACCTGTCCTGCCACCTTCAAAGATTTGTACACAGACACCCGCAGGTCGCTCTGTTCTTGCACCTCTAGTTGGACATTGCCCTGTTTACACTGACGCCCAAAGTTAAACTTACCCCCAGGGACTGGGAAGATGTGTAGGACAATGTACTTGGAGCTTAGAAGGACCAAGAGAGGAAACTACGATGCCTCAATGTGGTATGCGCGTGGAAACAGTCTCCACAAAGAGACAGAATTTCGGTCATTTCGCTCATAAACTTATTTTTCAAAAATATTCAACAAAAAGGATGCTGTGTGTTTCAGTGTGCTGCCACAACTGACTGTAGTCTGGGACACGCCAAGTTCCTGCATTCACTCCAAGTCAAGTGCTTCCAAATGGCCAGACTTGATGCCCAACTCTAATAAGACCTTCCTGAAAGGAGCTGCGCCATGTCCAAGTCGTCCTCTGCTGTGTGCAATCTAATAATAAAAAAAGAAATGACTGAGCCTCATTGTTCAGATTTATATAAATCCGGTAAATGCTGCTCGCTCCCTTCCAACAGGGAGACAGACGACACTGCTGTCATATTCCATTCAATCACGATGCACAGTTTTAAAACGGAAGCAAGTCCCTTTATAAGAGGGTGATTTTATATTTGCATGCAATGTGGGTGCATACTGCACTATGAGCAATGCAGTAGCCAGCTATGATAACCTTGCAATAAGTAATGTTAAAAATAATTTATTGTAAATTCATACAAATTTAGTTTAAGTCCTTTTAGTAACACCCCAGCCCCAACTAGTTGGTAGATTCAATGCCATACAAGCCAGGAAGGTGCCAATATAATGTCTGGTTTGTGGCGAGGTAACTAGGCAGCAGGAGTTAGCGAGCGTCTAACCACCGCCCCTTGACATTACCATCGCCGAATCCCCCACCATCAACATCCTGGGGGTCACCATTGACCAGAAACTTAACTGGACCAGCCACATAAATACTGTGGCAACAAGAGCAGGTCAGAGGCTGGGTATTCTGCAGCGAGTGTCTCACCTCCTGACACCCCAAAGCCTTTCCACCATCTACAAGGCACAAGTAAGGAGTGTGATGGGATACTCTCCACTTGCCTGGATGAATGCAGCTCCAACAACACTCAAGAAGCTCGACACCATCCAAGACAAAGCAGCCCGCTTGATTGGCACCCCATCCGCCACCTTAAACATTCACTCCCTCCACCACCGGCGTACCGTGGCTGCAGTGTGTACCATCTACAAGATGCACTGCAGCAACTCGCCAAGGCTTCTTCGGCAGCACCTCCCAAACCCGCGACCTCTACCACCTAGAACGACAAGGGCAGCAGGTGCATGGGGACACCACCACCTCCAAGTTCCCCTCCAAGTCACACACCATCCTGACTTGGATGTATATCGCCGTTCCTTCATCGTCGCTGGGTCAAAATCCTGGAACTCCCTCCCATCAGCACTGTGGGAGTACCTTCTCCACACAGACTGCAGCGGTTCAAGAAGGCTACTCACCACCACCTTCTCAAGGGCAATTAGAGATGGGCAATAAATGCTGGCCTTGCCAGCAACGCCCACATCCCATGAATGAATTTTAAAAAATTGACTTCAGCAGCCCTGCATCCCCAGCCTAACAAGTTACTGCCAAGTCACTCCTGAGGGCAGGATCAGGTGTGGCTGTGATGCCCTTCACAGTCATATCGCATGGCACTCACTGGCAGAGCTCACCTATGAAGAACAGCCAGTTGACACACTATCAGAGGGCAGCCATCTCTGTGGGAACCAATGCTCAGTGTAGGTCAGCACCTTCAGAAGAGGAAAGGAGAAAAACGGGCCAAAAAGAAAAAAAAAAGCAATTTCACTTGTGAACCAGCTGGTGCCACTACAATCGGTGGAGCCAATACATTGACTGAAGAAATGCCTGACCTTTCAGGAGAGATACTTCCATGGTTCTGGCTCCTGGTACAGCAGGTTGCAATCTTTGTTGTCAAACAGTACCTACTTCATGTCCCCTCTCAAATCCCTCCTCATCGTGCACCCTCCCATACTTTGATCAACTCTCCGAACTTGGACACTATGGTAAGATTACGCTGGTAATGTTGCAGCATAGAACAGACATTGCAGTAAATAATGTCAGCCTTGGCTCAGTGGGCAGCACTCTTGGCTCTGTGTCCAAAGATTGTGGGTTCAAGACTCACCCCAGAGACTTGAGCACACAATCTACGCTGACACTCCAGTGTAGTACTGAGGGAGTGCTGCACTGTCGGGGGGGCAGTACTGAGGGAGGGCTGCACTGTTGGAGGGGCTAGTACTGAGGGAGCGCCGCACTGTCGGAGGGACAGTACTGAGGGAGTGCTGCACTGTTGGAGGGGCTAGTACTGAGGGAGCGCTGCACTGTCGGAGGGGCAGTACTGAGGGAGTGCTGCACTGTCGGAGGGGCGGTACTGAGGGAGCGCCGCACTGTCGGAGGGGCAGTACTGAGGGAGCGCCGCACTGTCGGAGGGACAGTACTGAGGGAGTGCTGCACTGTTGGAGGGGCTAGTACTGAGGGAGCGCCGCACTGTCGGAGGGGCAGTACTGAGGGAGGGCTGCACTGTCGGAGGGGCCGTACTGAAGGAGCACTGCACTGTTGGAGGGGCAGTACTGAGGGAGGGCTGCACTGTCAGAGGGGCAGTACTGAGGGAGCGCTACACTGTTGGAGGGGCAGTACTGAGGGAGGGCTGCACTGTCGGAGGGGCCGTACTGAAGGAGCACTGCACTGTTGGAGGGGCAGTACTGAGGGAGGGCTGCACTGTCAGAGGGGCAGTACTGAGGGAGCGCTACACTGTTGGAGGGGCAGCACTGAGGGAGCGCCGCACTGTCGGAGGGGCAGTACTGAGGGAGCGCTGCACTGTCGGAGGGGCAGCACTGAGGGAGTGCTGCACTGTCGGAGGGACAGTACTGAGGGAGCGCTGCACTGTCGGAGGGACAGTACTGAAGGAGTGCCGCACTGTCGGAGGGGCAGTACTGAGGGAGCGCTGCACTGTCGGAGGGGCAGCACTGATGGAGTGCCGCACTGTCGGAGGGGCAGTACTGAGGGAGTGCTGCACTGTCGGAGGGGCAGCACTGAGGGAGTGCTGCACTGTCGGAGGGGCAGTACTGAGGGAGCGCTGCACTGTCGGAGGGGCAGTGCTGAGGGAGTGCCGCACTGTCGGAGGGGCAGTGCTGAGGGAGTGCTGCACTGTCGGAGGGGCAGTACTGAGGGAGCGCTGCACTGTCGGAGGGACAGTACTGAAGGAGCACTGCACTGTCGGAGGGGCAGCACTGAGGGAGTGCTGCACTGTCGGAGGGGCAGTACTGAGGGAGCGCTGCACTGTCGGAGGGGCAGTACTGAGGGAGCGCTGCACTGTCGGAGGGGCAGTACTGAGGGAGTGCTGCACTGTCGGAGGGGCAGTGCTGAGGGAGTGCTGCACTGTCGGAGGGGCAGTGCTGAGGGAGTGCTGCACTGTCGGAGGGGCAATGCTGAGGGAGTGCCGCACTGTCGGAGGGGCAGTGCTGAGGGAGTGCTGCACTGTCGGAGGGGCAGTGCTGAGGGAGTGCTGCACTGTCGGAGGGGCAGTACTGAGGGAGTGCCGCACTGTCAGCAGGTGTCAGCAAGCAGATGAGACATTAGACTGAGGTCCCCTCTGCCCTCCCAGGTGGATACAAAAAATCCTACTGCAATATTTGAAGAAGAGGAGGGAAGGTGGCCTGGTCAACATTTATCCCTCAACCAACACCGCCAAAACAGGTCTTATCTCACTGCTGTTCGTGGGACCTCGCTGTGTGCAAATTAGCTGCTACATTTCTTTATATTGTAACAGTGACTACACTTCAAAAGTACTTTATTGGCAGTGAAGCGCTTTGGATTATTGTGACGGTCGCTGTACAAATGCAAGGTATTTCCCTCTTGTTAAGCAAAGCTTTCAAGGGATATGGAGGAAAGGCGGGTAAATGAAGTTGCGATACATATCTGCCATGATCGAATAGAATGATGGAACAGGCTCAAGGGGCTAAATGGCCTGTTCCTCTTCCTATGTACTAATACCTTAAAATAAAAGTTACAATTTTAAAATAAATCTCATTAGCTCTTCATTTCAATCACTAAATTAATGTTTATCAAGCAGTAACCCTCATTGCTATAAACCTAAGGTAATTGTACATTATATAGAAAGAAAGATCTTGCATTTATATAGCATCTTTCTCAACCTCAGGACATCCCAAAGCTCTTCACAGCCATATATACTATACTTTTTAAGTTGAGGCATAAATATTGGCCAGGACTCCCCTGCCCTTCATCAAAACAGTACCATGCGATATTTTACATCCACCGAAAGACGGCACCTCCGACAGTGCAGCACTCCCTCAGCACTGCACTGGGAGCGTCAGCCTGGATAATGTGCTCAAGTCTCTGGAGTGCGACCAACTGAGCCACACACAACTGACACATATAGACATTGATGCCGGGTGCTTCACTGATCTGATTATCTTTACTGAGTGCTAGTTGATTTCATTACCTTAGCAGAGGCATCAAATCACCCAAAACAGTTCAACTGACATAACAATGAACGTTACAAATTAATGCGTCAGCTTGGCAGCACTTGCGGCACGGGGGTCAGAGGGCCGTGGGGGTTAAGCCCCTTATCAGGAGTTTGAGCTCATAAACCAGTGTGCTATTCAGGGAGTGCTGCATTGTTGGGGGTGCTGTCCCCTCGACTGAGATTTTAAATCAAAAATCCATCTGCGGTTTCCAGTGAGCCAGATAGATGTTAAATATCCCATAGCACTAATTGAAGAAGAGCAGACAGCTCTCCCAGTGTCCTGGTCAATGTTTTGCCCTCTGGCAAAAAAGAACAACATAAACAAATTAACCGATCATTTGTTTTATCGCTGTTTGAGGGACCTTGCTGTCTGAATAATAGCTGCTCCATTTACCTACTATGCAACAGTCACTATGCTTCACTGTATGTGAAATGGTTTGAGATATTTCTGATCGGGGGGGATTAGGTGCTTATATCAATTGGATATATACTTGAAAAGGAAAAATCTGTAGGGCTATGGAGAAAGAGCAGGGTGAGTGGGAGTAATTGGGTAGATCTTTCAAAGAGCTGGGACAAGCACGATGGGCTGAATGGCCTCCTTCTACGCCTTATTGGAATATAGGAACAGGAGTTGGCCATTTAGCCCCTCGAGCCTGTTCCGTCATTCAATGGAGATCATGGCTGATCTGTGACCTAACTCTATATACCCACCTTTGCCACATAGCCCTATTCAGCCTGCGCCTCACAACCAACCTGACGACTCCCAGTGATTCAGAGACACAGAGTGCTCACAGCGCCTGGTCTGCACTCAAGGCCTCCATAATCAGCACCTGTGAAGAGACGCTCGGTCACTCGACCAGGAAACACCAAGACTGGTTCGACGAGAACGACCAAGAGATCCAGGATCTAATAAGCCGCAAGCGCAAGGCATTCCTGATCTGGAAACAGCAACAGAACGCGAGAGCAAGAAAGCAGCTCTACAGACGCCTGAAGGCCGAGGTCCAACAAAAAACTCGCGACCTAAAGAACAGATGGTGGGTGGAGAAAGCGCAGGAGACCCAGCAGCTATCCGACAACCACGACGTGCGTGGATTCTTTAACGCAGCCAAGACCATCTACGGCCCAAGCACCCAAGGTCCTACCCCACTGCGGGCCAAGAACGGAGAGGTACTCATCAAGGACAGAGAGGCAGTCAGTGCCCGCTGGAAGGAGCACTTCGAAGATCTCCTTAACCGAGACTCTGTCTTCGACGCGAGTGTCCTCAACTCCATCCGGCAGCATGCTACCCGCCACCACCTCAGCACAACCCCAGCCCGGCATGAGGTTGAAAAGGCCATCCGACAACTGAAGAACAACAAGGCCTCAGGAGCAGATGGAATCCCCACCGAGGCGCTAAAGCATGGCGGAGAAGCACTATTGACACGAATACATGAACTCATTTCTCTTATTTGGAAGGAGGAGAGCATGCCAGGGGATCTCAGAGATGCCGTAATCGTGACCATCTTCAAGAAAGGTGACAAGTCCAATTGCGGCAATTACAGAGGAGTCTCCCTGCTGTCTGCCACAGCGAAAGTCATCGCAAGAATCCTCCTCAATCGCCTTCTCCCAGTGGCTGAAGAGCTCCTCCCAGAGTCGCAATGCGGATTCTGCCCACTAAGGGGCACAATGGACATGATCTTCACCGCACGTCAACTACAAGAGATATGCAGGGAACAGCACCAATCGCTGTACATGGCCTTCTTTAATCTCACAAAGGCCTTCGACACCGTCAACCGTGAAGGATTATGGAGTGTCCTCCTCAAATTCGGCTGCCCTCAAAAGTTTGTCACCATCCTCCGCCTGCTTCACGACGACATGCAAGCCGTGATCCTGACAAACGGATCCACCACAGACCCAATTCAAGTACGGACCGGGGTCAAGCAAGGCTGTGTAATCGCACCAACGCTCTTCTCGATCTTCCTGGCTGCAATGCTCCATCTCACCTTCAGTAAGCTCCCTGCTAGAGTGGAGCTAATCTACAGAACAAATGGGAAACTGTTCAACCTCCGTCGCCTCCAGTCCAGATCCAAGGTCGTCCCATCCTCTGTCATCGAATTACAGTATGCAGACGATGCTTGCGTCTGCGCACACTCTGAGGTTGAACTCCAAACCTTCGTCAACACCTTCACCGAAGCGTACGAGAGCATGGGCCTTACACTAAACATCCGTAAGACAAAGGTCCTTTACCAACCAGCCCCCGCCACACAGTACTGCTCCCCGATTATCAAAATCCATGACGAGGCCTTGGACAACGTGGACCACTTTCCATACCTCGGGAGCCTACTGTCAACAAGGGCAGACGTCGATGACGAAGTTCAACACCGCCTTCAGTGTGCCAGTGCAGCCTTCGGTTGTCTGAGGAAGAGAGTGTTTGAAGACCAGGACCTCAAACCCAGCACCAAGCTCATGGTCTACAGAGCAGTAGTGATACCCACCCTCCTGTATGCTTCAGAGACATGGACCATGCACAGCAGGCATTCAAAGCACTGGAGAGGTACCACCAATGCTGCCTCCGCAAGATCCTGCAAATCAATTGGCAGGATAGGCGCACCAACGTCAGTGTTCTCGCTCAGGCTAACATCCCCAGCATCGAAGCTTTGACCATGCTCAATCAGCTCCGATGGATGAGCCACATCGTCCGCATGCCCGATACGAGACTCCCAAAACAAGCGCTCTACTCGGAGCTCCGACACGGCAAGAGAGCCCCAGGTGGGCAGAGGAATCGCTTCAAGGACACCCTCAAAGCCTCCTTGAAAAAGTGCAACATCTCCACCGACACCTGGGAATCGCTGGCCCAAGACCGCACAAAGTGGAGGAGAAGCCGAACACCTCGAGTCTCTTCGCCGGGAGCAAGCGGAAGCCAAGCGCAGGCAGTGCAAGGAGCGCACGTCAACCCAAGCACCCCACCCACCCGCCCCTTCAACCACCGTCTGCCCCACCTGTGACAGAGACTGTAGGTCCCGCATTGGACTCATCAGTCACCTAAGAACTCATTTTCAGTGTGAAGCAAGTCATCCTCGGTTCCGAGGGACTGCCTAAGAAGAAGAAGAAGATATCCTTAATACCTTTGGTTAAAAAAAATCTATCGATCTCAGATTTAAAATTAACAACTGACCCAGCCTCAACATCTACCACCCTTTGCGTGTAGAAGTGCTTCCTAACTTCACCCTTGAAAGATTTGATTATTTTCTGTACCTGTCCATGATATTTTAATGATTTATGTATATGGACCCCTAAGTCTCTTTGGACTTCCACTGTTTCTATATTTTCACCATTTAGGAAGTGCACTGATCTGTCCTTTTTAGGTCCAAAGTGTATGATTCCTCTATGAAGTCCTTCTTTTGAAAGATTTTTAAACTCTGTCCCCTCGTCCAAGACTCTCCAACCAGCGGAAATGGTTTCTCTCTATCTACCCTATCGGTTCCCCTTAATATCTTGAAAACTTCGATCAACCTTAATTTGTGTAATCTCTCCTCGTAACTCAACCCTTGAAGTCGGGGTATCATTCTGGTAAACCTACGCTGCACTCCCTCCAAGGCCAATATGTCCTTGCTAAGGTGTGGTGCCCAGAACTGCTCACAGTGCTCCAGGTGTGGTCTAACCAGGGCTTTGTATAGCTGCAGCATAACTTCTACCCCCTTGTATTCTAGTCCTCTAGATATAAAGGCCAGCATTCCATTGGGGTTTTTGATTTATTTTCTGTACCTGTTCATGACCTTTTAATGATTTATGTACATGGACTCTGAAGTCTCTTTGGACTCCCACTGTTTCTAACATTTCACCATTTAGAAAGTACTCTGATCTATCCTTTTTAGGTCCAAAGTGGATGATACTTCTCTGAAGTCCTTTTGAAAAGAAGAAGTGCAAAATAAAATAATGTTAAAAATTAATCATAATTCTTTACAATAATTTGACTTTTAAAAAGGGACCCTGGCGGTGAAATTTCAATTCTAACATCTCGCCCTGTTTTAAGTCAGTGCTCTGGGAAGGAATCAATCTGTCAGTTCTTTCCTACAAATCTTTGTTTTCCCAAGAGTTCCCTGTAAGAATTACGCATGGTCCCAACTCCTCCGATGCAGCTGCCATTGATTTCCCAACCCAATTGTGCTCCATTGTTGGCACATTGTGCTGTAAGGGGATCTCTGATTCACAACATATTTAGTAAGTTCTTTACGGTCCAGTAGCACTTTATTGCACGGCAAGTGCATGAGAATTACATAGAACTTACAGCACAGACACAGGTCATTCGGCCCAACTGGTCGATGCTGGTGTTAATGCGCCACACAAGAATTAAAAGGATATTCAAAGAGGGGTGGAATCACATGGAGATCAAGGCAGCCACCTTGTATTAGTGAGTGAGAGGACGCCGCGGAATGTTACAAGCATTTCGCCTTTAGTTTGTACGGAGGGAGGTGATAGTGGGACTATAGGAAAAGCGAAGGAAAATGTGGGCGATGACGAGAGATAAGTATTCAAATGACCACTGTATTAACTGCACCCTCGTCGCCCGCAGCCTCCTTCACAAAGCCCCACTGCTTTCCTGAATTGCAAAGGCTTCCACTCCATTAGTGTGTAACTGGTGTGTGGTCATCGTGGAGGTTTGTTCCTGTTATCCTGGCAGCTGCCCATGGCACCAATTCTCCATTTCACCCCACCCCGCCCGCCCGCCCACCCTCCCCTCCACGCTTTGGCCCCGCACTGTGGGCGAGAGACTGGAAAGGGGGCGATTTTGGCAGCCCTGGGGAGGCCGGTTTGGAGGCAGGTCTGCCGGGAAAATGGCAGAATCTGGGGGCGGGTACCCATCCCGTCCCCAACCCGCCTCCGTGCCATCTTCCCAGGAGGTGGGTACCCGACCCGCGCCGGGTCCCGTCTCCTGGAGGCGGGAAGGGGATTACAGCCACTTAACTGCCTGTTAACAGGTAGTTAACAGGCAGTTAAGAGAATTATCCCCATTTTTCCAACAGAGGTGCGGGCTTCCCGACGTTGGGAAACCCCGCCAGGGTCAGCGAGGCGAGCAGTGGGTCGGAGGGGGTCGGAGGGGTCCAAAAATGCTGTGGAGGTGAGTGATGGGTGCAAGTGTGGAGAGGTAAGTATGTGAGGTGAGTGAAAAGTGTTAGAAAAAGTTTACTTACCTTTGTTTCTTCCTGCAGGCTTCAACAGTTGGGGATCCGGAGGCTCCTCATCTCCACGGCAGAGATGACAGAATGGCTGCTGCATTCTCCAATGCAACGGCCATCTGCTTTTTTGACAGATGAAACATCATAAGCTGACGTTCTCTGTCACCGGCTTTCCCTTAATTGGCCTGCTACGCCCGCTGGGCGGGCTTAACAAGGTCAATCAAGGGAAAATAGCGTGGGTTGGCCAGACGTCGATGGAGGCGGGACTGAAACCCGACAAGCAGCAGTCCCGCCTCCAACGCGCCCCCATTGACAAAATCACCCCTTGGAGACAAGGGCGAGCCCCTGCATGCTTGGCTCACAACTCCTCTCAGGTACCAATGCTCAGCGGCTGAACCATGCTTTCCATCAGAACCATGGATCAATCCGAGCCCCCCCAGTCAAACAGGCCATCGGAGTCCTCGCGCAACGCCTCCGCTGTCTGGACAGGTCTGGTGGCTTCCTGCAAAGAGTGTCCTGTATTTTGTGATTTGCTAGAATCATAGTTAGAGTTATACAGCACAGAAAGAGGCCCTTCGGCCCATCGTGCCTGCGCCGGCCATCAAGTCCTGTCTATTCTAATCCCATTTTCCAGCACTTGGTCCGTAGCCTTGTTTGCTATGGCGTTTCAAGTGCTCAACTAAATGCTTCTTGAATGTTGTGAGGGTTCCTGCCTCTACCACCCTTTCAGGCAGCAAGTTCCAGATTTCAACCACCCTCTGGGTGAAAAAGTTTTTCCTCAAATCCCGTCTAAACCTCCTGCCCTAACTCTGCTCTGCAACAGGAACAACTCAAGGAGCAACCACTGGACGAGGACCTCCAGCCTGGTGAGGGAGACGACGTTGATGACGTCGAGGATGCAGCCAGATCTCTTCGGCAGAGCACTTTGGCTAAACAGTCCCCACTGCCCTGCACTAAGAGTCAGGTCCAACCATTGTCCCAGTCCTTCTACCCTCGAATAAATTGCATGCACCCAAAGACCAACATTGATATTCATGTCAACTAACATTGCGAGTCACCAACAACTGCAGGAACACTCTCTGCACACAAGAGATTTCACAATATCCCTGATTCACAACGTAACCAATAGGTTCTTTACTGCCCGTTGTATCTTTATTCTAGATACTTCACAAAACAGACAAGCTGGACACCAGGGTAACATGTGCTGCCGCCATGTATTAGTGGCCTCGTAAACACAGCAACAACAACAATAACTTTTATTTATATAGCGCCTTTAACGTAGTAAAATGCCCAAAGGCGTTTCACAGGATCATTATAAAACAAAATTTGACACCGAGCCACATAAGGAGAAATTAGGGCAGATGACCAAAAGCTTGGTCAAAGAGGTAGGTTTTAAGGAGTGTCTTAAAGGAGGAAAGAGATGTTCAGGGAGGGAATAGCGGGAAGTTTCCTCATGTTTGCTATTTCTACCAAAATGATAAAGGCTTTCTTATGCAACTTGTTTAAGTTTCACTACAACTAAAGATCACAGGAAATCTTCCCCTACATTTATGATGTTGCTAATACATAGCAACTGGAGGAAACCAAACCCTAGTGTGTCTCTGCAAACGTCAAAGTGACACTGATTAACTAATGTCCATGTGGGACAACACCATGTTGGCCCAAGTCCCAACATCCCATGCTAATGATTTTTTAACACTCTGAGCACCACTCTCCCTTGGACATTCCCCCACTCCTTTAGTTGGCCGAGGGAAGGTTCTGCACCAATATTCACCGACCTCCACTAAGGCAAAGCTCCAATACAAACACTTATCTCCACATTTCCAATATTCAACTCTGGCCAGTTGTCCAGCTCATGCTGACCTGCTCTCAGGATCAATAGTTGCTGGTGGTGTTGTGTTGCTGATGTGTGGATGGATGAAAATTTGTGTCTTAATCAGTGGATTATTTCATCATCTCAATCTGTACAGATCTCCAGAACTCCCAACGCTGTTTCTAGTCAAATATTTATCAGGCTCCTTTACACCAATTCCTCCTTTGATTCTCACTCCCTCTGCTCCTGAAGGTGGTGCCGCATGTTAGGATATGGCACCATGACATCGACCCTCCAGTACTATTCTCACCTGTGAGTCCGAACAGTTAATTAGACGATTGGTCGTGGGAGGACACCACAGTGGAGCCTGACTGTAACTTCAGACACGTAGGGCTGGATTTTACCAACCGTGGCGGGCGACGTCGGTGGTGGGTTCCGGCCTCGCTGCCGGCTCCAGCCCGCTCTCCAAAATGATTTTCCCCTGATTGGGCTTGTTAAGCCTGCCCAGCGCGTTTGCCGGCCAATTGAAGGAAGCGGGTCTGATGACGTCATTTGATGACGCGTCATCAGCCAGTTTCCTTAAAGGGGCCATGCGCAAATTGATTTTGACAGTTGTGCTGTCAGTGTTCTACAGCATTGAGGTGCTGTAAACACTGACAAGCACTGCACAGAGGTGCACGGCTGCACCCAGGCTCTCCCATAAGCATATGAAGGGAGTCACAGCACGCAGGGAGGTTCTATTCCCTTCCCATGGGCGGAAGAGACCACCCGAAGAGACCAACGCAGCCTGGTTGCACATTGCACAGGAGGGCACAAGCAGGGATGTCGTCAGGAGGACCAGGCTACAGTGGTGCAAACCTTTCAATGATCTCAGTAGATCATGAAATGTTACTGCAAAGCCACACTCAACCTCATCATGCTGTGCCACACATCACATCCCCATCACTCTGCCTTCCCTACCCTACTCCTGCACATCCTTATTCACACCAACTTACCTTGCGCCTCCACCCAACCCTCTCTATCTACATTATCATTTCCCCATCTCACTAGCCACCCCTCACACTCACCTTCATTCTAGTCCAATCATACCAACTAACAACACACAAGGGTAGGCACGTGGATGTCTTACACAATGTTCATGTAAAGTTTCTGTTAATGTGGTGTCAAACATTGAAACCTTTATTTTCAACACTTTGTGTTCTTGGACAGATCTGTGTGCACCTTTGGAAGTGGCTTAGTGAGTTGCAGTGAATGGTGAGACATAACGGTACCCCCCGCAATGGTCATGAGTGTGAAAGGAATGGCTTGGGCATTGTAGGAATGCTTTATGGTGTTGGTGTGGGGTGGTGCCAACCTGGTGCATCATGTGGCAGCCAGGGTGTACAGCGTCAAGTGAAGTAAATCTGGCCATGGTGAGGCCATCCCTGGCGTCCCGGGCAGCAATGTGGTTGGGTGCTGATGCCCTATGTCCTGTGCAGCATCAGTTGATTTCAGAGAAGGTTGGTGTTGTTGTTGGTGCTGCTGGTGTGCCTGGTCCTGCTGGTGTTGGAGCTGATCGTGGTGGGATTCTGAGGACCAAGGTGAGATATTTTCAAGGGCACCGTTGCTAATGTAATAGATGGCAGGACTTGAGATGACAGAAGCGATCTGTCAATGGTGAGAGAGGTTGTTCCAATGAAGTGATACTGGATAGAGAGTTTACTCCAAACACTTGCAACCTGCATAAAGCTCAATCTGACTTCCAAATGCAGTAAGCAACAGCTTCTGAGCTTGGAAAGTGAACAGCTGTGAGAGGGGAGCTTTTATAGCACATTTGCAGCTGTCAAGTAATGAGATGATTCCATGGTCATACAAATGAAGGAAAAAAAATTGCAGGGCTACGGGGAAAGAGCGGGGGAGTGGGACTAGCTGAGAGTTGGCACAGGCTCGATGGGCTGAATGGTCTTCTTGCGCGCTGTAACCATTCTATGATTCTGTGATTCTATGAACTCCCGACCTGCTTACCTGACCTGATCCCCGAGCAGCGTGGACCCCGTGGGCAACCTCATAAAATGTAAAGGTGAGCTCAAAATACTTCTTAATGGGCTGTTAACAAGGTCATAATGACCTGAATTGCCTCCCCCGCCGCTGCGTGTCGGGACTGTTCAGCGCTGACAAACCTGACATCTGGGAAAGGCGCGTGGCGGCGGGTTGACAGCGGGGTCCCGACCCGCTGTCAAAAATTATTTTTTTCACACCTGACCCGCCAACGATCGCGCCTGCTGACCCTCCCCCCCCGCCCCGGAAAATTCCCTCTGTACTGTTTCAACACAACTCAGGGGCAGGAACCCGAGCTGGGTTTTCTTTTCACCTCCCGAGTCCAGAAACAGTGGGCTCGATTTTGCCAGGCCCGAGGAGGCGGGATTGGAGGCGTGTGAGGTGGTAAAATCGCAAAAAATGGCGGGCGGACCCGATCCCGCCTCCATTCCGCCTCCGAGCAATTTTCCCAAATGCGTGTTTTCTGACCCCGTTTCCATCCCGCCTCCAAGAGGCGGGATAGGCCCTTAAGGCCCTTAACAACCAGTTAAGTGCCTCTATAATCCCATTTTGCGAGGCCTTTCTGATTTTACCACTTTTCCCATGTCCTGCACGTCTCCTCTGGAACACGCCAGTGAATCCTGGCGGCCTCACAAGTGGATTGCTTACTTACAGCTGCAGCTCCACCATTAAGAACATAAGAACATAAGAAATAGGAGCAGGAGTAGGCCAATCGGCCCCTCGAGCCTGCTCCGCCATTCAATAAGATCATGGCTGATCTGATCCTAACCGCCAATCTACTATCTACTATCTACTATCACAGAACCATCTCCTGCATCTAACAGAATTGCACACACGAAATAGGAGCAGAATCAGGCTACACGGTCCCTGGGCCCTGGGCCCGCTCCACTACCCACAGGGCCATGACCGATCCGAACCTAGACTCATGTCCAAATTCCTGCCCGCTCCCCGTAACCCTTAATGCCCTTTACTTCCAGGAAACTGTCTATTTCTGTTTTAAATTTATTTAATGATGTAGCTTCTACAGCTTTTTGTGGCAGCATATTCCATGGACCTACCACCCTCTGAGTGAAGTAGTTCCTCCTCATGTCAGTTTTGAAAGAGCAGCCCCTTATTCTAAGACTATGTCCCCTAGTTCTAGTCTCACCCGTCATCGGGAACATCCTCCCCGCATCCACCCGATCCAACCCCTTTACAATCTTATATGTTTCAATAAGATCGCCTCTCATTCTTCTGAACTCCCAATCTACCCAACCTCTCCTCATATGACCACCCCCTCATCCCCGGGATTAACCGAGTGAACCTTTTTTGCACTGCTTCGAGAGCAAGGATGTCTTTCCTTAAGTAAGGACACCAAAACTGTATGCAGTATTCCAGGTGCGGTCTCACCAATACCTTGTACAACTGAAGCAATACCTCCCTATTTTTATATTCTATCCCCCTAGCAATGAAAGCCAACATTCCATTTGCCTTCTTAATCACTTGCTGCACCTGCATACTAACCTTTTGAGTTTCGTGCACCAGGACCCCCAGATCCCTTTGCACTTCAGTACTCTCCAGTTTCTTGCCATTAAGATAATAAATTGCTCTAGGATTTTTCCTGCCAAAGTGCATCACCTCACACTTTCCAGTGTTGTATTCCATCTGCCAAATCTCTGCCCACTTACTTAGCCTGTCTATGTCCCCTTGCAGGTTTTTTATGTCCTCCTCAGTCACTACTTTCCCTCCCATCTTAGTATTATCTGCAAATTTTGATATGTTACACTTGGTCCCTTCCTCCAAATCGTTAATATAGATTGTAAAGAGTTGGGGACCCAGCACTGACCCCTGTGGAACACCACTAGTTACTGATTGCCAGTCTGAGAATGAACCATTTATCCCAACTCTTTGCTTTCTGTTAGATAGCCAATCCTCTATCCATGCCAGAATATTACCCCCAATCCCGTGATTTTTTACCTTAAGCAATAATCTTTTGTGTGGCACCTTGTCAAATGCCTTTTGGAAGTCTAAATACACTACGTCCACTGGTTCCCCTTTATCCACTCTATATGTTACTTCCTCAAAGAACTCCAGCAAATTTGTCAAACATGACTTCCCCTTCGTAAAACCATGCTGACTTTGTCCTATTAAAAAGGAGTTTTCAGCAATCATCATTTGCAGGTGGCAGAACTTTGTTGTCTCAGGTCTGGGGGAACTTTTAGCAGGTATACCCGTTGTTGTGGAAGTTTGGAGCCTGACACCCATCTCCAGTGTGACCTCCTGGGAAACCCCTCTCGCCACCTTGACTGAGCGCTTCCTCCACTGAGGCATATACCAGAAGCATGGGAACCATTTATTTCCTTTCCTCCTGGACATCAGATTCGGACGAAGACCAGCCGTGGCAGCAGCAGAACCATGAACAACAGCACCACCAACAGCAGCAGCAACAACAGGAGCGCCAAGCTGCTGCTCACCCACCTGAAGCTGCACAGGCCAGAAGGCACCAGCGTGCGACCACATTGCTGCCCGGAATGCAAGGGATGCACTCATCTTGGCCAGATTTGCTTAGCCTGCACAATCAAACACTTTTGCTTCGCACCTTCTTATCAGACCATCGACAATGGCCAAGAACCTGTGGATTCCTATCACTCTGACCACCATACTGACAATTGCAAGTCGCCCTAAGCCCTCAATGTGGAAGTGCCATTGGCAAAATGACACACGCCACAACTGCAACAGTTTGCCATCAGAATTTTTTATGACAATAAGCAACTGATGGCTTTTCAAAATGAAACACAACATTACACCCAAGTGACTACGGTAGCCAGCCTTACCATGGAGGTAGCCAGCCTTACCATGGAGGTAGCCATCCTTTCCAAGGAGGTTGCCATCCTTTCCGTGGTGATGTGTTCATGCGCCAACGCCTCCACAAAGGCTCTGCTCATGTTAGCGATGGACTCCTCCATTCGCTCCACACTCGCAGCGACCCTGGAGACAAAACCTGCCAGAGACTCCTGCACCTGTTCCTGGAGTTCCAGCACCGTTCTCCTTCTGGATGGACCCGGAGGCACAGGGTTGACATGCAGCGGAGCCAAGCTGGGAGTGTCCTCTCCACTGCGACGAGGACTTTCCACTGCTGTCCCTGTCTCCACCATCTGCTGATGCTCACTTGTGAGCTGTGATACACCAGGTGACAACTCTACTCTATGCCCTGAAGGTCCCACCGAGGTGTGAGTGTCTGCGCTGGTGCAGGGTGCGCTTAATTCTGCTGACGGTGCGCCCTCAGAGGTTGAAGCTTCCTCTGAGGAGTTTGGAAGCTCAGGCTCTTCCTCCTGGACAGTGGGGACGGGGGCTCTCGATGGTCCTGTGGGGGAGTAAAGGAAAGAGTTAGAGATGTGAGGTAAAGGTTGCATGCACATTGAATTGTGCAGATGATCATAAGTCAATCTGTTAGAGCATCAGAATCATTATCAGTCACTCATGCAATGTCAATGAGAGAGATGCCAAACTATTCTGTCACCAGCTTGCTGTGATGCGCCCGCCTGTCCGTCCCCCACTTGGGAATCCTCCTCGATCCCGGCAATTTCCAGGGCCGCCTCCTCCAAGGTGGTGAGCTGGGCTACTGATGGTGGCCCTCCTCCCGTCCTCGCTCTTTCCCTCTTATTGTGGGCTCTCTTTTCCTGCAATGAGGGACACAAGTGGAGTTTGAGTGAGAATGAAGGAATGAGTGTAGAGAATCCATAGCATAGATGCTTAGAAGGTTGTTGTCATTGCGTCACAGTGATAGGGAGTGTGAGGGCTGCATGGTCGAATAGTTAAGTGAATGTGACCATAGAGAGAGAGGGAATGGGTAAGGGTGCAGGGATGTCAGTGTCAAGTGGGATGTGGAGGAAGAGGTTGGCAAAGTAGAGTGCTGGTGAGGAGAGGCGATGGGATGAGATTGAGGGTGATGAGAAAGTCATACTCACTTTTCCTGTGCGGAGAAGGTCATGAAACCTCTTCCTGGGCCACTTGCAGCCACACAGCTTTAGTCTGTTGTGGTGGCTTTTTTCTCCCTGAGGAAGGGAAGAGCACCTCCTTATTAGATCTTGCTCCCTGCACCAGAGCTTGGAGGGAGGGCTCATCCAAGCGAGGTGCACACTTTTGCTTGCTGGTGGACATGGTCGGTAAATGAAGTCCTTCATACAATGTCCAAAGCGTTTCCAGTCTCCAGAAGAAGCAAGGCCTTAAATCCAGCAGCACTGATGACGTCATCGGAGGCGACTTTCAGGATGGAAAGACTAATTGGGCCAGGGGTTCCCACACGCTGGAAATCAAGTGCCCAATTAGGGGAAAATCGCACTTTTTTCCCACTTCACATCGGAGTCGGGGTCCTGACACGAAAACCACCTGACACGCCCCAGCCCGACCCCAATGGCAAAATCCAGCCCAGTGAGTCCAATGGTAGGCCCCCCAAAAGCTGCCCAGCTTCCACCAGTTAACTCCGCACAGACTCTATTGCGTGAAAAGTGCCGTTATTCTGTGCGTTATACATAACCGGAGACCATTTGACTAGACTTTGCCATTCTGATCTGTTTATGGCCCCTAAAGTAACAGTTTTAATTTTGAACAAATTTAAGAAAGAAAGAAAGAAGAAAGAAAGACTTGCATTTATGTAGCACCTTCCACGACCACCGGACGTCCCAAAGCACTTTTCAGCCAATGAAGTACTTTTGAAGTGTAGTCACTGTTGTAATGTGGGAAACGCAGCAGCCAATTTTCGCACAGCAAGCTCCCACAAACAGCAATGTGATAATGACCAGATAATCTGTTTCAGTGATGTATTTAAGGAATTGTGCACTGAACAGCAAAAGCATCAAAATACAAACCTACGAAAAAGACAGAGAGTAAAAGACCAGTTGGCCCATCGAGCCTCTCCCATTCAGTCATGTTGGAAATAAGCATCCTGGCTCTCAGTGCTCCCCACCCACCTGCAGCCCTGGCAATGGCAAAGAAACCGCAGCCAATTCAGGGAATAAAGAATTCTGTGAAATTCCTCCTCGACCCTTGAAGGGGATCAAAGACGAGGTAACAGTGAACCACGAGGTACATCACCCAACATCCCATCTACCTTTTCTACGCAGCCATATCAGGCTCCTTTCGGATGAGACGTTAAACCGAGGCCCCGTCTGCCCTCTCAGGTGGGCGTAAAAGATCCCACGACACTATTTCGAAGAAGAGCAGGGGAGTTCACCCCGGTGTGTCCTGGGCCAATATTTATCCCTCAATCAACAGCACTGAAAACAGGTTATCTGGTCATTATCGCATTGCTGTTTGTGGGATCTTGCTGTGCGCAAATTGGCTGCCGCTCATCCTACATTGCAACAGTGGCTACGCTTCAAAAAGTACTTCATTGGCTGTAAAGTGCTTTGGGACAGGCGGTGGTCGTGAAAGGCACTATAGAAATGCAACTCTTTTTTTCTTTCCTCCAGAAACTTATCCAGCTCCCTTTTGGACATTTACAGTGAGTCCACGATCACTGCACGAGCCGGTAACACTCTGAACCTTAAATATACTTAACAACCACCACAACAACAACTTGTATTTATATAATGCCTTTAACGGAGTAAAACGTCCCAAGGCGCTTCACAGGAGTGATTATCAAACAGAATTTGACACCGAGCCACATAAGGAGATCTTAGGACAGGTGACCAAAAGCTTGGTCAAGGAGGTAGGTTTTAAGAAGCGTCTTAAAGGAGGAAAGAGAGAGACGGAGAGGTTTAGGGAGGGAATTCCAGAGCTTAGGGCCTTGGCAGCTGAAGACTCGTCCGCCTCTGGTGGAGCGATTATAATCGGGGGACGGACAAGAAGCCAGAACTGGAGGAGCGCAGAGATCTCGGAGGGTTGTAGAGCTGGAGGAGGTTACAGAGATATTACCCTCTGGGGAAGCTCATTGCAGTCTTCCTAGTGCAAAGCACACTGTCGCGGCCCGTAAAGAGTTAAGCAGACGGTGCGATATAATTGATCTGCCTGGTTTTGGTTAGGGAAACGTTGGGTTTTTGCATTCGAGAATTTGATATGTGTACATTAACCTTCCCGAGCATGTGATATTTTTGCACTTTTTCCAAAAAGGCATGACAAAGTCAGAATTGGTTAGGTTTACTCGGATGATATTGTGATAGGTCTTGGAACTTTTGTGCGCTGCAAAAACAAATGCTAAGTAGCAGCTGAAATGAATCATTAGCCTGATTCACCAGATAAACTGCAATTTCAGGAAGGGGCTTGAAATCCTCATCAGCGCGAAGCTGAACCTTACAATTGTTTGTTTTTTCTTCCCTGATTTGTCCGTTCATTTTTCTTCTGTAACACTTTCTTCACATGTCTCATCTGATGAAATAAGACTCGAACCGGTGCTTTGAGGGCTTGTGGTGGGGAGGGGGCGGGGTGGGGGGTGGAGTGGTGGGGGGGTAAGTGAAATAGCCTGTCATCCGATATAGTATGTTGCATAAAAAGATATCGCGTTCGCTGCAACTGAACTTGAGTTATTTTGGTTGATGTGACACTGCTGATTAAAATCACTTAATTTTTTTTTTGATTTTTTTAAAACATAAAAATAATTGTATTAACATTTTTACTGAATGCAACGCAGATGTGAAGATATTGTCGGCCGTGGCTTCAGATCCACGATCGCAGGTTGGGACTTTCCTGGGAGGGTGGTGACGGGGGTGGGGGCATCCAGCACGAGCCTAAGAATAGTGGTGTCAGTGAAAGGCTTTCACAGTGGCACAACATCGATGATCTGAAAGCTTGTTCGTTTTGGACACCTGCGGTGGCATTCTTTGCCAAAAAAGTAGAAGTCAGAAGGTCGTGGTTCAAGTCCCACTCCACAAAATCTAGGCTGACACTCCCAGTGCAAGTATTGTTTGTTGGATGAGATGTCCTCTGAGGTGGGCATTTTGACTATTCAAAGAAGAGCAGGGGAGTTCTCCCCGGTGTCCCGGTCAATATTTATCCTCAACCAACACCACTAAAAGCAGCTTATCTGGTCATTATCACATTGTCCCAGGGCTATACACTCTTGTGGGAGCTTGCTGTGCACAAATTGGCTGCCACATTTCCTACATTACAACAGTGGCTACCCTTCAAAAGTACTTTGTTGGCTGTAAGGCTCGTTGGGATGGCCAGAGGTTGTGAAAGGCATTTTATAAATGCAAATTCTTTCTACTTTAGTTTTGCACATTGTCCTTAGTACCTCAGGGCAAATCATGTTTAACTAATTTGATTGAGTTTTTTGATGAGGTAACAGAGAGAGTTGATGAGGGCAATGCGGTTGACGTGGTGTACATGGACTTCCAAAAGGCGTTTGATAAAGTGCCACATAATAGGCTTGCCAGCAAAGTTGAAGCCCATGGGATAAAAGGGACAGTGGCAGCATGGATATGAAATTGGCTAAGTGACAGGAAACAGAGAGCTGTGGTGAACGGTTGTTTTTCGGACTGGAGGAAGGTATACAGTGGTGTTCCCCAGGAGTCGGTACTAGGACCACTGCTTTTCTTGATATATATGAATGACTTGGACTTGGGTGTACAGGGCACAATTTCAAAATTTGCAGATGACACAAAACTTGGAAGTATAGTGAACAGTGAGGAGGATAGTGATAGACTTCAAGAAGACATAGACAGGCTGGTGGAATGGGCGGACACGTGGCAGATGAAATTTAACACAGAAAAGTGCGAAGTGATACATTTTGGTGGAAAGAACGAGGAGAGACAATATAAACTAAAGGGTACAATCTAAAGGGGGTGAATGAACAGAGAGACCTGGGGGTAAATGTGCACAAATCTTTGAAGGTGGCAGGGCAGGTTGAGAAAGCGGTTAAAAAAGCATACAGGATCCTGAGGCTTTATAAATAGAGGCATAGAGTACAAAAGCAAGGAAGTTATGATGAACCTTTACAAAACACTGGTTCGGCCTCAACTGGAGTATTGTGTCCAGTTCTGGGCACCACACTTTAGGAAGGATGTGAAGGCCTTAGAGAGGGTGCAGAAATGATTCACAAGAATGGTTCCAGGGATGAGGGACTTCAGTTACATGGACAGACTGGAGAAGCTGGGGTTGTTCTCCTTAGAGCAGGGAAGGTTGAGAGGAGATTTGATAGAGGTGTTCAAAATCATGAGGGGTCTGGACAGAGTAGATAGAGGGAAACTGTTCCCATTGGCGGAAGGGTCGAGAACCAGAGGACACAGATTTAAGGTGACTGGCAGAAGAACCAAAGGCGATATGAGGAAAAACTTTTTTACACAGCGAGTGGTGATGAGTGGTGATGATCTGGAATGCGCTGCCTGAAAGGGTGGTGGAGGCAGATTTAATCGAGGCTTTCCAAAGGGGAATTGGATAAGTACCTGAAGGAAAAAAAATTTGCAGGGCTACGGGGAAAGGGCGGGGGGAGTGGGACTTGCTGAAGTGCTCTTGCAGAGAGCCGGCACGGGCTCGATGGGCCGAATGGCCCCCTTCTGTGCTGTAACCATTCTATGATTCTATGATTCTGGAAATCACTGCATACAAATATTTATGTGACATTCCTTTAGTTTAACTGAAACATTAAAACAACAGATAGTGGAAGTTATGTTACAGTTTATATAAAGCTCTGGTTAGACCCCACCTGGAGTCACTGCGTTCAGTTCTGGGCCCCGCACCTCAGGAAGGAGATATTGGCCTCGGAGGGGGAGGAGGTAGCAGATTCGCCAGAATGATACAGGGGCTAAAAGGTTTAAATTATGAGGACAGGTTGCATAGATCAGGCTTGTATTCCCTTAAATATAGAAGAGTAAGTGGTGATCTAATTGAGGTGTTTAAGATGATTAAAGGATTCGATACGGTAGACAGGGAGGAACTATTTCCGCTGGTGCGGGAGTCATAAATAAATGGGCATAACCTTAAAATTGGAGCCAGGACATTCAGGTGTGATGTCAGGAATCCACACAAAGGGTGGTGGAAATCTGGAACTCTCTCCCCAAAAAAGCTGTTGAGCTCTCGGTCAATTGAAAATTTAAAAACTAAGACTGATAGATTTTTGTTAGGCAAGGGTATTAAGGATTATGGAATCAAGGTTATAGATGGAGTTTAGATGTAGATCAGCCATGATCTAATTGAGTAGCGGAACAGGTGGTGCATCAAAAGCTAGAGCTCCCTGGGTGATAAGCGGGCAGACAGAGGGCGGATGCAATTTAATGCAGATAAGTGTGAAGTGATGCACTTTGGGAGGAACAACATGGAGAGGCAGGATAATCTAAACGGTGCTATTTTGAGGGGGGGGGGGGTGGTGGTGCAGGAGCAGAGGGACCTGGGGATGCATATTCACAAATTTTTGACGGTGGCAGGGCTAGTTGATAAGGTGGTTAATAAAGCGTATGGGATACTTGGCTTTGTAGTCATTCCAAACCTTTATTGTATTGTGTTCAATTCTGGGCACCACACTTTAGGAAGGATGTCAAGGCCTTGGAGAGGGTCCAGAGGAGGTTTATCAGGGATGAGGGACTTCAGTTATGTGGAGAGGTTGGAGAAGCTGGGATTGTTCTCCTTAGAGCAGAGATGGTTAAGGGGAGACCTAATAGAGGTGTTCAAAATTATGAGGGATTTTGATAAAGCGAGCAGGGAGAAACTGCTTCCTCTGGCAAGTGGGTCGGTAGCCAGAGGTCATAGATTTAAAATAATTGGCAATAGAACTAGAGGGGAAATGAGGAAATATTTCTCCACACAGAGAGTTGTTAAGATCTGGAACGCACTACCTGAAAGGGTGGTGGAATCAGATTCCACAGGAACTTTGAAAAGGTAATTGGGCATGTACTTGAAGAGGACTAATTTTCAGGGTTGTGGGAAAAAAGCAGGAATGTGGGACTGAATTGGACAGCTCTGTCAAAGACTCAGCACAGGCACGATGAACCAAATGGCCTCCTTCCATGCTGTAAGATTCTATGGGGGAAAAATTCGGTTGGTTAGCGCTTCCCGTTAGCGCCTCGGGGGGGGGGGCGCTAACGGGGCGCTAGGTACTTAGCGCCCGAGCGCGGTGATTTTAGCGCCACTCGCGAAATTGACCAGTCGTTTTGCGGCGGCGCTAAACACTACCGCCCACAGATCATGACGTCAGTCAAGCGTGCAACGCCCTGGTAGTGCCCCACACCGGATATTGAGTCGCGCCCCCTGCCTTAGCGCCTGCCATTAGGAACGGCAGGTAGAGGGGAACGTTTTCAAGTCAGAAAGGGGCTGGGGGAGTGTTATTTAAAGATGGGCGCTTCCTGCCTTTTCTTGTCGGCAAAATTTTTGGTTTTAACGCTGTCCTAAGGTGTTTTGGCCCTCAGCACCACTTTTGTGGTTCCTAAGCACCGAGCTCTTTCCCTGGGCCTATCCATTAGTGCTTCCAACACAATTGCTTTTGAGGTCTCTCCGGGCCGAGATTCAAGGCTGCAATGAGCAGGGAGTGGCTGGTCAGCAAGATGGCCCCTCCCCTTTAAGAACTGGACGACACCAGTCTGTCTGGCTTCCATGGTAATTGGCATCGCCTGAGTTTCAGTAGCGTTCTGAGGTAACGCCTCGCTCCCTGACGTTTGCGCCTTAAGAGAGGTGTGTAGCGCCTGATTTAGTGCTCAAATCACCTCCAGGGGCGATAAGGCGAATTTTGCAGTCGGAGGCGATAATTAGCGCCGGGGGCTAAACTTTGCACCCGCCCGATATTAGCGCCCCAAAATGGGCGATACCGAACTTTTCCCCCCTAGATTCTAAAAAGTTGGAGGGGCTGAATGGCCTACTCCTGCATCTATGTTCCTAATATTACACAAATGCAAGAAGCATTTAATTTCTAAGCTTTAGGTATTAATGAACCCGCATCGTTCGACTGTCTCAGTAAAGCAAGTTATCCTCAAAGACTGTGACGGATGTTTCCTTACACCAAGAACTCCTCATGCTCTGGAATGGCCATATTGATGCTGCTAACTGAATGTCATAGAGTCATAGGGGGAAAAATTCAGTTGGTTGCGCCTCCCGTTAGCGCCTTAAGAGGGCGCTAATGGGGCGCAAAGCCGCTAACGCCCGGGCGCAGCGATGTTTGCGCCGCTCGGGAACTTAACTTGACATTGTGCGGCGGCGCTAAAACTTACCGCTGCGACCACCTGCGCGCGCAGATTGTGACGTCATTCCATGGTGCAACGCCCTTGTGGCGCCCCGGAGCGGAAATTGAGTGGCGCCCCCTGCCTTACCGCCTGGCGCTTCCAACGACCAGAAGACTGGAACGCTATCAATCGCTGTGGGGCTGGGGGGGGCGCTATTTAAAGGGGGCCTCTTCCTGTCTTTTATTGTTGGTGGCATTTTTGAACTGCGCATTCTGAGAGAGAGAGGGAGAGACTTCTGGAGAGATTCAACGTTGTGTGAAGGAGTTTTGGGTACTGAGCAGCACTTTGCAGGTTCATTTTGATTTGCCATTCCTTGTATCGATTTAGCAGAGACTGTGGGAGCTGCACTCTGAGCTCTTTGCCTGGTACTCTCCATTGTTCTTTCCAGCACATTTGATGTGCAAGTCTCTCCAGGCCGAGATTCAAGGCTGCAATGAACAGGATGTGGATGGAAAGCAAGATTAACCATCCCCTTTAAGAACTGGCCCGTGCCATTGTGTGTGTGTTCCATTGCTGACTGACATTACATGAGCTTCGCCAGCGCTCTGAGTTAGCGCCTCACTCCTTGGCCTTTGCGCCTTAAGACAGGTGTGCAGCGCCTGCTTTAGCGCTCCACTCACCTCCCGGGGCGGTAAAAGTGAAGTTTCCAGTCAGTGCCGATAATTAGCGCCAGGCGCTAATATTTGCGTCCAGACGATATTTGCGCCCCAAATGGGGCGCGACCTAATTTCTACCCCATAGAGTCATAACGGCACAGAAGGAGGCCACTTGGCCCATCAAGTCCATGCCGGCTCTCTGTAGAGCAATCCAGTCAGTCCCATTCCCCCGCTCTATCCTCGTAGCCCTGCAAGTTTATTTCCCTCAAGTGCCTATCCAGTCTCCCCTTGAAAACATTGAGTGTCTCACATGTGTTCCACATACTGCAGCTCTGACCAACATGTTCACAGTAAATGCCAATATTTGGGACAGTGGAGGAACTGGCAATATTTGTGACAGAGGAGCAATACGAGGAAGAATATGCCCTTTAGTGCGCTCTATATGGTTAAACCAGAACATGAGAAGAACATTTCACTATTAGAATGTAAAACTTAATGCAATTTGAGATTTATTTTGGCAAAACAAAAGGCCATGGGAAAGGAGCAAGTACCGCTTGGGCTTGGCCAGATGTGTAGAGCCGCCCTTCAAACTCTGTTACAATCAGTTGGAGGTCAGCTCCAGCCTACTTTCCAAACCATTTGCTTAGAAAGGTGATAACAGTTGGAAATATTGCTCCTTACAGTGCAAGAGCAATAATCCCGTTAGACTGATTTAATTCAACCGGCTAATGTCCTTTCACATAATTATTAATACATATTCTTACCATACCATTATTAGAGCTGCTGTCATTACCACCATTCCCATTGGCAACAGCATTTCACTGGGAACTGATCAATAGAATCTTAAACCCTTAATAAACCACGTTCTTATTCCCGACCGTTGTAGCAAAAAGACGGAAGCTGCATTTTGCTTTCTAATCTTGCTCTGTTCCATCCATCCATGGGTGAGAGTTGCATTAAAGGAGCCACCTTAAATCTTATTACATATTCCATATGTTGCCCACTGTTCACAAGCTGCCAATGGCCATCGTTGGAACGACTTCTCTTAAGGGAAACCATCACAACCCTTGCCTTTTCTCTCAGACAAGGCCCGACTTGCCCTTAAGGAGATCTTCCAGGACAGAAGTTATACCTGGCCTCCAATTCACTATTTTCCCTGATTTTCCCTGAAATAATTAACTACAATAGAACCAGTTACATTGTGTTTAACAACAACAACAACAACAACTTGTATTTATATAGCGCTTTTTACATAGTAAAATGTCCCAAGGTGCTTCACAGGAGCGATTATCAAACAGAATTTGACACCCAGCCACATAAGGAGATATTAGGACAGATGAAAAAAGCTTGGTCAGAGAGGTATGTTTTAAGGAGCGTCTTAAAAGAGGAGAGAGAGAGGTAGAGAGGCGGAGAGGTTTAGGGAGGAATTCCAGAGCTTAGGGCCTAGGCAGCTGAAAGCACGGCCACCAATGGTGGACCAATTACAATCGGGGATGCGCAGGAGGCCAGAATTGGAGGAGCGCAGAGATCTCAGTGGGTTGTAGGGCTGGAGGAGGTTACAGAGATAGGGAGAAAATGAAAGTTCATTCATAAAGTCATGCATTCTTGCAGCACAGAAGAAGGTGAATGGTAGGGTTAACTTTGCCCCTTTGGATAGTACATTTGGGCATTGTAAGTTTAACTGCAAAGGCAGCAATGTGCAGAAACTTCGAGAAGCTTCGAATAGGCTTTTGGTTCTCAAAGCAACTTAGGTTCTCAAAAGAACTGACTTGGAAAAACAGGGCTGAGACAGTTAGAAATCCTTGGGAAAGACAACTAAAAATACAGCACCTGGTTTCACACGGACGAGGGGCTACAGGAGGTTTCACACGGTGGAAAGGCTGCACTTGGCTTCACACGGTTTTGAATGGCCCAGCCAACCGTCCACCAGTAACCCAACCGTGGGCGAGTGGCCAAAATGGGGCTTCTCTTGACTTTAACTCGCACCCCAACTGGCAAAAATGATATAAAAATTGGGACATCATGGCAGATTCTTCACTGCAGTCGGACGAGCCTGAAGAAGCTACGCCTAGAGGGAGGGCGTCCAAGAACAAGAGGAAGAAACTTCAAGAGCTACGAGGAAGCTGATCACTCTTTTGCCTTGATGCTGAGATCCTTGGTTTAAAAGTTTGTATGCATTTGTTGAGTTGCTTGATGCTTGTGTGAATTGTTTAAATCGTTAAATAATCTCTCTTTGGTTAACAAACCTACCGTGTATGGGTGACATTTTTTGATGGACTCCTGTCCGGGTTCACGGATCACTGGAACATCTGTATCCCTACAGAGGCCATTTGGCCCACTGCACCTAGGCCAGCCCCACTGAAAGAACTATATTAGCCCCATTCCCTGCCCTTTTCCCATACCTTGTAATTTTTTACTTTTCAAATATTTATCCGCTTCCTTTTTAAAAGCTATTATAGATTCTACTTCCATCACTGTTTCTGGTAGGGGATTCCACACCCTAACAACCCTCTGCATAAAGAAAAGTTCAACCTCTCCCTTGGTTATTTGGTGATATTCTTAAATTTATGCCTAATAATTACAACAGAAGATGGAAGGCTGAGTTCCCAATCTCAGCCATACCATGGGGAAGGTGGGGGAAACAACCCACTTGCCTTTAGGAAGTGGGTGGGTGGGGGGGGGGAAATCAGAGGACAAACTGCCTCCTGTACTCTTTCACACTCCCAACAACTGGCTCAAGATTGTCAATGAGAAAGGCTTGGGAGCATATTACCTAATTCAAGTAACGGGTGCAATGCAGCCGAAGGAGTCATCTACTAATTAAAGTATGGGAATTAAACAAGTCTAGTAATTGGGCTGACACTGAACAATCATATATCGTCCTATTCTGTTCAAAGATGGGGTATGCTGTGTATATACATATAGATATATACCGAAAATGGTAGCATAGCAGTTATGTTACTGGACCAGTAATCCAGAGACCCGGACTAATGATCCAGAGACATGAGTTTAAATCTCCACCACAGCAGCTGTGGAATTCAGTTAATCGAATAAATCTGGAATATAAAGCTAGTATCAGTAATGGTGACCATAAAACAGAATTGTCGTAAAAACCCATCTGGTTCATTAGTGTCCTTTAGGGAAGGAAATCTGCTGTCCTTACCCGGTCTGGTCTAGATGTGACTCCAGACCCACAGCAATGTGGTTGACTCTTTGAAATGGCCTCTGAAATGGCCCAGCGAGGCACTCAGTTGCATTAAACAGCTAGGATGAATCGTCAACTGCAGATTTTTAAGAAAGTGGCTCACCACCACCTTCTCGAACCGTTGCTGCAGTCCATGGCTCACCACCACCTTCTCAAGGGCAATTAGGGATGGGCAATAAATATATAGACACATGGCTTAATTCTGTTTAATGAATAGTCTGCACGAAGCTAATATATGTGCCAAATGCCACAAGTTTAAAATTATGAGTTACTTTGGTGCACAGGTTTTTAGGGATTGCACTCCTCTATAATGTTGTAAATAGTTCCTCTGAGCCCAGAAGTAGCTGTTGGCGATATCAGCAACTGAACATTTAACACGTTCATGACATTGCTTTGTCCAATACTTCAGCCAAGGCATTAAGCTATTTACAATAAATAGGTTAAGCACGGCAATAAAATTGCGGTTTCTTCCATTGAAAAGCCGGTGAGTGGCCTGCGCGGGACCTCCAGACGTTGTTTATGGCCCCTCGCTTTGGCCTCCTTCCACAAGTGGAACCATCTTCTCTACATCTACCCTGTCAACCCTTTCATCATTTTAAAGATGTCTATCAGGTCACCCCTCAGCATTGCTCTTTTCCAGGGAGCCCCAGCCTGTGCACTTGCTTCGGCAGGCTGGCGAACACCGCCACCTAGAGGCCACCCCGGGTACACTGGTGCTGGTGCAGGCACCTACGTACTTGATGTCAACGGCCTGGGAACTCTGACAGGGCTGGGTATGGAACATGCGCGGTGTACAGGAAGTCCTGTTCCGCCACGGTTAAACCGGCAGGGCGGGATGTTGGGTCTTCGGGGGGGAGGCTGTGAAGTGGGCATGGTCCCACGGGTGCTAGTCAACCTCTGGGCTGCTCTTCGTGTGTGGCCCTGGACAGCGATTGTTGGCGGGCCATCCAACCACGGGGTGGGGGTGCATCACAGCCAAGCTTGATTCTGTCCTAACTCAAAGTCCACACTCGCGCACCTTCACGGTCACTGGATACTTACCGGGAGTGAGAACCCTCATTGAGTCCCTCCTCCCTATGTCAGGGACGCTCAGGCCAATGACCTCATTGCTGGCGGAGATCAACGAACACAGCACAGACCAACAATCCAACCTGGGATCTTCTGGCCTCTCCGGCTAACTTAAATGCTACCTTAACCAACTGAGCCATCAGCAGAAGCTCCTTTAAAATGATTCGATGATCACAAGGCTGTAGTCCTGTAATCGGACTGCAACTCCCAACACCCATTGCAGGCTTCCTCCCGGTGCACAGAGAGGTGCCATTAAGATTTTGATGTAATATTAATCGCAGAGTGGCATCAACAATAATGAATATCAGAAAATTCCAAAGGAGAAAAGATCAGTCGGGCCCACCAATCCCGCTACTTCCAGAGTCCACATCTGAGCATCCTTTAGTGGACTTCCCTTCTGTTGCTCTCCTGTTTGAAGGAACGCCAAGTTCCTGCTTCTGCCTAGCCTGAAAAAACAAATCAAGCTGTATCATTAATATCACAATAACTCCCAGTGCCCGTACTCAACAGATATAGACCCAGCTCCTTTTAAAGCTCTCAGTTGGACTCAAACTCAAAATCAACTCCCTTCTCTGAGAGCTTGTTCCACATCTTCCCTATCCTGTGGAGGAGTTTTTCCCCCAATCTATAAGCATTCAGCACCAACCACCCCCACTCCCAGACCTAGGAGATGGTGTCACGGTGAGAAATAGCATGAGGAGCTGACATGGAAAATATCAAAACAACTAGTGATTGGTAATATCGTTCTGCATTCAGCTGACTGAGCAGTGACTCCCTTGTAAAATGAATAGATACACATAACACCACAGTACTTCTCTTCCCTGTGTCATTCCCACTGTGCTGAAATCAGCTTTGTCGCACCATCTCCCATTTTAACTCATTCTTTGCTTGGACCTCAAGATGTGGAATTTCTTACTCCTCTTCTTCCTACAAGAGTCAGGTGTTAAACTCCAAGCTGTCACTAAATCACTGGGGGTAATTTTCAGCTCCGATGGACAGGTCACATCGTCCGCATGCCCGATACGAGACTTCCAAAACAAGCGCTCTACTCGGAGCTCCGACACGGAAAGAGAGCCCCAAGTGGGCAGAGGAAACGCTTCAAGGACACCCTCAAAGCCTCCTTGAAAAAGTGCAACATCCCCACCGACACCTGGGAATCCCTAGCCCAAGACCGCACAAAGTTGAGGAGAAGCATCCGGGAAGGCGCCGAACACCTCGAGTCTCTTCGCCGGGAGCAAGTGGAAGCCAAGCGCAAGGAGCGCACGTCAACCCAAGCACCCCACCCACCCGCCCCTTCAACCACCGTCTGCCCCACCTGTGACGGAGACTGTAGGTCCCGCATTGGACTCATCAGTCACCTGAGAACTCATTTTTAATGTGGAAGCAAGTCATCCTCGGTTCTGAGGAACTGCCTAAGAGAGGGGGTAATTTTAACTTTGTGTAAAACAGGTGATCGCGAATTGCCAGCCCGTTTCACATCTCTCCCGATTTTTACTTCCCTGCACTTCAATGGAACGATGTAAAGTGGGCTTTCTGATTCACCATCACCTGTTTTGCACTATTGCACACAAAGTCAAAATTACTCCCACTATCTTTTGATTTATCCAATTTTCGCTCCTCTTTTCAACCTTAGGTTGTGTTCGGCAATATAGGCCTTGGCCCTGCCCCTTGGTTTCTCAAATCTTTATTATTGTCATATCTCTAAGTGCACTTCCTGGGGGTCACCATTGACCCGAAACTTAACTGGACCAGCCACATAAATACTGTGGCTACAAGAGCAGGTCAGAGGATAGGGATACTGTGGCGAGTGTCTCACCTCCTGACTCCCCAAAGCCTTTCCACCATCTACAAGGCACAAGTAAGGAGTGTGATGGAATACTCTCCACTTGCCTGGATGAGTGCAGCTCCAACAACACTCAAGAAGCTCGACACCATCCAGGACAAAGCAGCCCGCTTGATTGGCACCCCATCCACCACATTAAACAGTCACTCCCTCCACCACCGGCGTACCGTGGCTGCAGTGTGTACCATCTACAAGATGCACTGCAGCAACTCGCCAAGGCTTCTTCGGCAGCACCTCCCAAACCCACAACCTCTACCACCTAGAAGGACAAGGGCAGCTGGCACATGGGAACACCATCACATGCAAGTTCCCCTCCAAGTTACACACCATCCTGACTTGGAAATATATCATCGTTCCTTCATCGTTCCTGGGTCAAAATCCTGGAACTCCCTCCCTAACAGCACTGTGGGAGTACCATCACCACACGGACTGCAGCGGTTCAAGAAGGTGGCTCACCACCACCTTCTCAAGGGCAACTAGGGATGGACAATAAATGTTGGCCTCGCCAGCGACGACCACATTCCATGAACGAATTTTGAAAAAAAGTAGGGCAAATAGCTTCAAATAGCCGACTGATGCTTTATCAACAACTTTCTGTAAAGCAAAGATTTTTGCCACAATCAGTGTGTCTCAATTCATCTGTAACATAATCCGATGGCATCTTAAAACTAGGCACGTGGCGGTTGAGTGGTTTATGTAACCAGTAGAACATCAACGAGTGTCAACCCATAACTCACCCTGACCAGCTGTAGCTAATGCAAATTTAAGAACAATGTGCAGAAGCTACCATTGCTCTAATACTTCTACCATCATTGAGTAGATTGGGCCTATACTCTCTGGAGTTTAGAAGAATGAGAGGTGATCTCATTGAAACTTATAGGGCTGGATTTTCTCAGCCCCGAGGAGGCGGGTATGGAGGCGGGTCTGCCGGGAAAGTGGCAGAATTTGGGGCGGGTGGCAAACCCACCCCCAACCCGCCTCCGTGCCCTCTTGCCAGGAGGCAGGAAGCCGTCCTGCCCCAGGTCCTGTCTCCTTGGAGGCGGGAAGGGATTAAAGCCTATTAACTGCTTGTTAACAGGTAGTTAACAGGCAGAAAATAGGATTATCCCCATTTTTCGTCTTGAAGTACGGGCTTCCCGACCTGGTGGAACCCCGCCGAGGTGTAGGTGGTCTGCGGAGGTCGGAGGGGTCTGAAAGTGCGATGTAGAGGTGAGTGATGGGTGCAAGTGTGGAGTGGTAAGTATGTGAGGTGAGTGTAAAGTGTTAGAGAATGTTAACTTACCTTTGTTTCTACCTACAGCCTTTAGCCTCTGTGGAGCTGGAGTCCCCGACATCTCCATTGTAGAGATCACAGACTGGCTGTTGCATCCTCCGATCCAACAGCCAGCTGATTTCTGAAAAGTAGAAAGGTTTGATGAGTCCTGAACACAAGGACTCATCAAACTACACAGAATGTCAGTTTTTGACAGCTTCACAAAGCTGTCAAACGATAACACTTCTTCTTTCAAATGTTCTTGACAGATGGCACGTCATACGTTGACGTGCTCTGTCACAGACTTCCCCCTAATTGGCCTGCTGAGCCCGCCGGGCGGGCTTAACAAGGTCAATCAGGGGAAATTCCCGCTGGTTGGCCAGAAGCTGATGGAGGCGGGACTGAGACCTGGCAAGCAGCAGTCCCGCCTCCAAAAGCTTCCCATTCAGAAAATCCAGCCCATAAGATTCTGAGGGGTATTGACAGGGTAGATGCTGAGAGATTGTTTCCCCTGGCTGGAGTGTCTAGAACTAGGGGGCAGAGTCTCAGGATAAGGGGTCGGCCATTTAAGACTGAGATGGAGGAGGAATTTCTTCACTCAGAAGGTTGTGAATCTTTGGAATTCTCTACCCCAAAGAGCTGTGGATGCTGAGTCGTTGAGTATATTCAAGGCTGAGATCAATAGATTTTTGGACTCTAGGGGAATCAAGAGATATGGGGATTGAGCGGGAAAGTGGAGTTGAGGTCGAAGATCAGCCATGATCTTATTGAATGGTGGAGCAGGCTCGAGGGGCCGTATGGCCGACTCCTGCTCCTAATTCTTATGTTCTGATCATGTGACTGCAGCGGAACATTATAGAAGTCTTCAGTTGACAGATGGGATAGCGAATCAGGAAACATTTTCTTAGAATGTAACAGGGGAAATGGCGTATTGCAAAACAATTTACCACGGAAAAAATATTTCAATTCTTTTAGTATTTTTGTCTTAAAATTATATATACATTATAATGGGGCAGAAATTCGGCTGTTGTCGGGTGAGTACGCACTGTGTACTCACCCGTGGACGGAACGAAAGTGCCGGTTTCTTGCATGCACTGCGCATGCGTGGGAAACCGGCACTTCCGTTCCCCTGAGGAAAGGGGTTCAGAGGTCGAACGCGCACGCCGGAGGGCCAGCGCGTTTGCCTCGCACTTTGGGTTTTTTTACAGGTTCCTCCATGAGGGTAAGCATGGAGAAGATACACTTTTAAAAAGGTGCGCAAGGCCTTCTTTTAACAAGGTAAGTGTTGATTTTATTAAAATCTAAACATTTTTTTCACAGATTTATCTTTTTTAATTACTTTAAAGAAAGGTAAGTTTAGTTTTAGCCCCGTTAAAAAATGTAATTAATTTTTTCAATAATTTAAATTTTTGTTTAAAATAGTTAATTAATGTAATTTATAGTTATTTTAAAAATGTGATTTTTTTTTTAAATTTATTTGTAGTTTTAGGGATGTTTTGGGGCCGATCTGTATTCATAGATTTGACAGGTCCTGTCAAATCTATGAATGAAAGATGGTCTGCGCCATTGGCTCTCCATGGCCCACGTGATCCCAGGGGACGCATCGCACTAACTGCGCCCCTGGGATACACAAGCACTGCGCGCCGGCAGTTGGGGGAGGCCCAGGAGCCGAAGTCCCCGTGGGCCCAGAGGTCAACGGCAGGCGCGGTAGGTAGGTGCGCGCGCGATCCTTGCACCCGCGGGAAGCCAGGGAGCCGAATTTCTGGCCCAATGTATTTAACATTGAAATAACTTATTTCAGAATCTTTACGTCCCCTAACTTAATGAAGTAATAACACCTGCTGTGCCCAATTGTAAGCCTAAGAGTGGAGGCCTGTATTGGGACTAAAAGACTTGCATTTCTATAGCGCCTTTCACGACCTCAGGCCGTCCCAAAGCGTTTTACAGCCAATGAAGTACTTTTTGGAGTGTAGTCACTGTTGTAATGTGGGAAACATGGTAGCCAATGCGCACAGCAAGCTCCCACAAACAGCAATGAGATCATGACCAGATAATCTGTTTTAGTGATGTTGGTTGAGGAATAAATATAGGCCGGGACGCCGGGGAGAACTCCCCTGCTCTTCTTCGAAATAATGCCGTGGGATCTTTTACTTCCACCTGAAAGGGCAGGCGGGGCCTCGGTTTAACGTCTCATCCGAAAGCACTGCACTGGGAGTGTCAGCTTGGATTTTTCTGCTCAGGTCTCTGGAGTGGGATTATTACATAAAGCTGATGAGGCAGGAAGATAATGAATGGGAGGAAGAGAGGAACGGGTTTCTCAGACAATTATCATCAATTCGAGTTGGCTGGAACTCTGCACTGACATCAGGGAAAATTTGTCTTGAAAACAAAATCATTTACTTTAATAAAAAACAGCAGAATTTTCATGTCAGCTGTTTGCGAAGTCTGCATTTGGATGGTGGGAGTCACAGTCTGAGTAGAGGCAAGAGGAGAGCAAAGAGAGACCTTTATCGCCCTGGTGAAACTTGGCCAATTTAAGGATGGGCTTAACAAAACAGCATACAACTTTAGAAGGTGCAAAAAAGATTTACTAGGATGATACCAGAACTGAGAGGTTAAAAGTATCAGGCAAGATCGAACAGGCTGGGGCTCTTTTCTCTAGAAAAGAGAAGGCTGAGGGACGACCTGATAGAGGTCTTTAAAATTATCAAAGGGTTCGATAGGGTAAATGTGAGAAGTCGCACAACACCAGGTTATAGTCCAACAGGTTTATTTGAAATCACAAGCTTTCGGAGCGCTGCTCCTTCATCATGACTTCACCTGACGAAGGAGCAGCCGCTCCGAAAGCTTGTGATTTCAAATAAAGCTGTTGGACTATAACCTGGTGTTGTGCGACTTCTCACAGTTGTCCACCCCAGTCCAACACCGGCATCTCCGCATCATGGATTCTATAGGGTAGACACAGAGAGAGTGTTTCCACTTGTGGGGGAGACCAGAACTAGAGGCCATCAATATAAGATAGTCACTAATAAATCCAATAGGGAATTCAGGAGAAACTTCTTTACCCAGAGAGTGGTGAGAATGTGGAATGTAATATATAGATGCATTTAAAGGGAAGCTGGAGAAACACCTTGAGGGTGAAAGGAATAGGAGGATATGCTGATGGGGTGAGACGAGGGGTGGGCGAAGGTTCGTGTGGAGCACTGGCATGGACCAGTTGGGCCAAATGGCCTGTTTCTGTGCTGTAAATACGATGTAAAAATTACTCATGAGTCGGTTGAGCTCAGCCTGGGTGCAGTGGAAGTGCTACGGGGGCTAAATTCAATAAGGCCCGAAACCGGGCGCGGGGATTGCGATGGGCCGCTGGTTGGCTCGGCGCTCAGCAGGGGGCCCAGTTTCCTGGGAAGTGTGAGCTCTATTTAAAGGTAGCAGTGTGAGGCACTTCTTAAAGGGGAGGTGCTTTTTGAAAGAAGCACCTCATTGTTCGTGTAGCGAAGGAAAGGGGAAGGTAGCAATGGCTCAACGGGGCAGAGAAAAAGCACCTCGGTTCTCCGACACAGCACTAGAGGCCTTGGTGCAGGGGGTCGAAAGGAGGAGGCAGGTCCTCCAGACTGACTGTAAGAAGGCAGTGGGAGCAGATTGCTGAAGCTAGTCGGTGCCACCAGTCCTTCCCCCAGGAGCTGGATCCAGTGCCGAAAGAAGTTTAATGACCTCACACGAGTGGTCAAGGTCAGTGACTGCATCTTCAAATGTCATCTTCCACCAACTGCACCACTAGCCTCACACACCGCTCAATGCACCACACCCCCGTCACTCACCTACCAACAATCTCTAGCTATCACCATTCATACCTCACAATCATAGCTTCACCTCACCCTCACACACTTACCACTGTTGCAAGCCTCACACCCACAACTCGCACCTTGCACACAACGCCAGCTATTCAACCATGACAGGCATGTCACCCAAACTCATTGCACCACACTTACTGACACACTTCCCCTTTCTCTTGCAGGCCAAGATGGCTCATAACCAGCGCCAGCAACAGCCAACCAGCAGGGGGCAGGCACGGTGGCAGAACCTAACCCAGCTGGAGGAGACAGTGCTGGATATCATTGGAGGGGCCATCACTGAGGCCGTGACAATCGGCAAGGCTGCAAGCATTGATGATGACAGTATGCTCATACCTAATCCTCTTTCTCACATCCCACTTCCCCCACATCCCACAATCTCTTCTCACTTACAAGTTGTTGACGGTGTAAGCATGCAGATCTTGCTTCCCCCCCCTCCTCTCACTATAACCCTACCCTTGTGCCTTTCTCATTTCAGATACCCGAGAACTCCAACCAGCCCAGCCAGTGCAGAAAGAAGAAGAGGAGGAGAGTGATGGAGAAGAAGAGACGCCGTCACTCGATCTGAGACTCGCAGCCACTAGCTCAGATACTGGCACTGTTGTACTTCAGAGGGTAGTATAGAGGCGGGATGTGCGCATGACGAGTCACCGGGCATGAGTGGCCTGCAGCCAGAGCAGGGGGAAAGGGTAGCGCAGGTGCCAACTCCCCGGAGGGCGAGGTCGCACACAGGTTCTGCTGCAGAGGAGTCAGATGAGGACTTCGATGGGGTGGCCTTCAGAAGAAGGCTGATGGGCATACGCACAGAAATGCTTGATGCAATGGCAGGCCTGCCAGAGAGCCTGTTGTCTCTGTCAAGGTGCAGGGAGGATCCGGCTCCAACATTGCACAGGGCTTTGCGCAGAGCTTGGAGCCCATGATTTCCAGGATGGAAGTGATGGGCAACTCCATTAGAGCACTTGTGGACACAACCATGATGCAGGGTCTGATGGGCGATGTCGCAGCTTCCACTGCAACACAAGCAGAAATGCCCCAATGTCTGAGTGCTGCAGTGGAAACTCAGACTGCTGTCATCGTGGCATCGTTTACCAGTGTGGAAAGGGGCTTGCAGGGTCTCGCAGCAGTCCAGCAACCTGTCCCCCAACAGATTACTAGGATTGCTGTGTCGCAGCCACAGGGGAGTGGCAGTGGCTCCGTGGAGCACGAACCTGCTGTCCTCTCTCAGGATGACAACATTCGTGCTTCCACCACTGCCACTCTGCCGGTGCCCTTGCTGTTGCCTGTCTGCCAGCCAGCCCAGACTACTGCCGCCCATGCCGTGGTGGTGCAGTCTACAGCCGGGTCTTCTAGGCCCAGAGCTACTTGAGGTCATCCTGCAAGGCCATCTGCAGTCTCCCCCACTGAAGGTCAGCAGCCTTCCACCAGCCGTGCTGCAGCCACTGGGGTAGCACTTCGTAGGAGCACTGGGACAGGCAAAGGCACACGACAGACAGGCACTAAGAGAAAGCACAAGGGTGATTAGTTGACTTTGTTACGTCGTTTTGGAATTCATCATTTATAAATTATGTTTGGAATGTTTGTTTTTGTGGTGGCTTACATTTCAGCATGAAGGCCAACAGGACACAGTGATGTTCCGTGACAGAGGGATAGTAAGTTGGGGAAGTGGTGAGCAACGGGGATCTGGGGTTTCATTCAGGGGAACCGGATTCTGATGATGCGCTCATGGACAGCACATCCGGAATGGGGATTTGCAAGCTGCCTCCTCCTTTCCGCCTCCTCTTCCTCCTCCTCCTCCTGAGGTGTTCACGGATCCCATGGTAGCAAGATCTGTGCCCTCATGATGGCCAAGTTGTGGAGGATGCATCAGACCACCACGAATTGGGACGCCCGCCCCGGCGAGTATTGGAGAGCTCCTCCCGAGCGGCTAAGGCAGCGGAACCATTGTTTGAGCAGCCCGATGGTCTGCTCGATGAGGTTCCTTATGGCAGCATAGCTCTCATTATATGATTACCATCCACAAGTGGTGGGGTTGCAGAAGGGAGTCATCAGCCAGGTGTAGAATGGATAGCCCTTACCGCCTAGCAGCCACCCTCAGGTTCAATGTGCTGGCTGGAAGATCGCTGGGACAGCAGACTGGTGTAGGTTGAAGGTATCATGACTGAACTTAAAGAAATTATTATTAGTAAAAAAACAGTACTAGCAAAATTAATGGGACTAAAAGTCGATAAATCCCAAGGACCAGATGACCTACATCCTAGGGTTTTGAAAGAGGTGGCCATTGGAATAGTGGATGCATTGGTTGTCATCTTCCAAAATTCTATAGATTCTGGAACCGTTCCTGCAGATTGGAGGACAGCAAATGTAACCCCGCTATTTAAGAAAGGAGGGAGAGAAAAAACGGGGAACTACAGACCTGTTAGCCTCACATCAGTAGTTGAGAAAATGCTGGAATCTATTATAAAAGATGCAATAACTGGGCACTTAGAAACTAATAGTAAGGTTGGGCAGAGTCAACATGGATTTATGAAAGGGAAATCCTGTTTGACAAACCTATTGGAGTTCTTTGAGGATGTAACTAGTGGAGTAGACAAAGGGGAACCGGTAGATGTGGTGTATCTGGATTTTCAGAAGGCCTTCGATAAGGTCCCACACAAGAGGTTGGTGAACAAAATTAGGGCACATGGAATTGGGGGTAATATACTAGCATGGATTGAGAATTGGTTAACAGACAGAAAACAAAGAGTAGGGATAAACAGATCTTTTTCAGGATGGCAGGCTGTGACTAGTGGGGTACCGCAAGGATCGGTGCTTGGGCCCCAGCTATTCATAATCTATATCAATGATTTGGATGAGGGGACTAAATGTAACATTTTCAAATTTGCTGATGATACAAAGCTAGGTGGCAGTGTCAGTTGCGAAGAGGATGTGAACAGGCTTCAAGGGGATCTCAACAGGCTCAGTGAGTGGGCGAGAACATGGCAGATGGAATATAATGTGGATAAATGTGAAGTTATCCACTTTGGTAGAAGAAACAGAAAGGCAGTGTATTTCCTAAATGGTGAAAGATTGGGGAATGCAGATGCTCAAAGGGACCTGGGTGTCCTTGTACATGATTCACTGAAAGTGAATGTGCAGGTGCAGCAAGCCATTAGGAAGGCAAATGGTATGCTGGCCTTCATTACAAGAGGATTTGATTACAGGAGTAAAGAAGTCTTACTCCAATTATATAGGGCTTTGGTGAGACCACACCTGGAGTACTGTGTAAAATTTTGGTCTCCTTACCTAAGGAAGGATATACTTGCCATAGAGGGAGTGCAACGAAGGTTCACGAGATTGATTCCTGGGATGGCAGGACTGTCGTATGAGAAGAGATTGAGTAAACTAGGCCTGTATTCTCTTGAATTCAGAAGAATGAGAGGGGATCTCATTGAAGCATACAAAATTATTACAGGGCTTGATAGGATGGATGCTGGGAGAATGTTACCCTTGGCTGGGGAGTCTAGAACCAGGGGCCACAGCCTCAAGATAAAGGGTAGGCCATTCCGGACTGAGATGAGAAGAAATTTCTTCACACAGAGGGTGGTGAATCTTTGGAATTCTCTACCCCAGAGGGCTGTGGTGGCTCAGTCATTGGGTATATTCAAAACAGAAGTCGATAGATTTCTGACTAGTAAGGACATCAAGGGATATGGCGATAGGGCCGGTGAATGGAGTTGAGGCAGAAGATCAGCCATGATCTCATTGAATGGCGGAGCAGGCTCGAAGGGCCGAATGGCCGACTCCTGCTCCTATTTCTTATGTTCTTATGTTCTTATGACTGCTGCCAGGATACCGGGCATTCACCATTATGATGTGCTGGGTGTGATCGCCCACAAACTACACATTAAGTGAGTGGTACCCTTTGCGGTTATGGTACATCTCACCATTGAGATGCGGCGCCCGCAAAGCCACGTGTGTGCAGTCGATGATGCCCTGCACCATGGGGAAGCCCGATATCGTGGAAAAGCCACATGCACGCTCCTCCTCCGTCTCTCTGTTTAGAGAGAAGACAATGAAGTCCCTTCTCCGAGAGTACAGAGCCTCTGTGACCTCCCGGATGCAGCGATGGACGGTGAACTGCGAGATGTTTGCTATGTCACCTGTTCCAGCCTGGAAGGATCTGCTGGCGAAAAAATTCAGGGCCACGGTCACCTTTAGGGCCACTGGCAGCGCCGTCGTCACCCTGCTCTGAGGCTGCAGGTCTGGTTCCAAGAGGTGGCAGAGTTCTGTGACCACCTCCTTGGTGAAGCGGAGCCGCTGAACAGACTGCTCCTGGCTTAGGTGCAGGTAGGAAAAGTGCTCCCGGAAGACCCTAGGTGGGAAAGGCCTCCTGCCAAGAGCCATCCTCCTCCTCCTCCCTCTGAGAGCAGTTTGTCTTCTTTGCTGCCTCTGCTCCATCTCCCTGTCATGTTGCAGCGTGAGGGGGACGACAACTACAGCCCCCAGGACTGGGAGCAAGTGGTGTAGTCAGAGACCTTCCAGTAGCAGCCAACACCTTCCCAACGTCCAGCCGCACTCCCTGCACACTTCAACAACTTTATAATTGTCTTCAAGCAACCCAGTATTCATACAAGCTCTGCAAGAGCCAGTGCAAGAGAAATGATTAACTTACTTTAAATAGCACTGGTGAGGGGTCCCTCGTGCAGCGACCTTCAGCATCGAGGCAAACCGAGGCACAGCCTGTCCTGTGAACACAGCACCCAAGTCAGTCTGATGCTTCCTATAAACACACACACACCCCGACACTCACACACTCTCACACCCTGACACACATACACACACACACACCCCGACACTCACGCACTCTCACACCCTGACACTCACACACACATACACCGACACTCACACACACACACACCCCGACACTCACACACTCTCACACCCTGACACACACACACACATACACCGACACTCACACACACACACCCCGACACTCACACACTCTCACACCCTGACACTCACACACACATACACCGACACTCACACACACACAACCCGACACTCACACACTCTCACACCCTGACACACACACACACATACACCGATACACACACACCCTGACACACACACACCCTGACATACACACACACCCTGACACACACACACACACCCACACACACCAGGGTCGATATTCTGGGAAGAGTCAAGTGTCGCCCGCTGGTCCAAACCGCCTACTCTACAGCCCGTGTGATGTTGTTCCAGCAGGTTGGCTCCACATGACATTGAGACGGGGCCTGGCTCTGGATCTGCTCTTCATCACTCTACTGCTGTCAAGAGTCCAAAAAACGGATGAAACAAAATAAAAGAGGGGGAAAGAGGAGAAACAAAAAAAAAGGAATATTAGATGAATTAACTCACATACCGCGAGTGGTAAATTGCTGTGCCTATAGGGAAAACAACTTTTAACTTATTAAGTCCTCCCCATGTGTTTTGTCTCAAAGGACATGGCAGCAGGTTTGTGTTTAGCCAAGGAAACATGCCACGAATATTTTGGCAAGATGTAATTCCTCACAAATATAGTGCACAGCTTGCGAAGGCCCAAATTATTGCAGCTTAATGGGGCTACTTTCATAACAATATGACCTTTGCATGGGCAGCAATAAAAAGAGAAGAAAGTGTAGGATTGTGGTGCCGTTGTCGACTAACAAGAACAAAGGACAAGCGAGCAACCAATGCGCCTCTAATGGGATACAAACGTGTTAAAATGCCAACCCGCTGGCCTCATTAGGATGATTTACGACCACAGCGCCTGTGTCATAGCAACCTTAAACAGGATCACCCGGGCAACTCAAGCAATAGTTCGTTCGTTTTTTTGAAGGTTGTGCCCCAGGGTTACCTCTCACTCCAGCCTTTATTTGGTTTAATTATGTCCAATCTTGGCCAGGCCCCATTCCAATGGATTGTAATTTTTGGAGAGGAAAGGGGAAAAGAACGAGATGGGCCAAACTGTCGTGAAACAGCATTGCTCTCAGTCCTCAAGTCAATAAACAGGACCATTCCCAAACGGATGAGATGGTTTAATGATCGGTGGGCCGAAACAAGGGACCAATACACACCATTGTAAACAGAAACTCATTCCCAAACAGAATCTACCTAAACTAGCCTGATGTTGCAATGAGTAAGATGTTTCTCCCAGATCTCTAGAATTGTAGATTCAAGACCCAATACACATCTAATAGGATCTGATCTCAGCTCAGCAACCAGCTGGGAACGTAATCCCACAATCCAATGAGCAGCAGCTGTGGAACACACTTCCCATTGGACAATCCATTCAGCAGCTGTGGAACACACTTCCCATTGGACAATCCATTCAGCAGCTGTGGAACACACTTCCCATTGGACAATCCATTCAGCAGCTGTGGAACACACTTCCCATTGGACAATCCATTCAGCAGCTGTGGAACACACTTCCCATTGGACAATGCATTGAGCAGCAGCTGTGGAACACACTTCCCATTGGACAATCCATTGAACAGCAGCTGTGGAACACACTTCCCATTGGACAATCCATCGAGCTGTACCTAGAATCGGAGATCATGAAACAGTACACAGGAGATCATGGAGGGTGAATGAGCCAAGAATTAGGACTCATTTAAAAATTAATTGCAGGCCCATCCTTTAATCATGATCTTCCAAAACACTCTTGCTTTAGGAATTGTCCCCTTGGATTGGAAAATTGCTAATGTTACTCCATTATTTAAGAAGGGTGGGAGAGAGAAACCAGGAAATTATAAACCTGTTGTGGGGAAGTTACTAAAATCTGTTATTAGTAACAGAGTGACTGAGCACCTGGACAAATATGAACTTATCAGAGAGATCTAGCATCGATCTGTAATGAGTAAGTCATGTCTAACTAACCTAGTTGAATTTTTTGAGGAGGTTACTAACGTGCGAGATAAGGGAGTGTCGGTGGATGTTATTTATATGGACCTCCAGAAGTCATTCGATAAGGTTCCACACAAGCGACTATGAACAATAATGAAAGAGCATGGAATTGGTTATGAGGTAGGAGATAGAGGGCTAGAAATTTATGTACTTACTGCCACTCCATAGCGCCATGAAATGGCGATGAATGTGCTGGTTAACCTGGCATGCAAGCGGGCTGACAGTGGCGATGTCTGCAGCTCTTAAAGGGACACACACATCATTCAGGTAAGTTTGAATTTAAGGGTTTGGACTGGGTTTTTTGATTTTGTTGAAGTGGTGGCTTGCTGCAATAGATGTGAAAAGTTTTTTAAGTGTGTAGGGAGTGCTGCTGGATGCTTGCATGGGTTCGGATGGTAAATGAAGGCCTTTGAGAAGATAGAACAAGTTGCGAATACTCAGCAGGTCACACAACATCCATGGAGAGAAAAACAGAGTTCACGTCTCAGGTTGACAGGCTGCCTGACCAACTGAGCATTTCCAGCATTTTATGCTGTCATTTCACACTTACAGCATTCACTTGCAGAGGGAAGAGGAAGATGCAGAAGAGGAAGACGTAGAAGAGGAGGAAGCCAAAGAGGTGGAATCAGATGGAAGGATGCATCCCAGACAACCCCTTTGATATCCGGGATGGAATCATCTGCCTGCGGTCCCACTGGCTGGACAGGCTGCCTCTTCTTGTTGACGCACTGGCTGGGCAGGCTGCATTTCTTGGGTCTGTGAAATGAGGAAGGCACAAGAGTGCTGATGGGAGGGCGGGAAAGCAAGAGGTGCATGCCAGAAGGAGGATAACGTATGAGGATACCAGCATCTTGTATCACTTCAGCCCCGCCGCTGGCCAAGGGCTCAACCATGCCCCTGCCAAGAATGGTCTGTACCATCTTCTCTAAGGGGGTGCGGTGAGGCTAGGAATGGGAGATGTGCCTTTTCATTGGTGCAGATTGTTGGTAGGTGAGTGATTGGGGGTTGTGCATTGAGCAGTGCGAGAGGCTAGTGGTGCAGTTGGTAGGTGACGGCTTTTGAAGATGCATTCACTGACCTTGACCAGTGGTCTGAGGTCATGAAGCTTCTTTGGGCCCTGGAGCCAGGTGGTGGGGGCGACACAGCTGGCAGTGATGGCCTTAGTGATGTACTCCCACATCGTTCTTTCTGGAGGGGCCTCCTGACCCCTGTGGATAGAGGGCCGCTCTTGCAGTGTTGACCCCCTGCACAAAGCTGGAGTGCTGCGTGTGAGACCCTCGGTGCCCCTTCCCTGAGCCATTTGTGTTAGTGCTGAGGCAGTTTTCCCATTTAGTGAGGTTAGGAAGGTAATTCAGCTTTAACAGCTGAATATTCACATTTGGAACTTCTTTTAAATATTGACTATTTCTTAAAAGGCAGAAAGGACTGAAAAATGTATTGATTCACTGCATTTTATTTTGTATTACTTCAGTGTGCGTGGCCCCTTTAATTCTCAGACCTCTTCATTGCCCACAATTCCCTGCGAGCTCCACAGCTTCGCTCCCATTGGCTGTGGGAAGCTGCAACGCCGGACTAGGGATAATGGGTATGTACTCCAATTGGCGGGATGTGACTAGTGGTGTCCCCCAGGGAACTGTATTGGGGCCTCCGCATTTTAACTATATTTGTAAATGACTTGGATGAAAGAATAGAGAACTGAATATCGAAGTTTGTTGATGACACTAAGCTGGCTCAGTAAGTAGTGTAGATGGGAGCAGAAAGGTTGCAAAGGGATATTGATAGATTAAGTGAGTGGGCAAAACTGTGGCAGATGGAGTTCAATGTGGAAAAGTGTGAGGTCATCCACTTTGGACCTAAGAAAGATCGAGCAGAATATTTTCGAAATGGCGAGAAGCTGGGCACTGTGGAGGAGCAGAGAGATTTAGGGGCCCAAGTACAGAAATCACTAAAAGCTGGTGGACAGGTTCAAACAATAATTAAAAAGGCGAATGGAATGTTGGCCTTTATCTCAGGGGGCTGGAATACAAAGGGTTACGGGGAGCGGGCAGGAATTTGGACATGAGTCTAGGTTCGGATCGGTCATGGCCCTGTGGGTAGTGGAGCGGGCCCAGGGACTGTGTAGCCTGATTCTGCTCCTATTTCGTGTGTGCAATTCTGTTAGATGCAGGAGATGGTTCTGTGATAGATAGTAGATTGGCGGTTAGGATCAGATCAGCCATGATCTTATTGAATGGCGGAGCAGGCTCGAGGGGCCGATTGGCCTACTCCTGCTCCTATTTCTTATGTTCTTATGTTCTTATGGAAGTTATGCTACAGCTGTACAAAGCTCTGGTTAGACCACATCTGGAGTAACTGCGTTCGGTTCTGGGCCCCGCACCTCAGGACGGCTATATTGGCCTTGGAGAGGGAGCAGCGCAGGTTCACCAGAATGATAGCGGAGACTAAAAAGGTTAAAATATGAGCACTGGTTGCACAGACTAGGCTTCTATTCCCTTGAATATAGAAGATTAAGGGGTGATTTGATTGAGGTGTTTCAGATGATTAAATAGGACAGATAGAGAGCTGGGAGGGGGAAAGGAAAGATCTCAGGAAGTCAGGTGAGGTCAGGTCTGTGCTCAGGGGACAACGTTTGTCCACTCTGCACCTGGCTGATGACACCGCTCTGTAACCCCAACACCCCTGCGGAGCTGCGGTATAATGAGAGCCATCTCGCTACCAGGAACATAATTGAGCAGACGATCGGCGTGCTCAAGCAATGGTCCCGCTGTCTGGACCACTCAGGAGGAGCCCTGCAGTACTCGCCTGAGCGAGTCTCCCTCTTCATAGTTGTGTGCTGCATGCTTCACAACCTGGCAATCCTCAGGACCCAGCCAATGCCTCCAGGGATTGGTGCACCACCGGATGAAGAGGAGGAGGAAGAAGAGGAGGAAGAGGGAAGAGGAGGAGGATGATCAGCAGCAGCACCAAGGCGGGAGGGAGGCGCACAATGTTGAAACTGCAAAGGCCGTCCGTCAACGGCTGATAACAAGCCGCTTCTAGGCCCCTACTCAGAAGATGGCTTCTGGCATGGAGAACAACATGGTGGAAAGCAACCCGCAACCCCTACTGCCGGCCAAGGCAGCAATGATTCCAAAGGCCAAACATGTACATTTTGAATACAACAACTTTTTTATTTAACAGACTCTGTGTGTGTCATTTATTCATGACAAACTAATAGAAACAAACACAACAAATCATTAATTAACATAACTGGTTCTCACAAGCTGGAGATAAAGGCCAAAACACTAAACAGAAGTTATCAGACAAACATCGGCCTTTAATAAAAACATTCCCACCATTTATTTAGACCTCCTACTGTTTGCCCTTCGAAGGTGATCTCCATCCCTTGCGCACTTCCCCCCTTCCCACCCTACTGCTCCTCCGTAATGGGGCCCCAGTGGCTGCAGCAAGGCTGGTGGAAGGCTGCTGAATGTCAGATGCTGAGACTTCAGATGCCCTTGAAGGACGCACTCGACCAGCTCTGGGCCTGGAGGCCCCGGCTGCAGACTGCACCAACTCTGCATGGGCGGCAGCAGTCTGGGCTGGCTGTGTTGCAGGCGGTGGCAAGTGAAATGGGGAAGTGCCAGTGGTGGGAGCAGAAATGCTGTCATCCTGAGAGAGGACAGCACCCTCCTGCTCGACCGACACACTGGCACTCCCACGGGGCAGTACCTCAGCATCCGGCGCAATCTGCTTGAGCACAGATTGCTGGCCTGCTGCGGCACCGTGAGAGCCCCGGGGCAATGTGGCCGAACCAGCGAGGATGGCAGCAGTCAGTGCTTGTGTGACATCAATCTGAGACTGCATGAGAGCAGTCTGAGACTGGATGGCAGCAGCCAGTGACTGAATTGCAGCACTAAGCAGTTGCGTTGCATCAGCCTGTGCTGCAGCGGAGTGCTCCACACTCCTTGCCAGTCCATCAATGCTTTCAGGCACCCTTCCCACTGCACCCATGAGCTGAGTGTGCATGTTCACCGCCTGGATGTTTATTTCAGCGATGAGCCTTTCCTCCTCTGCGTCCAGTGCAGCAGGACTCGCTGGCCTACTCTCCCTCCGGGGAGATGGCCCCCGAGCTTCCCTACCCCCATGGCGTTGCTGCAGCCCGCTGGGTCCCAGAGCTTCGTCCTCATGAGACCCTTCCCCCCCTGCTCCCCTCCAGGGTGGGCATGGGCTCTCTCGGGAGACGCTGGCGCTGAGGCTCCGGCTTCCTCTTCCTATCTCGCCTGCGGCATCGCTCCCACTGGTTGGCTGAGGGCCCGTCTCCTCAGCTGGTGGTTCACCATCTAAAAGCAGGGAGGTACAAGAGTGGCTTTAGCGTCAGCACAGGGGGGCAGTAAGGGAGCAAGAACTGGAGAGATTTAGTAAGTTGGATTGAAAGTGTAAAAGGCTGGTGTTGTGAGGGGCAAGTGGAGTGAGAGAGGAGAGAAAGCTGATGACCTTACCATTGCTGTCCCGAAGGGGGTCGACCTCTCCAGCGGCCAAGGGACCAATCGCCTGGCTTGCGACGATCCTGTGGACGCACGCCTCAAGATCGCTGAGGGTTTGCAGCTGAGGCTGGTCCCCCACCCGTCCGTTGCTGATGCCGCCTATAATGAGATAGCTTGGCCTGCAAGAAAAAGGACGCGCCTGAGTAAATGTGCAGCCATGTGGTTGCCTGATGTGCCTCCCATAGTTGAACAGCCCTTAATGTATGCAAGGTGTGGAATGTGCATGTGTGTTTTATGAGATGGCCATTTGGGCATTTGGGGTTTTTACACCCTCTGACCACAGAGTGAGGTTGAGATGGAGGGATGGAGAGGTATTGAAAAGCAGCCGCTCACCCTGACCACCCGAGTGAGATCGTTGAACTTCTTCCGACATTGTGTGTGGGTCCTGGGCACCATGCTCCTGGAGGAGACGTGCTGAGCCACCTCCCTCCACACTCTTCTATAATCGTGGGACAATGGCCTCCTGCCACTCTGTGGGTACAGTATTGATCTTCGGCGCTCCACCGCGCCAACCAGAGCCACCAAGGCCCGGTCGCTGAAGCGCTGAGCTCGTTCCCTGGGCCTCTCCATTGTTCTTTGCAGCAGATTTGAAGTTGAGGTCTGTCCAGGCCGAGATTCAAGGCTGCAATGAGCAGGGTGTGGCTGGAGAGCAAGATCGACCCTCCCCTTTAAGAACTGGCCGGCGCCAGTGTGTCTGTGTTCCATTGCTGACTGACATCACATGAGCTTCGCCAGCGCTCTGAGGTAGCGCCTCGCTCCTCGGCCTTTGCGCCTTAAGACAGGTGTGTAGCGCCTGATTTAGCGCTCCAATCACCTCCAGGGGCGATAGAAGCCAAGTTTGCAGTCGGAGGCGATAATTTGCGCAGGTGCTAAACTTTGCGCCTGGCCGATAATTGCGCCCCAAACGGGGCGATACCGAATTTCTCCCCCTCAGTGCCTGGGCTCCCTAGTGGTCACTCTCGGTAGGGTATTGGGGAAACCACAACCCGGTCAAGAGTTAAGACCTTCAGGCGAGCAGGGCCAAAAATTATATATTAGAAAAAGTAAAGGAACGTCTCCGACGTGTGACAGTTAGCAGAACCTTTATTGCAATAATGAGCTGGACTGGTTACAGAGCACAGTGCCGTGTGCAAAGTGCTGTGTGGGCTCTGACAGCCGGAACATTCAGACTGCGTGCGTAGACTCACTCAGTCTGCCGGCATAAACTCCGTTCACAGCACGGAAAACTGGTGTAATTCAACAACACAACTTTTATTTTCCCACTGAACCAGATGTCGATGTGGCCTCAGGGTTTCTTCTTGGAGGTGAGATACGCACACGCACACAATCACACACAAATGGATATACACATACATTTTTTTTAATTCATTTATGGGATGTGGGCGTCACTAGCAAGGCCAGCATTTATTGCCCATCCCTAATTGCCCTTGAGAAGGTGGTGGTGAGCCGCCTTCTTGAACCGCTGCAGTCCGTGTGGTGAAGGTACTCCCACAGTGCTGTGAGGGAGGGAGTTACAGGATTTTGACCCAGTGACAATGAAGGATCAACGATATACTTCTAAGTCAGAATGTTGTGTGACTTGGAGGGGAACTTGGAGGTGGTGGTGTTCCCATGCGCCTGCTGGCCTTATCCTTCTAGGTGGAAGAGGTCGCGGGTTTGGGAGGGGCTGCCGAAGAAGCCTTGGCGAGTTGCTGCACTGCATCTTGTAGATGGTACACACTGCAGCCACGGTACGCCGGTGGTGGAGGGAGTGAATGTTTAAGGTGGTGGATGGGGTGCCAATCAAGCGGGCTGCTTTGTCCTGTATGGTGTCGAGCTTCTTGAGTGTTGTTGGAGCTGCACTCATCCGGGCAGGTGGAGAGTATTCCATCACACTCCTTACTTGTGCCTTGTAGATGGTAGAAAGGCTTTGGGGAGTCAGGAGGTAGACACTCGCCGCAGAATACCTAGCCTCTGACCTGCTCTTGTAGCCACAGTATTTATGTGGCTGGCCCAGTTAAGTTTCTGGTCAATGGTGACCCCCAGGATGTTGATGGTGAGGGATTCAGCAATGGTAATGCCATTGAATGTCAAGGGGCGGTGGTTAGACTCTCGCTTGTTGGAGTTAGTCATTGCCTGGCACTTGTGTGGCGCGAATGTTACCTGCCACTTATCAGCCCAAGCTTGAACGTCGTCCAAGTCATGTTGTCATGCAGGCATGGACTGCTTCATTATCTGAGGAGTTGTGAATGGCACTGAACACTGTGCAATCATCAGCGAACATCCCCATTTCTGACCTTATGTTGGAGGGAAGGTCATTGATGAAGCAGCTGAAGATGGTTGGGCCTAGGACACTGCCCTGAGGAACTCCTGCAGCGATGTCCTGGGGCTGTGATGATTGACCTTCAATCACCACAACCATCTTCCTTTGTGCTAAGACTCCAACCAGTGGAGAGTTTTGCCCCTGATTCCCATCGACTTCAGTTTTACTAGGGCTCCTTGATGCCACACTCAGTCAAATCCTGCCTTGATGTCAAGGGCAGTCACTCTCACCTCACCTCTGGAATTCAGCTCCTTTGTCCATGTTTGGACCAAGGCTGTAATGAGGTCGGGAGCTCAGTGGTCCTGGCGGAACCCAAACTGGGCATCAGTGAGCAGGTTATTGGTGAGTAAGTGCTGCTTGATAACACTGTCGCTGACACCTTCCATCACTTTGCTGATGATTGAGAGTAGACTGATGGGGCGGTAATTGGCCGGATTGGATTTGTCCTGCTTTTTGTGGACAGGACATACCTGGGCAGTTTTCCACATTGTCGGATAGATGCCAGTGTTGTAGCTGTACTGGAACAGCTTTGCCAGAGGCGCGGCTAGTTCTGGAGCACAAGTCTTCAGCACGATAGCCGAGATGTTGTCAGGGCCCATAGACTTTGCTGTATCCAGTGCGCTGAGCCATTTCTTGATACGCACAGGCACACACTTACCCAGATACACACACACGGATACGCATGCACTTCCTGATACATATGTACACACACACACATGTGCATATACTCACAGATAAACATACACACAGAGATTCACGTATCAGCCAGTGGCTTAGTGGGTAGCACACTCACCTCTGAGTCAGAAGGTTGTGGGTTCAAATCCCACTCCAAGAGACTTGAGCACAAAAATCTAGGCTGACACTCCAGTGCAGTACTGAGGGAGTGTGGCACTGTCGGAGGTGCCATCTTTTGGATGAGACGTTAAACCAAGGCCCCGTCTGCTCTCTCTGGTGGATGTAAAAGATCCCACAGCCACTATTTCAAAGCAGAACAGGAGAGTTCTCCCCGGTGTCCTGGCCAATATTTATCCCTCAATCAACACCACTCGCATTTATATCGCACCTTTCACGACCACCGGACGTCTCAAAGCGCTTTACAGCCAATGAAGTACTTTGAAGTGTAGTCACTGTTGTAATGTAGGAAATGCGGCAGCCAATTTGCACACAGCAAGCTCCCACAAACAGCAATGTGATAATGACCAGATAATCTATTTTTGTTATGTTGGTTGAGGGATAAATATTGGCCAGGACACCAGGGGAAAACTCCCCTGCTCTTCTTTGAAATAGTGCCGTGGGATCTTTTACGTTCACCTGAGAGGGCAGACGGGGCCTCGGTTTAACGTCTCATCTGAAAGACGGCACCTCCGTCGGTGACCCTTTATAAAACACTGGGGGGTTCGACCTCAACTGGAGTATTGGGTCCAATTCTGGGCACCGCACTTTAGGAAGAATGTGAAGGCCTTAGAGAGGGTGCAGAAAAGATTAACGAGAATGGTTCCAGGGATGGGGGACTTCAGGTATGTGGATAGACTAGAGAAACTGGGATTGTTCTCTTTGGAGCAGAGAAGGTTGAGAGGAGATTTGATAGAGGTGTTCAAAATCATGATGGGTCTGGATAGAGTAGATAGAGAGAAACTGTTCCCATTGGCAGAAGGGTCGAGAACCAGAGGACACAGATTTAAGGTGATTGGCAAAAGAACCAAAGGCGACATGAGGAAAAACTTTTTTTACGCAGCGAGTGGTTATGATCTGGAATGCACTGCCTGAAAGGGTGGTGGAGGCAGATTCAATCTTATCTTTCAAAAGGGAGTTGGATAAGTACCTGAAGGAAAAAGATTTTCAGGGGTATGGGGAAAGGGCGGGGGAGTGGGACTCGCTGAGTGCTCTTGCAGAGAGCCGGCACGGGCTCGATGGGCCGAATGGCCTCCTTCTGTGCTGTAACCATTCTATGATTAGATGAAGGAAAAGTATTTGGTGATGAAGAACTTTGGCTATTGGAGCAAAGTATGTTGAGAAGAAACTTGGATTAAAAGCAGAGGTAATGGTGCCAACTGCCTCCCCTCCCCCATCCAGATGCAGTTTCTTCATCACATGACAGCTCATAGGAACAGAGGAACAGGAGGAAGCCATTTAGCCCCTCGAGCCTGTTCTGCCATTCAAACAGATCATGGCTGATCTGTGACCTAACTCTGTATACCCGTCTTTGCCCCATAATCACTTAATCTCAGATTTTAAATTAACAATTGACCTAACATCAATTGCCGTTTGCGGAAGAGAGTTCCAAACTTCTACCACCCTTTGCGTGTAGAAGTGTTTCCTAACTTCACTCCAGAAAGGCCTGGCTCTAATTTTTAGACTACGCCCCCAACTCACGGTTGCGGGCACCTGGCAGAGTGCTGCACTTGTGATTAAACAGCTTGAAACGTATCGGCTGTTAAGTGGGATCGAGCTCTCTATCGATTGGTGTCTTCATTGAATTAACTGAAAATGGTTAATAACTCAAGTTAGAAAATGTATCCCACAATGTATGAAACATAGAAACATAGAAGATAGGAGCAGGAGTAGGCCATTCGGCCCCTCGAGCCTGCTCCGCCATTCGATGAGATCATGGCTGATCATCCAAACTCAGTACCCTGTACCTGCCTTCTCCCCATATCCCTTGATACCTTTAGCTTTAAGAAATATATCTAACTCATTCTTGAATATATTTAATGACTTGGCCTCAACTACCTTCTGTGGTAGAGAATTCCACAGGTTCACCACTCTCTGGGTGAAGAAATTCTTCCTCATTTCTGTCCTAAATGGCTTACCCGTTATCCTTAGATTATGACCCCTGGTTCTGGACTCACCGACCATCGGGAACATTCTTCCTGCATCTAGTTTGTCCAGACCTGTCAGAATTTTATATGTTTCGATGAGATCCCCTCTCATTCTTCTATACTCCAGCGAGTATAAGCCCAATCGACCCAATCTCTCCTCATATGTCATTCCTGCCATCCCAGGTATCAGCCTTGTGAATCTTCGCTGAACTCCTTCCATGGCAAGAACATCCTTCCTCAGATAAGGCGACCAAAACTGCACACAGTACTCAAGGTGTGGTCTCACCAAGGTCCTGTACAACTGCAGCAGGACATCCCTGTTCCTATACTCAAACCCTTTCGCTATGAAGGCCAACATACCATTTGCCTTCTTCACCGCCTGCTGCACCTGCATGCTTACCTTCAGCGACTGGTGCACAAGGACACCCAGGTCTCGTTGCACTTCCCCTTCTCCCAATCTATTGCCATTCAGATAATAGTCTGCATTTCTGTTTTTGACACCAAAGTGGATAACCTCGCACTTATCCACGTTATATTGCATCTGCCACGCTTCTGCCCACTCACCCAACCTATGCAAATCATCCTGGAGTTTCTCGGTATCCTCCTCGCAGCACACACTCCCACCCAGCTTTGTGTCATCTGCATACTTGGAGATATTACATTTAGTTCCCTTATCTAGATCATTAATGTATATTGTGAATAGCTGGGGTCCAAGGACCGATCCCTGCAGTACCCCACTAGTCACTGCTTGCCACTCGGAAAAAGACCCATTAATTCCTACTCTCTGCTTTCTGTCCGCCAACCAGTTCTCTATCCAAGTCAATACCTTGCCCCCAATCCATGTGCCTTAACTTTACACGCTAATCTCTTATGTGGGACCTTATCGAAAGCCTTTTGAAAGTCCAAATACACCACATCTACTGGTTCTCCCTTATCTATTTTCTCAGTTACATCCTCAAAAAATTCCAGTAGATTAGTCAAGCACGATTTACCTTTTGTAAATCCATGTTGACTTTGTCCGATCCTGTCACTGTTTTTCAAGTGCTCAGCTATTACATCCTTTATAATGGACTCTAGCATTTTCCCCAATACCGATGTCAGGCTTACCGGTCTGTAATTCCCCGCTTTCTCTCTACCACCCTTTTTGAATAGTGGGGTAACATTAGCTACCCTCCAATCCATGGGTACAGTTCCAGATTCCATCGAATGTTGGAAGATGATCAGCAATGCATCTACTATTTCTAGGGCCACTTCCTTAAGTACCCTAGGATGTAGATTATCAGGCCCTGGGGATTTATCGGCCTTCAATCCTGTCAATTTCCCTAACACCATTTCCCTGCAAATACTGATTTCTTTCAGTTCCTCCCTTTCATCAGACCGTATGTTCTCCAACATCTCTGGGATGTTATTTGTGTCCTCCTTTGTGAAGACAGAACCAAAATATGCATTTAATTGGTCTGCCATTTCTTTGTTCCCCATTATAACTTCCCCCGCTTCTGACTGCAAGGGACCTACACTTGATTTCACTAATCTTTTTCTCTTCACATATCTATAAAAGCTCTTACAGTCAGTTTTTATGTTCCCAGCAAGCTTACTTTCATATTCTATTTTCCCCTTCTTAATTAATCCCTTTGTCCTCCTTTGTTGAATCCTAAACTGCTCCCAATCCTCAGGGCTATTGCTTTTTCTGGCCAATTTATATGCCCTCTCCTTGGATCTTATGCTATCCCTAATTTCCCTTGTTAGCCACGGTTGAGTCACCCTTTTTGTTTTATTCTTATGCCACACTGGGATGAACAAATTCTGTAGTTCATCCATGCAGTCTTTGAATGTTTGCCATTGCCTATCCACCGTCAACCCCTTGAGTGACATTCCCCAATCAATCCTACCCAATTCGCGCCTCATACCATTGTAGTTTCCTTTATTTAAATTCAGGACCCTAGTCTCTGATTCAAATAAGATGGAAATAAGATAAGCCAAGAATTTAAGTGCATCAACTAAATTATTAAAATAACATCCTTAAATGTTATTTTATGCTGTTAAATGCTGTTAAAATATCCATACAGATCAGAAAGGAATGAGAAGCTAAAGAAGCCTGGCTGCGATTCAAACAAGGGCTCTGATTCACAGTCATCAACCCAAGGGCAAAACTGAAGGAATTAACAAATAACAGCTGAATCCCAAGAGGCGTCAAGAGTTAATTATTATTTGTAGTGATTTTTTTTCTTCCCAGCCAGGTATGTACAGAAACCGGTTACCACCTGTTAGAGTCTCCAAGCCAAAGCACTGAGAATTCTGCCCATTGGGTTTCTATGGTCCCGATTCGGAATGCATTGTCTCCTCATAGGGATACACCCCAATTATCGAAGTCCAGAGAGCTTAAGCGCAGGTTGGCAGTGCCAAGGCTTAGGGAATCCCCCACCACTCCCCAAGCGTGAGGCTGGAAGGGGAGGGGCGGAGTTGGGGGGGGCAGGGGTTTTGCTGCTGTACTTACCAGTACAGAACGCTGATGAGCTCCCTGTCGCTTATCCAATTAGAACTAACCTACCTGTTGGGCCATTGACTTACAGAGTTGTGTGAAGCTGAACGAGGCAGGTTTACACCTCCCAGGTACTGTTTGTTAACCAGTCAGTCCCGGACTACTGAGGAACTAGCTGGCTCGGGTATCGGGTGACCAAGTCTGCCACAGAGTGTTGGAACCATCTCAACCCCAGAAAGACCCCACTTCCCCCTGCCCCAGGGGAGATAGTATCCTACAATGCACACTCCACTGAGCTTGAAAACATTTCTTACTGTTGTTGCATGACCGGGGTGGCAGAGAGAATGCGATGGAAGGGATTTTATTTTTAATTGATCAGGCCATGTGAAAGGCCAAGGTTGCTGGTGCAGGACAGCACCAAGTTTGAAAAGAAGACAAGATTAATCAAGAGGTGGTGATTAGGTGATGCCAAGCTGGAATTTTGAATCTTGTCTATTGTAAGAGGAAGGGAACAGTGGGGTTGGAACAATAAACTACGTCTTACGTAGTCTGAGGTGATAACTTGTTGGGGGCTACAGTGCCCCTGTAAAGGGAGCGTGAGTCAGAGTCAAACGGGTTAAATTATGAAGACAGGTTGCACAGACTGGGCTTATATTCCCTCGAGTATAGAAGATTAAGGGGTGATCTAATTGAGGTGTTTAAGATGATTAAAGGATTCGATAGGGTAGATAGAGAGAAACTATTTACTTTGGTGGGGGGAGTCCAGAACAAGGGGGCATAACCTTAAAATTAGAGCCAGGCCGTTCAGGGGTGATGTCAGGAAGCACTTCTTCACACAAAGGATCGTGGAAATCTGGAACCCTCTACCCCAGAAAGCTGTTGAGGTTGGGGAGGGGGGGGTCATTGAAAATTTCAAAACTGAGAGCGATAGATTTTTGTTAGGCAAGGGTATTAAGGGTTACAGAACCAAGGCGGGTAGATGGAGTTAAGATACAGATCAGCCAAGTTCTAATTGAATGGTGGAGCAGGTTTGAGGGGCTGAGTGGCCTACTCCTGTTCCTATGATCCTATGTCACTGTGGCATGTGGACTGCTGGCATTATTGGAGTTTACAGCAGCAGCTCGATCAAGTGACTTTACTACTGCACGTTTCATATTAACTTCAAAAGGCCTCAGCTGATTATTGTACTCCTGGGGAGCAGGCAGTGGCCGGTTCTTCACCCACTGACAGCTCAACTTCCTTCCTAACTTTATATTAATATGCTCCTGTTTATACATCCAATACCTGTCAGGAAGATTCTCAGCACAATTATGATGTTGGAACATTACAAAGCAGAACTCGAGATACGTAGCAACATTAGGGATCATTAGCCCCATTCCTTTTTAGTAGTTTAAACCCATCTACTCACCATACCCGTTCCCCCGACGGGCCTATACTCTCTGGAGTTTGGAAGAATGAGAGGTGATCTCATTGAGACATATAAGATTCTGAGGGGGATTGACAGGGTAGATGCTGAGAGGTTGTTTCCCCTGGCTGGAGAGTCTAGAACTAGGCGGCACAGTCTCAGGATAAGGGGTTGGCCATTTAAGACTGAGATGAGGAGGAATTTCTTCACTCAGAGGGTTGTGAATCTTTGGAATTCTCTGCCCCAGAGGGCTGTGGATGCTGAGTCTTTGAGTATATTCAAGGCTGAGATAAATAGACTCTAGGGGAATCAAGGGATATGGGGATCGGATGGGAAAGTGGAGTTGAGGTCGAAGATCAGCCGTGATCTTATTGAATGGCGGAGCAGGCTCAAGGCTCCTAATTCTTATGTTCTTATCCAACCAGCCAAGATAAAACACTCTAAAAGTTTGCAATTCCATTTGGACTCGGGTCGCCAACCCTCCAGGATTGCCCTGGAGTCTCCAGGAATTAAAGATGAATCTCCCGGACATGGCTGAGAGCAAAAAGACGGGAGAAAAAATAATAATAATAGGCGCATTAAAAAATTTCTGTGTTTTTACTCTTTTTTTAAAGCATTTTTGTTTATTAGATTAGTTATAAAATAATATTGGAGATGAGGGTAAAAAGGTGGTGGGGGGGGGGAGGGGTCATGCGATGAAACCGCCAGGAATACGTTCATCTGCAGTTCGCAACCCTAATTTGGACACCCCTGTTGTTGAAAATCTTCACACCAGCCTCGGCTGATTGCTTAGCGAGTTCAGGCATTGAGCAGCTGGGACACACGGAGCAGAGGGACAGGACAGAAAGACAGACCTGGATTTATCCATTTACTCTGAAATGTCTCACAGCGCTTCACGTACAATGAGTTACTTTAATGGTGCAGTGACTGCTAAAAGAAAGAAAGTCTTGCATTTCTATAGCGCCTTTCACGACCACCGGACATCCCAAAGCGCTTTACAGCTATTGAAGTACAGTCACTGTTGTAATGTGGGAAACGCAGCAGCCAAATTGTGCACAGCAAGCTCCCACAAACAGCAATGCAATAATGACCAGCTAATCTGTTTTTAGTGATAACTCTTTTCGAAACAGTGCCATGGGATCTTTTATGTCCACCTGAGAGAGCAGACGAGGCCTCGGTTTAACGTCTCATCCTAAAGAAGACACCTCCGACAGTGCAGCACTCCCTCAGAGTGTCAGCCTAGATTTCTGCACTCAAGTCCCTGGAGTGGGACCTGAACCCACAACCTTCTGGCTCAGAAGCGAGGGTGCTACCAACTGAGCCACAGCTGTTAGCAAAGCAAACTCAGATACCATTTTTCATACAGCAAGGTCCCACAAAAAGCAACAAGATGAATCACTCACTAATCTCATTTTAGCAGTATTCACTGAGGTGCGGAATGCTGGCCAGAACATCCTAAGAATGGCTGATTGGGTAAGGTACGAGAGGGCTGCCAGTCTCCATGGTACCCTGCCGTGCCACCTTTGGGAGATGAGTGGAGAAAACTGGTGTGAGGGAGGAGGGTGCGGGAGGAGGAAGGAGAGATGCTTTGTGCTGACAACTGATTGGCTCCATTGGCAGTGTCTAGGGCCCGTGCCTCAAAATCTGGCCCAAGCAAAGGCAGCCATAATTAACGATGTTGAACGAAAATTGCATGTAAAAAAAAAACTGCCCACATCATTCATATCTGATTAACACTTGGCCCAGACACTGCATTTTAAATCAACGATTAAAGCAGTTGTTATAACAGTATATAGTCATTATCAGATTGGAGCAGGGTGGCAGGCGTCTCACTATAACCGTTCCTGTTGCGGGGGGAGCAAGACTTGTATCTAAACTCCGTGGCGGAATTCGAAAGCAGCTGCTCTGTGACCAACAGCACTTCCATTGTGTCAAACCTGTCATCACTTGCATGCTGTTAATCAACAAACATCTGGTTCTAATTTTAACTTCTTCGAGCAACAGAAGTCTGTCTCAATTTTACTTTCGGTAAAGCCATCTTCTACATCCTACCTGTAACGCTAGGACCCCTGAAGCTCGGAGCAAGTTATTGTAAAATGAAGTACCAACCACTTCTGTACCGGAGCGAGGAGAAGGTGGAGAGCAGGTCCTTCTGCTGAGAGGAGGTCACATTCCTGAGATGCACCCAATGTTTATCGCTGGTGGTAGAATGTCGGCACGCGCAGTTAAGGAGGCCCGAGTTTGACTCCCACTCGTGACTCTAGCGTTTGCCTGCAGGGCATTGGTTTTCCAGCCTTGGCTGGGTCAACTTGGGGAGAGAGAGAGAAGGAAAATTGGCCGCAGGACGTCCGACTTCTGACAGTTGTCTGATGGTCGGCTGAGCAAGAGGTAGTATCGATTGCATTCATTCAGACGTCTGCGGGCTAGATTGTCACAACAGAGGGAGACAACGGGCAAATTTTGATGGTGGGGGAGGAGTGGGGAGGAATAACATTGGGAAAAATTCATAATTGTCCCAAAACAAGCTTTTGATCCGAGAAGTAGTCTTGTATTGCAAGCCACTGAGGGCTTGACCCCGAGCAGCGCTGAAATTCCAGTCACCTTCAGTCATTGGTCCCTTAAAAGAGGAATTGCATTCAAAAGAGGGGATGTTGGAAGAAAGAGAGGAATGCTGTCAATCTGTAGCGCTCCCCCCCCCCCCCAATAAGAAATTGTGAGTCAACCTCCTCCCCAAGGAGAGATTCTCACCTGTGTAGCTTGGGAAGACCTTGAAGATCTCTGTTAAGACAACCTATCCAACAGGTCCTTGTCCGAGTGGCTGCTGTTGAACTTGCATTTGAGGAGCACTTGATCACGTCTCTCAAACATCCCAAAGTCCTTCACGTAGTAGCGACGCAGGTTAATAAGGCCATAAAAAAAAAGCAATCAAAGCACTGGGGTTCATTTCTAGAGGGGTAGAATTGAAAAGCAGAAAAATTATGTTAAACCTGTATCGAACTTTGGTTAGATCACACTTGGAGTACTGTGCACAATTCTGGTCTCCATATTATAAAAAGGATACAGAGGTGCAAAAACCATTTTCTAGAATGATACCAGAACTGGGAGGTTATACCTGTCAGGAAAGATTAAACAGGATGGGGATCTTTTCGGTAGAAAGGAGAAGGACGAGGGGTGACCTGGTAGAGGTCTTTAAGATTATGAAAGGGTTTGATAAGGTAGACGTAGAGAAGATGTTTCCACTTGGGGGGGGGAGACCAAAACTAGGGGCCATAAATATAAGGTAGTCAGTAATAAATCCAATAGGGAATTCAGGAGAAACTTCTTTACCCAGAGAGTGGTTAGAATGTGGAACTCACTCCCACAAGGCGTAGTTGAGGTGACTAGCCTAGATGCATTTAACGGGAAGCTAGATAAGCACATGATGGAGAAAGGAATAGAAGGTTATGTTAATCGGGTTAGATGAAGAGGGGTGGGAGGAGGCTCGTGTAGCGCATGAACACCGGCACGGACCTGTTGGGCCCAATGGCTTGTTTCTGTGCTGTAAATTCTTTGTAATTCTATGTAATTCTTTAAGTGTTTAGTTCTTTTTTGAAGTATCACAGATACATTAGTCAATCCCACCTCCCCCATCCTATCTTTCATTCTAGATACAATGGTAGAACAGAAGGTGTTTCCAGACTGCTGTGGTTCAGTTCGAATCACTCCCGCCTCTGAATCAAAAGGTCGTGGGTTCAAGTCCCACTCCAGAGACTTGAGTACCAAAATCTAGGCTGACACTCCAGTGCTGTACTGAGGGAGCGCTGCACTGTCAGAGGTGTTGTCTTTTGGATGCTCTCTTGGGTGGACGTAAAAGATCCCATGGCGCTATTTCGAAGAAGAGCAGGGGAGTTATTCCCGGTGTCCCGGCCAATATTTGTCCCTTAACCAACATCACCAGTCCAGTAATATCACCACTGCTCCCGTGTAAATGTAAGGCTTTCTTTTTTCACTTATTTAAACCAATGGACCTTTGGACTCAGACTTCAGCAGGTTGACTATGTACAGCCTCCTGTCTAACCAGCCCCGCTCAAAATTACAGTTCTGCAGCTACAATCATACTTGTCGCCTCATTTTTCTATTGAAATTCGGCTCTCCACGGGTGAGTACGCGCTGTGTACTCACCCGTAAGGCCACCTGAAGTGCTGGTTTCACGCAAGCACTGCGCATGCGCTGGAAACCGGAACTTCCGTTCCCCTGAAGGAAGGGGTTCAGAGGTCGAACGCGTGCGCGGGAGAGGCAGCGCGCACGCAGCGAACTTCGTTTTTTTTTCAGGTTTCTCCGGGAGGGTAAGTATGGAAAAGCTGCACTTTTAAAAAGGAGGCGCAAGGCCTGTTTTTAACAAGGTAAGTGGTTAATGAAGTACAATTTAAACATTTTTTAAACAGGTGTATCTTTTTCACATACCTTAAAGAAAGGTAAGTTTATTTTTAGCACCGTTAAAAAGTGTAATTAATTTTTTCAAAAATTTAAATTTTTGTTTAAGGTAGTTAATTTATGTAATTTATAGTTATTTTAAAAATGTGATGGTTTTTTAAAATTTATTTGAAGTTTTAGTGTTGTTTTGGGGCCGATCACTATTCATAGATTTGACAGGTCTTCCTGTCAAATCTATGAATGGAGATTCCCTGCTCCGATTGGCTCTCCATGGCCCACGTGATCCCAGGGGACGCTTCCAACTAACTGCGCCCCTGGGATACGCAAGCACTGCGCGCCGGCAGCTGGAGGAGGCCCAGGAGCCGAATTCCTCGTGGGCCCGAAGCACAACGGCAGGCGCGGTAGGTAAGTACGCGCGCGATGCTTGCACCCGCAGGAAGCCGGAGAGCCGAATTTCCCCAATATTAGAAAAATAAAAATTAGGCTACAAGGATCATTTGTAGTGGTTCATTAAACATATAAAGTAAGTTTATAGTCTTGTGCGTCCTTAATTTGGATTGGGGAATGTCTTTGACCTTTCATCCTCAATTGAGATATAATGAAACTTGAGCATATTATTTGAAGCAATCTTGCCAAATTGTTCAGTCTTCGACGGTCCTTTAACCAGCAGTGAGTACAATGTCCTTGATTTCTATCCCCAGTTCACAGTATTTTTAATCTCTTGTATAAAGAATTGACGCAAAAACCTCTTCACTTCAGTCTGGTAAATATTTCTTTTTTGGTAAACCTTGACAGGTACTGGATGGAGAGGCCATGCGGAATGCAAAATGTTCCGTCGTGGGGTGGAGGGGAATGGAAAAACTGTCACTGTCCATCGTAAACCTGTTTAAATCACCCGTGCTGTCAAACCCGGCTGTTGTGGAGCGAGACTGACAGTTCATAAAGCTCTGGCTGGCTCCGACCATCTGGACCTCCCAGTGAGAGGAGGCCACATAGTGGCAAGTGGCCTGCAAGAGGAGGAGAAATTAATCTAAAATATATATTTTGTAAAAAAAAAGAACTTTGATTAAAGGCAAATAAGCAACTTACTTGGGTTTCGGATGAGACGTTAAACCGAGGCCCCCGTCTGCCCTCTCAGGTGGACGTAAAAGATCCCACGGCACTATTTCGAAGAAGAGTTCTCCCCGGTGTCCTGGCCAATATTTATCCCTCAACCAACATCACTAAAAATAGATTATCTGGTCATTTTCACATTGCTGTTTGTGGGAGCTTGATGTGTTCAAATTGGTTGCCGTGTTTCCTGCATTACAACAGTGACTGCACTTCAATAACACTTCATTGGCTGTAAAGCGCTTTGGGACGTCCTGAGGTCGTGAAAGGTGCTGTATAAATGCAAGTCTTTCTTTCCTTTTCAATAGTTCCCTCAGTTGCTGCACAGGGACTGTCTGTCTGCGAGCTTTCAGATGCACTCACAACATTTTAGATCAGACGTCTTCGTAAGGAGGGTAAATATCATTTTTCCACAATTGTGACCGAGGGTGAGCAACTCCTCGGACAGTAATAGTGCGTCAATTCCCCTCCCCTGACCCCCACCCCACAATGGAACATTTTGCCTTTGTACGCCCTCTCCATCTAGTACCTATCAAGATTTATCTTGTCTTGACCAACAATGGCAAATTTTCTTTAAAAAAAAAAGAGAGATTTTTGACTCAATATTTGCGCTGTAGGGCAGATCTGGTACGTATGGGTCCTTTAAAAAGGGGCACCATAAGTTCTTGAGTGAGAAGGATATTGTGCCACATCGGGGTGTATGTGTCATTTGAATTTAGCATGTTCCTCACCATGGGTAACCATGGTTTCCTGGACCTGCTCAATTCCTGTATGAAGTCCTGGAGAAACTTTGCAGAAATTGGCCACAGGTATTTTCTTTCTATTACGTTGAATTGCCCTGGACTCAACACTACTAGTAGATGGGAGGATGCATGGGGTTGTGCCTTCTAGTGGATAGAGTAGGCACTGATGGGCCTAATGGTCTTTTATCATACACACGCTTCCTCTACTCTGCATCCTCACTGTGTTGAAATCAAGACTGATTGCATAGTGTCCAACTCTAATGAATTTTCGTCCAGGGCTTCGGAAATGTGGACTTTCTCACCTTCAGTCTTCCCTATTTCCCACCCTCAGCAGGCTTTTAAATCCAAAGCAGAGAATCGTGGACTCTTACAGCACAGAAGGAGGCCATTCGGCCCATCGTGCCTGTGCTGGCTCTTTGAAAGAGCTCTCCGATTAGTCCCACTCCCCCTGCTCTTTCCCCACAGCCCTGCACATTTTTCTTTTTCAAGTATTTATCCAATTCCATTTTGAAAGTTACTATTGAATCTGCTTCCACCGCCCTTTCAGGCAGCGCATTCCAGATCACAACAACTCGCTGTGTAAAAAAATTCTCCTCATCTCCCCCTCTGGTTCTTTTGATTATCTTAAATCAGTGTGCTCTGGTTATCGACCCTCTTGGCAGTGTAATCAGTTTCTCCCTATCCACTCTATCAAAACCCCTTCATAATATTGAACACCTCTATTAAATCTCCCCTTAACCTTCTCTGCTCCAAGGAGAACAACCCCAGCTTCTCCAGTCTCTCTAGATATCTGAAGTCCCTCAGCCCCGGTACCATTCTGGTCAATCTCCTCTGCACCCTCTCCAAGTCCTTGACGTCCTTCCTGAAGTGTGGCGCCCAGAATCGGACACAATACTCCAGCTGAGGCCTAACCAGCTTGTCGTCATCTGATTACTACTTCCTGATTTCCCTCACGTTCTTCCCAACCTTGGTGTCCTGCACTATGGATCTCACATGGGATTTACAACGGAAGAAGTTTGACAGGGCACATCTGGTATCTAATGGTCTAGTTCAGGAGCATAAAGGCGCGATCTTGCCAGCCCTGGGGAGGCGGGTATGGAGGCGGGACTGCCGGGAAAATGGCAGGATCTGGGAGCGGGTGCCCATCCCGCCCCCAACCCGCCTCCATGCCATCTTCCCAGGAGGCGGGTAGCCGACCCGCGCCGGGTCCCGTCTCCTCGAGGCGGGAAGGGGATTACAGCCACTTAACTGCCTGTTAACAGGTGGTTAACAGGCAGTTAAGAGGATTATCCCCATTTTTCCAACAGAGGCGCGGGCTTCTCGACGTCAGGAAACCCCGCCAGGGTCACCGAGGCGAGCAGTGGGTCTGCGGGGGTCGGGGGGGTGCAAAAGTGCGCTGTGGAGGTAAGTGATGGGTGCAAGTGTGGAGAGGTAAGTATGTGAGGTGAGTGAAAAGTGATAGAAAATGTTTACTTACCTTTGTTTCTTCCTGCAGGCTTCAACAGTTGGGGATGCGGAGAGTCTCGCATCTCACCGGCAGAGATGACAGATGGCCGCTGCATTCTCCGATGCAACAGCCATCTAATTTCTGCTCACAAAAGAGGTTTGATGACTCATCAAACAACATAAAATGTCAGTGTTTGACAGCTTCACAGAGCTGTCGAACGATGACAATTCATCTGTCAAAAATTTTTGACAGATGAAACGTCATATGCTGACATTCTCTGTAACCGGCTTCCCCTTAATTGGCCTGCTAAGCCCGCTGGGCGGGCTTAACATGGTCAATCATGAGAAAATAGCGTGGGTTGGCCACAAGTCGATGGAGGCGGGACAACGACCCGACAAGCAGCAGTCCCGCCTCCAACGCGCCCCCATTGGCAAAATCGCCCCCTAATGTCAGCATGAGGGCCCTGCAAGAGTGCATCTAGACATCACTTTGTTGTTATGTATTGTGTCATTCTGAATGGTGTAAGTTAGAACAGTACTGTACCCAAATCAGAGCAGACTAATCCTTTCAGGGATATTCCTTCCACATCCAATCCTCCCTCCCAAAAGGTTGTTGTTGTTGTTGTTAGGCAGTAAGTATTACATGAAAGATCATCTGTGATACCTTTCTTTCCTTCGCTCCTTCTTTCAATCTCTTTCCTTGTCTCTATTTTCCTTCTCTCTCTCTTTCTCCTTTTTCCTTCTCCCTCTGTTTCCCCTACTTATAGATTTAACACAGCTAGTTGAGAATAGCTGAATTAAATCTATAGCTGTCCCCAAACTGTGCTTTTATGAAAAAAAAAGACAAAGACTCGCACTCAATGTTCCCTCTAATTTTTTTGGGGGTGCGCGGCCCCTTTAACGGGCTGCGCAGCTCATTCAAATTTCCACGCATGCGCGGTTTTTCCACTCAAAAGCCGGTGACCGGCCTACACGGGACCTCTGCACGGCCACACAGCTTAACGGGAACATTGTTGCATTTCTATGGCGCCTTTCACATCCTCAGGACATCCCAAAGCGCTTCACAGCCAATGAAGTACTTTTTGAAGTGTAGTCACTGTTGTAATGTAGGAAACGCGGCAGCCAATTTGTGCACAGCAAGCTCCCACAAACAGCAATGCGATAATGTCCAGGCAATTTGTTTTGGTGATGTTGATTGAGGGATAAATATTGGCCAGGACACCGGAGATAACTCGAAAGAGCAGACGGGGCCTCGGTTTAACATCTCATCCGAAAGACAGCACCTCCGACAGTGCAGCGCTCCCTCAGCACTGCACTGGGAGTGTCAGCCTAGATTTTTGTGCTCAGGTCTCTGGAGGGGGACTGTGAACCCACAACCTTCTGACTCAGAGGCAAGAGTGCTGCCAACTGAGCCACAGCTAACTTTTGATACATTTGCTACCTAACAATGATACATTTTTTGTGCTCCCCTCTGATTCTGAGGAATGGAGTATTTTTCCACTTTGGTCACTACCCAAATAGAGACTATCCAAATTTATTTCACATAGAACCCTTACAGCCAGCACATTGAGGCTTCCATTCAAAAAACCTGGGCCATCCAGTCACCCGTGCTTATAAAATATCTAATTGCACTGCCCTGCTCTCTCCCTATAGCTATCGAGCCATATGAGTCAACACATGGTTCTACACAGCACAGTTTGGGGGCAGCTTAAATAGAGACTAGCTGAATGAATTTTAAACAGAGAGAGTGAGAGAAGAAAAAAAGAGAATAAAGCAGAGAGAAGGAAAGAGGGAAGAAAAATAGAATAAAGGAAAGAGAGCAAAAAAAAGAGATGGAAAGAAAGAAGAGAAGAGGAAGGGTGAAATAAATAGAGAAAGAAAATGAAAATGGAGAGACAGAAAAAAGAGGAGGCAGGAGAAGGAAAGAAAGCGAGGGCAAGTGAGAGAGGAGGAAAGAGAAAGGACAGGAAGAGGGGTAAAAAGAGAAAGGAAAGAATGACAGAAGGTAAGATGGAAAAACAGAGAGAAGGGAAGAAAGAGGAGACAAAGAAAGAGATGGGGAAAATTAAGAGAAAGGAAGGAAGAAAAGAATGGAGATAGAAAGAAAAGAGGAGTAGAGAGAGAAAGAGAAAGAAATAAAGAAAAACAATGAGAAAAGGAGATGTCCATCCCATCTTTCTTGGCTTCAAGCCAAGGTCCTGGAGTGAAAAGGCAAAGTCACTGAGTGTAAAGCAGGGAGACTCACATCTAACACTAGTGAATAGAGGAACATATACATACTGTAATGTGCTAAGCCAATGTGACATCCCCCTATCCCCCTCACCCTCTTAATAATGAGCAATTTGGCATGTGTAAACAGTTCCACAAACAAGACAGTTTAATCATTGCTGTGTGCGGGCACAGCCTGTGTCTGTGTGGCACATTTCTCATCTAATCTCAGGGCCGCGGTATCAGAACATAAGAACATAAGAAATAGGAGCAGGAGTAGACCAATCGGCCCCTCGAGCCTGCTCCGCCATTCAATGAGATCATGGCTGATCTGATCCAACCTCAACTCTAAAGAACACAAGAAGCAGGAGCAGGACCAGGCCACTCGGCCCCTGGGCCCGCTCCGCCACCCACAGGGCCTTAACCGATCCGAACTCAAACTCATGTCCAATTTCCAGCCCGCTCCCCGTAACCCCTGATTCCCTTTACTTCTAGGAAACGGTCTATTTCTGTTTTAAATTTATTTAATGAAGTAGCTTCCACAGCTTCCTGGGGTAGCAAATTCCACAGACCCACTACCCTCTGAGTGAAGAAGTTTCTCCTCATCTCAGTTTTGAAAGAGGAGCCCCTTATTCTAAGATTATGTCCCCTAGTTCTAGTTTCACCCATCATTGGGAACATCCTCACCGCGTCCACCCGATCAAGCCCCTTCACAATCTTATATGTTTCAATAAGATCGCCTCTCATTCTTCTGAACTCCAATGAGTAGAGTCCCAATCTACTCAACCTCTCCTCGTATGTCCACCTCCTCATCCCCGGAATTAACCGAGTGAACCTTCTTTGTACTGCCTCGAGAGCAAGTATGTCTTTTCTTAAGTATGGACACCAAAACTGTATGCAGTACTCCAGGTGCGGTCTCACCAATACCCTATACAACTGCAGCAATACCTCCCTGTTTTTATATTCTATCCCCCTAGCAATAAAAGCCAACATTCCATTGGCTTTCTTGATCACCTGCTGCACCTGCATACTAACTTTTTGATTTTCTTGCACCAAGACCCCCAGATCCCTTTGAACTGCAGTACTTTCTAGTTTCTCGCCATTAAGATAATAACTTGCTCTCTGATTTTTCCTGCCAAAGTGCATAACCTCACATTTTCCAATATTGTATTGCATCTGCCAAATCTCTGCCCACTCACCCAGCCTGTCTATATCCCCTTGTAGGTTTTTTATGTCCTCCTCACTCTCTACTTTCCCTCCCATCTTTGTATCATCTGCAAACTTTGATATGTTACACTCGGTCCCCTCCTCCAAATCGTTAATATAGATTGTAAAGAGTTGGGGACCCAGCACCGACCCCTGCGGAACACCACTGGCTACTGGTTCCCAGTCCGAGAATGAACCATTTATCCCAACTCTCTGCTTCCTGTTAGATAACCAATCCTCCACCCATGCCAGAATATTACCCCCAATCCAGTGATTTTTTATCTTGAGTAATAATCTTTTATGTGGCACCTTGTCGAATGCCTTCTGGAAGTCTAAATACACTACATCCACTGGTTCCCCTTTATCCACCCTGTACGTTATGTCCTCAAAGAACTCGAGCAAATTTGTCAGACATGACTTCCCCTTCATAAAGCCATGCTGACTTTGTCCTATTAAATTATGTTTATATAAATGTTCCGTTACTGTCTCCTTAATAATAGACTCCAAAATTTTACCCACCACAGATGTTAGGCTAACTGGTCTATAATTTCCAGCCTTCTGCCTACAACCCTTTTTAAATAAGGGTATTACATTAGCAGTTTTCCAATCCGCCGGGACCTTTGCTGAGTTCAGGGAGTTTTGGAAAATTATTACCAAAGCATCCACAATTCCTACTGCCACTTCTCTCAAGACCCTAGGATGTAAGCCATCAGGTCCAGGGGATTTATCCACCTTGAGTCCCATTATTTTACTGAGTACCAATTCCTTAGTAATTTTAATCGTATTTAGCTCCTCCCCCACTAGAGCCCCCTGTTTGTCCAGTGTTGGGATATTCTTAGTGTCCTCTACCGTAAAGACTGAAACAAAATATTTGTTCAGCATTTTTGCCATCTCCATGTTTCCCACCATTAATTTCCTGGTCTCATCCTCTAAGGGACCTACGTTTGCCTTAACCACCCTTTTTCTTTTTATATAACTATAGAAACTCTTGCTATCTGTTTTTATATTTTTTGCTAATTTATTTTCATAGTCTATTTTCCCTTTCTTAATCAATCCTTTAGTTACTTTTTGTTGTCTTTTGAAGACTTCCCAATCTTCTATCCTCCCACTAACTTTGGCTACCTTATATGTCCTTGTTTTTAGTTGGATACTTTCTTTAATTTCTTTACTTAGCCATGGATGGCTGTCATTTCTTTTATGCCCTTTTTTCCTCAGTGGAATATATTTATTTTGAAAGTTGTAAAATAACTCCTTGAATGAACACCACTGCTCATGTACCGTCTTACCCTTTAATCTATTTTCCCAGTCCACTTTAATCAATTCTGCTCTCATGCCATCATAGTCTCCTTTATTCAAGCTCAGTATGCTTGTTTGAGAACCAACCTTCTCACCCTCTAATTGGATATGGAATTCAACCATGTTATGGTCACTCATTCCAAGGGGATCCTTAACTAGGACATTATTAATTAATCCAGACTCATTACACAGTACCAGGTCCAAGGTTGCTTGCCCCCTTGTAGGATCAGTTACATACTGCTCAAGAAATCCATCCCTAAGACACTCAATAAACTCTTCCTCAAGGCTGCCCTGCCCAATTTGATTTGTCCAGTTAATATGATAGTTAAAATCCCCCATAATTATAGCTGTTCCCTTATTACATGCCCCAACTATTTCCTGATTAATACTTCTTCCAACAGAGTTGCAACTATTAGGAGGCCTATATACTACACCCACCAGTGTTTTTTTCCCTTTATTATTCCTAATCTCTACCCAAACTGTTTCATTATCCTGATCTTTTGACCCAATATCATTTCTCTGTATTACAGTGATTCCTTTCTTTATTAACATAGCCACCGCCCCCCCCCCCCCCTCCCCTTCCTTCCTGCCTGTCCTTCCTGATTGTTAAATACCCTGGCATATTTAATTCCCAGATGTTGTCACCCTGCAGCCATGTTTCTGTAATGGCCACAAGATCATACCCATACATAGTTATTTGTGCCGTTAACTCGTCAATTTTGTTACGAATGCTACGTGCATTCAGATAAAGAACTTTCAAATGTGTTTTGCGACACTTACTTCCTGCTTTTTCCTTATTTAACACTTTACCTTTTACTCCATACCTTCTGTCCCTTCCTGACATGCTTTCCTCTGTCTCCCTGCTCAGGTTCCCAACCCCCTGCCACATTAGTTTAAATCCTCCCCAACAGCACTAGCAAACACTCCCCCTAGGACAGCGGTCCCGGCCCTGCCCAGGTGCAGACCATCCGGTTTGTACTGGTCCCACCTCCCCCAGAACCGGTTCCAATGTCCCAGGAATTTGAATCCCTCCCCCTTGCACCATTCCTCTAGCCACGTATTCATTTGAAATATCCTCCTATTTCTACTCTGACTAGCACGTGGCACTGGTAGCAATCCTGAGATTACTACCTTTGAGGTCCTATTTTTTAATTTACCTCCTAACTCCCTATATTCTGCTTTTAGGACCTCATCCCCTTTTTTACCTATATCGTTGGTGCCTATGTGCACCACGACAGCTGGCTGTTCGCCCTCCCCCTCCAAAATGTTCTGTAGCCGCTCCGAGACGTCCTTGACCCTTGCACCAGGGAGGCAACACACCATCCTGGAGTCTCGGTTGCGGCCGCAGAAACGCCTATCTATTCCCCTTACAATTGAGTCCCCTATCACTATAGCTCTTCCACTCTTTTTCCTCCCAGCCTGTGCAGCAGTATGTGCTGTAATAAATTTATTAGAATGCTGTGTCTGCTACCACCGGTGTGCAAACAATTTCATTTGTCTGCAGGCATCTCTGCTTTGAACTACATGCCATGGCAGAGTGCTAAGCTGCAGTTATAGCTTAATACTCGCACCAGAGCTCACCCGTGGGCAAACTCGGCATGTCTACATTTTTACTAAAGCCACGAGCCAAACAATTGAGCATTTTTAAAAAAAACAGGGGTTTCCTGATCCAGCAGCTGCAGCACCTTCAGCACTCTGGTAACTGCTCAACTCCGTCCCAAAACTTCAATGCTACTTCCCTGTCTGGGAGCCTCTCCACCAGCCCGCACACTTTTACAACAGCAACTTGTATTTATACAGCGCCTTTAACGTAGTAAAATGTACCTAAGGCGCTTCACAGGAGCCGTTATCAGACAAAATTTAACATCAAGTCACATAAGGAGATTTTAGGACAGGCGAATGGAATATGCTGCCCCAGGAAGCTGTAGAAGCTACATCATTACATAAATTTAAAACAGAAATAGACAGTTTCCTAGAAGTAAAGGGAATTAAGGGTTACGGGGAGCGGGCAGGAATTTGGACATGAGTCTAGGTTCGGATCGGTCATGGTCCTGTGGGTAGCGGAGCGGGCCCAGGGGCCGTGTAGCCTGATCCTGCTCCTATTTCGTGTGTCCAATTGTGTTAGATTCAGGAGATGGTTCTGTGATAGTAGATTGGCGGTTAGGATCAGATCAGCCACGATCTTATTGAATGGCGGAGCAGGCTCGAGGGGCCAATTGGCCTACTCCTGCTCCTATTTCTTATGTTCTTATGTGATCAAAAGCTGGGTCAAAGAGGCAGGTTTTAAAGGAAGAGAGAGAGGCGGAGAGGTTTAGGGAGGGAATTCCAGAGCTTAAAGCCCAGGCAGCTGAAGGCACGGCCACCAATGGTGGAGCGATTAAAATCAGGGATGTGCAAGAGGCCAGAATTGGCGGATGCAAGAAAACGTTTGCTGTCCGATAGATGATTTTTTCTGACCTGCATTCTCCAACTATGGTTGTCTCTGTCTGTTTTATCACATAGAAACATAGAAACATAGAAGATAGGAGTAGGAGTAGGCCATTCGGCCCCTCGAGCCTGCTCCACCATTCGATGAGATCATGGCTGATCATCCAAACTCAGTACCCTGTACCTGCCTTCTCCCCATATCCCTTGATACCTTTAGCTTTAAGAAATATATCTAACTCATTCTTGAATATATTTAATGACTTGGCCTCAACTACCTTCTGTGGTAGAGAATTCCACAGGTTCACCACTCTCTGGGTGAAGAAATTCTTCCTCATTTCTGTCCTAAATGGCTTACCCGTTATCCTTAGATTATGACCCCTGGTTCTGGACTCTCCAACCATCAGGAACATTCTTCCTGCATCTAGTTTGTCCAGACCTGTCAGAATTTTATATGTTTCGATGAGATCCCCTCTCATTCTTCTATACTCCAGCGAGTATAAGCCCAATCGACCCAATCTCTCCTCATATATCATTCCTGCCATCCCAGGTATCAGCCTTGTGAATCTTCACTGAACTCCTTCCATGGCAAGAACATCCTTCCTCAGATAAGGCGACCAAAACTGCACACAGTACTCAAGGTGTGGTCTCACCAAGGCCCTGTACAACTGCAGCAGGACATCCCTGTTCCTATACTCAAACCCTTTCGCTATGAAGGCCAACATACCATTTGCCTTCTTCACCGCCTGCTGCACCTGCATGCTTACTTTCAGCGACTGGTGCACAAGGACACCTAGGTCTCGTTGCACTTCCCCTTCTCCCAATCTATTGCCATTCAGATAATAGTCTGCCTTTCTGTTTTTGACACCAAAGTGGATAACCTCGCTCTTATCCACGTTATATTGCATCTGCCACGCTTCTGCCCACTCACCCAACCTGTCCAAATCATCCTGGAGTTTCTCGGTATCCTCCTCGCAGCACACACTCCCACCCAGCTTTGTGTCATCTGCAAACTTGGAGATATTACATTTAGTTCCCTTATCTAGATCATTAATGTATATTGTGAATAGCTGGGGTCCAAGGACCGATCCCTGCAGTACCCCACTAGTCACTGCTTGCCACTCGGAAAAAGACCCATTAATTCCTACTCTCTGCTTTCTGTCCGCCAACCAGTTCTCTATCCAAGTCAATACCTTGCCCCCAATCCCATGTGCCTTAACTTTACACGCTAATCTCTTATGCGGGACCTTATCGAAAGCCTTTTGAAAGTCCAAATACACCACATCTACTGGTTCTCCCTTATCTATTTTCTCAGTTACATCCTCAAAAAATTCCAGTAGATTAGTCAAGCACGATTTACCTTTTGTAAATCCATGTTGACTTTGTCCGATCCTGTCACTGTTTTTCAAGTGCTCAGCTATTACATCCTTTATAATGGACTCTAGCATTTTCCCCAATACCGATGTCAGGCTTACCGGTCTGTAATTCCCCGCTTTCTCTCTACCACCCTTTTTGAATAGTGGGGTAACATTGGCTACCCTCCAATCCATGGGTACAGTTCCAGATTCCATCGAATGTTGGAAGATGATCAGCAATGCATCTACTATTTCTAGGTCCACTTCCTTAAGTACCCTAGGATGTAGATTATCAGGCCCTGGGGATTTATCGGCCTTCAATCCCGTCAATTTCCCTAACACCGTTTCCCTGCAAATACTGATTTCTTTCAGTTCCTCCCTTTCATCAGACCGTATGTTCTCCAACATCTCTGGGAGGTTATTTGTGTCCTCCTTTGTGAAGACAGAACCAAAATATGCATTTAATTGGTCTGCCATTTCTTTGTTCCCCATTATAACTTCCCCCGCTTCTGACTGCAAGGGACCTACACTTGATTTCACTAATCTTTTTCTCTTCACATATCTATAAAAGCTCTTACAGTCAGTTTTTATGTTCCCAGCAAGCTTACTTTCATATTCTATTTTCCCCTTCTTAATTAACCCCTTTGTCCTCCTTTGTTGAATCCTAAACTGCTCCCAATCCTCAGGGCTACTGCTTTTTCTGGCCAATTTATATGCCCTCTCCTTGGATCTTATGCTATCCCTAATTTCCCTTGTTAGCCACGGTTGAGTCACCCTTTTTGTTTTATTCTTATGCCACACTGGGATGAACAAATTCTGTAGTTCATCCATGCAGTCTTTGAATGTTTGCCATTGCCTATCCACCGTCAACCCCTTGAGTGACATTCCCCAATCAATCCTACCCAATTCGCGCCTCATACCATCGTAGTTTCCTTTATTTAAATTCAGGACCCTAGTCTCTGATTCAACGACTTCACTCTCCATCCTAATGAAGAATTCTATCATATTATGATCACTCTGACCCAAGGGGCCTCGTACAACAAGATTGCTAATTAATCCTTTCTCGTTACATAATACCCAGTCTAAGATGGCCTGATCTCTGGTTGGTTCCTCGACATATTGTTCCAGAAAACCATCTCGTAAACATTCTAGGAATTCCTCCTCCACAGTATTTTTACTAATTTGGTTAGCCCAATCTATATGTAAATTAAAGTCACCCATGATGACTGCAGTGCCCTTACTGCATGCTTCTCTAATTTCCCTTTTAATGCCGTCCCCAACCTCCGTATTACTGTTTGGAGGTCTATATACCACTCCCACTAACGTTTTCTGCCCCTTGTTATTTCTCAGTTCTACCCATACAGATTCCGCATCATCAGAGTTAATATCCTTTCTTTCAATTGTGTCAGCCATGGCTCAGTGGGTAACACTCCCACTTCTGAGTCAGAAGGTGGGGAATTCAAGCCACACTCCAGAGACCTGAGCACAAAGTCTAGGCTGACACTCCAGTGCAGTGCTGAGGGAGGTGCCATTTCTCGGATGAGACGTTAAACCAAGGCACTATCTGTCCTCTCAAGTGGATATAAAAGATCACATTGGCACTCTTTGAAGAAGAGCAGGGGAGTTCTCCCGGGAGAGGGCTGGAGTGAATTTGAACAGCGCGAGGAACGTGAGCATAGTGAAGCGTCACGGGAGTGGCTCGCAGCGAGTCTGAACAGCACGGGTCCCTGAGCGGAGCACAGCGGGAGTGGCTCACAGCGAGTTTGAACAACACGGGTCCCTGAGCAGAGCACAGCAGGAGTGTCTCGGAGCGAGTTTGAACAGCGTCAGTGGAGCATCACGGGTTCATCAAAATTTTCAAGACAGAGATCGATAGATGTTTGAATGGAAGTCGGCACTCCCTCAGTACTGCACTGGAGTGTCAGCCTAGATTTTTGCGCTCAAGATTAGATACAAGATTAAGTATAAGAGATTTCGAACGGAGGGCAGGAGAAACCTCTTTACACAGAGAGTTGTGAGGCTTGGAATTCACTTCCAGGGTTAGTGGGTGAGGCAGAAACTATGTCAACATTAGAGATTAGATTGGCTAGGGGGATGAAGGAAAAGGGGGTAAAGGGAATATGGGAACAGTACGGGTAAATATAATTAGGACCTTTTAGTCGCATAGAGGGTAAACACCGGCATGGACTGATTGGACCTGATTCTGTGTTGTAAATGCTTAATGAGCAATATTCACCAGATCAGGCTGCAGTTCTGGGCTGTGCAAGAGCAGGGAGCCACCCAGATTCCATAGGAACAGCACAGAGTAGAGCAACAAGACTGATCCCCAGTGTCAGAGTGACAAGCTAGGAGGACCGACTTCATAGAATCATAGGGCGCGATCTTGCCAGCCCTGGGGAGGCAGGTATGGAGGCGGGACTGCTGGGAAAATGGCAGAATTTGGGGTTGGGTGCCCAACCCGCCTCCGTGCCATCTTGCCAGGAGGCGGGTAGCCGACCCATGCCGGGTCCCGTCTCCTTGGAGGCGGGAAGGGATTACAGCCACTTAACTGTCTGTTAACAGGTAGTTAACAGGCAGATAAGAGGATTATCCCCATTTTGCCCACACAAGTGCGGGCTTCCTGAAGGCTGCGAAACCCGCCAGGGTCACCGAGGCGAGTAGTGGGTCTGCGGGGGTCTGCGGGGTGCAAAAGTGCGCTGTGAAGGTAAGTGATGGGTGCAAGTGTGGAGAGGTGAGTATGTGAGGTAAGTGGAAAGTGTTAGAAAAAGTTTACTTACCTTTGTTTCTTCCTGCAGGCTTCAGTCGGTGGGTATGCGGAGAGTCTCGCACCTCCGCGGCTGAGATGACAGATGGCCGCTGCATTCTCCAATGCAACAACCATCTAATTTCTGCAAAAGAAAGAGGTTTGATGAGGTCTTGAATTCAAGAACTCATCAAACTACAGAGAATATCAGTGTTTGACAGCTTCACAGAGCTGTCAAACAATGACAATTCATCTGTCAAAAATTTTTGACAGATGAAATGTCATACGCTGACGTTCTCTGTAACCGTCTTTCTCTTAATTGGCCTGCTAAGCCCGCTGGGCGGGCTTAACAAGGTCAATCAAGGGAAAATAGCGTGGGTTGGCCAGATGTTGATGGAGGCGGGACTGAAACCCGACAAGTGGGAGTCCCGCCTCCAAAAGCTCCCCATTGGCAAAATCCAGCCTTAGAATCATAGAATGGTTACAATGCAGAAAGAGGCCATTCGGCCCGTCGAGCCCATGTTGGCTCTCTACAAGTGCACTTCAGCTAGTCCCACTCCCCCGCCCTTTCTCCGTAGCCCTGCAATTTGTTTTTCCTTCAGGTACTTATGCAATTCCCTTTTGAAAGCCACGATTGAGTCTGCCTCCACCACCCTTTCAAGCAGTGGATTCCAGATCCTAACCACTCGCTGCGTAAAAATCTTTTTCCTCATGTCGCCTTTGGTTCTTCTGCCAATGGGAACAGTTTCTCTCTATCTACTCTGTCCAGACCCCTCATGATTTTGAACACCTCTATCAAATCTCCTCTTAACCTTCTCTGCTCTAACGAGAACAACCCCAGCTTCTCTCGTTTATACATTTAACTGAAGTCCCTCATCCCTGGTATCATTCTCATAAATCTTTTCTGCACCCTCTCTAAGGCCTTCACATCCTTCCTAAAGTGCGATGCCCAGAATTGGACACAATACTCCAGTTGAGGCCGGACCAGTGTTTTATAAAGGTTCATCATAACTTCCTTGCTTTTGTACTCTATGCCTCTATTTATGAAGTGGAGATGCCGGTGTTGGACTGGGGTGGACAAATGTGAGAAGTCGCACAACACCAGGTTATAGTCCAACAGTTTTATTTGAAATCACAAGCTTTCGGAGCGCTGCTCCTTCGTCAGGTGAAGTGAAGGTCAGGTGATTGTTCTCTGTCTATATATGCTGTGCCGATTTGTATTTCTTCACTTCACCTGATGAAGGAGCAGCGCTCCGAAAGCTTGTGATTTCAAATAAAACTGTTGGACTATAACCTGGTGTTGTGCGACTTCTCACTCCTATTTATGAAGCCCAGGATCGCGTAAGCTTTTTTAACTGCTGTCTCAACCTGCCCTGCCACCTTCAATGATTTGTGCACATATACCCCCAGGTCTCTCTGTTCATGCACCCCCTTTAGAATTGTACCCTTTAGTTTATATTGCCTCTCGGTGTCAGCCATGGCTCAGTGGGTAGCACACTCGCCTCTGAGTCAGAAAGCTGTGGGTTCAAGTAACCCACTCCATGGGACTTGAGCACATAAATCCAGGCTGACACTCCCAGTGCGGTGCTGAGGGAGCGCTGCACTGTCGGAGGTGCCGTCTTTCGGATGAGGCATCAAACCGAAGGCCCATCTGCTCTCTCAGGTGGACGTAAAAGATCCCACGGCACTATTTCGAAGAAGAGCAGGGGAGTTCTCCCCGGTGTCCTGGCCAATACTTCTCCCTCAACCAACATAACCAAAAACAGATTATCTGGTCATTATCACATTGCTGTTAGTGGGAGTTTGCTGTGTGCAAATTGGCTGCCGCATTTCTCACATTACAGCAGTGGCAGTCCTTCATGGGCTGTAAAGCGCTTTGAGATGTCCGGTGGTTGTGAAAGGCGCTATATAAATGCAAGTTTTTTTTTCTCTCTCCTCGTTCTTCCGACCAAAATTTATCACTTCGTACTTTTCTGCGTTAAATTTCATCGGCCTGTGTCTGCCCATTCATCCAGCCTGCCTATGTCTTCTTAATGAACTTGGGTTCTTTAACCTTGAAAAGACAGATCGCAGAACGGGCCTTATGCTTAAATCTGAAAGAATATTTTTGTATACACTTGGGGGCAGAGTTTCTGCTCAGTTGCGCTGCTTTTTTGCCGTAATTCGCCCGAAATCGGCGTAACCCACGCAAAAGATTGCAAATTTTAAGCGCAAATTACGTTCAGCGCAAATCGAGTTTCCACAATCTTTTGACCTACTTTAAAAAAACATCGATCTGGAAGCCGGCCCCGCCCACAAAACTGGCCACGCCCCTTAGGATGAATTAATCACCATTGGGAGTTTCCGCTAATTGCGCTCGTTTGCCGGCCTTCGAGGAGGCTCTAACAATTAAACTGGTTCTCGAGGGCGCTTGGACGCAAATAGGAACATTTTAAAAGCTTTTAAATTTAATTTTTTTAAATTTACTAAGAAACTGACAACTGTGCCCCAATATAATGAGCAGGTGGTTCTGTATACTTTTTAAAAGTCATTTTCAGTCATTGAAAATCGGGTTACTCACGTGGTGGACGAGACACTGATTTAAAAATGCTTATTTTTTGTGATCAATCCATTTTCAGCTGTATTAATCAAACTGCACCAAGTTACCGCTCTTAAATATATCAAGGAATATTTTCTGAAGCAGAATTTATGTTTTAAAACGCTGCCCGATTGCGCTGGTTCAGGGCCGAGTCTGCGTTCGGCGATATGCAAATTATTTGAGTGGAAACTCGAGAGAGAGAGAGAAAAAAAACAGTTCTCAAAATGGGCGCAATTTGCGCCCAAAGCGGAAACTCTACACTTAGAAAAACAGGATTGTGAAGGATAGGAGACTGAACCCATTTAAGAATTACATAGAATGAATGGCACAGAAACAGGCCATTCGGCCCAGCTGGTCCGTGCCGGTGTTTATGCTCCACACGAGCCTCCTCCCGCCCCACTTCATCTCACCCTATCAGCATATCCTTCTATTCCTTTCTCCCTCATGTGTTTATCTAGCTTCCCCTTAAATGCATCTGCACTATTCGCCTCAACCTCTCCCTGTGGGAGCGAGTTCCACATTCTCACCACTCTCTGGGTAAAGAAGTTTCTCCTGAATTCCCTATTGGATTTATTAGTGACTATCTTATATTTATGGCCCCTAGTTCTGGACTCCCCCACAAGTGGAAACATTTTCTCTACGTCTACCCTGTCAAACTCCTTCACAATGTTAAAGACCTCGATCAGGTCACCCCTAGAGAAAAGAGCGCCAGCCTGTTCAATCTTTCTGAGAGTTATAACCTCTCAGTTCTGGTATCAGATGCTGCAATGGGACGATGATAGGTTGGGATCAAATGGGGTGAAGGACCTTTTTCATCCAAACTGGTGTTGTAAGCGTGTGTGACCGCCGTATATTTGTGCAAAGTTTCACATCTGATCAACATTATGTGCAGGAATCCATCGTGGCTCAGAAACCATCGTAAAAAATAGTCATTAGCACATTTATAGAAAGAAAAGTAACTTTCAAGAAGCAGTAAAGCTCATGCTGTATAAAAATAATCTATGATGTGCCAGAGAGTGCACCGGCCATGCTCGGCAATTTGAATCCATATTGTAGCTCGGAGAGCGTGCTGGGCAGTAATTTCATGAGAAATTACATGAGACATTTACTTGGATCCTGAGACCTAAACGTCATCCCCTGAAAAACAGGCACACAATTTTATTTGAAAAAAATTGAAAAACTTGCATTTTTATAGCGCCTGTCATGACCTCAGGACATCCCAAAGCGCTTTACAGCCAATTAGGTACTTTTTAAGTGGAGTCACTGTTGTAATGTAGGAAACACGGCAGTCAATTGCACACAGCAAGCTCCCACAAAGAGCAATGTGATATTGACCAGAAAATCTGTTTTTGTTATGTTGATTGAGGGATAAATATTGGCCCCAGGACACCAGGGGATAACTCCCCCTACTCTTTGAAATAGTGGCCGTGGGATCTTTTACGTCCACCTGAGAGAGCAGACGGGGCCTCGGTTTAACGTCTCATCCGAAAGACGGCACCTCCGACAGTGCAGCACTCCCTCAGCACTGCACTGGAGTGTCAGCCTAGATTTTTGTGCTCAAGTCTCTGGGGTGGGATTATGAACCCACAGCCTTCAGACTCAGAGGCGAAGGTGCTACCCACTGAGCCACAGCTGACATAATTAAATATATTTATTATACACACCCAAATTCAACAATTCAGGTCAGTAACCAGAAGACACGGATTTAAGATCATTGGGGAAAAGAACAAGAAGGGCAATGAGGAGAAATTGCACCAAGTTGTTGTGATCTGGAACGCGCTGCCTGAAAGGGCGGTGGAAGCAGATTCAATAGTAACTTTCAAAAGGGAACTGGATAAGGAAAAATTTGCAGGCCTATGGGGAAAGAGCAGGGTGAGTGGGACTAATTGGAGAGCTCTTTCAAAGGCACAGGCACAATGGGCCAAATGGCCTCCTCCTGTGTTATGTGGTTCTATGATTCTAATTCGCTTTTATAATTTCAGGTTAGACTATCATGAGAACCCAGCAGAATTGTTACCCTTTCCTCCCCTCCTTCAGACGTTGGCTATGCTGGTTCACATCTCCAGCATTTTGCCTTATTATTTCTAGATCTGGAGGATTCACGGTTTTCCTCTTATTCTTAGATTTGATGGAGGAACCGGGTTTATCCACTAATAGATCGGGATTAATACAAACCAAGCCTACGTGTGGATACAGGTGAAACAGAACGGGCGCGCGGGGTGGGGCAGATGTCCTGTGTGTGAAATTATTCTTTTATTTATTCATTCACGGGATGTGGGCGTCGCTGACAAGGCCGGCATTTATTGCCCATCCTAATTGCCCTTGAGAAGGTGGTGGTGAGCTGCCTTATTGAACCGCTGCAGTCCGTGTGGTGATGGTACTCCCACAGTGACTTGGTCGTAGCGTTTTTGATGGCTTGCTGGGCCATTTCAGAGGCAACCACATATAGGCCAGAGCGGGTGAGGACTGGGTGGCGATTTCCTTCCCGAAAGGACATTAGTGAACCAGATGGGTTTTTATGACAATCCAGATTTATTTGATTGACTGAATTTAAACTGGATTTGAACTCATGTCTCCGGATCATTAGTCCAGTAGTGGATTACTAGTACAGTAACATAACCACTATGCTACCTTTCCCATACCATTCTTCATAAACATGTTAAGGTTTTTGCTGGAGAGAATCATCAACATAAAAGCAAAGGAGATGAACATGACAGAATTACAGGCTGTGTGTAGGTGACCCTCTAATGGCAGGTTTTGTATCAGTTTAGATGGGTATTGCTATCATATAAAATGTTTTGCAATGCACATTATCATGTCCAATCTCCAATATTTTTATAACTATTAAATTAAAGGGGGAAAAATTGAGTCGCGCCCCCTTTGGGGCGCTAACTTCGCCGGGGTGCTACTTTTAGCGCCCCATAAAAATTCGCGCCCCCGCGCCGGAAATTGAGTGGTTGCGCGCCAAGAGGGAAGCGGGGCGCTACTGGAAGCGACCCGCATCCCTCTTGGGGCGCTGCGAGTCAATATCGTGGCGCTACGTGCTGCAGCGCCAGCCGCTGCGGCACGTCGCACCGCGGTATTGCAAGCCTTCCTCCCCTTCTTAAAGGGGAGAGGTCTTGCGCAGCACGAACCGGGGCCCAGCTGGGCCCCCGGGGATCGGGAGTGCCGGCAAAAGAGCCCGGCACTCAAGAGAAGTGTCGGGCTCTTGGAGTGCAGCCGGCACTTCGCAGGGGGGGGGGCTTCACAGGGGCCGGGGACAGCAATGGGAGCAGGTGCTAGCAGGCGGCCAGCAACAAAAATGGCCGCCCGCCACCTCCCCTTTAACTAGCGCCGCCCCGGCCGCGGGTAGGCACCCCCTGACCCCGTCGGACACAGCGTCCGGTGGTAAGTCAAGGGGCGCTACCGAAGATCGCGGCTGGAGCGCGAGCGGGGCGCTGCGCACGGCGATGACATCATCGCCGGCGGCGCAACGCCACAGGGTACTACCGGTTAGCGCCGCCGCTAACCTCCCGCTGAATTTCACGGGAGGCGTGGGCGGCGCCGCACCTCGGCGCTAGTTGCTTTGCGCCCCATTAGCGCCCTCTTAAGGCACTAACAGGAGGCGCAAACCAACTGAATTTTTCCCCCAAAGTGTTCAAAGAAAGTGGAAAAACAAAACCTTTTTTTTTCTAATGGCCCTCTGATTTTTCTCTCCCGGGTTTGCTCGCACGAGTGTCCAGGAGATTAATCTTTAATTCTTGGAGACTCCAGGGCAATCCTGGCTAAGAAAGGCAGGACAATACAATTGGGATGGAGTCACTGGCAGCCATTTTACATCGGATTTCATCGGATATACGGCATAGAAACAGGCCACTCGGCCCAACCAGTCCATGCCGGCATTAATGCTCCACACGGGCCTCCTCCCGTCTTTCCTCATCTAAATCTATCAGCATAACCCTCTATTCCCTTCTCCCTCATATGCTTGTCCAGCCTTCCCTTAAATGCTTCGATACTATTCGCTTCAACCACTCCCTGTGGTAGCGAGTTCCACATTCTCACCACTCTCTGGGTAAAGAAGTTTCTTCTGAATTCCCTATTGGATTTCTTGCTGACTATCTTATATTGATGGCCTCTAGTTATGCTCTTCCCCACAAGTAGAAACATTCTCTCTGTATCTACTCTATCAACATTTTTCATAATTTTAAAGACCTCTATTAGGTCACCCCTCAGCCTTCTCTTTTCAAGAGAAAAGAGACCCAGCCTGTTCATCCTTTCCTGATATGTATACCCTCGCATTTCTGGTACCATCCTTGTAAATCTCTGCACCCTCTCCAGTGCCTCTATATCCTTTTTATAATATGGCGACCAGAACTGTACGCAGTACTCCAACTTGCATTTATAAGGTGCCCTTAACCATAGAAAAACACTTCAGAGGCGGAATCAAAAAATGGATGTCGAGCCAAAAACTGAGGTATTAGTAGGTGTGACCAAAAGTTTGGTCAAGGTGGTGGGTTTTAAGTAGGGTCTGGAGAGGGAAATGGAGGGGTGAATGTCATTAAATAGTGTGGGGCCTGGGCAGCCTAGGAACAAGACAAATAAATTGTACCGATTTAACTAAGTGATTCTCATCATACCTATTGCTTTGTACATTTTACCTTTCTGTAATAAAGCAGCTTATGATCGCAGCTAAACTTTACCTTGTCTAGTGTTAACTTGGTCCACCTACAGAGAGACTAAAGATTCAGCCCAGGTCACAAGGAGTTTCATTGTTATGAATATATCATAAAAGTGGACTTATGACAGATTTGAGTCTGTTGCTGTACATTTTAATGGGGCGGGGGCAGGCGGTGCGGGGTGTGGTTTAAATTAATTTTTTTGGAAGCTATCCTGATGCTATATTGTGTAAATACAGGGCTCCCTGTGGGACTGAGCCATAGAAACCAGGAGGTCACAGCTGCAATTCCGATCTGCACCGAGAGGAAAATGAAAGGAGGGAATCAGCGATGCTTCGGTTGATATTTTTCGCAGCTCTGTAAACACGCGGCCAGTCCCCCGGGAATGAAAAAATGGCAACTGCGTTTCCAACATTCAAAAAGGTAGCGAGGCACGAAGATGGCCAGCTAGTCTAAAATGCATAGTGGGGAAAAACGCGCAAAGGCATTCGATAGGAATCAATAAAAGGACCAACAAAGAGCACAGGTATCATCGGGAGCAATCAGCATGGTTTTAGAATAGATCAGGCCCTGCAAGCCGACTGGGATTCTTTGAAGGGCTACCTATGCTGATAGAAGGAGGGAAATCCAGTAGATTCTAAGCTCACTTAGATTTTCAAAAAGCCTTTGACAAAGTTCCTCATTTGAGGCCAGTGAGGAAGCTTAAGGCTCATGAAATTATCTCGATGGATTGAGAATTGGTTTGGCAATAGAATAAAATTCTCTGCCTGGCAAAAGGCAAGCAGGGGCGATTCACATCCACTGGGATCAATCATGGAGCCTACATTACAATACGTGTGAATGATGTGGAACAGGGGTATCCGCGGTGCTATTACTCAATTTGTTGATGAGGCAAATTTCTGTGGCCAACTAGATGTTTTGCAATGCACTTTATCATGTCCAATCGCCAATATTTTTATAACTAATCGTAGAATCATAGACTAGTAGAGCAAGAAGGAGGCCATTCAGCCCATCGAGTCTGCACCGGCTCTTTCGAAGAGCAATTCAGTTAGTCCCACTCCCCCCGCTCTTTCCCCATATCCCTGCAATTTTTTCGCCTACAAGTATTTATCCAATTCCCTTTTGAAGGGTGCTATTGAATCTGCTTCCACCACTCTATCATATTCATTCAGAGCATTTCGCAATCTCCCAAAGTGCTCTGCAGCCAAAGCTGTACTTTTTGAAGTGTAGTCACTGCTGTAATATAGGAAACGCAGCAGCCAATTTGTGCACAGCAAGCTCCTACTCACAGCAAATTAATAATCTGTTTTAGTGATGTTGGTTGAGGGATAAATATTGGCCAGGACACCGGGGAGAACTTCACTGTTCTTCTTGAAAATAGTGGCATGGGATCTTTTATGTCCACCTGAGAGGGCAGACGGGGGCCTCAGTTTAACATCTCATCTGAAAGACGGCACATCTGACAATGCAGTGCTCCCTCAAAGATGAGAAATGACAGACCCGGAGGTCCCAGTTTAGGTGCCCAGTCTGTGCGGAGTTAGTTGCTCGCACCCGGACACCATTAAGAACTCTACAACGTGAATGGGTAGGGCCATTGGATGAGAACAGGATTGGGCCTGAGATTGTGGTGTCCTCAATGGTTAAATAGTCTTGGAATCCTTAAGTGAAGAATGACCACTTGTGGGGGTGGGGGGTGGTACCTGAGAGCTGGGGGGCCTGTGGATCTGTATCACAGCAACAATCAGGGTCTTCAACAGAGGGAGGGAGAGAGGTGCAGATTCACCATGCTTCCAGTAACAGTTACTTTCGGCCCCTGACGTGCCCATTTAACTCGATACAGGCGTCAATGGTGTGATGGAATTGGAGTAACCAACCTTCTAGTTCTTCTGCTGTTGACCTCATTACTCATCAAAATATGGAAATGATTTCCAGGGATCTGAGCCCGCACCTGTGGCCTAGTTCATGATATTCAACATTAGAAATGTTTTAGGCAATCTGTTCAGCAGATGTTATGTCACAGGCTGCGATGGGGTGTTCTGCAGTGGGGAATCGGTACATTCAGACACAAGCAGTGGGGAATTAAAGTGTCAGTGGTGTAATCTGTTTCTCATTTCATTGTGCAGTAAAACATAAAGAAAATGCCTTAATGGGAGCATCCCACGGTGAGCGCAATGCTTCCTCGTTCCAATCGCGTGGAATGGGAGGTGCTGGGAGGTGAGCAGCTCACCCACCTCAGACTGAGTGGGACAAAGTGGCCTCAGCAACAACTGCAGCCACAGCCAAATAAGGCAGGGAAGGGTTGTGATGGGGCGTGCGTGCGTGCGCTCACCTTCCATTGGATAATTCATTGGGCAATGCCAGCACATTTAGTTGAAAGTCTCCTCTTTACATTACATAGTAGTTACAGCACAGAAACAGGCCATTCGGCCCAACTGGTCCGTGCCGGTGTTTATGCTCCACACAAGCCTCCTCCCACCTTTCTTCATCTCAACCCCTCAGCATATCCTTCTATGCCTTTCTCCCTCACGTGGTTTATCTGGCTTCCCCTTGAAGGCATCTTATGCTATTCGCCTCAACTAACTCCCTGTGGTTGCGAGTTCCAAAACCTCCCCCAAAACCTGGCACTCAAGACAATTGGCACGTCAGCAGGGTCCCTCTGGAAAAGGGTTCTTGTAAACAGCCTACTGTGCAGCAGCTCATGCCAATGTGGGATGCTTTAGCATATGATTGCCTTATTTTTTTTCCCATTCAGTCACACTCTTCTGTTTTTGAGAAATTATAAAGCTTGCTGTTCTGTTTGTGCTGGTGTGTCGGTAGTGCTCAATAGCCTTTTATATTTAAAAACATGTCATTGCTTTTCAAACGATACCAATTCCCGGATCTTATTCATAAAACAGTGATCTAACCTGCTTTCCCCAAATGCCATAGATTAAAACCGGATTTTTTTTTGCAAATCTTATAAATTGTACCGCTGGGCAAGATTCAAGAAAACGTTCTGTCATCTGACAGACGATCTTTGGCCACTTCGAGCCCACAATCTCTCTCTCTCGGTCCGCCTCTATCACAACCTTTCTTATCTCTCACTCTCTCTCTCTCCCGCGTTAACTGTAACACGTTAGTCCCTGGTCCTCACTTTACAACCATCCACAGGCTTAAAAAAAACCAAGCTTGTCATCACCAAACCTCTACTTCCTGGCTGATCTACTCTTCTCTCCCACTCCTTTCAGACTCAGCACCATCTCGCACCATGGGCTTTGGGCCTTTGCCCCAGCCTGACAATATTACAAACATAGACAGTGATTACCACCTGAAGTAACTGTCGTTTCGATGTGGTAATAATCGCCCGGCATGCTCCTGTGATTCTTCCAAATCCTGTTAACAGCCATCAGATTCTACAATGCGACTCCTTTTTGAACAGTAGCTTTGCTTAAGAACCACTTGTTAAAATGAACAAATCACTCCAGTTCCACAAGGCATTCTAGAATGTCACTGGCCTGAGTCAGTGCCCCCATTAACCGCACAGCCCCACCCATTAACCGCACAGCCCCACCCATTAACCGCACAGCCCCGCCCATTAACCGCACAGCCCCGCCCATTAACCGCACAGCCCCACCCATTAACCGTACAGCCCCCCCATTAACCGCACAGCCCCACCCATTAACCGCACAGCCCCACCCATTAACCGCACAGCCCCACCCATTAACCGCACAGCCCCACCCATTAACCGCACAGCCCCACCCATTAACCGCACAGCCCCACCCATTAACCACACAGCCCCACCCATTAACCGCACAGCCCCACCCATTAACCGCACAGCCCCACCCATTAACCGCACAGCCCCACCCATTAACCGCACAGCCCCACCCATTAACCGTACAGCCCCACCCATTAACCGTACAGCCCCCCATTAACCGCACAGCCCCACCCATTAACCGCACAGCCCCACCCATTAACCGCACAGCCCCGCCAATTAACCGCACAGCCCCGCCCATTAACCGCACAGCCCCACCCATTAACCACACAGCCCCGCCCATTAACCGCACAGCCCCGCCCATTAATCGCACAGCCCCGCCCATTAACCGCACAGCCCCGCCCATTAACCGCACAGCCCCGCCCATTAACCGCACAGCCCCACCCATTAACCGTACAGCCCCGCCCATTAACCGCACAGCCCCACCCATTAACCGCACAGCCCCACCCATTAACCGCACAGCCCCACCCATTAACCGCACAGCCCCACCCATTAACCGCACAGCCCCACCCATTAACCGCACAGCCCCACCCATTAACCACACAGCCCCACCCATTAACCGCACAGCCCCACCCATTAACCGCACAGCCCCACCCATTAACCGCACAGCCCCACCCATTAACCGCACAGCCCCACCCATTAACCGTACAGCCCCACCCATTAACCGTACAGCCCCCCCATTAACCGCACAGCCCCCCCATTAACCGCACAGCCCCACCCATTAACCGCACAGCCCCACCCATTAACCGCACAGCCCCGCCAATTAACCGCACAGCCACGCCCATTAACCGCACAGCCCCACCCATTAACCACACAGCCCCGCCCATTAACCGCACAGCCCCGCCCATTAACCGCACAGCCCCGCCCATTAACCGCACAGCCCCGCCCATTAACCGCACAGCCCCGCCCATTAACCGCACAGCCCCGCCCATTAACCGCACAGCCCCGCCCATTAACCGCACAGCCCCACCCATTAACCGCACAGCCCCACCCATTAACCGTACAGCCCCACCCATTAACCGCACAGCCCCACCCATTAACCGCACAGCCCCACCCATTAACCGCACAGCCCCACCCATTAACCGCACAGCCCCACCCATTAACCGTAAAGCCCCCCCATTAACCACACAGCCCCACCCATTAACCGCACAGCCCCACCCATTAACCGCACAGCCCCACCCATTAACCGCACAGCCCCACCCATTAACCGTACAGCCCCACCCATTAACCGCACAGCCCCACCCATTAACCGCACAGCCCTGCCCATTAACCGCACAGCCCCGCCCATTAACCGCACAGCCCCGCCCATTAACCGCACAGCCCCGCCCCTTAACCGGCATTTACTGCACGTGTGCAACGTAGAATCATAAGAGGCTGAGATTTGGATGGACTCATTCTGCCAGTGCAGGCAAGGCACAATGGAACCCATGCCCCCCACCCCCCCCCCACCGCCCCCCCCAAACTAAAGGATGCCCCAAGTTGAGGAGACAGCGTCATTCACATGTTCAGGGCAGGCGGCAGACGCCTGTCAGAGTGCATCAGAGCTATCTGCCTGGGTCGAAGAGAAACCAGCACTGAAATATCTTCATCTCCAATTGAAGCCAGGACTCTGAGAGCATAAGGTAATGGATTTATTACCCTATTTCTGGCAAGGTCTGGGCTCTTTCTTTGGGCCTCAGTGGGACTCAGACCAGTTCTCAGCTGGCTTATGGTAACTGCCTTTTGCCTTGAAGAGGAATTTTGCAAGGGTGGTAATGCGTCAGTGGTCAGCTCCTGGCTCATTTAGAACTCGTTTAAAGACACACAAAATACTCAGCTCCTTTGTACAGTGAATTACAAAAGAATATCTTTGCACTCGTATAGAAGCTCTGATTTTGTGAACCGGGAATAACTGGGGTTGCACGCACTTGGTCACGGTGGGCCACGCCGAATTTTGTGATCTAAGACCTGCCATCAATTTTGAGTAGGTAGCAAGCACAGCAAAAGCTAGCCCACGGAACAGCTAGCCCACGGAACTTGGCCTGTAATACACTTGGCTGCGGTCCTGGCACGGAAGCAGTTCTTAAAGGGCTGCAGCTCACCGTCAAAGGGGGAAGCTGTTGTTGCTGGCTGCTCTCCTTCTGGGCAGTGGAGAGTTGGAGGACCTGCTGCAGATGGTGTTCACTCTATCTGGGGCTGAAGGCCACCCTCCAGTAGAAGCGCAGGTGCGAGCTGAAAAGAGGGAGTTGACCAAGTAGGCTAGTGCAGTCCCCCCAGCACCCTGGCTGCAAACGAGGAAGAAGTGTGCTGATATGAGGCGCGTGGCTACCGTGAGCGTGCTTCTCACTCTTGTCTTTGTGGGGCACAGCAAGCGTGACACAAACTGCCCCCTCCGGGAGCTGTCATTTCCACAATCTTTTGCGCACACTCATTCGCTGTGTTCGAACCTGCACGGCACACTTTTCCTGAAGGTGGGGAGAGCGGCTGAGGAGCAGCACACAGGTGCCGAGGGGCCCACCCCGAGGGAGCCCCAGCTTTCTTCGTCGCCTGCAGAGGATAGGCTGGGTCTCCGATCAGCCATCTACCCCGCACTACTGCTTCAAATAATGTCGGCATTATGGAATGCTGCTCATTGAAGGCATTGTGGCTGTTCCCTACATAGAATTACTACAGCACAGAAACAGGCCATTCGGTCCAACTGCTCCACACGAGCCTCCTACTATCCTACTTCATCTCACCCTAGGGATATCCTTCTATTCCTTTCTCCTTCATGTACTTATCCAGCTTCCCCTTAAATGCATCTATGCCATTCGCCTCAACCCTTACCCTGTGGTAGCGAGTTCCACATTCTCACCACTCTCTGGGTAAAGAAGTTTCTCCTGAATTCTCTATTGGATCGATTAGTGACTATCTTACACGTACGGCCCCTAGTTTTGGTCTCCCCCACAAGTGAAACATCTTCTCTACGTCTACCCTAGCAAACCCTTTCATCATTTTAAAGCCCCCTTCAGGCCACCTAGATAAAGGCCATTGCTGTGCACGATGGTATTTCCCTTTATCAGGGGAGCTCCCAGGCTTCCAGTTTTATTGGACAAGCCTCATGCTGTCGGCAGAGTCTTGCAAGAAGATGCAAAATTCGGCATTGGAACAGTTACCATTGGATTTTATTTAATTAAACGAGGGCATGCATGCCGATAAGTGCTTCTGCATTAGTTCTGCCCAAAGTTGCCCATTGGAGAGCCGCATTGTTGGAGGTGCTGACCTTTGGATGAGATGTTAAGACAAGGCCCCTTCTGCCTGTTCAGGTGGAAGCTGAAGATCCCATGGCACTGTGCAAAGAAGAGCAGGGAGCAGCAACCTGGCCAATGTGGCCTCCCTCAACCAACACCAAAAAGGAGGGAGGTGATAAGGTGGAGGGTTAAAGGAGAAAGGTGGTAAAGTAGAGAGGTTGAAGGGGGAGGTGGTGAAGTGGAGGGATTAAAGGAGGGAGGTGATACGGTGGAAGTGTTAACAGAAGAAGTTCTGGACGGCAGGGGCTTGGTGACAAGAGCGATCGCAGATGATGCAGCGGAGAATAATGAATAAAGAGGAGTAGGAGAGATCACTGAAGTAAGATGGGCGAAGTCCTGGAGGGATTAGAAGGCGAAGATCTTGAAATGGAGTCGCTGTAGACAGGGCAGCCAATGCTGCTTGGTGAGGACGGTGGTGATACGAGTGTGGGAGTGTCACACAAAATAGATTGCAGTGGAAACAAAGACAGATTAACGCAGTCTGTAGGCACTTTCTAAAACCCAAGCAGAGGGCTGCAACAGAGCAAAGCTGAGACGGAACACTTGCCTTTTACCAATGCGAAACACATCTGTTTCCTATTTTTTCACAAGCCACCTGCATAACCATTGTGTTATTTCAAGAAATCTGAATTACATTAATCTCGAATATTCAGACCTTTCTACATAATATTTAATCTGCACCACATAATGCAATTCACTATTAAATTTCCTGTGTTGTGACCGACAGATGTTCGATGCAGCAGTTGTCATCATGCTCGTCGATGGAAAGAAACTCAGGAGCGCCATCTTTTGTATTTCAGCCACATTGCGGCTTTGCGCGCAGCTTCTTCAAAACGAGAACCTTCTCTCTTTTCCTGAGCACATTGACTCCTCGCTGGGGCTGCGGTTCCACACAGGCGCTGGGCACAGGCTCGTACTTCACCCGGGTTCAGGGGCGAACCACAATAGTGAATGCCGGTGGTTTATTAGCCTTGGAGGGAGTGCAGCGTAGGTTTTCCGGAATGATACCCAGACCCGGACGAGGAGAGATTACACAAACTGGGATTGTATTCCCTGGAATTTAGAAGGTTAAGGGGTGATTTTATCGAAGTTTTCAAGATATTAAGGGGAACAGTTAGGGTAGATGGAGAGAAACTATTTCCGCTGGTTGGGGAGTCTAGGACTAGGGGGCATAGTCTAAAAATTAGAGCCCGACCTTTCAGGAATGAAGTTAGGAAAGACTTCTACACACAAAGGGTGGTAGAAGTTTGGAACTCTCTTCTGTAAATGGCAATTGATGCTGGATCAGTTGTTAATTTTAAATCTGAGATTGATAGATTTGCTAACCAAAGGTATTAAGGGATATGGGCCAAAGGCGGGTAGATGGAGTTAGATCGCAGATCAGCCATGATCTCATTGAACGGTGGAACAGGCTCGAGGGGCTGAATGGCCTCCTCCTGTTCCTTTAGACAGCAGGAGGCAGTCACAGCCAAGATTGATCTTGTACTGACTTGACATTCACATGTGCGCACTTCCAGCCAACTGGGTCTAGCAATCGGGGACAGGAACCCTAACTGATTTCCCCCCTCTCTAGTCAAGGGTTGAGACCAGTGATAGATCCTCTACCATTCTCTCACCTGAGATCAGTTAAGTCAGCAGAGACTGGAGTGAAAACAGGGACCTTACTGGTTCTCTAAAGAAAGAGAGACTTGCATTTATATAGCGCCTTTCACGACCTCAGGACGTCCCAAAGCGCTTTACAGTCAATGAAGTACTTTAGAAGTGTTGTAATGTAGGAAACGCGGCAGCCAATTTGCCTACAGCAAGGTCTCACGAAAAAGCAATTTGATAATGACCAGATAATCTGTTTTAGTGATGTTGGTTCAGGGATAAATATTGGCCAGGACACCGGGGAGAACTCCCTTGCTCTTTGCTGAATCATTCCATGGGATCCACCTGAGAGCGCAGATAGAGTCTCGGTTTAACATCTCATCTAAAGGACAGCACCGCCCTTCCTCAGTACTGCTCTGGAGTGTCAGCCTAGATTTTTGTGCTCAAGGTCTCTGGAGTGGGACTGGAACCCACAACCTTCTGACTCAGCTACCCACTGAGCCACAGCTGACAGCTTATGGTTCTATGTATGGCTCTGAGCACTCACTAGATAAGCCTGCTGAGCTACCAGGGGAGAAAGACAACTTTTTTTAATGATTGATGTGTTAAGTTGGACTCCTCCTCCTCTTTCCCACTTTCATTTCGTACAACACTCGCGTGTGTACTCTCCATCAGATGCAACACACTCACAACTCAGGCTGTTCCTGCAAAAATTCAGCAGATCTGTAGTGCACTACCTGGAGTGCAAGTGAACCATAGTCAACAGCAAGCTCCCAGGTTCAGAAGCTGATCCGTGATGAGTGAGCTGATCTTAGCCTGGGCAGCTGTTGGGCGACTACAGTTTAGTTCAGTGCTTGTGAATCAAACACAAGGTAGAAATGGCTAATGGCGGACCACGCTAAATGGATAGGGTACCCTGTATCACAGAGATACCCAGACTGGATGGAACTGGAAGGAAGGCTTAGCATCTGAGCAGTGTGGCAAAGTAGGTGGTTCAACAGCAACAGTTCCGAAATATTACCTCTCAATTAATATCTCAATCAAAAGAGATAATTTATTGAAAATTATTTAGTGCTACCTTATTTATAAGATTCTCAAAGGCAAATATAGATTTGTGGATGCCCTTTTTTTAAACAAGTCAAAGCATAACGTTACGTATACCTCACTTTAATAAGGTAACTCTTTAAAGTACTATAGATCTTAAATAACCCACAGTTACGTTTGATTAAGAAATGAGAGTTCACACCCAAGACAGATGCATTCAGTTGCAAAGTTACCAGACCATAAACAGGACCTTTAGTTTTGACAAAAGCAAAATACTGTGGATGTTGGAAATCTGAAATATAAACAGAAAATGCTGGAAATACTCAGCAGGTCAGGCGGCATCTGTGGAGAGAGAAACAGAGTTAACGTTTCAGGTCAATGACCTTTCGACAGAACCTTTAGTTCTGTTATGGAGTACGAGATGTTCTTTTTGCTTGGTTTGCAAGTTGCACGCAAATCTTGCCCAAGGAATCAGCTGGGCCTTTATTGAAGAACACTGCGGCCTACGACTAATCACGGGAACGTCAGGGAGAATAATAGTGTTGGACATTTATCCAATTTTCTAAAAATAAAAAGCATCTCAGCGCACAAATGAATCCCATACAAACAAAACAAACTGGAATACTGTGTTACCTTTTAGAGTCTGCTGATATTGCTGCTCGAGTGCACAGCTAACTTCATGCATCCCTTGATTAAGTTGCAGGATTTTCATTTGATGTTTTTCTCTCATGTTCAAATGTAACTTTAGTAAAGTGGAGACGGAATAAAATGCCTGGTGCACTTAAACCCTTTGGATGATTGATTAGGATTTTCGGTGAGCATCTAATTGAGTGATTAAACAGAGTTGCCTCGATCTTGATTACAACCTCCTCCCCCATCATTACCATCACATAAATCTCCTGGTGTTGTCAGTATACAACACAAAGTGACTACACGCCACATGGTGCGGAAGAACAAAGGCGCAAACAAGAGACTGGCATTTGCCAGAAAATATGTGCAAAAGCTCAGATGATTCAGGGGATTCAGGAGAAGCCTCTTTACCCAGAGGGTGGTGAGAATGTGGAACTCGCTGCCGTAGGGAGTGGTTGAGGTGAATAGCAGAGACGCCTTTAAGGGGAAGCTGGATAAACACATGAGGGAGAAAGGAATAGAAGGATATGTTGATAGGGTGAGATGAAGAAGGGTGGGAAGAGGTTCGTGTGGAGCATAAACACCGGCACGAACTAGTTGGGCCGAATGGCCTGTTTCTGTGCTGTAACTTTCTATGTCATTCTATACACAATCTGCTGTTACTTAGGGGTCGGACAAGAAGTTCCTAATCGTCTGGGGTGCTACACCAACTTCCTGTATAAGACATCTTAATGGAATTGGTGGTATCACAAAGTAGGGAAATTAAGTTGAATTTGTATTGGTTAAGCCACAGTTGGAGTGTTGTATGCAGTTCCCCCATTACTGGAAAGATATTCGAGCCATGGAACAGGGACAGTGAAGAGATCACTAGATTATACCAGCAATGAGACATTAGAGTTATGAAGAAAGGCTTGAAAAACGGAAGATTTTCTTCACTGAAACAGAGGTTAAGGGGCGGAGGGGAATAGAGATAGAGATTTTTTTAATTATTGAAGAGGTTTGAGAGGGTAAATGGGGTCACCAGTGGTCGGTACGTCAGTAACAAGGGAGCCTAGATTCAGGGTTATCACCAGAAGAACAAAAGAGGAAGTTAGAAGATTTTTTTTCCACATGGAGGGTTATTAAATGTTTTACCACAAGTGGCTATTGAAGCAGAGACCTGTTGTTTTAAACAATCTTCTGTTGTTCATTTGAGTAGTAATGAATTCAGTCTTATGGTTATAATCATGTTATTTTTTTCTACTTTAACATTAAAAGCAATCTAAAAGCAGAGTATAATTTCTTCAGAGTATAACGTAATTTACAAGCGGACTTTTGTCAGCAGTTTTGAACTTGTAGGTTTCTCTCTCCTCAACTTAACACAAAAGCTTATTTTTTTATGCACTGTTTCTCCTTTATCAAACTGGAACTGACATTGCCTTATACCGTAGTCTCCGGTCAATGTGCCGTCCTTCAGCCGATTCTTACGCACACAAGTTTATATTTCTCGTACATCAACATCCTTTCATGTAGGCTGCAATGGCATGTAGTGGAATGTTTATAGTATGGCACACACCAACAAGACCATAACATAATTTAATAGGGAATTGGATAAGTATTAGAAAAGGAATAATATGAAAGGATGTGGAGAAGGGGCAGAGGAACAGGATAAGAGTAGATGAGCTCCAGTTGAAGAGCCACCATAGCGGCAATGGGCCGAATGGCCTCCTTCTATGCTGTCATTTCCACGATTTGATCATAGACAGATTCTTCCCAAAAATTTTTAAAAGTGTGATAATTGAAACATTTGAATTGTTTGCAAAGGGCTCAAAGCAGAAACAGCGCCCTGGGCTCAGATGGTCTGCTTCTTCTCCAGGTTAAGTGACAGTTGCACGGCCGCAAGGCTTTGTGACGGACTTTTTGTGATTGTCCAGGTGCCAGGCCTCCAGAAAGTGCAACAAGGGGAAGTGAAAAGGTCTGGAGGTGCGTTCCACGGAAACTGGCTGTGCTTGCAGTGAATTCCATACATACGCGACTGCCTGCTATGATCAAAAGCAGGCCTGGTTTGGACAGCCCACACGCAACAGGTCCCAGTGTGAACCTTTCTTGAAAAGTGTTATCCGCATCACCCCTTTCAAAAGGATAAATCAGTTCTAGTGTGGATTTTCCATCTGCACATGCATTAAAGCAAAGCTAGCAACAAACTACCATTGTGACCTTACTGTTATATTACAAAATGCATTTTAGGCTGGCAAATCTTAGTATAGTACTCAAATAAAAAGAAAGTCTTGCATTTATACAGCACCTTTCATGACCTCAGGACGTCCCAAAGCGCTTTACAGCCAATGATGTACTTTTTGAAGTGCAGTCACTGTTGTAATGTAGGAAACACGACAGCCAATTTGCACTCAGCAAGCTCCCACAAACAGCAATGTGATAATGACCAGATAATCTGTCTTATGTTACGTTGATTGAGGGATAAATATTGGCCAGGACACCGGGGATAACTCCCCTGCTCTTCTTCAAAATAGTGGGATTTTTTACGTCCACCTGAGAGGGCAGACGGGGCCTCAGATTAACGGCTCATCTGAAAGACGGCACCTCCAACAGTGTAGCACCCCCTCAGCACTGCACTGGAGTGTGAGTCAAGCTTTTTGTGCTCAAGTCTCTGGAGTGGGACTTGAACCCACAACCTTTTGACCCAGAGGTGAGAGAGAGTGCTACCCACAGCTATACAACCGCGTGCAGCTTGATCATTCTCCATTAGTGTCTGCTCCGCTCAGTTGGTGGCACACTCACCTTGGAGCCTGAAGGTTTGTGGGTTCAGGATGCTTTCCAGGACACGAACACGTAATGTCAGCTGTGAGGGAGAGCTGCATTGTCAGAGGTGGCTTGCTTCTGCTGAAATGTTAAACTGTGGTACTGTCTGCTTGTTTCAGTAGCTCAGATGGATGCTAAAGATCCTAGAGCACTATTTGAAGAGGAGTGATTCACTGGTGTTTGTGGGATCTTACTGAGTCTCTGCCGCATTTGCATAAATAACAGTTATTCAATGTACTTATAGGGTTAGATGAAGAGGGGTGGGAGGAGAATTTACATTCAGTTAATTAAATAAATCTGGAATAAAAAGCTAGTGTCAGTAATGGTGACCATGAAACTACCGGATTGTCGTAAAAACCCATCTGGTTCACTCGTGTCCTTTAGGGAAGGAAATCTGCCGTACTTACCCGGTCTGGCCTATATGTGACTCCAGGCCCACAGCAATGTGATTGACTCTTAACAGCCCTCTGAAATGGCCCAGCAAGCGCCTCAGTTGTCAAGAAGGCGGCACCTCACCGCCACCTTCTCAAGGACAATTAGGGATGGGCAATAAA